>JAPVLO010000720.1:0-722663 GCA_027257055.1 Cephalopachus bancanus | reverse complement strand
ACCCACCTGGGCAGCGAAACCTCATCTCTACAATAAATCAAAAAATCAGCCGGGCGTGGTAGCGCGCGCCTGTAATTCTGGCTACTCGGAAGGCTGAGGTGGAAGGATGGCCGGAGCCCAGCAGGTAGAGGCTGCAGTGGCCGGGAGCGGCCACTGCACTCCAGTCTGGGCGACAGAGTGAGACTCCAACTCAAAAAAAAAAAAAAAAAAAGGAATACAGAATGGGCCAGGGCAGTGGCACTATAATCCCAGCACTTTGGGAGGCTGAGGTGAGAGGATTGCCTGAGCTCGTGGGTTCGAGACCAGCCCAGACAACTTGGCGAGACCTCATCCTACAATAAATCAGAAAATTAGCTGGGCATGGTGGTGCGTGCCTGTAGTTCCAGCTACTGGAAAGGCTGAGGCAGAAGGATCACCTGAGTCCAGTAGGTCAAGGCTGCGGTGGCCATGAGCATGCCACTGCACTCCAACCTGGGAGAAGGTGAGACTCCAACTCAAAAAAAAAAGTACAGAATGTAGCCTGGTGTGGTGGCTCATGCATGTAATCCCAGAGCTGAGGGGAGAGGATCACTTGAGGCCAAGAGATCAAGACGAGCCTGGGCGAAACAGTGAGACCCTGTCTCAATCATAGTAGTGATAATAATAATAACAACACAGAATCTGGAACTGCAAGACCGGAGTGAGCAGCCCTGCCTTGTTTTTAAAATAAAAGCTCTCACCGGGCATGGTGACATGTGCCTGTGGTTCCAGCTACCTTGAGGGCTGAGATGGAAGGATCACTGAAGCCCAGCAGGTCAAGACTGCGGTAGCCGTGATCATTCCACGGCACGCCAGCCTGGGCGACAAAGTGAGTCTCCTACTCTAAATAAGTAAATAAATAAAAGCTCTCTCTTTCCCCCCATCAGGGTTTAGTTTGTACCACCAGGACCCCCTCGCCCCTTGCTGGTCACACCCAGAGCCCAGTCCAGTTAGTCTAGTGGGAACCCCAGCTACTTTTGGGGATGTAGGTTCCTCCCTCCCTGGAGCCCTGAGCTCAGCCCTCTGCAGGGCACCGTGGCTGAATCTGAAGCCCAAAATCCCAGTTACAAGCTGGCTTGTTGGTGTTTCCTCTAACCAACAAGCCCCATGCTCAGTCCGTCTCAAGGGCCTGAGCTTGGGTCCCCAGAGCCCTGGCTGCAGGCTGGTTTCTCAAGACTTTTGTCCCAGCTGGGCTCGGTGGCTCAGCCTGTAATCCCAGCACATTGGGAGGCCGAGGTGAGTGGATTGCCTGAGTCCGTGGGTTCAAGATCAGCCCAGGCAACTTGGCGAGACCTCATCTCTACAATAAAATAAAAAATAGCTGAGCGTGGTAGCGCACATCTGTAGTTCTGGTACTCGGAAGGCTGAGGCGGAAGGATTGCCAGAGCCCAGCAGGTAGAGGCTGCAGTGGCCATGAGCGTGCCACTGCACTCCAGTCTGGGCAACAGAGTGAAACGCCAACTCAAAAAAAAAAAATAAAGGCTTCTGTCCCCTGCTGGTACCGAGGCCCTTGCCCAGTTGAAGTCAGGGCTGGTTCCGGACCCCCAGCTTGTAGAATCCCCTGCCCCGGACGGCTAGTCGTGGTCAGCACTCACCCCCCTTGGGGAGACTTGGGTACATGTCTTAGGTCCCAATTTCTGCACACTGCTCTCTAAGCCCTCTCACTCATCATGACTCCGACCCCACTCTGGCTGCCCAAACCCTTCCAGTCCCCGCTCACCATGTTTCATGTTGTCCTTCCACTCGCCCACATAGTGGTCGCCGTTCACTGCGCACACCTGGTGCCTCCATCCATTCTTCTGGGCCTTCTGGTCCCACCCCTTCCACAGGGGCTCCGACTTCCTCGGGCACTTAAAGACTGGCATGGTGACTGCTTCTGAGGGACCGGAGGGTGTTGACAAGGGCTTAGGAACATCAGGGGGCTCAGTGCACCCGTGTTTCGCCAGGATCCTGGGCTCGAGTGAGTCATGCGTCCCCAGGGCAGGTGAGCAGCCCTTGGTGGGAGTCCTTTGGGGCTGGACTGACCCTCGGCTGTCCCCTCCTCTGCCCCTCCCAGGGGGTCTGATGGCACAATCGCTTGGGAGACCAGAAGAACAGGAGGGTTTGTGACAGCATCAGGGAGATGCTGCTCCCAGGGAGGGGGTGGCATCACGTGTTTAATAACTAGTATGACCAATCAGAGCTAGTGCTGGCCTTAAGGCGGGAGGAGTGCCCAAGGAAAGGGCCAGGCAGTACCGAACTCCATGGTCCTCTCCAGGGGAGAGAGGGTAGCCAGGCCGGACTTGGCTGGCAGACAGCTGGCTACTGACAGCCTGCAGAGCTGGCACCCAGCATGTTGGTTCTGCCTCATCTGTCTGGCAGATGGGATGGTGGCAAAGCCCAGAAGCTGGTCTGTAGGGATCTGCGAGCTGTTGGGAGAGCTCACCAATAAAAAATACTGCCTCTAGAGTGACCAAAAGTCCTGGTGTGTCTGGGACTGGGAGGTTTCCTGGAACCTTGGGCTAGACAATCCACACTGGACAGTTGGCCACCCGTCTGCCTCTGACCTTTAACCTCAGTCTGGGCACTCTGCCCCATCACCTGGTCAAGTTTTTCCACCAGACCCAGCTCTCCTGCCAGCTCAGCCCAGTGGAGTTGCAGAGAGACTTTGGGTGGCCCAAGCCCTCTCCCCAGTCCTCTATCTGTGGAGGATTCTGTGCCTCTCCAGCGCAGACATTTATGTGTCTGTCTTTTTTTTTTTTTTTTTTTTGAGTCAGAGTCTCACTCTGTTGCCCAGGCTGGAGTGTAGTGGCATGCTGGTGGCCACCACAGCCTCAACCTGCTGGGCTCTGGCGATCCTTCCACTTTAACCTTCCAAGTAGCTGGAACCACAGGCATGCACTATCATACCCAGCTAACTTTTTTGATATATTGTTGAGACAAGGTCTCACCAAGTTGCCCAGGCTGGTTTCAAATTCCTGGACTCAGGCAAGCCTCTCACCTCAGCCTCCCAAAGTGCTGGGATTATACACTTGAGCCACTGTGCCCGGCCATGTCTGTCTGTCTTGATGGGACTTGTGCAGGGTGATAAAGATGGTCTTCTCCAAGTTCTGGGTACCCCTGTTCTTCCTCAGTAGATTACCAACTGTCCTCTTCCATAGGTCTGGGGATTACACACACACACTTGAGCAGTGCTGACATCACATATTTAACCATCAGAATGCATAGGTACTATTCAGAGTGCACTCGGGAAGCCTGGGGCAGTGGATAAGGACTGTAATCACAGCACTTTGGGAAGCCAAGGTGGGAGGATTGAGCCCAGACATTCAAGACCAGCAACATAGTGAGACCCCATCTCTACTAAAAATTTTAAAAAAGAAAAGACTAGCCAGGCTCGGTGGCTCAGCCTGTAATCCCAGCACTTTGGGAGGCCGAGGTGAGTAGACTGCCTGAGCCCGCGGGTTCGAGACCCGCCTGGGCAACTTGGTGAGACCTCATCTCTACAATAAATCAAAAAAAAATTAGCCGAGTGTGGTGGTGCACACTGGTAGTTCCAGCTACTTGAAAGGCTGAGGTGGAAGGATCGCCAGAGCCCAGCAGGTCGAGGCTGCGGTGGCTGGGAGCGTGCCACTGCACTCCAGTCTGAGCGACAGAGTGAGACTCCAACTCAAAAAAAAAAAGACAAGACTAGCTGGGTGTGGTAGCATGCACCTATAATGCCAGCTGAGCTAGGAGGATCATTTGAGCCCAGGAGTCTGAGGCTGCAGTGAGTTATGATGGTGCCACTGTATTCCTGCCTAGAGTAAGACCCCGTCTCAAAAAATAAAAACAGAAAGAAAGAAAGAAAAGAAAAGAATAAGCTCAGGGCTGAATAGGTTCCTAGAATCACGGTGTCCTGATGTCCCAGGCATCCACCCACCCAGGTCCAGCCTTGGGTATGTGATCTGTCACAGTTTTTTTCCCAGAGTCTCACTCTTTTTTTTTTTTTTTGAGTTGGAGTCTCACTCTGTCGCCCAGACTGGAGTGCAGTGGCCGCTCCCGGCCACGGCAGCCTCCACCTGCTGGGCTCCAGCGATCCTTCCGCCTCAGCCTTCTAGTAGCTGGAACTACAGGCATGCACCACCATGCCTGGTTAATTTTTGATTTATTGTAGAGACAAGATCTTGCCAAATTGCCTGTGCTGATCCCAAACCCGCGGGCTCGGGCAATCCACTTGCCTTGGCCTCCCAAAGTGCTGGGATTACAGGCTGAGCCACCAAGCCCGGCCCGATTTTTATATTTAAATTAACTCGCTTAAAAAAAAATCAATACAGCCGGCTCGGTGGCTCAGCCTGTAATCCTGCGCCTTTGGGAGGCTGAGGTGAGTGGATTGCCTGAGCCCGCGGGTTCGAGACCCGCCTGGGCAGCAAGACCTCATCTCTACAATAAATAAAAAAATCAGCCGGGCGTGGTAGCACATGCCTGTAATTCCAGCTACTCGGAAGGCTGAGGCGGAAGGATCGCCGGAGCCCAGCAGGTCGAGGCTGCGGTGGCCGGGAGAGGCCACTGCACTCCAGTCTGGGCGACAGAGTGAGACTCCAACTCAAAAAAAAAAAAAAAAAAAAAATCAATACAAGCTGGGCATGGTGGCTCACACCTGTAATCCTGGCACTTTCGGCAGAGGTGAGAGGATTGCCTGTGCTCAGGGGTTCGAGACCAGCCTGGGAAATATGGCAAGACCTTGTCTCTACAATAAATCAAAAAATTAGCCGGGTGTAGTGACGCCTGCCTGTGGTTCCAGCTACTTGGAAAGCTGAGGCGGAAAGATCACCTGAGCCCAGCAGGTTGAGACTGCAGTGGCCATGAGTGTGCCACTGCACTCCAGCCTGGGCAACAGAGTGAGACTCCCACTCAAAACAAGCAAACAACAACAACAAAAACAATACATATGTCCCCCCCAAAACACTTTATGTATCACTACTATAAATAGAAAACCAGTATCAATCAGGTAGCTCAAGGCACATGTAGACAGTAAAAATAAAAACACTAAAATGAACCAACTTAAGTTCCAGCTGACAGCTGGCTGGGTTCCAAGGTCTCTGTTAGCCAGAGAAATTAGCAAATGTTAGGTAGGGTGTTAAGACCAAATTATTAGCTCGAAACGAACACTTTCTCCTTGGCTTACTCAAAATTATGAGCGATCCCAGACTCTGATAACTTTCTCATGATGTCATTGGGTATCACTTAATTCACCACCAGTGTAACCTAAAATCAACTTGCGCCCCACACTTCAGGGGACATAGATTCTACTCCAGAGGAGGTTACGATTGCAAAACATGAGCTGTCCATGGGAAAAGAGGGTTACAAAGCAGTGTGGAACCTTGCCCAGGTTATTTCGATGCTACATAACAATAAGGGACAATGAGCCGGGCTCGGTGGCTCAGCCTGTAATCCCGCGCCTTTGGGAGGCTGAGGTGAGTGGATTGCCTGAGCCCGAGGGTTCGAGACCCGCCTGGGCAGCAAGACCTCATCTCTACAATAAATCAAAAAATCAGCCGGGCGTGGTAGCGCATGCCTGTAATTCCGGCTACTGGGAAGGCTGAGGCGGAAGGATCGCCGGAGCCCAGCAGGTCGAGGCTGCGGTGGCCGGGAGCGGCCACTGCACTCCAGTCTGGGCGACAGAGTGAGACTCCAACTCAAAAAAAATTAAAAAAACAATAAGGGACAATGGAAGGGGAGGAGGCGAGGCCCAGACGGCGGGACGTCAGTCCCGAGTGGAGTCCGGCCCTGCCCCACCGGCGTCTGTTCTCCTGCGCTCACCTGCAGTCGCAGACTCCAGCCTCGACCGCCGCCAGCAGCGCGCACCGCGGATCTCGCCCCGGCGGGGGTCGCCATGGCAACGCGCCGTCCCAGCCAAGCAACCTGGCAGTGCCCGCCCCTTCCTGCCGAGACCCGGGAGCGGCAACGTTTGAAGGGCAAGCCCACGTCACACGGGTTCATAGCCTTGTGGGGGTCTGGACGGCTTTGAGCGACCGAGGGGTGCTGGGAGAGCCTCCGCCCCTGGAGGAGGCACACATATCACCCCGTACGCACCCTCCAGGGGCTGCCCTTGTTACACCGGATAAAGTCACCCCCTGCCGATGGCGATCAAGGCCCGGTGAGTCTGGCGCCCTCCTCTGTCCTCTCTGACCTCGTCCCCTACTCCTGGCACCCAGTTTCCGCTCCAGCCACACACTTGCTTCCTTGCTGTTCCTGGAAAATGCTGGACATGTTCCTGCCTCAGGGCCTCTGTCTCTTCTGTGCTGGTTTCCAGGACATGGGTTCCTCCAGAAAGCAGCCTGGATGGATCATTCCTTCCTGTCCTTCAGGGCTTTGTACAAAAGTCACCTCCTGAGGGGTTCCTGGAATTCACCCTATTTAAAATTGGAATTTCGATATATACTTGCCAACCCGCACTTCTGTTTTATGTTCTTTTTAGCACTTACCCAACACACACACACACACATCTTATTTATCATCTGTCTCTCTGAAGACAAACATTTTTTTCTTCCAAATTCTATTTTCAACAAAAATTTTCAAACACAGAAAAAAACATACCCACAACGAACACCTGTCACCACCTCTGCCTGTGTTTAGCAGCTAGTGAACCAGTTGCTGTGGCTCCTGTAATTCCAGTGCTTTGAGACATGGAGGTAAGAGGATTGCTGCAGGCCAGGTGTTTGAGACCAACCTGGGCCACATATCAAGACACCCCCCCCAAAAAAATTGGGGTGTGGTGGCACGTGTCTGTTAGTCCTAGCGACTCAGGAGGCTGAAGCTGGAAGATTGCTTGAACCCAGGAGTTTGAGGTTGCAGTGAGCTACGATTGCACCACTGCACTCCAGCCTGGGGGACAGGATGAGATCCTCTCTCTCTCTCTCTCTCTCTCTCTCTCTCTCACAGAGACACACACACAATTATTGTTATTTTGCCATATTTGAAAGTAAAGAAGTTGCTGAGCATGGTGGCTTATGCCTGTAATCCCAGCACTTTGGGAGGTTGAGGTGAGAGGATTGCCTGAGTCTACGGATTCGAAACAAGCCTGGGCAACTTGACAAGACCTCATCTCTACAATAAATCAAAAAATTAGTTGGGCATGGTGGTGCATGCCTGTAGTTCCAGGTACTGGGAGGGCTGAGGCAGAAGGATCATCTGAGCCCGGCAGGTCAAGGCTGCAGTGGCTGTGAGTGTGCCACTGTTCTCCAGCCTGAGCAACAGAGTGAGACTCTGACTCAGAAAAAAGAGAGAAGTTTTTGCCTTTTTTTATTAATGTCTCTGTAGGACTCAGAAATGTGTAGATGCTTAGTAGTTCCTTAATAAATAGTTGCCAAATGAATGAATGAACAATGTGCTTTCAGAGACTCCCACTGTGGGAGCTGGTGGTCATCAAGTCAAGGACTCCTTCTAGAGAGAACCAGAATCTCCAGCCATGGCTGTGGAAATAGTATCCTGCCCAGGGGAACCCAGCTTACCCCATCTGCTTGCCATGCTGTGTGCCCAAGAGACTGAATCCTCCTGGAAGGAATACATTTTCTAATTTGCACAGAAGTGCAGTATGGGCTAGAGACAGCTTTGAGAGGAACTCTGTTTTCCTGGGGTTGGGGTCCCCTTGCAGTACAGAAGCAGCTCTGTCTGGCATACAATAAATCAAAAAATTAGCTGGACATGGTGGCGCACGCCTGTGGTTCCAATTACTTGGAAGGCTGAGGTGGAAGAATCACCTGAACTCAGCAGCTCAGGCTGCGGTGGTCGTGAGCAGCGTGCCACTGCTCTCCAGCCTGGGTGACCGTGAGACTCTAACTCAATTAATTAATTAATTAAAAATTAAAATTAAAAAATGGCCAGGCATGGTGCACATGTTTGCAGTTTCAGCTACTTGGGAGGTTGAAACAGAAGAATAGCCTGAGCCCAGGAGATCAAGGCTGCAGTGAACCATGATCGTTTCACTGCACCCCAGCCTGGGCAACAGAGTGAAAACACCAACTAAAAAACAAAAAATAGCACTTTGGGAAGCTGAGGTGAGTGGATTGCCTGAGCCCATGGGTTTGAGACCTGCCTGGGAAACTTGGTGAGACCTCATCTCTACAATAAAATCAAAAATTAGCCGGGTGTGGTAGCGTGGGCCTGAGACTTCAACTCAAAAAAACAAACAAAAAATAGTTGCCATTTTAATCTTTTTTTTTTTTTTGAGTTGGAGTCTCACTCTGTCACCCAGACTGGAGTGCAGTGGCCGCTCCCGGCCACCGCAACCTCGACCTGCTGGGCTCCGGCGATCCTTCCGCCTCAGCCTTTCGAGTAGCCGGAATTACAGGCACACACTACCACGCCCAGCTGATTTTTTGATTTATTGTAGAGATGAGGTCTCGCTGCCCAGGCAGGTCTCGAACCTGCGGATTCAGGCAATCCACTCACCTCAGCCTCCCAAAGGCGCGGTATTACAGGCTGAGCCACTGAGCCCGGCTCTTAATCATTTTTAAGTGTACAGTTCAGGGGTATCAAGTACATTTACATTGTTCTACAAACACCAGCATCATCCATTTCCAGAACTTTTCATCTTCCCAGACTGAAACTTGGTACCCATTAAACACAAATTCCCTATCCTGTCCTTCCCCAGACCCTGGCAACAGCCATCCTACTTTCTGTCTCTGTGGATTTGAGTACTCTGGGCAGGTCATATAAGTGGAATCAAAGAATATTCAGGGACCAGGCTGAGGCAGGCATTTCTCTGCACTCCTGTTGGGCTCTTTCCCTGTCTTACTTCCCCAGTCTAGTAACCAGTTGCTTCTAGAAGCACTTCCTTAACAAATCATACTCATATTATACGAATTTTTTTCTTTTTTGCAAAACTGGGATCAACTTGTGACCATAAGGAGAAACATTACCAACTCAGAATGGCAGAGCATTTTTCCACAATGAAACACATTTAAGAACACCCTTAGCCGGGCTCGGTGGCTCAGCCTGTAATCCCAGCACCTTGGGAGGCTGAGGTGAGCGGATTGCCTGAGCCCGCGGGTTCGAGACCCATCTGGGCAACTTGGCGAGACCTCATCTCTACAATAAATCAAAAAATTAGCCAGGCGTGGTAGTGCGCGCCTGTAGTTCCAGCTACTTGGAAGGCTGAGGCGGAAGGATTGCCGGAGCCCAGTAGGTCGAGGCTGCGGTGGCCGGGAGCGGCCAGTGCACTCCAGTCTGGGTGACAGAGTGAGACTCCAACTCAAAAAAAAAAAAAAAAAAAAAAAAACCCTTTTGGCCGGGCGCAGTGGCTCAATCTGTCATCCCAGCACTTTGGGAGGCCGACGCAAGAGGATTGCCTGAGCCCCTAGGTTCGAGATCAGCCTGGGCAACTTGGTGAGCTCTCGTCTCTACAATAAATCAAAAAAGTGAGACTGCAACTCAAAAATAAAAAAAATAAAAAATAAATCAAACAATTAGCCAGGTGTGGTAGCGTGCGCCTGTAGTTCCAGTTACTTGGAAGGCTGAGGCAGAAGGATTGCTGGAGCCCAGCAGGTCAAGGCTGCGGTGGCTGGGAGTGGCCACTGCACTCCAGTCTGAGTGACAGAGTGAGACTCCAACTCAAAATAAAATAAAATAACATTAAAAAAATAAAAAGGAGCCGGGCTTGGTGGCTCAGCCTGTATTCCCGCGCTTTGGGAGGCCGAGGTGAATGGATTGCCTGAGCCTGCGGGTTCGAGACCCGCCTGGGCAGCGAGACCTCATCTCTACAATAAAATCACAAAATCAGCCGGGCGTGGTAGCGCATGCCTGTAATTCCGGCTACTCGGAAGACTGAGGCGGAAGGGTCGCCGGAACCCAGCAGTCGAGACTGTGGTGGCCGGGAGCGGCCACTGCACTCCAGTCTGGGTGACAGAGTGAGACTCCAACTCAAAAAAAATAAAATAAAGTAAAAAAATAAAAAGGGTACGAGTATTTTTAAGTTCTTGATATATTTCATCAAATTGCTCTCCAAAAAGTTTGTATCATTCCATCAACAGAATAGAAAAAAGTCTGTTTTCCACTTTTGCCCTTTACAACTTTGGGTATTATTGTTTTTGTTGTTGTTTTGTTTTTTTGAGTCGAAGTCTTACCCTGTCGCCCAGGCTGGATTACAGGGGCATGCTTATAGCCACTGCAACCTCTACCTGCTTGACTCAGGTGATCCTTCACCTTTCCAAGTAGCTGGAACTACAGGCACACGCCACCACACCCAGCTAATTTTTTTATTTATTGTAGAGATGAGGGCTCACCAAGTTGCCCATGCTGGTCTCGAACCTGTGGACTCAGACAATCCTCTCACCTCGGCCTCCTAAAGTACTGAGATGCTAGGTTTCAGCCATCATGCCTGGTCTCTCACAGAAATTAATTAGGTGTTTCCAAATTCCAATCTCATTCCCAATTGGCCCAGCTGAGGTCTGGAGAACACCCCCCCCCCGGCCGATCATGCTTCTCACAATCTTCCTCTCCTCCTCACATACCTGGCCAGCAGCCCTAGCCGGGCCTCACCCTGGTACAGATGGTCCCTTGCCTGGTGTCCTGTCCAGGGCCACCCTGCCACCCGCTCAACGGTGCCTCCTGGCCTAGAACCTTCTCTGTCCCTTGACCAGACTAAGACATGACTCCAAGTCTCAGTTCCACCATGGCAAGGAGCCTTTTCACAGCCCCTAATCAGACCCTGGCTCAGAAGAAGCTAGGATTGCCCCATCCAGAAAAATCTGGGGCAAGTTAAGGTTTAGCTTATCTGCATCTGCAGGCCTGCTGGAAGAGCAGGTTACAAATCAATGAGATGATGCTTCCTTCCTATGGGGGTCAGAGTCAGGTAGCATTATTCACAAACATCCGAGGAGGTCGTTTGCATTGACCACTCCCCAATACCAAAGTGCCAGGAGCTTCAAGCCTAGGGGCTCCTGTCCCAAACCCCCTTCTGAGAATCACTTGTCAGCTCTGAATGGTGAGAACTTGGCAGGGTTCCTCTCAAGGATCTTGCTTGCAGCTTGGGGTGAAAGGGATTGATTGCCCTGTGTAGTCTGGGATGAGAGGGACTCCCTCATATACCCACAAATAAATGTCCTGTTGGGGAGACATGACCCTGTTGACACCTTCCTGGGCACAGAATTTTTTTGTTTTGTTTTGTTTTTTTCAGTTGGAGTATCACTCCGTCGCCCAGACTGGAGTGCAGTGGCCGCTCCCGGCCACCGCAGCCTCGACCTGCTGGGCTCCAGCGATCCTTCTGCCTCAGCCTTCCAAGTAACTGGAACTACAGGCGTGCACTACCACACCCGGCTAATTTTTTATTTATTGTAGAGAGGAGGTCTCGCCAAGTTCCCGGGTGGATCTCAAACCCATGGACTCAGGCAATCCACTTGCCTCAACCTCCCAAAGTGCTGGGATTACAGGCTGAGCCACTGAGCCCGGCTGGGCACAAAGTTTTGACTTGAGAACTGGCTCAGCTCTGCACGGTCTCTTGAGATTTTGTCCAACACCTCCTGAGTTGTCCAACTGTGGCATCATTCACAAGGTAGTCTGCTCCAGAGAGCACAGTCTAAAATCAAATGAGAACAAGCTGGACTTGTGATGGCTCATGCCTGTAATCCCAGCACTTTGGGAGGTGGAGGCAAGAGGATTGCCTGAGCCCACAGGTTTGAGATCAACCTGGGCAACATGGCGAGACCCCGTCTCTACAATAAATCAGAAAATTAAGCCGGGCTCGGTGGCTCAGCCTGTAATCCCGCACCTTTGGGAGGCCGAGGTGAGTGGATTGCCTGAGCCCGCGGGTTCAAGACCCGCCTGGGCAGTGAGACCTCATCTCTACAATAAATAAAAAACTACCCGGGCGTGGTAGCACACGCCTGTAGTTCCAGCTACTTAGAAGGCTGAGGTGGAAGGATCGCCGGAGCCCAGCAGGTCGAGGCTGCGGTGGCCGGGAGCAGCCACTGCACTCCAGTCTGGGTGACAGAGTGACTCCAACTTAAAAAAAAAAAAAGTTCTCTAATTGACTGTGGTGGTGGTCGCACAACTCTGTAAATAGACTAAAAAAACCACTACATTTTACACTTTATTTATTTTTTCGTTTTTATTTTTTTGAGTCAGGGTCCCACTCTGTCATCCAGGCTGGAATGCAGTGGCAATGCTCATGGCCACGCCACCACACCTGGCTAATTTTTAATTTATTGTAGACACAAGGTTTCGCCAAGTTGCCCAGGCTGGTCTCGATCCCCTGGACTCAGGCAATCTTCTCGCCTCCGCCTCCCAAAGTGCTAGAATTACAGCATGAGCCACCGCTATCAGCTGAATTGTACACTTTAAATGAGTGAATCTGATGGTATGTGAAATATCTCAATAAAGCCGCTTAGAAATCTCCCATGCAGAATGAGCGCCCTCTAGGGGCTCAAGTGTCCAGAGCAAGTTACAGACCACGTCCTTAATTTTCTTTTTTTTGGAGACTTCTGCTAAATTAAAAGCCAGAGAAATGCCAAAAGAAGTTAACAGAAAGTGTGGTAAACTTTAACTTTTTATGGAAGTGTAAAATACATATAGAAATCGGAAATATCATCAGTGTCTAGCGTGATACATTTTCACATACTGAACACAACGTTTTTGTCAAAACCAGCAGTCACTGGGCATGGTGGTTCTTGCTTGTAAACCCAGCACTTTGGGAGCCTAAGCTCAGGAGTTCAAGACCAGTCTGGGCAACCTGGGGAGACCTCATATCTACAATGAATAAAAAAATATATTAGCCAAGTGTGGTGACGCACGTCTGTAGTTCCAGCTACTCGGGAGGCTGAGGCAGAAGGATTGCCTGAGCCCAGCAGGTGGAGGCTGCGGGGGCCGTGAGCATGCCATACTGCACTCCAGCCTGGGCAACAGAGTGAGACTCTGACTCAAAAAATAAAAATAAACTGGGCTCAGTCTGTAATCCCGCGCCTTTGGGAGGCTGAGGTGAGTGGATTCCCTGAGCCCATGGGTTCAAGGCCCGCCTGGGCAGGCGAGACCTCATCTCTACAATAAATCAAAGAATTAGGCGGGCGTGGTAGCACACGCCTGTAATTTGGCTACGTGGAAGGCTGAGGCGGAAGGATCGCCGCAGCCCAGCAGGTGAGGCTGCGGTGGCCGGGAGCGGCCACTGCACTCCAGTCTGGGTGACCGAGTGAGACTCCAACTCAAAAAAAAAAAAAAAAAAAAAAAAACAAAAAATAAAAATAAAGCCAACAGTCTCAGAGACCATCTCTCTCTTGGGAATAATGCCAAAGCCTAAATTTGAATATTTTGGAGATGTGAAGCCACTTCTGGGTGACTTTGTAGGCCCCCCCATTCTTTCTGCTTTCTCCCCTTATTTCTTTCCTAAAATTTCGTTATGCCATCTATGAGATGGCTTCTTATATTTATTTACTTTAATATTATTACTATTATTTATTTATTTATTTTGAGTTGGAGTCTCACTCGGTCGCCCAGACTGGAGTGCAGTGGCCGCTCCCGGCCACCGCAGCCTCAACCTGCTGGGCTCTGGCGATCCTTCCGCCTCAGCCTTCCGAGTAGCTGGAACTACAGGCCTATGCTACCATGCCCGGCTAATTTTTTAAAATTTATTTATTGTAGAGATGAGGTCTCGCCAAGTTGCCCAGGCAGGTCTTGAACCCACGGGCTCAGGCAATTCACTCACCTTGGCCTGCCAAGGCGCGGGATTAGAGGCTGAGCCACCGAGCCCGGCTTATTATTTTTTTTTTAGTGACAGGGGTCTCCCTCTGTCTCCCAGGCAGGAGTGAAGTGGTACACTCAAAGGCTGCGGCAGCCTTGAACTCCAGGGCTCAAGTGATGCTCCTATCTCAGCCTCCCTTGTATTTAAATTTAAGTTAAATAGAGTTAAAAATTCCTCAGTCACACTAGCCACATTCCAAGTGCTCAGGAGACACCTGTGACAACTGGTTACCTTATAGGACAGCACAGATGCAGAACATTCTGTCATCACAGAAAGTTCTATGGACAAAGCTGCTCTGGGGGTGACTCTAACCTCAATTCCTTATTTGGGAAGGTGTTTTTTTCTTATGTCTCTCTAACTTTCTTTTCTTTCTTTCTTTCTTTTTTTTTTTTTTAATCTCAGCAAAATGCTCTGTCAGAACCCAACGTAATGTCTGCAGGAATAAGCCAGTGGAAATCACAGTGTTTGAAAATAGTTGTTAGGCAGAAAAATAAGCTAATAAATCATCCCAAGGAAAAATGCACGGCCTCACCAGCAATTAAAGAAACGAAAATTAAAATAACCCTGCCATACCATTACATACTGTCTAGACTGGGGAAAATGTGTAAAAATGATGGCCTGGGACACTGGAAAGAGAGACAGCATTACACACTGTTATCCTTCCTCACAATTAGGTAAACCCTCCTGAGGAACCATCTGGATCTGTGTTCCAGGAACTGAAAAAAACATTTCCTGACTGAATAATTACACTCGATTACTACCATATATTCAACATATAGCTGGTATGAAGACTAACACTTGGCAATTTACAGACTTTAAAAAAAATTACTAGCCGGGCTTGGTGGCTCAGCCTGTAATCCTGTGCTTTGGGAGGCTGAGGTGAGTGGATTTCCTGAGCCCGCAGGTTCGAGACCCGCCTAGGCAACTTGGCGAGACCTCATCTCTACAATAAATCAAAAATGAGCCGGGCGAGGTAGTGCGCGCCTGTAGTTCCAGCTACTCGGAAGGCTGAGGGGGAAGGATCGCCAGAGCCCAGCAGGTCGAGGCTGCGGTGGCCAGGAGTGGCCACTGCTCTCCAGTCTGAGTGACAGAGTGAGACTCCAACTCAAAAAAAAAAAAAAAAAGAGCAGGGAAACAGAAGAGCCAAGATTCAGTCTCAGCCGCATTTTTTTTTTATTGTGAGTCGGAATCTCACTCTGTCACTCTGGCTGAGGACAGTAGCATGCTCACGGCCATCGCAGCCTTGACCTGCTGGCTGGGCTCAGGCGATCCTCCAGCCTCAGCCTTCCAAGCAGCTGGAGCTACAGGCACTCGCCACCATGTTCGGCTAATTTTTTGATTTATTGTAGAGATGAGGGTTCGTCAAGTTTCCCGGGCAGGTCTCGAACCTGTGGGCTCAGGCAATTCTCTTACCTCGGCCTCCCAAAGTGCTGGGAAGCGGTCAGTCTCAGCCCTCTTAGCATGGCAAGTGCTTTCGGAAACACCACATTGCCTCCCATTTCAGAGAATTGTCTTCAGGGAAGTGGTGCAGTTGAGATGGGGAAAGAAATGTATGTAAAAATATACACAGGTCATTACGACACATGATAGCAATTGGAAAAACTGGAAAATGTACACAGTACTTCATGTCAGTTGCGCCTTGAAAGTAGTAAGTGCTCAATAATGCTTAATATTAAAAAGCAGGCCAGGCGCGGTGGCTCACGGCAGTAATCCCAACACTTTGGGAGGAGTGCACAAGCCCAGAAGTTCGAGGCCAGCCTGTGCAACATGGCGAGACTCCTGTCTCTACAAAAAAATCAAAAAAATTGGCAGAGAGCGGCATGTAGTCCCAGGAGTTCCAGTCTCCAGTGAGCTGTGATCGGGGTGACACAGTGAGACCCCCGACTCAAAAAAAAACTTGCTAAAAGGATAGATCTCATATTAAGTGTTTTTACCACAATAAAATAAAATTATTCGTAAGATCCACAAAACCAGAAAGCACAATTCCGTGGCTCAGGGCTTTGGCCCTTTAAAGTCAGAGGAGGCGTGTTATGAAGCTGTGACGTAATAAGCTCCTTGACTTACTTAAATGAGCATGCGTAAAGCGCTCACGGCGCCATGTTCTTTCACTGAGTGCGCGTGCGCCGCCGGAGGCCGAGGGGGCGCTCTGCTCCGCCCTCCGATTTAGATGGGCGGAGACAGGCGCGTGAGTTCGGTGAACCCACATTCTCCCGCGCAATTAACCAGCCCCGCCCCTTTGCCCATGCGCACACATCAGCACTAGCTCAGGAGGACGCTGAATGACGGCTGGACTGGCGCCTGCGCTCTGGATGCCCCTGCCGGAAGTGGGCGGGACCATGTTCCTGCGCCGAAAGGGCGGAGGGAGAAACCGTAGCCAAGTTCCCTGTTGCTGAATTTGGGGCGGTGACGGTCCCAGATGCCCTGCTGCGGAATAACTAAAACTACACATGAAAAAAGCCAGAGCAGGAGCACAGAGAACTTAACTTTTCGATTTAAATGCGGTTTTACGAGCCGGGCCCGGTGGCTCATCCTGAAATCCCAGCGCTTTGGGAGGCCGAGGCGAAAGGATTGCCTGAGGTCAGGGGTTCGAGACCCACCTGGGCAACATGGTGAGACCTCCTCTCCACAATAAATTAAAAAGTTAGCCGAGCGTGGTGGTGCGCGCCTGTGGTTCAGCTACTCGGAAGGCTGAGGCGGAAGGATCGCCAGAGCCCAGCAGGTCGAGGCTGCGGTGGCCGTGAGCGTGCCACTGCACTCTAGCATGGGCGACAGAGTGAGACTCTGACTCAAAAAAAAAAAAAAAGGTGGGGGGAGAATTTGAGAGACACAGACAGGGAGAATGTCATGTGATGGCGTTATGCTTTCACAAGCTCAGGAGCACCGAAGATTGCCGGCAGAGCGCCAGGAGAGAGGTCTGGCCCCGATTCTCCCCACAGCCCGCAGAGGGAGCCAGCCTTGTCAACACGCCGCTTTCGGGTTTCTAGCCTGGGAGCTGTGAGACCACACATTCCTGTTGTTCAAGCCACCCAGCTTGTGGCATTTTATGAAGGCGGCCCTAGCAAACAATACGGTTCCAAATAGGTCCTTAATAAATACTTCTTGAATAGGTGCATGGATGAAGAAAGGACGATTTTATGGTCTCTGGCTCTTCAAAAGGCAAAAGGGGTATGGAGATAATAACTTTGTCCAACCTTTCAACTCCGTGAATGGCTGAAAAACAGGCCCTTTCCCAACTTGCTTCAGTCTCTCCCAGGATGTTTTCACTGTGTTTGGAGCTTTGTTCCATGCCTCAGACATGTCCCGGGCCAGGATAATACAATACGGTCAGGGAGAGAGGGTGGCCATGGTCTCCTTATAATATTACTCCAACCCTCTGTGGTGGACACCATCAGTTGCAACTGAAATTCAATACTCCTCACCCACCCCCTCCTTGAGACAGCTCTCCAAGTGTATTCGTTTCCCTTTTGTGCAGGGAAAGTGTCCCCCTTTCCCAGCTCCGATGGGGGTTATCATGGGTCGATGCCAGGGTTAGGCAAACTTCTGTAAAGATGATACATAATTTTTGGCTTTGCAGGCTCAATATTCTCTGTGGAAACGTCTCAGCTCTGCTGTTGTAGTGTGAAAGCAGCCATAGACAATATGTAAAAAAGATATGGGTGACTGTGTATCAATAAAATTTTATTTATGAGCACAGGAATGCCAATTTCATATGCTTTTTCTCACATCATCAAATAAGCTTCTTTTGATTTTTTTCCCTGACATTTAAAGATGTACAAAACATTTTTAGCGGCCAGGCACGGTGACTCTTGCCTATAATCCTAGCACTTTGGGAGACTGAGGTGAGAGGATTGGCTGAACCCACGGGTTTGAGACCAGCTTGGGCAACTTGGCGAGACCTCATGTCTACAATAAATCAAATAATTAGCCAGGCGTGGTAGTGCTCACCTGTAGTTCTGGCTACTTGGAAGGCTGAGGCAGAAGGATCCCCTGAGCCCAGCAGGTCAAGGCTATGGTGGCTGTGAGCGTGCCACTGCAGTCCAACCTGGGCGACAGAGTGAGACTCTTGACTAAGGAAAAAAAAAAGTTTTTAGCTAGCAGGCATTTCAAAAACATGCAGCAGGCTGGGTGCGGTGGCTCATACTTGTAATCCCAGCACTTTTGGAGGCCAAGGTAAGAGAAGTGCTCGAGCCTAGGAGCTCGAGACCAGCCTGGGCAACATAGTGAGACCTCGTCTCTACAAAAAGAACAAAAATTAGCTGAGCATGGTGGCACATTTCTATAGTCCCAGCTACTGCGGAGGCTGAGGTGGGAGGATGGCTTGAGCCCAGGAACTTGAGGCTACAGTGAGCAAGGAGGCGCCACTGCCCTCCAGCCTGGGTGACAGAATGAGACCTTGTCTCAAAAACAAAACAACAGAAAAACAAAACCAAGCAAACAAAAAACAGGCAGCAGGCTCAGTTTGTTCAGAGTTAGCCTACTGGTCTAAGCTTTGTTTTGTGCTGGACTCCACGTGGTGATCCGCTTCCTCTCACCAGTGTTTGGTTTAGGCACAAATTTGTGACCCAATCCTGGGCCACAAGACTTGGAGGAGTCAGCTAGTTTTCCCTCACTCGTCATAAGAGAGCCAATTCCCTCCCCAGCTTTGGACACGGTTGTGTGAGGATGTGACTGCGCTGTGACAGGCTTGAGAAAAAAGTTAACCTGCTGTAAATGGCAAAGAAAAAGGCAGAAGGAACTTAAGACATTCTTTTTTTTTTAATTTTAATTTTTATTTTTTTGAATGGGAGTCTCACTCTGTCGCCCAGACTGGAGTGCAGTGGCCACTCCCGGCCACCGCAGCCTCGACCCACTGGGCTCCGGCGATCCTTCCGCCTCAGCCTTCCAAGTAGCCGGAATTACAGGCACGCCCTACCACGCCCGGCTGGTTTTTGATTTTATTGTAGAGATGAGGTCTCGCCAAGTTGCCCAGGCGGGTCTCGAACTCACGGGCTCAGGCAATCCACTCAGCTCAGCCTCCCAAAGGCGCTGGATTACAGGCTGAGCCACCGAGACCGGCCATACTCTTTTTTTTTTTTTTTAGTCAGAGTCTCACTCCGTCACCCAGACTGGAGTTCAGTAGCACACTCATGGCCACACAGCCTTGACCTTGGGCTCAGGTGATCCTTCCGCCTCAGCCTTCCAAGTAGCTGGAACCACAGGCGAACAACCCCATGTCTGGAGGCGACATCCGTTTGCCCCCGCCTCTCAAAGTGCTGGTATCACAGGTATAAGCCACCACGCCAGGCTCAAGTGCTTTGTAACCCTTTGGTAATGTTGGCCAAAACAAGTTATATGACCAAATCTCAAAGTAAGAAGTTTGTCTTTTTAACTTTAGCCACTCTAGTGGGTGTGATGTGGTATCTCAGTATTATTTGATTTGCATTTCTGTAACAACTAATGATTTGTTTTTGTTCTGTTTTTTTTTTGAGTTGGAGTCTCACTCTGTCGCCCAGACTGGAGTGCAGTGGCCGCTCCCGGCCACCGCAGCCTCGACCTTCTGGGCTCCGACGATCCTTCCGCCTCAGCCTTCCGAATAGCCGGAATTACAGGCATGCGCTACCACGCCTGGCTGATTTTTTGATTTATTGTAGAGATGAGGTTTCACTGCCCAGGCGGGTCTCGAACCCGCGGGCTCAGGCAATCCACTCACCTCAATCTCCCAAAGGCGTGGGATTACAGGCTGAGCCATCGAGCCCGGCGACAACTAATGATTTTTAACTCAGTGTGTGTGTGTATTTTTTTTTTTTTTTTAAATCAGAGTCTCACTCTTGTCCAGGCTGTAGTGCAGTGGCACGCTCATGGCCACCCCAGTGTCGACCTGCTGGGCTCAGGTGATCCTTCCACTTCAGCATTCTAAGTAGCCAGAACTACAGATGCATGCCACCATGCCTGGCTAGTTTTTGTGATTTATTGTAGAGACAAAGTCTCACCAAGTTGCCCAGGCTGATCTTGAACCTCCAGGCTCAGGCAATCCTCTCACCTCGACCTCCCAAAGTGCTGAGATTACATACAGACTGAGCTACCATGCCCGGCTTCAGCATATATTTGTTAAATACACAAATAGCCATGTAAATTTCTAGATTTGATAGTCACATACTTTTTTATATTATTAATTTGTTTTGTTTTGTTTTGTTTTGTTTTGTTTTTTTCAGTTGGAGTCTCACTCTGTCACCCAGACTGGAGTGCAGTGGCCGCTCCCGGCCACCACAGCCTCGACCTGCCGGCCTCCGGCGATCCTTCCGCCTCAGCCTTCCAAGGAGCTGGAACTACAGGCGCGCACTACCACGCCTAACTCATTTTGATTTATTGTAGAGATGAGGTCTCACCAAGTTGCCCAGGCGGGTCTCGAACCCACGGGCTCAGGCAATCCACTCACCTCAGCCTCCCAAAGGCGCGGGATTATAGGCTGAGCCACCGAGCCCGGCTTTATATTATTAATTTTTAAAATTAATACTTAGGCTGGGTGCAGTGACCCAGATCTATTTATTTTAGCCCTTGTCTCTAAAATAAATCAATAAATTAGCTGGGCATGGTGGCTTATGCCTGTAGTTCCAGCTACTTGGAAGGCTGAATCAGAAGGATCTCCTGAGCCAGAAGGATCGCCTGAACCCAGCAGGTCAAGGCTGTGGTGGCCATAAACGTGCCACTACACTCCAACCTGGGCAACAGAGTGAAACTCCAACTCAAAAAATAAAAAATAAGCCAGGCACGGTGGCTCACGGTGGCTCCTAGCACTTTGGGAGGCTGAGGTGAGAGAATTGCCTGAGCTCACGGATTCGAGACCAGCAGGGGCAACTTGGCAAAATCTCACCTCTACAATAAATAAAAAAATTAGCCAGGCGTGCGTGCCTGTAGTTCCAGCTACTTGGAAGTTTGAGGTGGAAGGATCACCGGAGCCCAGCAGGTGGAGGCTGCAGTGGCCATGTGTTTGCCACTGCCCTCTAGCCTAGGCAATAGAGTGAGACTCCAACTCAAAAAAATAAATGGATAAAATAAAATTAAAAAAATTTTAAAAAGCCAGGCTCGGTGGCTCAGTCTGTAATCCCGCGCCTTTGGGAGGCTGAGGTGAGTGGATTGCCTGAGCCCGTGGGTTCAAGACCCGCCTGGGCAGCGAGACCTCATCTCTACAATAAATCAAAAAATCAGCCGGGCTTGGTAGCGCATGCCTGTAGTTCCGGCTACTTGGAAGGCTGAGGCGGAAGGATCGCCGGAGCCCAGCAGGTCGAGGCTGCGGTGGCTGGGTGCGGCCACTGCGCCCCAGTCTGGGTGACAAAGTGAGACTCCAACTCAAAAAAAAAATTTAATTAATTAATTAATTAAAAAAAGAGAAAAAAGAAAGGAAAATTTGGAAAGCTAGTGTTTTGCCTTATTAAAGATGAATAAGGATAAAATGTTTATATCATCCAATTATATTAGTGGGGTTTTTTGGTGAGTGGTAGCTTTTTCACGTGCAGGAAAAATAATATTTATTTAAATCTTTGTTGAACAAACCTTTTGTTGAAGGAAACAGAAATTTCAAAAAGCTGACAGCAGGTGGCAGAATTAAACCAGATTGAATCTTGTCGCCTGAAAGGCAAACCCTAACAAAAACATTAAAAGCAGCCAGGTCATTGGAAAACATTTCTAGTAAATTTCCCAGCTGTATCTACCAACATACAAAAGAACCTGGTAAATATGGCTCCACTGGGGGAACGTTCAGACCTAATTCTTCAAATGCATTGAACAGAGATAAAAATAAAGACACTTTACTGGCCGTGGTGCCTTATGCCTATAATCCCAGCACTATGGAAGGTGGAGGCGAGAGGATTGCCTGAGCCCAGGGGTTCGAGACCAGCCTGAGCAACTTGGTGAGACCTCGTCTCTACAATAGAATCACAAAAAAATTAGCCAGGCGTGGTTGCGTGTGTTAGTAGTTCCAGCTACTTGGAAGGCTGAGGCAGAAGGATCACCAGACCCCAGCAGGTCGAGGCTGCAGTGGCCATGAGCGTGCCACTGCACTCCAGCCTGGGCAACAGAGTGAGACTCCAACTCAAAAAAAAAAAAAACAAATTACTAAGGGAATAAGAGTAACTTCACAGCAGAGAAGCCTGGAAAACAGGATCTTAATCAAAATGGACACCATGTGTCATGGAACACAGTGAAATTTCGCACCACCTAATCAGCTGTGGTGAGAGGAACACAGCATGGCTCCTGGGCTATCCTGCCGGGACTCATAACCTCGATCTGATCATGAGGATGTATTAGGCAACCCCTAAGTGATGAAAAGCCTACAAAGTGAACGTCCTGCCCTTTTAATTTTTATTACTATTTCTGGATTAGAAAATATAGTTCATCTAAAAAGTAAAGAGAGAGAGAGAGAGAAAGAGGAGATTCACCTCCCCGAGGTAGGGAAGGGGGCCAAAGCCAGGAAACATGGCCACACCAGAGTCTAGCAAGGCAGTGGTCCATCCTGCCCTTTTTTTTTTTTTTTTTTTTTAGTTGGAGTCTCACTCTGTCACTCAGACTGGAGTGCAGTGGCCGCTCCCACCGCCGCAGCCTCGACCTGCTGGGTTCTGGCAATCCTTCTGCCTCGGGCCCTTTCCCAAATAGCTGGGAAATACAGGCGCGGCTACCATGCCTGGCTAAATTTTTTTATTTATTGTATTTTTTTTTTTTTTTTTAGTTGGGGTCTCACTCTGTCGCCCAGACTGGAGTGCAGGGGCCCCCCCCCGGCCACCCCCCCCAGCCTTTCGGGAAAACCCTGCCCTGGGCTCGGCTTATTTCCTTCCTCCCCCCAGCCTTCCGGAAAAGGTAAAACTTTTTTTTTTTGGGGAACCCCCCCACCCAGGGGCCCCAACCCCTACCAAAATTTGGCCAGCCCGATTTTTTTTTTATTGTAGAGATGAGGTCTCTCCAAGTTGCCCAGGCGGGTCTTGAACCCCCCGGCTCGGCAATCCACTCACCTCAGCCTCCCAAAGGCGCGGGATTACAGGCTGAGCCACTGAGCCTGGCTCGTCCTGCCCTTTTTAAAAATGTCAAGACAAAGAGAGATTGAAGAACTGTTCTGTATTAAAGGAAACTACAGAGATATGACATCTGAACTCAATGGAAAACCCTGGATTGGTTTCTTTTGCTATTTATTTATTTATTTTTTGAGTTGGGGTCTCACTCTGTTGCCCAGGCTAAAGTGCAGTGGCACGGTCACGGCCACTGCAGCCCCAACCTGCTGGGCTCACATGATCCTTCTACCTGAGCCTTCCAAGTAGCTGGAACTACAGGTGTGTGCCACCACACCCAGATAATCTTTTGATTATATTGTAGAGATGAGGTCTTGACAGATTGCTCAGGTTGGTCTCAAACCTGTGGGCTCAGGCAATCCTCTTGCCCTTGCCTCCCAAAGTGCTGGGATTACAAGCGTGAAGCACGCACCCAGCTCTTTTGCTATAAAAAGCTACTGGCACAATTAGAGAGCTTGAAGGAAGTCTGGGAATTAGAGGGCAGTAATGGATCAGTGTTAATTTCTTGATTTTGAGGATTGTATTGTAACTGATTAGGAGCATTTTTGTTTGTTTGAGTCTCACTGTCACTCAGGCTGGAGTGCAGTGGCACCATCACGGCTCACCATAGCCTCCACCTCATGGACTCAGGTGCTCCTTCCACCTCAGCCTCCTGAGTAGCTAGGACTACAGACATGTGCCACCATGCCTGCTAATTTTTAAATTTTTTGTCGAGATAAGGTCTCACTATGTTGCCTATGCTGGTCTTAAACTCCCGGGCTCAAGCAGTCCTTTCACCTCTGCCTCCCAAAGTGCTGGGATCATGGGCAAGAGCCACCATGCCCGGTGAGTAGTATGTTCTTGATTCTATGAAATGCCCACTGCCAGGCATGGTGCCTGTAACCGCAGTAATTTGAGAGGCACAGGCAAGAGGACTGCCTGAACCCAGGGGTTCAAGATCACCCTGGGCAAATTGGCAAGACCTCGTCTCTACGATAAATCAAAAAACTTAGCTGCACGCCTGTGGTTTTAGCTACTTGGAAGGCTGAGGTGGAAGGATCACCTGAGCCCAGCAGGTAGACGCTGCAGTGACCGTGAGCCTGTCACTGCACTCCAGCTGGGCGACGGAATGAGACTTCAACTCAATAAATAATTAAGTTATTTATACATCTTCAAAAGTATAAAGGTCGCCGGGCTCGGTGGCTCAGCCTGTAATCCTGCGCCTTTGGGAGGCTGAGGTGAGCGGATTGCCTGAGCCCGCGGGTTCGAGACCCGCCTGGGCAGCGAGACCTCATCTCTACAATAAATCAAAAATTAGCTGGGCGTGGTAGCGCGTGCCTGTAATTCCGGCTACTTGGAAGGCTGAGGCGGAAGGATCGCCGGAGCCCAGCAGGTCGAGGCTGCGGTGGCTGGGAGCGGCCACCGCACTCCAGTCTGGGCGACAGAGTGAGACTCCAACTCCAAAAAAAAAAAAAAAAAAAAAAAAAAAAGTGTAAAGGTCGTGAAAACAAGAGAAGACTGAGATGCTGTCACAGACCAGAAGAGACTAAGGAGACAGGGTGTCTAAATGCAATGTGGGCACCTGGATTGAATTCTGGAACAGAAAAAGGACACTAATAGAAAATCTGAATAAGCTCCCAAGTTTGGTTTATAGTATCATGCCAGTTTTGTTGTTGTTGTCGTTTTGTTTTGTGGTGGAGTCTCACTCTGTCGCCCAGGCTGAAGTACAGTGGCACACTCACGGCCACTGTAGCCTCAACTGCTGGGCTCCGGTGATCCTTCTGCCTCAATCTTCCAAGTAGCTGGAATTACAGGCACACACTACCACACCCAGCATATTTTTTTCTGATTTATTGTAGTGATGCAGTCTCACTAAGTTGCCCAGGCTAGTCTCAAACCTGTTGGGCTCAGGCAATACTCTCACCTCTGTCTCCCAAAGTGCTGGGATTATAGGCGTGAGTCGTAATGCCCATCTAAAATATTTATTTTCTTTTATTTATTTATTTATTTATTTGAGTTGGAGTCTCACTATGTCACCCAGACTGGAGTGCAGTGGCCACTCCCGGCCACCGCAGCCTCGACCCGCTGGGCTCCGGTGATCCTTCTGCCTCAGCCTTCCGAGTAGCCGGAATTACAGGCACGCACTACCACGCCCGGCTGATTTTTTGATTTTATTGTAGAGATGAGGTCTTGCAGCCCAGGTGGGTCTCAAACCCGCGGGCTCAGGCAATCCACTCACCTCAGCCTCCCAAAGGCGCGGGATTACAGGCTGAGCCACTGAGCCCGGCGTTATTATTTTTTTTTAATTGTAGAGATGACAGCTCACCAAGTTGCCCAGGCTGGTCTCGAACCCTTGGACTCAGGCAATCCACTCGCCTCAGCCTCCCAAAGTGCTGGGATTACAGGCTGTGTCACCGTACAGTCCTTCTTACAGAGAAGGTGTATAAGGTATATAAGATACTCAGAGCCACTCATGACCCAAGTGGCAGAACTGAATTTGACTCCCGTCTGTCTTTCTGAGCTAAGCAAATCACATAGCCTGTGTCCAATCTGGACTCTACTCCCTGGGGTAGGTTTAGTAATGCAAATAACTACATAAGGACATACAGGACATTTGGACACTTAAAGGTAAACATTAATCAAATGAAATGTATTAGATAACACCTGCTGTTTACATTATAAACCTGTAAACAGCAAGATAAGGGTTTTAAATTCTTGAAACTTGGCTGAATGCAGTGGCTCACACCTGCAATCCCAGCACTTTAGGAGGCTGAGGCAGGGGAATGGCTTGAGCCCAGGACTCCGAAATCAGCATGGGCAACATAGTGAGACCTGGTCTCTACAAAAGATTTTGACACTCTACTGGAGTCAAATCTCAGTTGTGCCACTTGGGGCCGGGTGTGGTGGTGTGCACCTACAGTCCCAGCTACTGGGGGAGTGGGGTGAGGGGAGTGAGATGGGAGTATCGCTTGAGTCTAGGAAGTTCAGGCTGCAGTGAGTCGGGATCATGCCACCATACTCCACCCAGGGTGACAGAGACTTTGTCTCTAAATAAATAAATACATAAATTTCTGAAACTTTACCAAAAAGAAATTTCCTCAATTTCCATGAGGGACCACTACTTCTGTTATACTAAATCTATCCAATCTCTTTCATGGCATGTGAATAATCATATGACTTTAATCAGTACGCAGACATTACTTTGGGTCTTACTTTTTTTTTTGAGTTGGAGTCTCACTCTGTCGCCCAGACTGGAGTGCAGTGGCCGCTCCCGGCCACCACAGCCTCGACCTGCTGGGCTTCAGCGATCCTTCCGCCTCAGCCTTCCGAGTAGCCGGAATTACAGGCATGCGCTACCATCCCCGGCTGGTTTTTTGATTTATTGTAGAGATGAGGTCTCGCTGCCCAGGCGGGTCTCGAACCCACGGGCTCAGGCAATCCACTCACCTCAGCCTCCCAAAGGCGCGAGATTACAGATTACACACACACTCACAACCACCCCAGCGTCAACCTACTGGACTCCAGCGATCCTTCCGCCTCAGCCTTCCACCGAGCCCGGCTGGGTCTTACTTTTTTTACTAAACATGATTTTGTATTGCTGTTTACAGGTGTCCATGTATTTATTTAGCCAATATTTATTTATTCGAGCTATTGCGCCCGGCTATTTATTGATCTATTCGAGTCAGAGTCTCACTCTGTCACCCAGGCTGGAGTACAGTGGCACGCTCACAGCCACTGCAGCCTCCACCTGCTGGGCTTCCGCCTCAGCCTTCCGAGTAGCTGGAACCACAGGCATGCACCACCACGTCTGGCTCATTTTTTGACTTATTGTAGAGACGGAGGCTCGCCAAGTTGCCCAGGCGGGTCTTGAAACCCTGGGCTCAGGCAATCCCCTCGCCTCCACCTCCTAAAGTGCTGGGATTACAGACATGCGCCACCATCTCCAGCCCAGGTGTTCATTTCGTCCCCATATTTATCATTTTAGCAGCCACATAGCATGACATGAAACAGACTATAGTTCGCCTGTTTCCCTAGTGTGAACATGGAGGATTTTTCCAGTTTGTGACTGATCTGAAAAGTGTTGCTGTCAACATCTTTGCACAAATGGCTTACTATCATCTTTGGGACTATTTTGAGCAGGGGCATTTGTGGGAAGTAGATGAAGGAAAAGTCCCAGGAATTTCAACTTCTCCATGGGCAGGCATGCTTATTGAAGACGTGGCTCTTGATTATTATTATTATTTTTTGAGTTGGAGTCTCACTCTGTCGCCCAGACTGGAGTGCAGTGGCTGTTCCCGGCCACTGCAGCCTCGACCTGCTGGGCTCCATGGGTGATACTTCCGCTCAGCCTTCCAAGTAGCTGGAACTACAGGTGCGCACTACCACACCCGGCTAATTTTTGGTTTATTGTAGAGATGAGGTCTCACCAAGTTGCCCAGGCGGGTCTCGAACCCCGGGCTCAGGCAATCCACTCACCTCAGCCTCCCAAAGGGCTGGGATTACAGGCTGAGCCACAAGCCCAGCTCTTGATATTTTGCAATGCGTAGGAAACACAGCTGCTAGTGACACAGCTGGGCTAAATTCCTCCACCGCTCTGCACCTTGGACTCTAGCACTGGCTGGGGGCTTGTAGAATTGCAGGATCTTGGGATCCTTCTGGAAACGACTGGATCAGAATCTACATTTCGAAAAGATTCTCCAGGAAGTGATTCACGGGCCCATTAAAAGTTGGAGAAATCATAGTTTAGAGTATCTACCTGTTAGATAGGAATACTAAAGATTCTTTCGGCCGGGTTTGATAGCTCACGCTGTAATCCCAGCACTTTGGAAGGCCGAGGCAAGAGGGTTGCCTGAGTCTATGGGTTTGAGACCAGCCTGGGCAGCTTGGCGAGACCTCATCTCTACAATAAATTAAAAAAATAAATAGCCAAGCATGGTGGCACGTGCCTGTAGTTCCAGCTACTTGGAAGGCTGAGGCGGAAGGATCACCTGAGCTCAGCAGTTGAGGGTGTGGTGGGCGTGAGCGTGACACCGCACTCCAGTCTGGGCGACAGAGTGAGACTCTGACTCAAAAAAAGAAAGATTCTTAGCCAGGCTCGGTGGCTCAGCCTGTAATCCCGCGCCTTTGGGAGGCTGAGGTGAGTGGATTGCCTGTGCCTGCGGGTTCGAGACCCGCCTGGGCAGCAAGACCTCATCTCTACAATAAATAAAAAAAATCGGCCGGTGGCTCAGCCTATAATTCCAGCACTTTGGAAGGCTGAGGCAAGTGGATTGCCTGAGCCCGCGGGTTCGAGACCCACCCAGGCAACTTGGCGAGACCTCGTCTCTACAATAAATCAAAAACTAGCTGGGCGTGGTAGTGCGCGCCTGTAGTTCTGGCTACTTGGAAAGCTGAGGCGGAAGGATCACCGGAGCCCAGCAGGTCGAGGCTGCAGTGGCTGGGAGCGGCCACTGTACTCTAGTCTGGGTGACAGAGTGAGACTCCAACTCAAAAAAAAAAAGAAAGATTCTTTCTCAGACTGGGTGGAGTGGCTCGTGCTGGGATTACAGCACTTTGAAAGGTAAAGGTGAAGCTGGGCTAGGTGGCTCAGCTTATAATCCCGCGCCTTGGGAGGCTGAGGTGAGTGAACTGCCTGAGCCGCGGGTTTGAGACCCGTCTGGGCAACTTGGCAAGACCTCATCTCTACAACAAATCAAAAAGTTAGCCGGGTGTGGTAGCGCACGCCTGTAGTTCCAGCTACTTGGAAGGCTGAGGTGGAAGGATTGCTGGAGTCCAGCAGGTCAAGGCTGCGGTGGCCAGGAGCGGCCACTGCACTCCAGTCTGGGCAACAGAGTGAGACTCCAACTCAAAAAAAAAAAAAAATTTTTTTTTTTTAGGTTTTGAGTAGGAAGATTTTTGAGGTAGACAAAGAACACTATAAATCCTTATTGTTTTCTATCCCAGGAGTTATTTGCATCTGACTCTTTTTTTATTTCACAAAATCAGTTAGTGAGAGAAAACCAGGCTTATGGTGCCATGAGCAAAGTCAAGGACACTTCTTTTTTGATTTTTTTTTTTTTTGAGTCAGAGTCTCTGTTGCCCAGGCTGGAGTGCAGTGGCATGCTCACGGCCACCACAGCCGCAACCTGCTGTGCTCAGATGATCCTTCTGCTTCAGCCTTCTAGGTAGCTGGAACCACAGGCATGCACCACCATGCCTGGCTGATTTTTTAATTTATCATAGAGACGAGGTTTCACCAAACTGCCCAAACTGGTCTTGAACTCCTGAGTTCAGATAATCCTCTGGCCTCTATCTCTGCCTCCCAAAGTGCTGGGATTACAGGCATGAGCCACCACACCCTGTGGCCTTTATCCATATTTTTGTTTTTGTTTTTGTTTTTGAGTTGGAGTCTCACTCTGTTGCTCAGGCTAGAGTGCAGTGGTACGCTCACAGCCACCCCCCTGCTGGGCTCAGGTAATCCTTCTGCTTCTGCCTTCCAAGTAGCTGGAACTATAGGCACGCGCCACCATGCCTGGCTAATTTTTAGATTAATTGTAGAGATGAGGTCTCGCCAAGTTGCCAAGGTTGGTCTTGAGCCTGGGGGCTCAGGCAGTCCTCTCACCTCAGCCTCCCAAAGTGCTGGGATTATAACTGTGAGCTGCAGCACCTGGACCCCCTTATCCATCTTTTTTTTTTTTGCTGTGAAATTTATTTATCAATATTTTTTATTATGGTTTTGTGGGGTACAGTTAAGGGTTAGGTGTACAATTACGTTTCATTCAGGCACCCTGTTGATAAGAGGTGTTTCCCCATCCCCACCCTTATCCATCTTAATCAAAGTCCCTGAAGAGGCAGATCCAGCCCAGGTTGCCGATGAGTGAGTCTCAAAATGCTCTGGGCAGGAACCAGACAGGGTGGCAGTCAGATAGGACTTGATACGTGTGACACCTGAGTGGCTCCTCTGATGGGGAGGCCAGCCCTGTCATCTACAAAAGGGCTGGTGAATAATACACGTAGAGTCTTGACCCCCACGCAGAGGAGTCCCTCAGATCAGCTACCTGACCATCTGGCTGGCCCGTCCATGAGGCACACCTGCCGGCATCTCCCTGGGGGCAGGGCCAGCCTCTCTTACCCAGAGACAGCTTGGGGCCAAAGGACCTGCTTGGATTGCAGAAGGGAAGGGCTGCGGTCTTCCCTAATACTCTGCTTTATAACATCGTATTCATCCATCAGAGACCTATGTTTACTTTTTGATTCTGTTAACCCCAATTAAATAAACTATTCTCTGAATTTCCACTATTTAAGTAATTTTTCTGGTTTTAGAACACTCAAAACATAGTAGTTTACCCTCTTCATGACAATTGTATCAGGAATCTCAAACTCAAATGTCTCCAGAGACCAGCAGGTAACATACATACATGACAGAAGCCAGGGTAAGGCAATTGAGCATGGTGGTGACCGTGGCAGCAGGCAGTCCCCACACAAACGGGAAGTTGTTTACTGTGCTTCAGTCAGTTGCCATGCAGGAATGTGAACCCAGTGTAACTAGATCTTTGCATTTTTCTTTTTTCTTTTTGAGTCAGAGTCTTACTGTGTTGCCTATGCTGGAGTGCAGTGGCACATTCCCGGCCACCACAGCCTCAACCTGCTTGGTTCAGGTGGCCCTTCTGCCTCAGTCTTCCAAGTAGCTGCAACTACAGGCATGCACCAACATGCCCGGCTAATTTTGTAATATTATAGAAATGAGGTCTTGCCAAGTTGACCAGGCTGGGCTTGAACCCCTGGACTCAGGCAATCCTTTCCTTTGTCCTCCCAGAGTGCTGGGGTTACAGGCTTGGAGTCACTGTGCCTGACTGATCTTTGCATTTTTCTTTTTTTTTTTTTTTGAGTTGGAGTCTCACTCTGTCGCCCAGACTGGAGTGCAGTGGCCGCTCCCGGCCACCGCAGCCTCGACCTGCTGGGCTCTGGAGATCCTTCCCCCTCAGCCTTCCAATAGCCGGAAATTTCAGGCACACGCTACCACGCCTGGCTGGTTTTTTGATTTATTGTAGAGATGAGGTCTCACCAAGTTGTCCAGGCGGGTCTCGAACCCTCAGGCTCTGGCAATCCTCTCACCTCAGCCTCCCAAGGCACGGGATTACAGGCTGAGCCACCGAACCCGGCTTTTTTTTTTTGAGTTGGAGTCTCACTCTGTCACCCAGGCTGGAGGGCAGTGGCCACTCCTGGCCACCGCAGCCTCGACCTGCCGTGCCCCGGCGATCCTTCCACCTCAGCCTTCCGAGTAGCCGGAACTACAGGCATGCGCTACCACGCCCGGCTAATTTTTTGATTTATTATAGAGATGAGGTCTCACCAAGTTGCACAGGTGGGTCTTGAGCCCGTGGACTCAGGCAGTCCACTCACCTCAGCCTCCCAAAGCACGGTATTACAGGCTGAGCCACCAAGCCCAGTTGAAAAAACTCTTAAAAAAAAAAAATTGGCCGGGTGTGGTGGCTCAAGCTTGTAATCCTGGCACCTTGGGAGGCAGAGGCAAGAGGATTGCCTGAGCTCAGGGGTTCGAGACCAGACTGAGCAACATAGCATGACCTCGTCTCTACAATAACTCAAAAGATTAGCTGGGTGTGGTGGTGCATGCCTGTGGTTCCAGCTACCTGAAAGGCTGAGGAGGAAGGATTGCCTGAGCCCAACAGGTCGAGGCAGGGGTGGCCATGAGCAGCAGTGGCATGAGCAGTGGGCTCAGGCAATCCTCTTGCCTCAGACTCTCAAAGTGCTGGAATTACAGGTTTGAGCTACTGCGCCTGGCCAATAACTTTTTTTTTTTGAGTTGGAGTCTCTCTCTGTCGCCCAGACTGGAGTGCAGTGGCCGCTCTCGGCCACCGCAGCCTCGCCCTGCTGGGCTCGGGCAATCCTTCCGCCTCAGCCTTCCAAGTAGCCGGAATTACAGGCATGCGCTACCATGCCCGGCTGATTTTTGATTTATTGTAGAGATGAGGTCTTGCCAAGTTACCCAGGTGGGTCTCGAACCCGTGGCCTCAGGCAATCCACTCACCTCAGCCTCCCAAAGGCGTGGGATTACAGGCTGAGCCACCGAGCCCGGCTGAGACAGGGTCTTTCTATGTTTCCCAGGCTGGCCTTGAACTCCTGGACTCAAGCAATCCTCCTGTCTCAGCCTCTCAAGGAGTTGGGACTACAGAGCCACTATGCTCAGCTCCAATTGTGTGTATGTGTGTAGGAGTCTCACTCTGTTGCCCAGACTGGAGTGCAGTGGCATGCTCATGGCCACAGCAGCCTCAACCTGCTAGATTCAGCTGATCCTTCTGCCTTAGCCTTCCAAGGAGCTGAAACCACAGGCATATGCCACCACACCCAGCTCATTTTTTTGATTTACTGTACAAATAAGGTCTCACCAAGTTGCCCAGGCTGGTCTTCAACCCCTGGGTTCAGGCATTCCTTTCACTTTGGCCTCCCAAAGTGCTGGGATTACAGGTGTAAGTCACCACGCCTGGCAGCTCCATTTTTTTTTTTTTTTTTTGAGATAGAGTCTCATTCTGTCACCCAGACTGGAGTGCAGTGGCTGCTCCCGGCCACCGCAGCCTCAACCCGCTGGGCTTCAGCGATCCTTCTGCCTCAACCTTCTGAGTAGCCGGAATTACCAAGCCCGGCTTAAGTCAATATTTTAAAAAGAGATAAATGAGCCAGGCTCAGTGGCTCAGCCTGTAATCCCGCGTCTTTGGGAGGCTGAGGTGAGTGGATTGCCTGAGCCCCTGGGTCTGAGACCCGCCTGAACAACTTGGCGATACCTCATCTCCACAGTCAATCAAAAAATCAGCTGGGCGTGGTAGCGCACGCCTGTAATTCCGGCTACTTGGAAGGCTGAGGTGGAAGGATCGCTGGAGCCCAGCGGGTCGAGGCTGCAATGGCTGGGAGCGGCTACTGCACTCCAGTCTGGGCGACAGAGTGAGATTCCAACTCAAAAAATAAAAATAAAAAAGAAGAGATAAATGAGTGATTTCTCCTTTTTTCTTTGCAACTCCAGCGTTGGATCTATTTATTTGAAGACAGAAACCACTTTTCACGCAATACAGTGTTTCCACCTGCAGGATCTGATACTCATTTGCTACAGCCCAGCACTGAGGTTTGGGAACCTCTGCTTAATTAATAGATCACTGGTTTAGGAGTCAGAGGTGAGAACTTTAATTCAAAGTGAGTCATTAATTAGCTGGGAATCTTGGGCAGGTCACACCCCTCTTCTGGTCTCAATTAAGAATTGCATGGGAGGTTAAGGCAGGCAGATAGCTTGAGGACAGGAGTTTGAGATCAGCTTGGAAAACATAGCGAGACCCCATCTCTAAAAATGAAAATTAGCTGAGTGTGGAGGAATGCATCTGTAGTCCCAGCTACTTGGGAAGTTGAGGTGGAAGGACTGCTTGATCCCAGGAGTTTAAGGTCGCAGCAAGCTGTGATCGTAACAACACTGTACTCCAGCCTGGGCAGCAGAATGAAACTCTGTTTCTAAAAAAAAAAAAGCTGCAAATATTTTTTGTGTTTATATGTATTTTCTCCAATAAAGTTCTTGGAGGGGGTCTATGAACCCTAAAGTTTGAGAACCTCTCCAGTAAGGGATCTTTAAAGTTCATTCCTCCCACAAATACTTATTCAGGGCCTACTATGTGACAAGTTCTGGGGACACAATAACAACTAAGACACAGATATTATAAAAATCCCCAAGCCTCATGGAGATTATATCCCCATGGAGAGAAACAACCAAGCAACGTGGGAACAAACAGTTACATCTAATTGTAAATTGTATAAAGGAAATAAAACAGGTGAGAGATAAGTGACTGGGAGGAGGTATGGCTCTCAGCTGTTCAAGAAAGGTCTTTTCAGAGGAGGGTTTAAGCCAGGTGCTGTGGCTCATGCCTGTAATCCCAGCACGTTGAGAGGCAGAGGCAAGGAAGACTGCCTGAGCCCACAGTTGGAGACTGGCCTGGGTAACATGGCAAGACCTCATCTCTACAGTAAATCAAAAAATTATCTGGGTGGTGGCACATACCTGTGGTTCCAGCTACTTGGAAGGCTGAGGCAGAAGGATCACTTGAGCCCAGCAGGTCGAGGCTGTGGTGACCGTGAGTGGGCCACTGCACTCCAGCCTGGGCAACAGAGACTCTGGCTCAAAAAAAACAAACAAAAACAAACAGAGGTGGTGTTATGAGTTGAACTGTGTCTTCCAAAAAGACATGTTGATGTATTAAAACCCAGTATACCTCAGAATGTGACCATATTTGGAAACAGGGGCTTGGCACTCATAATTAGTTGAGATAGGTCACACTAGAAAGGGTGTGGCTCATGCCTGAAATCCCAGCAATTTGGAAAGCTGAGGCAGGAGGATTGCTTGAGGGCAGGAGGTTGAGACCAGTCTGGACAGCACAGCAAGACCCTGTCTCTACAACAAGTAAACACATACACATATATATAAAGTAAATAAGCAAAAATGATTAAGATGGTAAATGTAAAAAAAAGAAAAAGGTGTCTTTATTTATTTATTTTTTGAGGAGGAGTCTCACACTGTTGCCCAGACCGGAGTGCAGTGACATGCTCAAGGTCACAGCAGCCTCATCCTGCTGGGCTCAGGTGATCCTTCCAACTTCAGCCTTCCAAATAGCTGGAACTACAGGCGTGCATCACCATGATCAGATAATTTTTAAAAAATTTATTATATGACTAGGTCTTGTCAAGTTGCCCAGGCTGGTCTCAAACCCCTGCACTCAGGCAATCCATAAGCCTTCACTTCCCAAAGTGCTGGGATTACAGGCATGAGCCACCGCACCCAGCAAAAATGGTATACAGACACATACACAGGGAAGGCTGTGTTACAATAGGGCAGAGACTGGAACAACGCAGCTGCAAGCCGAGGAGTGCCAAGAAACGTTCAGAAACGTCAGGATCAATGGCCACCACCATAAGCTTTGGAGAAGCGAGGAAAGAGTCTACTTAGAGTCTCAGAGGGAGCAAGCCCTCAGATTTCAAGACTCCAAAACTGTGAGAGACTACATTCCTATTGTTTAAGCCACCCAGTTTGTGGAACTTAAATCATCAGTTTGTACTTAGGGCAGCCCTAGGAAACTAACACGGGTGTCATTTGAACTGAGGCTTGAATAATGTGAAAAAGGTAACCACACGAAGATATGGAAGGAAGAATGCTCCATGCAAGGTCAGGAAGAGAAAAAGCCATGGCTGGAGACTACGGATCCAGGGCGGCAAGAGAGGCGAGAAGAAGATGTGACTGGAAAGCTAGGCAGGGCAGATCTTGCAGGCGAGGCGAGAGAATTGGATCAATTAGCTTGGAGGTGGTTGAGTCATTTGAGCGACAGAAACAGCTGTCAAGGGAGTCACCAGAGTCTAGGGGACAGGAATCTAGGATGTATTCGTTGCAGTACGTACTAATGACAATGTGAGATGACAGAGCCCTCTCTGGGCTTCGCCGCCCTGCCCCCGACCTTGCTGGAGGGCCAAAGTCAGCTCCGGCATTCCAGGCCTTGGCTTGCGCTCAGGTCAGGCAATGTCAAGGGGTGGGCGAGTTGTCTCCTCCCTCCAATCTCCTTTCTCCCTCCAACCCTAGACACTCCAAAAACCACGACCTAAGTAAAACAACCTCTGCATATGCAGCTTGCAGACAAATCCCCCAGTCCCCAGCAGAGACAGGTTCTCGAGGCGCAGGGCATCCCCAAGGGACCAGCGACTTAACCCACCAAGACCTGCGAGGCTGCACGGACCCCGCCCGGTGCGGGGGGGCGGAGCCGAGGGCGCGTGCGCACGCGCGGGCCCCCCCCCCCGGCCCCGGGGGCGGAGCGGACGCCGGGGCGGGGCTCGTGACGTCAGGTGCGCGCGTGGCCCCGGCTGCGCAGGAACAGCTGGTCCCTCGGAAGGCGGCCGGTGAGCGGGCGGGCGGGCGTGGGGTGCTGGGGGCCCGGCGGGCCGCGCTGCGGGAGCCGCCGCCGCCGCCGCCTTGCACCATTGCACCATGTCCGGGCAGCTGGAGCGTTGCGAGCGCGAATGGCACGAGCTGGAGGGAGAATTTCAGGAACTGCAGGTAGGGCCAGGCCACCTGGTCCCGCGACTCTGCCACCCGCGGTGCCATGCCTTTCCCTTCCTGCTCCCCCAGCCGGGGCTGTGGGGACAGGCGGGGCCCAGGGAGTGCCCCTGGCTGGGCCCGGAGGCTGATGGTCGGCGTGGACCAGCCCTCTCCCGTCTCCCGCGCTCTAGTTCTTCATCCACATGGGGCGCCCGGCGAAGCCCCCCTTCCGCCGCCCTCTCACTGGCTCTTTGCTCCTCGCTCCTCCTTCGCGGCACAAAGTTGGTCTGTAGCCTCTGAGGCAAGTTCCAGGCAAGCCCATGTGGGGGAGGCCTGAGGGGGGCGGTGGGGGCCGGGGCTCAAGGAGGGCAGCCCAGCCCCCACCTCTGCAGGGGTCTCTCCTAATCCTGCCCCCGCCCGCCTACCCTGGGCAGCTCAGCTCCCCCTCTGCCCTGGCGGAGCAGCCCTCTCCTGCAGCTCCATTCTGGGCGGTGTACTTAGAGCCGTTCATCTTGAGCCTCTAGGTTGTGCTTGGGGCTTAGGGACCCCCGGTCCCCACCTCTGGGGGCTCTGGTGTGGTGCCCGCCTCTCTGGCGCTGTTGCGGGCTGAGTTTGACGTTGTGGATGGCTTTTCTGTTCTGACAGCTGGGTTGCCTTCGCCCAGTGATAAGAGACTGCTCCCGGCCCTACCCCTCTGGCTCAGAGCCTTATAGGGGGTGGGGTGAGGGCGGGAGTAAGGGGGAGAGAGAGACATTGCCGCCGGGGGTCCTGGCTGGAATAGCTGATCCCGATAGGAAGTTGAGAGAGGCCTCCCCTGCCTACTCCGGTGACTAGAGATACTCAGGAAGGCTTGGGGTTGACCAAGAGGAACCCAGGGACCAATTTGGAGATGGGGTTGCTGTTGCCTCTCCAGCCATGGGACTCTGTGTTCTTGGGGTATGGGCTTTGTTTGCCTGAAATCACATCGCAAAACCCCCACCCCAGTGCTCCTGTCCTCAGTTGGAGCAGTGACATTTTCCCTGTCCATGTGGCTCTTGCCTGCAGTTCAGTTGGCCTCCAATGGTCTCCAGAGAAGGCGAGGTTGCCAAGGGTGTCTCTGGGGCCTTTCTAGACATGAGGCTGTAGGTTCTGATGAATAGACAGAGGGACGCCGGGAGGGGGGGGCTGACCAGGCAGGGGGTGCTGTTTAAGGCACGAGCAAGGGTAAGGCACCCAACACTGTCATCCCTTTCTTGGCCTGTCCAGCATGTACAAGTTGGGGCTCCCCCCCTTCAGATCTAGGACTTGGGTCCCACCAGTTCCCAGGGGACTGTTTTGGCTCTGTGCCCATGGAGAAGACTGTCTCTTCTTAATGCTTTGTTCTACTGGGCTCTGAGGTCATGCTCAGCTGTGGAGCCACAGAGTGGGTATTAGGGTCAGGAGTGGGAGAAAAGGAAGAGGTTGGCTGTGTGGAGCTTTTGCTGCTCATCATTTCTTTCCCTTGTCCTGCCTTAGACTAGGAGGAGGAGGAGGAGGAGTCTTAAGACTTCAGAACTATGCAATTAATGCAATTAACAGCAATCAGATAGCAAGCCTTGGCAGGCAGAGGTTGCACAGGAAACGTTTGATTTGTTGTGTTCTTACCTGGTGTCTTGGATGCTCAGGTGTGTTAGGAACAGAGGAATTGGGAATTAATTCTGGAATCTGTCCCTTAGTGCACAGCAAAGGCCATGGAAGGGCTGATTGAGTGGAAGCTGTGATGTGTCCTGCTCAGTTCTGGAGAGGGAGGGGAACTGGGGTGGATTGGATCCTATTTTGTATTTTGTGGTTTTTTTTGAGTTGGAGTCTCACTCTGTCGCCCAGACTGGAGTGCAGTGGCCACTCCCGACCACCGCAGCCTCGACATGCTGGGCTCTGGCGATCCTTCCGCCTCAGCCTTCCAAGTAGCCGGAATTACAGGCATGAGCTACCACGCCCGGCTGATTTTTTGATTTATTGTAGAGATGAGGTCTATGCCAAGTTGCCAGGTGGGTCTCGAACCCGCGGGCTCAGGCAATCCACTCACCTCAGCCTCCCAAAGGCGCGGGATTACAGGCCGAGCCACGGAGCCCAGCTTGGATCCTATTTTGGGGAGAAGGACCCTGCTGGCTGCAGGCTTTGGTGGTCAGCTGCTGGGTCAGAGGTCAGGGATAGATGGTCACCAGGGGGTCAAGGTCATAGACTGGAGCAAAATCCACCCTTGCCATCTTCAATTCACAGATGAGGAAACTGAAACTTGAACATGCTCGTTGGCTGAACTGGGATCACACAGCTGTTTGGGGATAAAGTTGGGGCTGGAACTTAGTTCTCTAAATGTTGGGAGGCCCCCTCTGCCTTATCACCCTCCCTCTTATATTAAATGTGAGAGCTCTGAACTCCCAAGATGAAAGTGTCTGGAATGCCGTGTGTAATAAGTAGGGTGTACGTTGTGTAGGTATCGGACAGATTTTCAGACATGAGCTGTTTGTTGGGGAACAAAGAGGTAACAGCAGGTAGGTGGGAGGGCTCACTGAAGCTGGAAAGGTTAACACTAGGAAAGATGTTTTTTTACCAGAAAATTCTGGTCTATTTTAATTTTCCTATATCTGCCTTAGAATCTGGGACTTGTGGGTTTCATGTTCGTGTCTCTTTGGTTCTGGGACTTGTGGGTTTCATGTTCGTGTCTCTCTGGTTCTGGGGTGATGTGTGATGTCTCTGTGTTTTACCTCTCCTTTTTTTTTTTTTTTTTTTTTTTGAGTTGGAGTCTCACTTTGTCACCCAGACTGGAGTGCAGGGGCCGCTCCCAGCCACCGCAGCCTCGACCTACTGGGGGTCTGGCAATCCTTCCGCCTCAGCCTTCCAAGTAGCTGGAACTACAGGTGCATGCTACCACGCCCGGCTAATTATTTATTTATTTATTGTAGAGATGAGGTCTCGCCAAGTTGCTCAGGCAGGTCTCGAACCCGTGGGCTCAGGCAATCCACTCACCTCAGCCTCCCAAAGTGCTGAGATTACAGGCTGAGCCACCGAGCCCGGCCACCTCTCCCATTTTTAAATGAAGGAAAAAAAGAAGAAACCGATTTCTCAGACCTTAGAGGATTTGAAAGGTCTTTGGAATTCACCTCTCCCCTCAAGAAAACCCCAACGTACTCTCTGGGGCTTTTTAGAGGAAAGGATCAGTTTTCTTTGGACTATGATTTATGTCTGTCAGGGCCTCACTGCTCTCTGGGGCACAGTTGAGTCTCCGCGAGGGCTTAGTTTTTGGGTGGTTGGGGCTTTGGCCATGCTAGTGAAGTGGCAGTTTGAAACCACCATGGGCCTGGCCTCCTGGCCTGTGGTGTGGCCACAGAAGGTCACTTACAGACACGGTGGCAAGTAATTTAAAGAGCATTTCCTGTCTTGCATCACTGGAAACCTGACCTCGTCTCTCCCAGCCTAGGAAGGAGGTGACCCATAGCAACTTTTCCATAAGCCTGACCTCACAGTGACATAGGGGCTTGTAGGACACTGTAAAGGTGTTGGTTTTTACTGCCAATGAAATATGTATCCCAGCCGGGCTCGGTGGCTCAGCCTGTAATCCCGCGCCTTTGGGAGGCTGAGGTGAGTGGATTGCCTGAGCCCGCGGGTTCGAGACCCGCCTGGGCAGCGAGACCTCATCTCTACAATAAATAAAAAAATCAGCCGGGCGTGGTAGCGCATGCCTGTAATTCCGACTACTGGGAAGGCTGAGGTGGAAGGATGCCACTGCACTCCAGTCTGGGCGACAGAGTGAGACTCCAACTCAAAAAAAAAAAAAAAAGAAAGAAAAAAGAAATATGTATCCCTCTAACTGCTGTGTGTGGAATAGACATCAGGGAGGCAGACTAGAAGCAGGAAGATCAGTTTTACTTAATTAATAAGCCTATGAAATACATTCTGTTTTTTTTTTTTTTTTTGAGTTGGAGTCTCACTCTGTCGCCCAGACTGGAGTGCAGTGGCCACTCCCAGCCACCACAGCCTCAACCTACTGGGCTCCGGTGATCCTTCCACCTCAGCCTTCCAAGTAGCCAGAATTACAGGCATGCGCTACCACACCCGGCTGATTTTTTTAATTTATTGTGGAGATGAGGTCTTGCTGCCCAGGTGGGTCTCAAACCTGCAGGCTCAGGCAGTCCACTCACCTCTGCCTCCCAAAGACGCGGGATGAAATATATTCTGTAGCCGGGCTTGGTGGCTCAGCCTGTAATCCCGTGCCTTTGGGAGGCTGAGGTGAGTGGATTGCCTGAGCCCGCGGGTTCGAGACCCGCCTGGGCAGGGAGACCTCATCTCTACAATAAATAAAAAATCAGCCGGGGGTGGTAGCACAGCCTGTAATTCCGGCTACTTGGAAGGCTGAGGCGGAAGGATCGCCGGAGCCCAGCAGGTCGAGGCTGCGGTGGCCAGGAGCGGCCACTGCACTCCAGTCTGGGCGACAGAGTGAGACTCCAACTCAAAAAAAAAAAAAAAAAAAAAAAAAGAAATACATTCTGTTATCTCTGTTGTACAGAGGTTAAGTCGGTTGCCCAAGTCACATGATCCATATGTGCTAGAATCGAATTCGAACCCAGGTTTTTAAAACCAAAGTCTGGAGTGGATTGCCTGAGCCCGTGGGTGACAGAATGAGACTCCGACTCAAAAAAAAAACCAAAAACAATAAAACATTCTCTGGCTGGGCACCGTAGCTCATGCCTGTAATCCCAGCACTTTGGGAGGACGAGGCGAGAAGAGTGCCTGAGCCCAGGGGTTTGAGACCAGCCTAGGCAAGTTGGTGAGAACTTGTCTCTACAATAAATTAAAAAAAAAAATTTGGGCATCGTGGTGTATGCCTGTAATTCCAGCTAATTGAAGGACTGAGTGGAAGGATCGCCTGAGCCCAGCAGGTCGAGGCTGTGATGAGCATGCCACTGCACTCCAGCCTGGGTGACAGAGTGAGACTCTGACTTAAAAAAAAAAAAAAAAAAACAGCCAAAGTCTGTGCTCTTATCTACCCAAAGCAGATCTGAGCCCTGAGTACTCTTCTTTTTTGGAGAAGAGGTCTCCCTATGTTGCCTAGGTGTGTTTCAAACTCCTGGGCTTGAGCAATCCTCTTGCCTCAGCCTCCAAGTAACTGGAACTAGAAGTGTGAGCTATCATGCCTGGCTCCTGAGTACTCTTTTTTTTTTCCCTCCAACTAGCTTTCTCAGGTTGAACTGAGCATTCTTTTGTTGGCTTTTGTTTCTCTTCCATCTTGGCTTGCCTTGTGGGCCCCTCTTTTTAGTAACAGGTTGTGTTGAGGAAAACACTAGATAGGGAGTCAGGATTCTTAGGTTCAAGTCCTGCCTCTGTCACTGTCTTGTGTCTGACCTTTGGCAGGCTACTTCTTTAAGCTTGAGTTTCTTTATCTATGAAACAAAGGCTGACCATAATGATAATAACCACAATAACAAGCTAACCATGTGATGCATGGATTATCCCATTATTATTATTATTATTATTATTATTTTTTGAGTTGGAGTCTCACTCTGTCGCCCAGACTGGAGTGCAGTGGCCGCTCCCGGCCACTGCAGCCTTGCCTGCTGGGCTCCGGCAATCCTTCTGCCTCAGCCTTCCAAGTAGCTGGAACTACAGGCGTGCGCTACCACACCCGGCTAGTTTTTTTATTTATTGTAGAGATGAGGTCTCACCAAGTTGCCCAGGCAGGTCTCGAACCCACGGGCTCAGGCAATTCACTCACCTCAGCCTCCCAAGGCACGGGATTAAAGGCTATCCCATTATTTTATTTTATTTTATTTTACTTTATTTTATTTTGAGTAGGAGTCTCACCTCTATTACCCAGGCTGGAGTGCAGCAGCGTGCTCACAGCCACTACAGCCTCGACCTGCTGGGCTCGGTGATCCCTCTGCCTCAGCCATCCAAGTAGTTGGAAACACAGGTGTGTGCCACCATGCCTGGCTAATTTTTTTGACTTATTTTAGAGATGAGGTCTCACCAAGTTGCCCAGGCAGGTCTCGAACCCTGGGCTCAGGCAATCCTCTCGCCTCCACCCCCAAAGTTCTGGGATTATAGACATGAGCCGCTGTACCTGGCAATTTAAATTTTCAAGGGCCACATAGTAACAACTGTCAGATGCTACTTAAACTGCTGACTTGATATAATTCACAGCTGTGCATTAGGCTTTTTGATATGTTACATCTCTGTAATAGTGCGCAACCTGTTGCACATACCTCGTCTCCTTGCCCCTTCCCAGCTGAGGAAACTGAGGCACAGAGAGATGACATAACTCATCTAACGAGTGGCAGGCTCTGGATTTGAACTGTGATTGCAGAATCTAGTCACTTAGCCATTATGTTATCCTGCTTCCCAAATGCCTGACCTCTGTGCATGTACCCCCATTTACTGCTCCTATAGCAGATATCACTAATCGATTCCGACTCATGACTCAGTCTTGCCCGATACAGAACTGATACACTTTAGGTGAAGTCATCCTTGGGAGTGTTTCTATGGTGATGAGCCCTGGTGAACTATAGTCAGCATCTGAAAATCTACTTGAGGTTGATTTTTCAGAGGAAGAGCTATATGAAAGTAATCTCTGGAAAACTCACCACCAGCGAGAGGCGCAGCTGTAAGGCATCACGTTTTGGTGGTGATCTGGCTCTGTTGCAGTTTACCAGATTGCCCACAACTTCTGACACTCCAGGGCCAGAACTCCGTCTGTAAGTGCCATGAAATTTCTCTGTCTGGCAATTCGTGCAACAAATGTTGACTCAGGAGGACTGACTCCCCAGTTCTGGATCTTACAACTCAGCCATGCTGTGTTAAGCAGGTGTCTCCAGATGTTTTCCAGCCGTGCTGGGACCTAGAGTCATTAACCTTATCTTCCCCCTGCGGCAGAGCTTGGGTCCTCAGAGGACAGGAGAGGAGGCAGAGATTTCTGAATCCTTCATTGGAAACTTGCTTGTTTTGGTTTTCCTGCTTGTGGAGGATGGTTATTAGACATGTAGGAAAGATGCTGGGGGCATCTCAGCTCGCAGAGCTCGTGTTTGCACTTCTCTGTGTGTGTGTGTGTGTGTGTGTGTGTGTGTGTGTGTGTGTGTGTTCTGAGTTGGAGTCTCACTCTATCGCCCAGACTGGAGTGCAGTGGCTGCTCCCGGCCACCGCAGCCTCAACCTGCTGGGCTCCGGCGATCCTTCCGCCTCAGCCGCCCAAGTAGCTGGAACTACAGGTGCGCGCTACCATGCCCGGCTCATTTTGATTTATTGTAAGGATGAGGTCTTGCCAAGTTGCCCAGGCAGGTCTCGAACCCATGGGCTCAGGCAATCCACTCACCTCAGCCTCCCAAAGGCGCGGGATTACAGGCTGCGCCACCAAGCCCAGTTTAATTTTTTGATTTATTGTAGAGATGAGGTCTTGCCAAGTTGCCCAGGCGGGTCTCGAATCCACGGGCTCAGGCAATCCACTCACCTCAGCCTCCCAGAGGCGCGGGATTACAGGCTGAGCCACCGAGCCCAGCCTCATTCTACGTTTCTATAAGTGATACATATCCACGCAGTTAAAAATCCAAATGGTGAGCCGGGCTCGGTGGCTCAGCCTGTAATCCCGCGCCTCTGGGAGGCTGAGGTGAGTGGATTGCCTGAGCCCATGGGTTCAAGACCCGTCTGGGCAACTTGGCGAGACCTCATCTCTACAATAAATCAAAAACTAGCCGGGAGTGGTAGTGTGAGCCTGTAGTCCCAGCTACTTGGAAGGCTGAGGCGGAGGGATCGTGGAGCCCAGCAGGTTGATGCTCCAGTGGCCGGGAGCGGCCACTGCACTCCAGTCTGGGTGACAGAGTGAGACTCCAACTCAAAAAAAAAAAAAATCCAAATGGCAAACATATACAACAATTTATTTATTTATTTATTTTTTGAGTTGGAGTCTTACTCTGTCGCCCAGACTGGAGTGCAGTGGCCGCTCCCGGCCACTGCAGCCTCGATCTGCTGGGCTCCGGCTATCCTTCCGCCTCAGCCTTCCAAGGAGCTGGAACTACAGGCACGCGCTACCACTCCCGGCTAATTTTTGATTTGTTGTAGAGTTGAGGTCTCGTCAAGTTTCCCAGGCGGGTCTCGAACCTGTGGGCTCAGGCAATTCACTCATCTCGGCCTCCCAAAGTGCTGGGATTACAGGCTGAGCCACCGAGCCCGGCCAGTAATTTATTTTTTGAAACAGGGTCTCACTCTGTCACCCAGGCTGGAGTGCAGTAGCATGATCATAGCTCACTGCAGCCTTGAACTCATGGGCTCAAGTGATCCTCCTGCCTCAGCCTCCCAAGCAGCTAGGATTACAGGGATGTGCCACCACAGTGGGCTAATTAAAATAAACTTTTTTTTTTAAAGAGATGGTGAAGTCTCGCTGTGTTGCCCAGCCTGGTCTCAAATTCCTGGTCTCAAGCAATCCTTCTGCTTCGGACTCCCAAAGTGCTGTGATTACAGATGTGATCCGCTGCATTTGGCCTACAATAATTTTTACAACACTTGTTTGAAACAGCTAAAAGCTGGAAATGTGACTGTCCATGAGAAGGGCTGTTACCCAGAACATCCACAGAGTGGGATGTGAATAAGTGAATGAATGAAATGGAGCTACATGTATTGACATTGAGCAGACAGTTGCAGAGGGGTTCGCACAGTGTGACACTTATAAAGGTAGAAACATCAGAACACTCAGAACCATACTGTGCCTTGCTTGATGGTACCATGTGTGTAGTCCAAGTATAAAGATTTGCAAGAAAGTGATAAAAAACAAAGCCGGTGCTATAACGGAGATTCGGGCAGGGCCCAGGCAAGAAGCAATTGGCAGTCTCAAAAAGGTCTCACTGAAAAGAAAGGAGCTATTTACAGAGGGGTGAGGCCCCCTGGAGTTGACCACAGCAGGGAGTTGTCACTAGTGCTGATCCTGAAGGGGATTGGGTGGGTGGAGTGCAGTCACCAGAGCTCGGCGCCAGCTTGTGCTGGGGATAGGAACTACAAGTCAGGGGCTGTAGTGGATGAAGGATGCAGCTGGGAGGAACACCACAGCTTCTCTTCCTCTGCACTCCAGTCCTCTGGGGACGCCCATGGACCAAACCCAACTAAGGGGCAAAGCAAGGGAGCCAAGGAGGTGTAGTCTGTAGGGATCCGCCTCCCAGGGCACAGAGAAAGACTAAATTGATCCGGGGTAGGCACGGGGTGTGGTAATTAGCAGCATAAAGATTCACTTCTTTGGGGCAGAGGATGGGAATGCCCTCTAGGAGGGTTACATGGGGCTGTTCAACTCTGTGCGCATGATTTTTTTTTTTTTTTTTTGAGTAGGAGTCTCACTCTTGCCCAAACTGGAGTGCAGTGGCATACTCACAGCCACTACAGCCTCGAACCACTGGGCTCAGGGATCCTTCTACCTCAGCCTTCCAAGTAGCTGGAACCATAGGCATGCACCACCATGCCCAGCTGATTTTTTGATTTACTGTAGAGATAAGTTCTCGTCATGTTGCTCAGGCTGGTCTTGAACCCGTAGGCTCAGGCAGTCTTCTTACCTCCGCCTCCCAAAGTGCTGGGATTACAGGCATGAGCCACCATGTCTAGCTCACTATTGTTTCTTAAACTGGGGGTGAGAAGATAGATGTTAATTATATGATTCTTTTTTTTTTTTTCTTTGAGTTGGAGTCTCACTCTGTCACCCAGACTGGAGAGCAGTGGCATGCTCACAGCCGCCACAGCCTAGACCTCCTGGGCTCAGGTGATCCTTCTACCTCAGCCTTCCAATTAGCTGGAACCACAGGTGTGTGCCACCACACCCAGCTAATTTTTTGATTATTGTAGATATGAGGTCTTGCCATGTTGCTCTGACTGGTTGCGAACTCCTGAGCTCAGGCAATCCCCTTGATTCCGACTCCCAAAGTGCTGGGATTACAGGCGTGAGCTACTGTGCCTGGCTTCAAGAATGCTTTTGTTTGTTTGAATTGGTCTTGACCTAGACAGCTGGGGGGACTTGCTTTGTGCTGCAGAATGGAGTCCTTTCTTCCACAGCTGCCTGTCTGCTTGGTGCCCCCAGCACTCCGGGTTATTTTTAGAGGTAAAGACTTGATGTAGGAGTCAATCACATTTAATAAGCTGGCGCTCCCTGTACTGTCTGCAGAGAGCTGACTCCCATTTTAGGGTGTCTCCTATGTTCCAATCTATTGTTGCCAAGGTTAGAAATAAAAATAACAGTTTGGCAGTTTGGCATTTTCTTTAAAAATTAGGCAGAAATAGGCCAGCCATTGTAGCTCATGTCTATAATCCCAGCACTTTGGGAGGCCGAGGTGAGAGAATTGCCTGAGCCCACGGATTCTAGACTAGCCTGGGCAACTTGGCGAGACCTCGTCTCTACAAAAATCAAGAAAAATAAGCCAGATGTGGTGGTACGTGCCTATAGTTCCAGCTCCTTGGAAGGTGAGGCGGAAGGATTGCCTGAGCCCAGCAGCTTGAGGTTGTGGCAACCGTGAGCATGCCACTGCCCTCCAGCCAGGGCAACAGAGTGAGACTCCAACTAAAAAAAAAAAAAAAAAAAAAAAAAATTAGGCAGAAATTTACCATATGACCCAGCAATTCCATTCCTGGGTATCTACTCAGAGAAATGAAAATGTAAGTCTACACAAAGAGCTGTACATGCATGTTCATAGCAGCATTATTCACGATACAGTAGCCAAAAAGTGGAAACAACCCGAATGTCCGATATCCAGCATATCTATGCCACATTTAATTGCAGACTAGCAATAACAAAATGCTGATATGTGCTGTAGCAAAGATCATCCTCCAAAACTTGGTGCTAAGTCAAAGGAGCCAGACACAGCACATGTTGCATGATTTCATTTATATGAAATGTACAGAAAGAAACAACTATAGAGACAGAAAGACTAGTGGTTGCTGGGGGCTTGGAAAGAAAGGGGCGTGCTGTGAGACACTGAGGATCTTACTGGGAGATAGCAGATTCTAACACCACATATGAGGATGGTTGTACAACTTGTAAACATGTAAAAGTCACTGAATTGTATACTTACAATGGGTGGATTTTTATGGTGTGTAAATTATACATTGATAAAGTTGTCAAAAATAATGCTTTAGGTTTTTAGTTTGGTAGAAAAAAACACCTGGTATGGGAATTTTCCAGTGTCTGTCTGGTTCCTAGCTTGATGAAAGAATCATCCAACAAGTCCTTGGTTGGGATCTTTTTCTTTTTTTTTTTTTTTTTTGAGTTGGAGTCTCACTCTGTCGCCCAGACTGGAGTGCAGTGGCCGCTCCCGGCCACCGCAGCCTCGACCTGCTGGGCTCCGGCAGTCCTTTCGCCTCAGCCTTCCAAGTAGCTGGAATTACAGGCACGCGCTACCACACCCAGCTGATTTTTTGATTTATTGTAGAGATGAGGTTTCGCTGCCCAGGCGGGTCTTGAACCCGCGGGCTCAGGCAATGCACTCACCTCAGCCTCCCAAAGGCGCGGGATTACAGGCTGAGCCACTGAGCCCGGCTTTTTTTTCTTTTGTTTGAGTTGGAGTCTCACTGTGTCACTCAGACTGGAGTGCAGTGGCATGCTCACGGCCACCGCAGTCTCAACCTGCTGGGCTCAGGTGACCCTTCTGCCTCAGCCTTCTAGGTAGCTGGAACTATAATCACATTCCACCACGCCCAGCTGATTTTTTTAAATTTTTTTTTTTGAGTTGGATTCTCACTCTGTCACTCAGACTGTAGTGCAGTGGCTGCTCCCGGTCACTGCAGCCTCGACCGACTGGGCTCCGGCAATCCTTCCGCCTCAGCCTTCCAAGCAGCTGGAACTACAGGCATGCGCTACCACACCCGGCTAGCTGGGTGATTTTTGATTTATCGTAGAGATGAGGTCTCGCCAAGTTGCCCAGGCTGCTCTCGAACCTGTGGCTCAGGCAATCCTGTCACCTTGGCCTTTCAAAGTGCTGGGATTATAGGCGTGAGCCACTGGGCCTGGCAGTTGGGATCTTTAAGATGACAGTGCCCTGGTGAAGAGATTGGGAGTAGTGAATCCAGGGTTTGTGGCTTCTCTCTTTTTTTTTTTATTTTTTGAGTTGGAGTCTTACTCTGTTGCTCAGGCTGGAGTGCAGTCAACTTGCTGGGCTCCGATGATCCTTCTGCCTCAGCCTTCCAAGAAGCCGAAACTACAGGTATGTGCTACCACGCCTGGCTAATTTTTTATTTACTGTAGAGTTGAGGTCTCACCAAGTTGCCGTGCTGGTCTCGAACCTGCGGGCTCAGGCAGTCCACTCGCCTTGGCCTCCCAAAGTGCTGGGATTATAGGCTAAGTCACCGAGCCCAGCCCATGGCTTATCCTAACTAGGGTTGTTAACTTTGCCCAGAAGGAAAGTTCTGTTCTTTGCCATATTAATTTGGATTTTGACACTTGCCTCCAAAATGAGGACACTCAACCCAAACTGGCAAAGTGCAACAAAACAAAATGGAATGCATTTGCTTACGTAACTGGGGAGGCAAAGGTGTGCTGCCCTCGGTGTGATCAGTTCCAGATCCGTCAGGGCTTAGCCTCCATCTACCTCTCTCTGCCATTTTCCTAAATTGGGTTCAGGCAAGGTCCCCGAACATTGGCAAGACAGCACTATGAGCTCAGGGCTTCCATCTTGCTGTCTTCAACACTAGTGGCAAAGGGAGTTTCTCTTTCTCAGCAGTTCTCCTAAGAGTCCCACCACTGAGTCTTCTTGACTTCAAACACTGTTCCTGAACCAGCCCGCTGGGTCAGGAGCTGATGTTCTGATCACGTTCTCCCCGGTCATGCTCTCCCCTGGAGCCTCCAGGCAGGGCCAATCCCGCTTCTAGCCAGATCTCAGAGACCCAGTGTGGGGGAGGGAGAGGGCTCCAAAGAAACTTAAGGGACATTAACCAGAAGGGGAGTAGCTGCCTGGTTGGCAGAAACAGCAGAAGGCCTCCATCTGGCTGTCTGGCTCCATTTGAGGCCACACGGCGAAGGTTGCTTGGATGAGGGGAGGAGTGGAGTGTCTCTGTTGGCTCATCCTGCGCCTGAAAAGCATCTTGAAGCACGAGACCAACTGAGGGTCTGCAGGAGACACCCCCATGAGCAGGGAGCACTCAGGGGCTCCAAGGGAAGACAGGGATCATGTCCCCTCCAGCTGTCAGAATTGCCTTATGGGCAGTGCATCCTCAAAAATTATACTTAGAATCACCGTATGATCTAGAAATTTATTTCTGGATATATACCTAACATGGCTATATATGCCTAACATGGATATATAACCTTCTGGATATGTACCTAACATGATTAAAAGCGGGACTCAAGAATATATTTCTACATCCATGCTCACAGCAGCTTATTTATAGTAGCCAAAATGTGGAGGCAACCCAAGGGTCCATCAGTGGATGAATTGATACACAGCATGTGATCCATCCGTACAATGAAATATTATTTAGCCTTAAACAGGAAGGGAATCCTGATACCTGCTACAATGTGGATGAACCTTGAGCACAGTTTGCTAGGGATGGATAAAGAAGCCAGTCACAAAAGGACAAACACCGTGGGATTCCACTGATAGGAGGTACCTAGAATACATTCACAGGAGCAAAAATAAAAGAGTAGGAGCCATGAGCCGGAGGGAGGTAGAACGGGCATTATTCTTTAACGGGTTTGTAGTTTTCGTTTGGCATGATGAAAATGTTCTGCAGATGAATGTTCCATGGATGGTGGTGATGGTTGTACAGTCATGTGCTGCATAACTACATTTCGGTCAGTGAAGGACACAAATACAACAGTGATCCCAAAAGATTTTTATTTTTTTATTTTTAGAGACAAGGTCTTGCTATGTTGCCCAGGCTGGTCTTGAACTCCTGGGCTCAAGCGATCCTCCTGCCTCAGCCTCACAAAGTGTTGGGATTACAGGCATGAGCCACCATGTTCATCCTGTTCTGTAAGATTATGATACATATTTTTACTGTACCTTTTCTGTGTTTAGATACACAAATACTTACCATTGTGTTAAAATTACCTGTCGTGTACAGTCACATGCAGTATAGGCCTGTAGCCCAGGAGTAATAGACTGTACCATATACCCTTGGTGTGTAGTAGCTATACATCTAGGCTATACATCTATACATCTAGGTCTGTGGAAATTCACTCTAGGATGTTTGTATAACGTTGAAATTGCCTAAGGACACATTTTTCAGAAGTATCCCCATTGTTAAGTGATGAATGACTATACATCAGTGTGAATGCACTTAATGCCACTGCATTGTACACTTAAAATAGTTAAGATGGTAAACTTTTTTTTTAAGTGTAATCAAACAAGTTTAATATAACCGTCATGTTAAACAAAACACCTTCAATTCTTGGGATTTTCTGTTTCCATTTTCTAGTTTTAGTATTTTCAAAATACTCTCATTCAAGTCGCAATGTTGTCTGAGGGTTGTTGTTTCTGAAAAACAGTTCTGCTCTTTGGGATGCTTTTCTTTGCCACTCCCATGACACACAGCTGCAACCCTGATGCTACTGAAGATAGTAAACTTTATATATTATGTATATTTTATCACAATTTTAAAATGTTTAAATAATTTAAATGGTTCAAAGTTATGTGTATTTTACCAAAATTAAGAAATGAGAGACAGAGAGGGACACACACACGTAGACAATTATCTGGATAAAAATAAGTATCCAAGAAACAGATCGATAACCGTTCCCACTGCTTGTGAGATTGGCATGAAGGTGGAAGCCACAGACTGGGCCTGGGTGAAGAATGCCCCATGGTGGTGAGTGCGTCACACTAAGGTCCTTTTTTCTGACCCCCCCGCCCCGACCCATGCTGTCCTCCTCGTGGCTGGCAAATCCTGAACCTAGGGATGAGGCCAGGAGTAGACTAGGCATGTGTGATCTCCTGTATTGGATCTGCCTCCCCACTCCACCCTGAAAGTGGCTCTGGCTGGTGGCAGAGTGAGAGAACTGTGGGGAGGTGGGAGGGAGGGGTGATCCTATATACCAGGGGACAAAATTATGAGAGGGCTTATGGACTCCCCTTTCCTACTTGGTCTGATGCCTCAGGGTTGAGCAGAGAATCTCACCAGTGGAACCTTAGAAAAGTACCTGGGATACATTGTGTTTATAGCATTGGCTGTTACTCAGGTGTGGCCTGACTTTGAGCGGTTTTTTTTTTTTTTAATTTAATTCGGAGTCTCTCTCTGTTGCCCAATCTGGAGTGTAGTAGCATGCTCATGGCCACTGCAGCCTCGACCTGCTGGCTCAGGTGATCCTTCAACCTCAGCCTTCCAAATAGTTGAAACTACAGGCACACACCACCACGCTTGGCTAAATTTTTTTTTTTTTTTAATTGTAGAGATGTGGTCTCACCAAGTTGCCTGGGCTGGTCTTGAACCCATGGGCTCAGGCAATCCTCTCATGTCTGCCTGGTCTCTCAAAGTGCTGGGATTATAGGCATGAGCCATTGCACCTGGCCTTGAACTTTTGTTCTATAGTGTGGGTGAGAGAATAAATTGGTACAGTCACCCTGCAGGACAGTTTGCCAAGATTTATTACATCTAAAAACAAACCTGAACCTTCTGACACAGCAATTCTACTCCTCTTTCCCAGAGAGAATGTTCCCCCAGAGAGATGCTAGCATGTGCGTCCAAAGAGGCAGTGCAAGGATATAATTCCATGGTGTATTGCTGGTTATCGTCAGAGACTGGAAGCAACCTAAATACCCAGCAGTAAAAGAATTATTGTATAAACTAGCAAATCTATAGCGTGAAATACTGCGCAGCACTAAGAAGACTGAAGGAATACACTCATTCTTATGTGTGTAGGTCGTCAAGACACATTGAGTGAGAAGGCCTAGTTATGGAATCCTATGTATATACCGATACTTCTTTTTTTTTTTTTTTTTTTGAGTTGGAGTTTCACTCTGTCACCCAGGCTAGAGTGCAGTGGCTTCCAGCTATTGCAGTCTCGACCTGCTGGGCTCAGGCAGTCCTTTCGCCTCAGCTTTCCAAGTAGCTGGAACTACAGGTATGCACTATGACGCCCAGCTAATTTTTTGACTTATTGATTTTTTGATTTATGGCCATCTTGCCCAGGCTGGTCTCGAACCCCTGGGCTCAGGCAGTACTCTTGCCTTGGTCTCCCAAAGTGCTAGGATTACAGGCTTGAGCCACCATGCCTGGCCTATTCTGATACTATTAATGTATTTTTTAAAAAATCCAAAGTAAGCCAGGCTCGGTGGCTCAGCCTGTAATCCCGCGGTTTAAGAGGCTGAGGTGAGTGGATTGCCTGAGCCCACAGGTTCAAGACCCGCCTGAGCAACTTGGGAGACCTCATCTCTACAATAAATAAAAAAATTAGCCAGGCGTGGTAGCGCATGCCTGTAATTCCAGCTACTCAGAAGGCTGAGGCGGAAGGATCGCCAGAGCCCAGCAGGTCGAGGCTGCGGTGGTTGTGAGCGGCCACTGCACTCCAGTTTGGGCGACAGAGTGAGACTCCAACTCAAAAAAAAAAAAAAAAAAAAAAAAAGTAGTGTTTTAGGATCTAAGCTATACTGCTTTAAAAAAGAGATGTCAACATCAAATGACTTGGATAAAGTTGTTTTTCACTTGATAGACTAGAGGGAGGTGTGGCCCAGGGTGAGTAGTCTTTCAGTTGTCTATTATTATTATTTTTTTTGAGTTGGAGTCTCACTCTGTTGCCCAGACTGGAGTGCAGTGGCCGCTCCCGGCCACCGCAGCCTCCACCTGCTGGGCTCCGGCGATCCTTCCGCCTTAGCCTTCCAAGTAGCTGGAATTACAGGCATGTGCTACCACGCCCAGCTGATTTTTTGATTTATTGTAGAGATGAGGTCTCGCTGCCCAGGCGGGTCTCGAACCGGCGGCTCAGGCAATCCACTCACCTCAGCCTCCCCAAGGTGCGGGATTACAGGCTGAGCCACCGAGCCCGGCTTCAGTTGTCTATTGCTGCATAAAACAGTAATGACTACACGATGCTCATGGGTTCTGTGGGTCAGTAATTTAGGCAGGGCATACAGGGGTGGCTTGACTGTACTTTATGACTTCTAGGGTCTTAGCTAGGAAGATCCAAATGTCTGGGAGTAGCTCACATGGCTAGGACTGGAATCTTCTGGAGGTTTCTTCTGTTTTTTTTTTGAGTTGGCGTCTCACTCTGTCACCCAGGCTAGAATGCAGTGGCATGCTGACGGCCACTGCAGCCTCGACCTGCTGGGATCAGGCAATCCTTCCACTTCAGCCTTCCAAGTAGCTGGGACTACAGGCACTTGCCACCACACCCAGCTAATTTTTATTTATTTATTTATTGTAGAGATGAGGTCTTGCCAAGTTATCCAGGCTGGTCTCGAGCCCATGGGCTCAGACAGTCCTCTCACCTCTGCCTCCCAAAGTGTGGGATTATAGGCATGAGCCACTGCGCCCGACTGGAGGTTTCTTTATGCACACGTCTGGTGCCTGGACTACAGTGACAAGGTTTGTCTTAGTTGGGACAGTTGATTAGGTCCCTACACGCGACTAATTCATGTGGCGAAGGCTTCCATATAGCATGGTGGTCTCAGAGTTGCTAGACTTTTTGCTCCAAGAGCGAGTGTTCTTGCAACTAAGGTGGAAGCTGCATGCCTGACTTTCCGTGACGTTTTCCTCAGTTGTATAGTGTCACTTCTGCCATACCCTATTGGTCAAACCAGTCACAAGCCTACCTACATTTAAGAAGAGAGAATAGAGACCCCATCTTTCCATGTGAAGCATGCCACAGAAGGGATGGCCATATTTTAAAACCATCACAGTTGGGAAGCTCTGTCAAATGAGTTCACTCTGGGAACCAGGTTGGTTTGGGGAGGGGACAGTGTGCTCTGCCATTGGCATCATGTGGCCTCCACCACCTCTGGTTTCAAGGTAATGGGACCCATTGTTGCCGTATCTCAGCTGGGGAAGGGAGTGGAGGGCAAGCAGTTCCTAATACAAAGCGTGGCTCAGCCGGGCACGGTGGCTCACGCCTGTGATTCTTGCACTTTGGGAGGCGGAAGTGAGAGAATTGCCTGAGCCTAGGGGTTTGAGACCAGCCCAGGCCACATGGTGAGACCTTGTCTCTACAATAAATAAAAAAATTAGCCGGGCGTAGTAGCGTGCGCCTGTAGTTCCAGCTACTTGGAAGGCTGAGGCGGAAGGATTGCCTGAGCCCTGTAAGTTGAGTCTGCGGTAGCCATGAACATGCCACTGCACTCCAGCCTGAGCAACAGAGTAAGACTCCGACTCAATAAAGAAAAAATTGGCCAGGCTTGGTGGCTTAAGCCTGTAATCCCAACACTTTGGGAGGCTGAGGTAAGGGGATTGTCTGGGCCCACGGGTTTGAGAACAGCCTGGGCAACTTAGTAAGACTTCATCTCTATAGTAAATCAAAAAATTAGCTGGACATGGTAGTGTGCACCTGTAGTTCCGGCTACTTGGAAGGCTGAGGTGGAAGGGTTACCTGAGCCCAGCAGGTGGATGCTGGAGTGACCGTGAGTGTGTGCCACTGCACTCCAGCCTGGGCGATGGGGTGAGACTCCAACTTGAAAAAAAAATGAAAGAAATTTAAATAAATAATAATAAAGAAGGTGGGAGGAAGCTTTTGGGGGGTGTTTATGGTATTGATTATAGTGATGGTTTCACAGATGTATAACTATCTCAAAACTTATATATATATTATATATGTTCAATACGTACAGCTTTTTTATGTGTCTTATCACACCTCAATAAAGTTTTTTGTTTTTAAGAAATAAATACATAGAAAGCAGCCTGGAAGAATACATAGAAAAGGATCTAGAAGAAGAAACTGGTAACAGTCCTTTTGGGAAGGAGAAAGAGACAGGATAGAGGATAGATTTTAGCCATAGCTGTAAGGTTTTAATTTTTAAGAAGGATAATGTCTTCATGTCTTACTTGTGAAATTAAATACTAATTCACACTGAAGAGGGCCCGGTGAGCTTCTGGCAACTGATTTTGCAGCCAGGGTCTCATCTCTCTGTGGTAGGATCCAGCACCAAAGGCTGCTGGGAGGGGGTGCAGGTCTTTTATCTCCCAAAAGCCTCTCAAGGTTGTGCTGTCTGGTCTGGCTCTCTTGGCCCCTGTCTTCCCTGTCCAGTTCTGGAGGGTTTCCTTTGTTTCCAGCAGATAACTTTGTTAAATGTAGAGGGCTGTTTGGCAGTGAAAAATTCAAAAGTGATTAAAACATAGCTTCTCTCCACACGAGTAACATATTACTTAATAAATGGAAAGTTGGTCACTAGGTAGTGGAGAAACCAGGTGGACACCCTTACCACCGTTATTAAGCAAAGTTAGCATCATGGGCACAGTCTCCCTCCTGACAGAAGACGCTAAGGACACGACATTTTAGTGGCATTCTGGCCCCAGTGTATAACAAGAGCCTAATCAGGAAGAAACATCAGGCAAAGCCTGATTGAGGGATGGTCTCCAAAACAGCTGCACTGTCCTCTTTAAAAATTTCAGTTCATGAGAGACAAGGGTTGGGAGACTGTTCTATATTAAAGGAGACTAAACAGATGTGAACAGTAATGTAAGGCATGAGATGGAATTGGATCTAGGAGCTGGAGGAAAATTGTCCATGTAAGAGTCAGCAAAGTTGAATTTGGATGGTATATGAGGTCATAGCACTATCCTACACAATTGAAAATCCAAGTTTGACTTTTTTTTTTTTTTGAGTCAGGGTCTCACTCTGTTGCTCAGACTGGATTGAGTGCAGTGGCACAATCTTAGCTCATGGCAGCCTCAGCCTCCTGGATTTAGGCAATCACTCTGTCTCAGCCTCCCAAATAACTGGGACTACAGGTGCGTGCCACCATGCCCAGCTGATTTATTTTTATTTTATTTTTTGTAGAGATGAGGTCTCTCTATGTTGTCCAGGCTGTTGAACTCCTGGATTCAAGCAGTCCTCTTGCCTCAGCCTCCCAAAGTACTGAGATTATAAACATGAGCCACTGCGCCCAGTGAAAATTCAAGTTTAACTTCTGTTAGCCTACTGATGACTGAAAGCCTTACCAATAACGTAGTCGATTAGCATATATTCTATATGTTACATGTATTACATACTGTATTCTTACAATAAAGTAAACTAGGAAAAAGAAAATATTAAGAAAATTGTAGGCTGGGCACTGTGGCTCAAGCCTGTAATCCCAGTACTTTGGGAGGCTGAGGTGAGATGATTGCCAGAGCTCAGGGGTTCAAGACCAGTCTGAGCAACTTGGTGAGACCTCATCTCTATAATAAATAAAAAAATAAGCCGGGTGTGGTGGATTGCACCTGTAGTTCCAGGTACTTGGAAGGTGGAGGCAGAAGGATCACCTGAGCCCAGCAAGTCGAGGCTGCAGTGGCCATGAGCATACCACTGCACTCTAGCCTGGGCGACAGAGTGAGACTCCAACTAAAAAAAAAAAAAGGAAAAGAAAATTGTAAGGGGCCACATATGGTGGCTCACACCTCGAATCCCAGCACTTTAGGAGGCCAAGATGGGATTATTGCTTGAGGCTAGGAGTTTAAGACTAACCTAGGCAACATAGCAAGACCTTGTCTCTATAGGATAAAATAAGAAATGTGTAAGGAATAGAAAATATATTTACTTTTTTTTTTGAGCTGGAGTCTCACTCTTTGTTGCCCATGCTGGAGTGCAATGGCATCGCAGCCTCGACCTGCTGGGCTCAGGCGATCCTTCTGCCTCAGCCTTCCGAGTATCTGGAACTACAGGCATGTGCCACCACACCCAGCTAGTTTTTGTGATTTATTGTAGAGACGAGGTCTCACCCAGGTTGCCCCAGGCTGGTCTCGAACCCCTGGGTTCAGGCAGACCTCTCGCTGTGACCTCCCAAAGTGCTGAGTTTACAGGTTGAGCCACCATGCTTAGCCTAATATATTTACTTTTAATTTAGTGGGAATGGATCATCATAAAGGTCTTCATCATCATCATCTTCACGTTGAATGGGCTGAGGAGGCGGAGAAGAAGAAAGAGGGGTTGGTCTTGCTGACTCAAAAATGGCAGATGTGAGGCTGGGTGCAGTGGCTTACGCCTGTAAACCCAGCATTTTGGGAGGCAGAGGTGAGAGGATTGCCTGAGTCCAGGGATTCGAGACCAGCCTGGGCAACTTGACGAGACCTCATCTCTACAATAAATAAAATAAGCCAGGCGTGGTGGTGCATACCTGTGGTTCCAGTTACTTAGAAGGCTCAGGCAGAAGGAACACTTGAGATCAGCAGGTCTAGGCTGCGATGGCCATGAGCGTGCCACTGTACTCCAGCCTGGGCGACAGAGTGACAATCCGACTCAAAAAAAAAAAAAAGATAGCAGAGGCAGAAGAAAACCTGTGTATAAGTGGACCCACACAGTTCAAGCCATGTTGTTCAAGGGTCAACTGTATTAGATAATCATACTGTGGCTATATAATAGAAAACTGTTTTTTTAATTGAGTTGGCATTTCACTCCATCTTCCAGGTTGGAGTGCAGTGACACACTCACGGCCACTGCAGCCTCGACCTGCTGGGCTCCGGCGATCCTTCCACCTCAGCCTTCCAAGTAACTGAAACTACAAGCGCACGCTACCACGCCTGGCTAATTTTTTGATTTATTGTAGAGATGAGGTCTCACCAAATTGCCCAGTGAGCTCAAATTGCTCTCGAACCCGTGAGCTCAGGCAGTCGCCTCACCTCAGCCTCCCAAAATGCTGAGATTACAGGTTTGAGCCAGCATGCTCAACCAAGAGAATATTGTTCTTACGAGATGCACACTGTAGTATTTAGGAGTAAAGAGGCATGTTGTCTACAACTAACTCCCAAATGGCTTAGCACAGGAGTGGGCAAACCTCTTTGGTAAAAGGCCAAATAGTGAGAATTTTAGGCTTTGCGGGCCATATGGTCCCTGTCACAACAACTCACTCTGCTGTTGTAATGCCAGAACAACCCTGGAAAATATGTAAATGAGTGGGTGTGGTTGTGTTCCAATAAAACTTTATTTATGGATACTGTAATGCCAATTTCATATAATTTTCACATCACAAAATATTCTTTTGATTTTTTTTTTCAAACCTGAAAATCCACTTCTATCTTACTGCCTGTACAAAATGAGGTGGCCAGATTTGACTGTGGACTATAGTTTACTGATACCCGATATAGAGAAAGAACACAGGCTGGGTGCGGTGGCTCATGCCTATAATCCCAACACTTTGGGAGTCTAAGGTGAGAGGATTGCTTGAGCCCACGGGTTTGAGACCAGCCCAGGCAACTTGGTGAGACCTTGTCACCACAATTGAAAAAAAAAGAAATTAGCCAGGTGTGGTGGTGCACGCCTGTAATTCCAGCTACTTGGAAGGCTGAGACAGAAGGGTCACCTGAGCCCTGCAGGTCGAGGCTGTGGTGACCGTGAGCGTGCCACTGCATTCCAGCCTGGGTGACAGAGTGAGACTCTCACTCAAAAAAAAAAAAAATAACACACACACGCACACGCACACACACGCGCGCACACACACACGCACATCAGCACATGTACATGGGAGGATAAAGCAAATACAGCAAAAAGATAGCAGTTGGTGCAACTGGGTGAATAGTAGAAGGAGGTTTTTTGGATTGCTTTTACAATTCTTCCACAAACTTGAAATTTTAAAATAAAAACATTAAATTTTTTTTTTTTTTTTTTTGAGTTGGAGTCTCACTTGGTCGCCCAAACTGGAGTGCAGTGGCCGCTGCCAGCCACCGCAGCCTCGACCTGCTGGGCTCCGGTGATCCTTCCGCCTCAGCCTTCCAAGTAGCTGGAATTACAGGCATGCGCTACCACACCCGGCTGATTTTTTGATTTATTGTAGAGATGAGCTCTCGCTAAATTGCCCAGGCGGGTCTCGAACCTGCGGGCTCAGGCAATCCACTCACCTCAGCCTCCCAAAGGCGCGGGATTACAGGCTGAGCCACCGAGCCCGGCGCATTCTTGAATGTTACCTTTTTTTTTTCTGAGTCAGAGTCTTATTCTGTCGCCCAGGCTGGTGTGCAGCGGCCAGCTCACAGCCATTGCAGTGTCTACCTGCTGGGTTCAGGCAGTCCTTCCACCTCAGCCTTCCAAGTAGCTGGAACGACAGGCGCATGTCACCACGCTCAGCTAATTTTTTGATTTATTGTAGAAATGGGATCTCACCAAGTTTCCTAGACTGGTCTCAAACCCCCTAGGCTCAGGCAGTCCTCTCGTCTCTGCCTCCCCAAGTGCTAGGGTTACAGGCATGAACCACCATTCCTGGCTAGTTCTTCCTTGTTTTTTGGTTCAACTATTGTATCTGGGCACCTTGCTTGGCAGACGCGGGTGTTTAGGCTCTGTCCTCACGGTTGGACTGTTTCCTTTTGTTCTCTTTCTGCAAAATCTCTCTCTCCACCAGCTATGAAAACAGCCACTTTAATGTTTGATGGCTTGTTTTTTTAATGTCACAGTCCTCGTGCCCCATATTGGTTTATCTAAATTGTTAGCGTTTGTCTTAGATGATCAGAACTCTACAGATAAGGTGTTGTCTCTCTGCCTGTGGTGTTATTTATTGTGAAGTGTACTGTGGTGGCAATGGTGAGAAGTTACGGCATTTTATTCTCCTGGCATTGAGGCAAAGTTTCTTGTGTTCCCAGAATTGTTATTTCCAAGAAAGAAATATTGAGTTTATTGGAGTGACTGTGTCTGGGTTAGAGAGGGTGGTTCCAAGGGAAGAGATATGTGCTTTTTCTTGTTGACTTAGCAAGAACTCTTTTCATTGTCAGGATCAGAAGCTCAAATCAGAGGGAACACTAAGTGAAAGGAATTTATTAATTCCTATGAGATGAGTATTGGATAGTATTATATTCAGACTTGGCCTGACCCAAGAACTGAAATGGTGGCTCTGAGCATTCTCTTACAATTTCAAATCTGTTTTCCTGTTTGACTTTTGTCTTAGGCAGGCTGGCCCCTCTCAGCACCCCAGGTATACCATCCACTAGATGAGCAAACCCCGGGGCAAAAGAGCAACTGCCAACCAATCTTTCCATCCAAAGTCTCAGTGCTTGCTCTCATCGTCCTAGCTTGAGCCATGTGTCCACTTCTGAACCAGTCAGTTGCCAGGGGTTTGGAGGATACTGATTGACTAGGCCTGGGTCACATGGCCACTCTTGGAGTGGGGAGCTTCAGGTCTGGGCAAAACATCTGGACTAAGAATTAACAAGAAGCCGGGCTTGGTGGCTCAGCCTGTAATCCCACGCCTTTGAGAGGCTGAGGTGAGTAGATTGCCTGAGCCTGCGGGTTCGAGACCCGCCTGGGCGGTGAGACCTCATCTCTGCAATAAATCAAAAAAAAAAAATCAGCCTTGCGTGGTAGCGCATGCCTCTAATTCTGGCTACTCAGAAGGCTGAGGCGGAAGGATCGCCGGAGGCCAGCAGGTCAAGGCTGCGGTGGCCTGGAGCGGCCACTGTACTCCAGTCTGGGTGACAAGAGTGAGACTCCAACTAAAAAAAAAAAAAAAAAAAGAATTAACAAGAGGTGGCCCTTGAAGGCATATGTAGTGACTGTTACCATCAGGAGTAATAGATGCTGGGAAGGAAAAAGCAAGCAGTTTTTGATTACACAAATGTCCTGCCATGCAGCCTTCCCCAATCCCTGTCCCAATTTTATTTCTCTTTCTTTTTTTGAGTTGGAGTCTCACTCTGTCACCCAGACTGGAGTGCAGTGGCTGCTCTTGGCCACTGCAGCCTCGACCTGCTGGGCTCCGGCGATCCTTCCACCTCAGCCTTCTGAGTAGCCGGAACTACAGGCGCGCGCTACCACTCCCGCCTAATTTTTTGATTTATTGTAGAGATGAGGTCTCACCAAGTTGCCCAGGGGGTCTCGAACCCGCGGGCTCAGGCAATCCACTCACCTCAGCGGGATTACAGGCTGAGCCACCAAGCCAGGCCCAATTTTCTTTTTTTTTTTTTTTGAGTTGGAGTCTCACTCCGTCGCCCAGGCTGGAGGGCACTGGCACACTTCACAGCCACCCCAGCATCAACCTGCTGGGCTCCAGTCATCCTTCCACCTCAGCCTTCCAAGTAGCTGGAAAAATCACACCCAGCTGGTTTTTGATTTGTTGTAGAGAGGAGGCTTGCCAAGTTGACTGACTGGTCTTGAAACTGCGGGCTCAGGCAATCTACTCGCCTCAGCCTCCCAAAGTGTTGTGATTACAGGCTGAGCCACTGAGCCTGGACTTTTTCTTCGTCTTTTTTTCCTTCTTGAATTGGAGTCTCACTCTGTCATCCAGACTGGAGTACAGTGGCATGTTCACAGCTACCACAGCCTTGACCTGCTGGGCTCAGGTGATCCTTCTACTTCAGGAAGCAAGTAGCTCGAACTACAGGCATGCACCACCACGCCTGGCAATTTTTTAGTTTATTGTAGAGATGAGGTCTCGCTGCGGAGCCCAGGTTGGTCTCGAACCCCTGGGCTCAGGGAGCCCTCTTACCTGGGCCTCCCCTTACCTTGGCCTTCCAAAGTGCTGGAATTATAGGCGTAAGCCACCATGCCCAGCCCCAGCCCCAGCTGTCTAAGCCACAACCTTGATAGTTGTATTGTTTTTGCAACAAATGGTGACATCTGTAGTCATATCCCCTGACCACAAGCAAACTCCACACAGTGGCCTGTTCACATTCTCCCGCACACTTACCCTGGCTCTTCTGTCCTCCAGGAGACGCACAGGGTCTACAAGCAGAAGCTGGAGGAGCTGACCGCGCTGCAGACCCTGTGCAGCACCTCCATCAGCAAGCAGAAGAAGCGCCTCAGGGACCTCAAGCACACGCTCCAGCGGTAGGTGGCGCTGCGGCTCAGAGGGGCCTGGGTTCGACGGGCAGGCACCAGCTCAAAGAATGGAAATCCTAGTGGAAAAAACCCAGGACCAGGAGTCGCTTCAGGCATCACTGGATCCAGTTCACTGGATCCAGGGGTCAAAGCGTGTTTTTAGGAATCTGATTTTTTCCCCTCTAAATTCTGCCTTCCTCTAGGTTGGCATCACTCCCAGGCTGTCTGTCCCCTCTTGTTCACCAAGATGGCCACTAGCAGTACCAGGTTTATATCCTCCAACCTTGCTTCCCGATGGCTTTGCTACTCCAGAAGAAAGTTATTTTGTTAATACCCTAGCACATGTTCCATTGGCTGGGATGGGTCACGTGCTCGCCTGTGACCCAATCACTGAGGGTCTGCTGGGGCAAGGCTAGGTCATGTGCTTAGTACGGGACCTGGGTCGGGGTGGGTAGCTCTACTTGAACCACGAAGGGTGGGGCGGAGCAGGAGAAGTTTCCCACATGAAGGTTGGGGTGCTGTTGTGGGAAGAAGCCCTGCTGACCAGGCAGTAGCCAGTATCCTTCTCGTGGCTATGGGGAGCTGTCTCCACCAGGTTCTCTGGTGGGGGCCTGGTTGGAATTCCTAGTGGAGGCGGGCTTGAGCTCCTGGCTTAGTGCAGTTTCCAAGGCCCGGGCTGTGGTCCCTTCCCGACACTTGTGTCTTCATGGTTTGGGAAGGCCTCTCCTTACTTGTATGTGAAAGGATTCTGTGACCCCCCCCCCAGTCAGGCAGGGAAACTGAGGCTCTGAGTGACTTGTCCCAGGTCACTTAGCTGAGCCCACACTCCAGAGTTTATGACTCCTGGTCAGTTTTTCCCTTGTGGACAATTTTTAGGGAAGGTCCTCATTATTATATTCCTGATCTTGGCTGCCCACTTTGGAAAGGGAGGTCCATTAGTCATGATTGATAATTCTTTGCTGCAGGGACTGTCCTGTGCCTTGGAGGATGTTTAATAGCATCCCTGGCTTCTAGCCTCTGGATGCCAGTAGCACCAGGTCTCGCTCTGTTGCCCAGGCTGGGGTGTCTGAACCACAGTCTTGACCACCTGGCTCCTCCTGTGACAACCAAGATGTCTCCAGACATTGTTGAGTGTGCCCAACTGAGAAACACTAAGTTAGAAGGTTGACTCTCAATTTAGGGTCTTAGGCTAAGGACCCTTACCATCCTGAGGTGTGTCTGCGGACTTGTTTATCTAGTATTGAGAGTTCAATATTACCAGGGAATAACAGTCAGAACTTGATTTTTTTTTTGAGTCAGGTCTCACTCTGTTGCCCAGGCTGGGGTGTCTGAACCCAGGAGGTCAAGACTGTGGTACGCCTAAACACAGTCTACTTGGGGACTTTTTTTTTAAAGCGGGATTTAAGGAGAGAACAGGAAAGCTCCCACAGCAGGAGGGGACCCGACGGGTTGTCTTTTTTGTCTTTTTTTTTTAATTGGAGTTGCACTCTGTCCCCCAGGCTGGGTTCCAGTGTCATGCTCACGGCTACTGGAGCCTTGACCTCCTGGGTTCAGGCGATCAAGCCTCCCAGGTAGCTCCTCCTCAGCCTCCCAGGTAGCTGGGACTACAGGCGCACTCTCATGGCCGGCTTATTTTTTTATTTTCTGTATAGACTGGGTCTTGCTATGTTGCCCAGACTGGTCTTGAACCCCCAGACTCAAGCGATCCTCCCACCTTGACCTCCCAAAGTGCTGGGATTACAGGTGTGAGTCACCATGTCCGGTCCTGGTTGGCTGCTTATATTTTCTTTTTTTTTTTTGAGTTGGAGTCTCACTCTGTCGCCCAGACTGGAGTGCAGTGTCTGCTCCCGGCCACTGCAGCCTCGACCTGCTGGGCTCCGGCGATCCTTCCGCCTCAGCCTTCTGAGTAGCCGGAATTACAGGCATGCGCTACTATGCCCGGCTGATTTTTTGATTTATTGTAGAGGTGAGGTCTCGCTGCCCAGGTGGGTCTCGAACCCGCGGGCTCGGGCAATCCACTCACCTCAGCCTCCCAAAGGCGCGGGATTATAGGCTGAGCTACCGAGCCTGGCTGCTTATACTTTCAAGTGCCTCTCTGTCTGTTCTTTTAGTAATCTGTAAGTTATTACTTTAGAGCACTGAGAAGAAAACTAATATTATTGTCCATTGATATCCATTGAGTTCACATTGTGTGTCATCGTTCTTACTCATTTTATCCTTACCAGGGTATTGTCTGTGAGGTAGGTTTGATGTTATCCCCATTTTTCAGGTATGGGAAAAAAGGTTCAAGGACTTGCCCAGGTCACAAGGCTACCAGGGAGCCAGCATCACTCCCAGAGTACAGATGAGGAGAACTGCGTTTGCGAGAGGCACCAGAGTGGAACATGGAGGGTAGTGTCCAGGGCATCCAAAGTCTCCCTCTATCTGCATGACCGCCCACCTCTGTGTCTCTACCTCCGACCACAGGTACAAGCGCCATGCCAGTCAGGAGGAGGCAGAGCTTGTTCAGCAGATGGGCACCAACATTAAGGAGCGGCAGAACGTCTTCTTCGACATGGAGGCCTACCTGCCTAAGAAGAATGGGTAGGCGCTGGGACCCTCTCCGACCCGTGCTGCGGGCAGCGCCCAGGCCTAGAACGCCGAGTCCACGTAGCTCTCACCTCCTTGTTGGGGCAAAGATGGGGGAGGAAAAGGGGAAGCAAGGACAGGCCAGAGAAGGAGCTTCACCCTCATGCTCCTCTGTGAGCTCAGGAGGGAACCTCAGGCTCCACCACATGGTAGTGACATTCCTGGGAGGGCTTTTGTGAGGAACTAGCACCTGCCCCGTGTCGGGCGCCATCTGGGGTCAAGAGGGAGGGTGTTCTCTCCCAAAAGAGCAAACATGTACTGAGTGCCTATTGTATGCCTAGCACTGTGCTGGGAGCTTTCTTTTTTTTGTTTTTTGTGTTTTTTTTGAGTTGGAGTCTCACTCTGTCGCCCAGGCTGGAGTGCAGTGGCCGCTTCTGGCCACCGCAGCCTCGCCTGCTGGGCTCCGGTGATCCTTCCGCCTCAGCCTTCCGAGTAGCCAGAATTACAGGCATGTGCTACCACACCCGGCTGATTTTTTTTTTTATTTATTGTAGAGATGAGGTCTCGCTGCTCAGGCAGGTCTCGAACCCGCGGGCTCAGGCAATCCACTCACCTCAGCCTCCCAAAGGCGTGGGATTACAGGCTGAGCCACCGAGCCCGGCTGCGAGCTCTCTTGACATCACTCATTTTTATCCTCAACCACTGGTGCATCTGATGATGGGTATCCCTATTTTGACAAGGTTCAGAGATGTTAGGTACAAGCGCCATGCCAGTCAGGAGGAGGGAATATCTGGCCACTGTGGCTCAGCCTGGGTTTGGCCAAGCCAGGATGCAAACACTAGAATTCTGACTCCAAAGCCTGTGTTCTTTCCATCTTCTTCATTCTGAGAAGTCACCATCTGTTCCCTCAAGTGACATCATGGCCACTTTGTTCCAGAGAGAGCTCCTTATGGTATTGTATGGTGACCTGACCTGGACGGCTAAGTGTGACCCATCGTGTCATCCTGACCCTGTTTCTTAGCTCAGCCTAGTACTGAGTCAAAGTCCCCACAGTGGGAGGGGCTTCCTTTTGGGTCTGCAGCGGGAGGGAAGGTGGCTCACTAGCCCTGTGACATTTTAACCCAATCCTCAGAGCCTCTCCTCTTTTGCTCTTTGGTTAAAAATTCCATGAATTGCCTGGGCACAGTGGCCCACACCTATAATCCCAGCACTTTGGGAGGCCAAGGTGAGAGGATTGCCTGAGTCCAAGGGTTTGGGACCAGCCTGGGTAACTTGGCGAGACTTCATCTCTACAATAAATCAAAAAAATTGGCCAGACATGGTGGCATGTGCCTGTAGTTTCAGCTACTTGGAAGGCTGAGACGGAAGGATCGCCTGAGCCCAGCAGATTGAGGCTGCGATGGCCGTGAGTGTGCCACTGCACTCCAGCCTGGGCAACAGAGTGAGATTCCAACTCGAAACAAACAAAAAAACTCCACGAGTTAGGTGGTGATCATTTTTTGCAGGATTAGCAGCTACCCAATACTGTACATGTTACTGAAACCCACCTTCCCAGCTCCCTTCTCCCTGGTCCTCCCTCTGTGCAGCTCTGGGCTTGCATGCTGCCTGCTTAGCAATTCTAGTAGAGAAAGTCTGTTCTTTAGTAATTCTGAGAGAAGTCCCAGAGTAACGTTTATTGGCCTGGATTGTGTCACGTGGCCGTTCTTTTTTTTGAGTTGGAGTCTCACTCTGTCGCCCAGAGTGGAGTACAGTGGCATGCTCCCGGCCACCGCAGCCTCGACCTGCTGGGCTCCGGCGATCCTTCCGCCTCAGCCTTCCAAGTAGCTGGAACTACAGGCGTGCGCTACCACGCCCGGCTAATTTTTGATTTATTGTAGCGATGAGGTCTCGCCAGGTTGCCCAGGCGGGTCTTGAATTCACTCACTTTGGCCTCCCAAAGCGCGGGATTACAGGCTGAGCCACTGAGCCTGGCCTTCGTGGCCATTCTTAATCCAATCAGTAGGATACACTGCTTTGGTTGGTCAAGCCTGGGTTATGTGCCTTCCCCTGGGACCTAGGGAGAAAAGTGATTCCTTGAAGGGGAATTATAGTTGCTCTTTTAGGAATTAGGAACTGTATGGTAGGTAAGAAAATTAGATGTCTTCTTTATACCTCTGTTCCAATTATACCAGAATGGAAATGCCCCTAGAATACCTCAAAAGAAAACTCTTCTCTTTTCTCATCTCAAGCTTCTACTCATCCTTCAAAACCCAGTTCAAATGTTACCACCTCAATGAGGCCTTTCCAAACCCTTCCCTCTGTGGAATTTACCCTTCCTTCCCAGAGGACCAATAACCCTTTACACTTTTTTTGTGTATTAGAGTATAGGCTGTTATAGCAGCGGCCCAAGATACAGTGACTCAGGCTCAGGTAAGAAAGAGGTTTCTCTCTCACGCACAGAACAGTCCACGGGTGAGTGGGCCGAGAGTGGTGGGCTCACAAGGTAACCTAGGGCTCAGGGTTTTCCCAACTTACTGCTTTACCCTCACAACTGGAGCTGGCTCATACCATCACATTCTCAGGAAGGGAGAGAGACTCAGCCAACAGAGGGCATGCAAACCCCTTTTCACAAAGTGTTTGCCATTTTCTTTTCTTTTTTTTTTTTTTTTTGAGTTGGAGTCTCACTGTCGCCCAGACTGGAGTGTAGTGGCCGCTCCCGGCCACTGCAGCCTCCACCCGCTGGGCTCCGGCGATCCTTCTGCCTCAGCCTTCCAAGGAGCCAGAATTACAGGCACGCGCTACCACGCCCAGGTGATTTTTTGATTTATTGTAGAGATGAGGTCTCGCTGCCCAGGCGGGTCTCGAACCCGCGGGCTCAGGCAATCCACTCACCTCGGCCTCCCAAAGGCGCGGGATTGCAGGCTGAGCCACCGAGCCCGGCGCCATTTTCTATGGAAGCCAAACACATACGCTGTGACCCAGGATTCCAGTCCTGGGTATATGCCCTGAGGAAAGGAGTGTTTATGTCCTGTAAAAGACGTTGTCCTGTAAAAGACGTATGCTAGAACGTTCACAGTAAAGAAGCCAGACACAAAGGCTGCGTATTTTAGGATTCTGTTTAATATGAAACGTTCAGAATTGGAAAATCCATAGAGACAGAATGATTAGCAGGGGCTGGGGGAGGTGCGAGTGGGAAATGACTGCCAGTGGGTACCGGGCTTCTTTCTGGGGTGATAAAAATGTTCTGGAATTAGGTAATGGTGGTAGTTGCACAGCATTGTAAATCTATTGGGAACCATTAGATTGTATACTTTAAAAAGATGAATTTTATGGTATGTGAGTTATATCTAGATTTAAAAAAAGAATGTTCACAGCAGCTTTATTCAAATAGCCCAAAACTGAAGACACATGAATGAACCCAGAGGACATTATGCTGAGTGAAACAAGCCAGATGCAGAAAGACAAATACTGCGCAATCCCACTTATATGTAGAATCTTAAAACAAATGCGTAGAAACAGAACAGTGGTTACCAGGGGCAGGGGCATGGGAGAAATAGGGTGATGTCAGTCAAAGGGCACAGAGTTGTGGTTATGTAGGGTACACTAGAGTTCTAGCAGGAGGAGTGTTGTTACTAATACTGTGTTAGTAACAATACTGGGAATTTGCTAGGAGAGTGGATTTCAGGTGTTCTCACCACATACACAAAAACAACTCCCAAAGACCTAAAACTGGGTTGGGTGCGGTGGCTCATACCTGTAATCCCAGTACTTTGGGAGGTAGACGTGAGAGTATTGCCTGAACCTAGGGGTTTGAGACCAGTCTGGGCGACTTGGCCAGACCTCGTCTCTATGATGAATCCCAAACTGTAGCTGGACATGGTGGCGTGCACCTGTGGTTCCAGCTACTTGGAAGGCTGAGGTGGAAGAATCGCCTGGGTCCAGCAGGTTGAGGGTGCAGTGGCTATGAGCGTGCTAATGTTTGATTTATTGTAGAGATGAGGTCTCGCCAAGTTGCCCAGGCGGGTCTCAAACCCGCGGGCTCAGGTAATCCATCCACCTCAGCCTCCCAATAGCGCAGGATTACAGGCTGAGCCACCGAGCCCGGCTGAGAATTATTATTATTATTATTTTTTTTTTTGAGTTGGAGTCTCACTCTGTCGCCCGGACTGGAGTGCAGTGGCCGCTCCCGGCCACCGCAGCCTCACCTGCTGGGCTCCGGCGATCCTTCCGCCTCAGCTTTCCGAGTAGCAGGAATTACAGGCATGCGCTGCCATGCCCGGCTGATTTTTTGATTTATTGTAGAGATGAGGTCTCGCTGCCCAGGCGGGTCTCGAACCCGCGGGCTCAGGCAGTCCATTCACCTCAGCCTCCCAAAGGCGTGGGATTATAGATTAAGCCACCGAACCCGGTGAGAATTATTTTTAAATGAACCTAGGGGTGTACCTATGCCCTCACCTCATTGGCTGCAGCTTGGCCACATGCTCATACCTGGCTGCAAGGGATGCTAGGAAATATGATTTCTAAGACAGCTTTGAAATGGGCTTGTCATACTGTCATGCATCACAGTTGTAAGCTTCTCTGGCTAATCGTTCTTCTCACTTCTTGGTGGGGCCCATTTGACTGCTGTGCTTAACATCCTTTTTTTTTTGAGTTGGACTCTCACTCTACCACCCAGGCTGGAGGGCAGCGGCATGCTGCCGGCCACTGCAGCCTCGATCTGCTGGGCTCAGGAGATTCTTCCGCCTCAGCCTTCCAAGTAGTTGGAACAACAGGCATGCACCACCATGCCCAGCTAATTATTTATGTATTTATTGTAGAGATGAGGTCTTGCCAAGTTCCCCAGGCTGGTCTCGAATCCCTGAACTCAGGCAATCCTCTTGCCTCTGGCTCCCAAACTGCTGGGATTATAGGCGTGAGCCACTGTACCCAGCTACCATCCTGTCTCCTAATGTCAGTGCTCAGTGTGTGTTTGTTAAATTTCAGTATTGTTGGTTGGGGCCTGCCTGTTAAGGGAGGCAGCCCTCACAGGTCTTTTCTTCCAGGCTGTACTTGAACCTGGTCCTCGGCAACGTGAACGTGACCCTCCTCAGCAACCAGGCCAAGTAAGTGTGCCCAACCCCCCACCTGGCTTGAAGGAGTCCAGACATTTTACTCTTTCAACTTAGGGAAGATGGGTCCAAGCTAGGATTTGTGCATGAATAAAAAGCATGAACAGGGCTTTGGGTTTTGGTGTTTCTGACACTTGCCTCCTCAGTGCATAGACCACTTGGGGGTGGCTTCCTTCCTTCCTTTCACAGAGCCAATATGTTGTTTGGACAGGGCTCTCCACTTCCTATGAGAAAAGGCCCTGCTCTGTTCCATGCTTCATCACACACATTCTCACGGGAATCAGGCAGTGCTGTCCACCCTGAATCTATCCCATTTCCAGGCAAAATCGAACCTTGGTCCTTGTGCTGCAGCAGTTGGTTGAGGGCGGCAGAGACCTGTCTATCCCCAACATGGGCCCAGAGTCTCCAATCAGGAGTCCAGGGATGTGGGGACCCTTTGTGCCATTAGCTCTCTTTCCCTAGTTGATCATCACCATTAATTGGTGACCAGGTCTCACTTTGAATGGGATGAGCAGGTCCTGTGGGGCATGGGAGAGGCGGGAGGTGGAGTCTGATCGGGCCGAGGGTCCTACACAGGATGGTGGGATGGTGACAGTGGCGTGACCTCTCCGGGGGGGGGGTCTGTCGTGGCAGGTTTGCCTACAAGGATGAGTATGAGAAGTTCAAGCTCTACCTGACCATCATCCTGCTGCTGGGTGCTGTGGCTTGTCGATTTGTGCTTCATTACAGGTAACGTGTGTGTGCGTGTCATGCGTGGTGTGGGAGGGGTCCAGGAGAGAGGAACCCAGGGTCTGTTCTACTTCAGCATTTTGTGTGACAAGGTGTAGAGTAGAGAAGGATCATTTCTCATGGGAAATGGCAGTCCTGTCCACCCTACACCCATCCAAAAAATATCCATTAAATGGCTGCAGGGAAGGCTTCATCACATAGTAGTTAAGAGCTCAGGCAGGGCTAGGTGTGGTGGCTCATGCCTGTAATCCCAGCACTTTGGGAGGCTGAGGTGGCAGCATCACTTGAGCCCAGGAGTTGGAGACCAGCCTGGGCAACACAGTAACAGTAAGACTTCGTTGCTACAAAAATAAAAAATAAAAAAATTAGCCGGTATGGTGGTACATGCCTGTAGTCCCAACTACTCAGGAGACCAAGGCTGTGGTGATGTCACCCAGGCTGGACTGTAGTGGCAGAGTGAGACCCTGACTCAAAAAAGAAAGAGATCAATGCAGTGTATCCATACAATAGAATATTATTCAGACAAAGAGATGAGGGACTGATACTGTTGCAATGTGGATAAGCCTTGAGAACGTAAAGCTGAGTGAAAGAAGCCAGACTCAAAAGGCCACCTAGCGGATGATCCAGGGATAGGAAATGTCCAGATCGGGCAACTCCATAGAGTCACAGAGCAGGTAAGTGGTGCAGGGGCTGGGGAAGGGGGCACTGGGGAGTGACTGCTAATGGGTCCAGGGCTCCCTTTGGGAATGGTGAGAATGTTCTGGAATTAGGTAATAGTGATGGTTGCACAATTCTGTAACTATACTAAAAAAACACAGAATTGTATACTTTAACAGGGCAGACTGGTATGTGAATTATATCTCAATTACGTACACACACACACACGCACACACGCAAAGAAGAAGAATGAAAAGAAGGGCCAGGCGTGGTGGCTCACACCTATAATTCCAGCACTCTGGGAGGCTGAAGCTAGAGAATTGCCTGAGCCCATGGGTTCGAGACCAGCCTCGGCAACTTGGCAAGACCTTGTCACTACAGTAAATAAAAAAATTAGCCGGACATGGTGGCGTGAGCCTGTAGTTCCAGCTACTTGGAAGGCTGAGAGGAAGGATCGCCTGAGCCCAGCAGGTCGAGGCTGTGGTGGCCATGAGCGTGCCCCTGCCCTCCAGCCTGGGCGAGCGTGAGACTCCAATTCTAAAAGAAAAAAGAAAATGAGTCAGCCCAGAATTCCTGGGTTTAAATCTTGGCTTTGAGACCAACTGGCTGCTACTATGGGCAGATTCCTCTGGGCACCTCAGTCTCCCCATCTGTCAAATGGGGGTGTCAGCAGTTCCCACCTCACAGGGTTGTGCCTACTCGGTGAGTTAACACCGTGAGAATGTGCCCAGCCCAGGCTGCGCTGTGCTGCCATTGTGTGCTAACGTGCTATGTGAGCAGGACATGGCTGTGCTGCACCCTTCCCCCCATCACCCTCACAGCAGGAGGGGGGGGGAGGCAACACGGTGGGGGGGGTGTTCTCTCTCTGGCCCTGGCTATTCTGCCCCAAGGGAAGGCAGCCAAGTATGGCTTGGGGCTTTAGCCTGTGTGCCAAAGGTTTATTGCCTGGCAGGCGCTTGGCTGGGAGTCCAGCTGCTGGTCTGGCCACTTGAATGTCCAAACAAAGGCTCTTTAGGCCCTGAGCCTGTGCCCTGCTGCCTGGGGCCCGGCCTGTTTCCATGAGGGCAAAGGCGGCGCACATCAGTAATGCCTTCTCACATGGCCCTCTCGAAGTGGGTAAAAGATCTTGAAGTGCATCCAGAGTCTTCTGCACGGGTTCTGCTCTCAAAGGGCAGCCCTGTGGAGTGTCGTCAAGGCCTAAGGTTCACCGAGTGCCGAGTGCTTCCATTTCTGCCCGCCCGCTTCTGTATTCGTCTCCTGGGGTTGCCACAGCACATCACCACCAACATTAAACAGCAGAAATACATTTTATCACAGTCCCAGAAGCTGGAAGTCTGAAAGCAAGGTGTGAGCAGGACCACGCTCGCTCTGAAGGCTCTAATGGAGGGTTCTTCCTTGCCGCTCTGGCTTCTGTGGGAGCTGCCTGTCCTTAGGTTTCTTGGTTTAAAGCTGCTTCACTCCAGTCTCTGCCGTTGCTCCTGGCCTCCTCCTCTCTGTGTGCCTTTCTTTCTCATGGCTTTTTTTTTTTTTCATTCAGTCTCCCTCTGTCGTCCAGCTGGAGTGCAGTGGCACACGCATGGCCACCACAGCCTCCACCTGCTGGACTCAGGTGATCCTTCCACCCCCCACCTTCCAAGTAGCTGGAATTACAGGTGTGCACCACCATGCCCGGCTAATTATTTATTTATTTATTGTGGAGACGAGGTCTCCCCAAGTTTCCCAGGTTGGTCTTGAAGCCCTGGGTTCAGGCAGTCCTCTCGCCTCAGCCTCCCAAAGTGCTGGGATTACAGGCGTGAGCCACCGCGCCCGGCTTTTCATGGTCTTCTTATAAGGACACCAAGCGTTGGGTTTAGGGTCCATTCTAACTCATCTTATGACCTCATCTTATCTTGATTATGTCTACAAAGACCCTATTCCAAATAGGTCACATTCTGGCATCCCAGTGGCCGTGAATTTCTGGGGTGATCCTGTAACCCAGTACCCTTTCCATGGGTTAAAAATAGGATAGAGGATGGGGACTAGATGGGCAGTTTACCTGCTCTGGTGCCCACCGGGAAGCCTGCCCTGCTGTTTAACCTTGGGCAAATGACCTACCCTCTCCCTGCCTTGGTTTCTTGACATGTAAAATGAGGGTAACAGCTACTTGGTAGGGTGGTTGTGAGGACTGAATAAGTTATATTTGTAGGGTGTTTAGACTGGTGCCTGGCATATAAGTGCTTTTGAAGTGTCAGCATTTGTTAGTGCCACCGTAATTTTGGGCTAAGACTGGATACACATGAAAAAGCTCACAGCTTCATATTTGGCATGTCCAAGTAGCAAGATTTTCTTCCCTTACTCTTGTTCCCTTGGGATGGTTTCCTGGCTGGGTGCCCCACCTAAAAGTCCTTGGTACATCTAAGCCTATAGCTGGGCATGGTCAATATCCTCCAGGGGCCTGAGTGGTAGGTCCAGCTCTGCCACTCACAGGCTGTGTGACCTTGAGTAGAGCCCTTGACGTCTCTGTGTCTGCATCTTCATCTTACCCATGGGTCCTGGGACACTTACCCTGCCAGTGCTGCCTGGTCTTTTGAAGGCCTTGGTGAGGGCAGCTGGAAAGTCTGAAACCTCCCTGTGCCACCTTCAGGCCAAGAGGCAGTGTGTGGTTAGGATGATGTTCTGTTGGGTTTCAACCAGGTAGGAAAGAGGTGGTCAGAGTCAAGCTTGGGCAGAGTGGGCCTGGGTTTGGGTCTCCCTCCAGTGCTCACCATCTGTAATTCTGGGCAATTCACTTCTCTCTGAGCCTCAGTTACCTCACTGTAAAATAAGTAGTAGTATTGTATTAGTTTGGGGTGCCCACAAGAGACCCCAAGACAAGCACTTAAGTGCTCATGGTTTATCCAGGAGGTGATTCCAGGCAACACTGGTGGGGGAAGAGGAGTGAGACCAGGAACAGTTATCCATCCTGTGGGCGGCTCAATTCTGCTGGGAACCGGGGGACAGCATAGAGCATGCCTCAGAGTATTCCACCTGGGGCAAGGGAGCTGGGGTATTTCTCTACCAACTGCTGTCAAGTCAGGGGAACTGGGGACTGTCCCCAGATGGTGTTAATGCCTCTGCCCTTCTGATCTGCCTCTTGCACTGGCACTGTGGGCAGTGGGCCTGAGAAAGCCCCTGGGCATGCCCAGAGTGGTGGGTTCTGACAGTTGGAAGTCATGCAGACAAGGATGTAGTAAGCGTACCTGCTTCAAGGACCAGTCCTGCAGGGTCAGTCAAGGATGCACAGTGATCATCTATGCAAGATGCCTGCAACTTTGCAAGTTCCTGATAATTAGTACCGACCTAGTGTGATAGGTGGAATAATGGTCCTCAGAGACCTTCATGTCCTGATCTCTGGAATCTGTGAATAAGTGACCTTGCAAGGCAGAAGGGCCTCTGCAGGCATGATTAAAAATCTTGAGATGGGGCCAGGTGTGGTGGCTCACATCTGTAATCCCAGCACTTTGGGAGGCTGAGGCGAGAGAATGACTTGAGCCCAGGAGCTCAAGACCATCCTGGGTAACATAGCAAGAACTAGTCTTTACCAAAAAAAAAAAAAAAAGAATCTTGAGATGGGAGAATTGATTTTAGGTTATCCAGGTGTAATTGTAAGGATCCGTAAAAGAGGGGGCCAGGAGGGTCAAAGTCACAAAGGGAGACATGGTGACAAGCTGAGATTGGAGGAGGCGGGGCCGAAGCCTGCAGGTGGCCTCCAGAAGCTGGAAAAGGCAAAGACACGATGCTTTCTTGGAGCCTTCAGAGGGAGCTCGGTGTGGCCTTGGAAGTTCCATTCGGACCTCAGCCCTCCAGAACTGTATGAGAGCGAAGCCATGTTGCTTTACCCTCTGAGCTGGCAGTAATTTGTTATAGCAGCAGCAGGAAACTGTTGGCAGAGCAGATGGAGGCCAGCATCTCATGCGTGTCCAGAGTAAGCAACAAGGCCACATCCTTTCTTTTTACTCCTCCCTGACAAGATACAGCAAGGGACCGGTGACAAATGTGTCCACAGTGCACTGCTGGGCCTGCCTCCTGTCCGAGGTGAGCTGGAAACCCAGTCGATATCTCAAGTGACCCGTTGCCCTGGGGAGGCCTCCCCCTGCCCCTGCCACCCTCACTTCCTGTCCAAGTCACGTTGGCCTCTGACGTTCTCAGAGTCGGACTTCTGAGACTGGTTTCTCAGACTTGGGTGCCCTGTGGCACTTCTGAAATCCTAACAGGGATGGCAGATGGCTCTTCTGTGCCACGGGCCCTGTCCTCAGCACGTTGTCTGGAACTCGGCTCGTGCTCACGGCAGCCCTCTGCAGGAGGCGCAGTTCCTCTCCCTGCTTTCCACGTGGGAAGCATCAGCTCAGCAGAGTAAGGCATGCGTTCTCGGTCCCACAGCCAGGAAGAGGCAGGATTTGAACTCAGGATGTAGGATTCCAGCGTCTGTTCCTGACTTTCTGGAGACCAGCTCCGCAGGCAACGGTTCAGCAGGGTGCGGGCGAGAGTGTCCATCGTCTCTGACCACACAACAGGGTCACACGACTGAGAAGACATCTCCCTATGTTGTTAAAGTCGCATCCTCCTTCGGTTTTCCACCACCCCCTGCCACTGCCCACCACCCCCGTGTCCTTCTGGTTGGGGAAAAGGATTTCCAGTTCAGGGGGAGAAATGGAGGCAGTTGGGGAGGTGTGTCCCCTCCCCTCTATGCAGACAACGTCCCCAGTACTGCATGAGTCTATGACACTGGAGGGACAGGGGAGCTTTCCTGTTGGAGCTTTCCTGTTGCCGTGAAAGACAGAGCCTTTGTTGATGCCTCACCAGAGAGCCCAGCAGTGGCAGGGGAGCACTTGGAGGGGCCGTCTGTCACCGGCTCTCGGGAGCCCTTTATGCAGGGGTGCTCATATAGGGCCTGGTCAGACTACCCACTTTACAGATGGCAAGACTGAGGCTGGTGGGTCTTTGCCAGGCCCCTCACAGAGTATCTGCCGGCTTTCCACTCTGACCAGGCCCAGCAGGCCTCCACATCCCAGGTCTGTTTCTGTTCTTTTTGTGTGTGTGTGTGTTGGAGTCTCACTCCGTCGCCCAGACTGGAGTGCAGTGGCCTGCTGCTCACGGCCACCGCAGCCTCAACCTCCTGGGCTCAGGTGATCCTTCCGTTTCAGCCTTCCAAGTAGCTGGAACCACATATGCGCACCACCACGCCTGGCTAATTTTTGTGTTTTATTGTAAAGAAGAGGCCTCGCTAAGTTGCCCAGGCTAGTCTCAAACCCCTGAACTCAGACAATCCTCTCACCTTGGCCTCCCAAAGTGCTAGGATTACAGACTTGAGCCACCACGCCCGGCCTCTGTTCCTGTTCTTTAAGTCCTCTGTTACCATCCCACCCGGAATTTCCCATCATGCAGAAGGAATTTAGAAGAGATGCTTGCTCTGGGCTGAGTGGTCAGGGAAGGAGAGGAGAGCTCAGTTAGAGCTTGAAGCACAGGTGGGCTTCAGGTGGAAAGGGGAGAGAGGCACAGGCCTCCAGGAGATAAGGATGCCCAGAAGGCCAAGCTCCCTCTGCCTCCCTGGGGTCAGCGGGGGTCTCCGGAGGCAGTGCGTGCTGTGGGAGCCCTTGCCCTCGTTCGCTGTCTGTGGGGGGAAGTTGCAACAGCTGTCCCTGTTCTCATGCCTGCTCCCCTTCCTGGGGCTGTTTCCTCACGCCAGGGTGACAGACGAAGTCTTCAACTTCCTGCTGGTGTGGTATTACTGCACCTTGACGATTCGGGAGAGTATTCTCATCAGCAATGGCTCAAGGTAATTGGGGGCCTGGCTTTGTCGGGGGCACAGAGGGAGCCAGAGGGAAATCTGTTGTGGAGGGGAGTTGGGCGAGGGCCGGCACCCCCAACCTGCATTCCCTTCCTCCTCTCAGGGCTCTGGGACTGTTCAGGCCCAGGGTGGACGAAAACCATGTCTGATGCTGTTGGCGCATCATCATGTGTTTATGGTCAGTCTCTTGCTTCTGAGCAACAGAAACCCTAATGCAAGCTGATTTAACACAGCAGGAAGTACATTTTCTCATAAAAAGAATAGGCCCACTGGTCCTCACTTCAGGTAAGGCTTGATCCAGGTGCTCAGACAGTGTTCTCAGAACCCAGTTTCTCCCTGTCTCTCATCTTTGCCTTCTACTGTGTTGTCTTTATTCTTGGGCTCCAGGTAGGGACACCCAGCAGCTCCAGGCTCATGTCATTATTTCTAGCAATCTCAGGAAACAGGGCACATTCCTCTCTTTCTTCTTCTTCTTTTTTTTTTTTTTTTGAGTCAGAATCTTACTCTATCGCCCAGGCTGGGGTGCAGTGGCACGCTTATGGCCACCCCAGCATCACATCAACTTGCTGGGTTCAGGCAATCCTTCTGCCTCGTCTTCCAAGTAGCTGGAACTACAGGCAGGTGCTACCATGCCTGGCTAATTTTTTGCTTTGTTGGAGAGATGAGTCCTTGCCAAGTTGCCCAGGCTGGTCTTGAACCCCTGGGCTCAGGTACTTTTCTCGCCTCTGCCTCCCAAAATGCTAGGATCGCAGGCATGAGCCACCGTGCCCGGCTTTTTATTTTTTATAGAGACATGGTCTTGCTATATTGCACAGGCTGGTCTTGAATTCCTGAACTCAAGCAATCCTCCTGCCTTAGCCTCCCAAAGTGCTGGGATTACAGGTATGAGCCACCACATCTGGCCTGTTTGTTTTTTTAAAGACAGTCTCACTATGTTGCCCAGGCTGACCTTGAACTCCTGGGTTCAAGCAATCCTCCTGTCTCAGCCTCCTGAGTAGCCAGGACTCCAGTCACATGCCACCATGACTGGGCTCTCCATCTCTTTTTGTCTTTTTACTCTGTCATCCAGGCTGGAGTGCACTGACATGATCACGGGTCACCTCAGCCTTGACCTGGGCTCAGGTGGTCCTTCTGCTTCAGCCTCCCAAGTAGCTGGGACTACAGGTGTGTACCACCATACCCAGCTAACCTTTTTTATTTTTTTAGAGACAAGCTCTCGCTATGTTGCCCAGGCTGGTCTCGAACTTCTGGCCTCAAGCAGTCCTCCCACCTTGGCCTTCCAAAGTGCTGGTTATAGGCATGAGCCACTGTGTCTGGCATTTCCCATTTTTTTAAAAAGTAAATAAATGTTAGCTGGGCTTGGTGGCTCAGCCTGTAATCCTGCGCCTTTGGGAGGCTGAGGTGAGTGGATTGCCTGAGCCCACGTGTTCGAGACCCGCCTGAGCAAGTTGGCGGGACCTCATCTCTACAATAAATCAAAAAGGAGCTGGGCGTGGTGGCGCATGCCTGTAGTTCCAGCTACTCGGAAGGCTGGGGCGGAAGGATCGCTGGAGCCCAGCAGGTCGAGGCTGCGGTGGCCGGGAGCAGCCACTGCACTCCAGTCTGGGCAACAGAGTGAGACTCCAACTCAAAATAAATAAATAAATAAATAAGTGTTAATTTATTTTTAAAAGAAACTTTATTTCACCACCATGTGTGGAAAAGCCAGCATCAATTTCAGGAAAGAGAGTCCTGTAAAAATATCCTTTCATTGGCCGGGCTTGGTGGTTCAGCCTGTAATCCCAACACTTTGGGAGACTGAGGCAAGTGGATTGCCTGAGCCCACAGGTTTGGGACTAGCCCGGGCAACTTGGCAAGACCTCGTCTCTACAATAAATTTTTAAAAAGTAGCCAGATGTAGTTCTGGCTACTTGGAAGACTGAGGGAGAAGGATTGCTGGATCCCAGCAGGTCAATGCTGGGGTGGCTGTGAGCATGCCACTGCATTCCAGCCTGGGCAATGGAGTGAGACTCCATCTCAAAAAAAAAATCTTTTAGTTTTCACCATATAAATTATTGAAGTTTGCCAGGTGTGGTGGCGTATGCCTGTAATCCCAAGGCTTTTTGGAAGATGAGGAAAAAGGATCGCTTGAGGCCAGGAGTTTGAGTCTAGCCTGGGCAACATAGCAAGACCCCCCCTCCCCAAGTCTCTCCAAAAAAAATTTAAAAATTAGCCAGGTGTGGTGGCCAGGTGAGTCTCAACTACTCAGGAGGCTGAGGTGGGAGAATTGCTTAAACCTAAAAAAGTTTAAAGTTGCAGTGAGCTATGATCACACCATTGCATTCCAGTCTGGGTGGCAGAGTGACACCCTGTCTCAACAGTTTTTCTTGCTTCTCAAACCTCTGAGCTTGAGATCTGCCGTGTTGTGTGTGTGTGTGTGTGTGTGTATGTGTTTGTAAAAGGAGAGATTAGCAGATCTTGAGAGGCGTTAAAGATGTACTAATAGCTGTGACTGTCTCCTTGCTTAACCAGGAGAATGGAACGAGAAACGAAAAGATGACTTTTTACCACACAGTTCAGTATCATCTAGTGTTACATTCTGGTATCATCTAAAATGTAGTATGTGTCCCATACTTTGGGAAACACTGAAGTAGAAATCTTACCAAATAACATTCCTAGTTTTCCTTAATTTAAGAGTGAATAGTATTTTTCTGCTCTTGGATGTGTTTGGAGGGTGCCAGGGTAGCATATGGTCGTCCCATGGGGCCCGGGCAGTTGGCAAAGCTTCCTTGTCACTAGTTCTTTTTCTGTACCCACTGGCTTTGCCATCCATCTTGCTGTTTCACCCTTTAGCTAGACTTATATTAAGAATACTCAGGGGATGCCGGGCTCGGTGGCTCAGCCTGTAATCCCATGCCTTTGGGAGGCTGAGGTGAGTGGATTGCCTGAGCTCGTGGGTTCGAGACCCGCCTAGGCAGCGAGACCTCATCTCTACAATAAATTAAAAAAAAAAATCAGCTGGGCGTGGTAGTGCATGCCTGTAGTTCCGGCTACTTGAAAGGCTGAGGCGGAAGGATCGCCGGAGCCCAACAGGTCGAGGCTGCGGTGGCTGGGAGCGGCCACTGCACTCCAGTCTGGGCGACAGAGTGAGACTCCAACTCCAAAAAAAAAAAAAAAAAAGAGTGCTCAGGGGTGCTGGGTGCAGTGGCTCACACCTGTAATCTCCGCACTTTGAAGGGCTAAAGTGAGAGGATTGCTTGAGCCCAGGAGTTTAAGACCAGCCTGGGCAACAGAGTAAGACCTTGTCTCTACAAAAAATTTTTTAAAAATCCGGGTATGGTGGCACCTGTAGGCCAAGGTACTCAGGAGGTTGAGGTGGAAGGATCGCCTGAACCCAGAAGGTCAAGACTGCAGTGAGCTGTGATTGTGCCACTGCACTGCAACCTGGGTGACAGAGTGAGACCCCAACTCAAAAAAAAAAAAAAAATGCTCAGGGCATGCCATGCCTTTTGCAGTCATTCCACTTTTAAAAATAATTATTGTGGACACCTCTTTTTCTAGTATGACATGCTGTGGATTGGGGAGGATTACCAGAGAGAAGAGAGTGGGCTGAGTAGGGGTTCCCTCAAGTATGAAGTTCACCAGGAAACCACAGAGCAGTGCTAAGGGGGCAAAATTGGAGTTCCAGGGCTAAGCCTCACTGGCCTCACAGTTTAGCGGGCGCATTTTGGGTTCTGTGGAGTCCATGCTTCGATGGAGAACAGGAATGGTTCTCTCAGCTTGTGATTTAAAGATTTGTGAGTGGGTCTCCTCTACCCTCCGCCATCTGCCATTCGGCACTTTTTTTTTTGAGTTGGAGTCTCACTCTGTCGCCCAGACTGGAGTGCAGTGGCCGCTCCGGCCACCGCAGCCTCGACCTGCTGGGCTCCGGCGATCCTTCCGCCTCAGCCTTCTGAGTAGCTGAAATCATAGGCACACGCTACCAGGCCCGGCTTATTTTTCAGTTTATTGTAGAGACAAGGTCTCACCAAGTTGCCCAAGCTGGTCTTGAACCTCTGAGCTTGGGCAATCCTCTCGCCTCAGCCTCCCAAAGTGCTGGCGTTACAGGTTGGAGCCAGCGTGTCCGGCCTTGGCACACATTAATTGAGCATCTCCTAAGTACCAAACATGGAGCTAGGGACTCTGAGATAACTCCACTCTGTGCCTTGTGGGAGCACTCACAGAGGCTTTTTTTAAAGATCCTTTCGTGGCAAACACAGTTCAAGGAATCGCAGGCCGTAACAGGGCATTCCTCCAAGCCTGTCTCCCTAGACTGGCCTAAAGCAGAGTTTTGATGGGTGAGTGGAGTCTGCAACCGGCTGGTGGGCCCAGATAGGTGCTGCATCTTCTAGAATGGCTGCTGGAGCTGTGGCCAGTTTGTGGGAGGGGCAGGGCAGGTGGGCTGAATCTGGGTGACGAAAACTTGTGACTCATCCTCAACACGTGCTGGAGATTTAGCCTCCGCCCTCCCCCAGCTCCTCTCAGAGCTGGTTTATCCTGGGGGCGGGCAAGAGAGATGCTTTTCAGGTTTCCTCTCCTATCTGGCCTTGTCCAGGGAATAGCGACGCCACCATTGGAGGAGAGCATAGGAGGCGGTGGCGGGAGGGGTGCGACTGGAACACATGCAATCCTTCTTATCCCTGAAGCCTCCCAGGGGCAGCTCAGGGTTGGTACCCAAGGAAGCCCTCCACAATCTTGGTGGACATGAGTCAAGCTCTGCCGTGAGGAAAGCCCCTGGGGCCATTCTAGGGATGGTGGAGCCGAGCCAGGTGGGCTTCCTGGGACCTGCTGTCCTAATGGAGGCTCTTTTTGTCCTGTTCCCGGTTGTCCTTGAGACCTGAACTGGGACAGGAGGTGTGAGCGGAGAAGTAGGCCTGGGGGTGGGGGACTCTGATAGCCAGGTGGGGCCACCCTTGGTTTGGGTCTGGAGCTGCGCATGCGAGACGTAGCTTATCAGCTGAGCACAATGAGCAAGCAAGCTTTTCTTGCAGATTTATAAATGGTGGAAACCATCTAACAGGGACTAACCCTGAAGTGGGTAGCTGGGAAGTTCAAGAGGTGAGGAAGGCTGGGACAATGTGACTAGCCCCTTCCAATGCTCTGTTCTGTTTCTTCCTTCGAGATCAGCACCCCCTGGCTGAAATCCCCTCCTGTACCCTACAGACCCCGCTGCAATTTTTTTTTTTTTTTTGGTTGGAATCTCATTCTGTTACCCAGGCTGCAGTGCAGTAGCACGCTCATGGCTGCCCCAACCTTGACCTGCTGGGCTCAGGCCATCCTTCCACCTCAGCCTTTCAAGTAGCTGGAACTACAGGCGTGTGCCACCACACCAGGATAATTTTTTGGTTTATTATAGATACGGGGGTGGGGGAGTGAGGGGGTGGGGGGATGGGTGGCCTTGTTGCCCAGGCTGGTCTCGAACCTGTGGGCTCAGGCAGTCCTCTCACCTGGCCTCCTAAAGTGCTGGGATTACAGGTGTGAGCCACAGGGCCAGTGCCCGCTGCAATCTTGAGACATACTTGATTGATCAGGCTTGGGTCACATGCTGACCTCCAAACCAATCACTGTCACCAGAAGACTACAGCGCTCTGATTGGCTCACCCTGAGTCACGCCTGGATATATGCCTCCACTGTGTCCCAGTCACCCAGACTGAGCATGGCGGTGAAGTGGTTCCCCACCAGGAAGGGAGTCTGCAGTACCAGGATGGACTGTGATTGACAGATGGACAAAACAGCCAGTGGCCACTACAGTTAGTTCTGGGCCGGAATGAACGATGACTCGGCGATTATGTTGACTTTTCTAGCAAGCCAGCCCACGGTGCCTGGCTCTAACTGGCTTGCTTGCTTGCTTTCTTTTTTTTTTTTTTTTTTTTTTTTTGAGTTGGAGTCTCACTCTGTCACCTAGACTGGAGTGCAGTGGCCGCTCCCAGCCACCGCAGCCTCGACCTGCTGGGCTTTGGTGATCCTTCCGTCTCAGTCTTCCACGTAGCTGGAAATACAGGCACGCGCTACCACACCTGGCTAATTTCTGATTTATTGTAGAGATGAGGTCTCACCAAGTTGCCCAGTTGGGTCACCAACCCACGGGCTCAGGCAATCCACTCACCTCGGCCTCCCAAAGTGCTGGGATTACAGGCTGAGCCACGGAGCCTGGCCTCTAACTGACTTTCATAGAGGACTTCCTTGGATGCAAACATGTAGGAGGTGGCAGGCATGGAGGCATCCTCAGTGTGGAAGCCATTCCCCAGCTGTCCAGAGAGTGTGAAGCACAGAGCCAGAACGGCCTGGTGCACATGTTTTCTGGAGGCTTATAAACCATGGCTAAAGTGTCCTGAAGGGGCTGGGCGTGATGGCTTATGTCTATAATTCCAGTACTTTGGGAAGCTGAGGTGAGGGGATTGCCTGAGCCCACGGGTTCAGCAACTTGATGGGGTCTCATCGCTACAATAAATAAAAAAAATTAGCCAGGCGTGGTAGCATGTGCTTGTAGTTCCAGCTAATTGGAAGGCTGAGGCAGATGGATCACCTGAGCCCAGCAGGTTGTGGGTGCGGTGGCCGTGAGTGTGCCACTGCATTTCAGCCTGGGTGACAGTGAGATTCCAACTAAAAGAAAAAAATGGCCGGGCTCGGTGACTCAGCCTGTAATCTCGCGCCTTTGGGAGGCTGAGGTGAGTGGATTGCCTGAGCCCGCGGGTTCGAGACCCACCTGGGCAACTTGGCGAGACCTCATCTCTACAATAAATCAAAAATCAGCCGGGCATGGTAGTGCCCGCCTGTAGTTCCAGCTACTTGGAAGGCTGAGGCAGAAGGATCGCCGGAGCCCAGCAAGTTGAGGCTGTGGTAGCCGGGAGCGGCCACTGCACTCTAGTCTGGGCGACTGAGTGAGACTCCAACTCAAAAAAAAAAAAAAAAAAATGGCCCAAAGGGAGGTGTGACTATCTCCTAGGCACAATCCTCAGATGCCAGGACATGCTGTCCCTATGTCCTGGCCATGCACACACCCTCTCTTCCTGGGGCCTATGGTGTTTGTTTGTAAGAAAGCCTGTCAGCCCCCTGTAAGCTTTACTTCTGTGGTAAAATGAGCCCAGAGAGTGACTGCTAATGGGTGTAGATTTCTTTTTGGGGTGATAGGATCTAAAATCGATTGTGGTGACCATTGTACAGCTCTGTGAATACTCTAGAAACCACTGAACCATACACTTTGGAGTGAACTGTGTGATATCTGAATTATATCTCAATACAACTGCTGTATAAACACATACACAAACCCAGCCCCGGGCCCTGGGGTGTGCAGATGGCTCATGGGGTGCATGAGTGCCGAGCTGGGAGGGAGCGATTTGTAGCCTCACCCGATGTCGCTGAGCTGTGTTTATTGGTGGCGTCTGTCAGCGCTGGGCTCCAGGCATGGCGAACTGTGAAATTAAAAGCTGCTGCTCAGGCCTGTGGCCTGGAGCTCGTGTCTGGCTCCGACTGCTCCTAGACGGGGAGAGGCCACTTCTCAGGGGAGCGTTGGGAATAGGACAAAGGAGCGTGGGGCTTGCCAAGACCCACAGGCTGGCGGGCGGCTCTGCAGAGCTCTGGGAGTCGCAGCGAGACCTCCTGGCTGCTTTTCAAGCTGAGTCTGAGGATCTGGCCAATTGCCTTTGCTGTCAGAAAATTGGAGCCGGGGGGTCCTCTTTGACTCCGACAGGCAAGGCTGGGGTGTCTGGGAGGGGGAAGAGGCCTCCTGGGGATAAAGTAGATGGACCCCTTACCCTGTCCCCGTGGACTAGTGTGGTGCCTGCCACAATCTCCTGTCACCTCTGTGCTGGTGACATCCAGACTAGCTGCTGCTTTGACCAGCCACACCTCCTAGACATCATTCATGTTGGCATTTATTGAGTGCCTGTTGTTTCCTGGTGCTGCTGGTGCTAGGAATACAGCACTATGCAAAACCTCGTTCCTTGCTATAACCCTGAGGCATGAACAGGCTGTTGCTTGAGCAGCTAATTTGTGTCCACAATGTAAATTGCTGTAAAGGGAAGAAGGGATGGCTAAGGTCCAGCCTCTGCTCTTATGATGTGTTTGTGCTGGTTGGAAGGCTTGAAGACCACTCCAGGCCACTTCTTAGGGAACACAAATTAAAACCTCAATGACATACTCACTCTCACCTAATGAAGACTGGCAAAACTGTAAAGCTTTGGGATCCAGTGTTGGTAAGGGTTTGGGGAACCCGCACATGTATAAGAGACTCTCTTACACTGCCGATGGGCGCGTAAGTTGGAGTAGCTGTTTCGGAGGGTACTTTGACAAGTGACAGTCACTGTGGAGAAACAGTGTCGTTGTGCTAGGGGACTTCCACAGGTGTCAGGCCAGCATTGAGAGCAATAGTGACAGTTGAGAAGCAGCCAAGTAGGCTGTGACACAGCCACACCTTGGAGTGTCAGGTGGCACTTGAGAAGCCAGCGACAGATCTGTCTGTAGGTACTTGCCTGGGAGGCAAGGTAAGAAATCAAATTGTCGGGACCACTTTGGTTCAGAAGAAAGGCTCAGCCAGCGCCTCTTTCCCCAAGCCAGCAGATCCTCGGGGTTCTTTGCACGCAGCGGGACCATGGACCCCATCTCCCTGCCTGGCCCCGCCCCAGGCCACTCCGCAGAGAGTCCTGGAGGGAAGAAGGTTGCTCACTGTCCCCACAGGCATCTCTAGTCCCTGCTGCTTAGTCCTTGGGAGGAAGGAGCTGACTGCTCCCGGGTGTGTTTGGCAGAGCACTCTTGCCGCCATGTGTTTGGACAACAGCTCCCTGAGAGGAGCCCGGGAGGCCATCGAAGCCTGAGACTCACTTGGGGATTCTGAAGAGTAAAAGTTTGAGGGTCCAACTCCTTTCCTCCTAGGCTGCTCCTGACGCTGGGGCGGGGTGTGATGGCCAGGCTTCCCCAACTGTGCATTGAGAGCCACGAGCTTGGGGGGTGCCGAATCCTGAGGACAGGGTCGTCACAGCCTGTGGACTGGACGGATGAAGTCCATGCTGGCGAGGCCTCCTGTTGCTGAGACGACAGGAGACGGGCCTGGGCCACATGGCTGGGGGGAGGAGCTGCATCTGAGCTGGTGTGTGTGATGCTGTGCAGAGTCAGTCATGCCTGGGGATCTGTCCTGCAGCTCTGCGTGAGAGCGTGTGTGTATGTGTGTGTGTGTCTATTTGTTGAGCAGCTGCTTGGAACCAGGTGTCTCGCATACATTGGTGAACAACACAGACAAGATCCCTGCTTCTCTGGAGCTCAGATAGAAAAAGAAAAAAAAGTCCAGGCTCGGTGGCTCAGCCTGTAATCCCAGCACTTGGGGAGGCTGAGGCAAGTGGATTGCCTGAGCCTGCGGGTTCAAGACCAGCCCGGGCAACTTGGTGAGACCTCGTCTCTACAATAAATCCAAAATTAGCTAGGCGTGGTAGCGCGTACCCGTAGTTCCGGCTACTTGGAAGGCTGAGGCGGAAGGATCGCCAGAGCCCAGCAGGTTGACTCTGGGGTAGCCGTGAGCGTGCCACTGCGTTCCAGTCTGGGCCACGGAGTGAGACTCCAACTCAAAAAAGAAGGATATGTGACTTCAGATGACAGTAAGCGCCTCAAAGAAAATAAGAAAATGAAAAGGGATAATATGACCAGGCATGGTGGCTCACACCTGTAATCCCAGCACTATGGGAGGCCAAGGCAGGAGGATTGCCTGAGCCCAGGAGTTCAAGACCAGCCTGGGCAACATAGTGAGACATCATCTCTACAATAAAAATTTTTTAAAATTAGCTGAGTGTGGTGGCACACATCTGTAGTTCCAGCTACTTGCAAGACTGAGGCAGAAGGACTGCCTGAACCCAGCAGGTCAAGGCTGCGGTGGCCATGAGCATGCCACTGTACTCCATCCTGGGCAACAGAGTGAGACTCCAACTCAAAGAGAAAAAAATGGAACTGGGCATGGGGTCTCGTGTAGTCCCAGCTACATGGGAGGCTGAGGCGGAAGGATCGCCTGAGCCCAGGAGGCAGAGGCTGCAGTGAGCTGTGATCATGCCACGCCACTGCACTCCAGACTGGGCAACAGAGTGAGACCCTAAAAAAAAAAAAAAAAAAAAAAGAGGGGCTGTTGGCTGTTTTAGATAAGGGATCAGAGAAGGCCTGTGTGGGGAGGGGACAGTTGGTCTGAAATTTGAATCTGAACAGGAACCAGGCACCAGAAGTCTTGAAGCAGAAAGAACATCAAGCAAACAGACCCTGTATTCATAGGCAGGGTGGCCATGACACATCTTGGGCGTTGTAGACAGCAGAAATAGATTTCCTCCCAGTTCTGGGACTGTAAGTCCAGGGTCACGGTGTGGCAGGGCTGGTTTCTCCTGAGGTCTCTCTCCGTGGCTCCCAGATGGTGCCTTCTCACTGTCCTCACAGGGCCTTTTCTGCATACAAGGACATCCCTGGTGTCTCTTCCTCTTCTTACAGAGACACCAGTCACATTGGATTAGGGCCACCTGTGTGGCCTCATTTAAGTTCAGCCACCTCTTTAGAGTCTCATTCTAGGGTGCTGGAGAGTTAGATTTCCACATAGGAATTTGGGGGCCCACAGTTCGGCCCGTAACAGCCCCAGCGGCGGCATCCAGCTTGGCAAGTTCAAGGAGAGGCCAGGTGCCTAGAGCATCTTGGTGCTGGGGAGAGGACAGCCTGGGAGGACAGGTGGCGGGGCTCAAAGGCAGTGGAGGTCAAGGTTATGTTCTGAGGGTCTTGGAAGCTCCTGGAAGCCAGAGTGGGTCTCTGGTTAATCTGCAGGTGGTTTGTGTGGGATTGTATGACTCTGCAAGGGCATGGTCATGGTTCGGGTCTGTTTCTTACTCCAAGAAGCCGCAGGGCAGCCCCTGCCCACATAGGCTGGGATCAGAGAGACGCCGCCTGTGTTTCTCTCCCTGCCTGAGTGCCTTCCTTCCTCTCCTCCCCAAGAATTAAAGGCTGGTGGGTGTCTCACCACTACGTGTCCACGTTCCTGTCTGGAGTGATGCTGACCTGGTGAGTAGCTCTCGGCTGTACCCCTCAGTCTTGCCCAGAGCGGGAGTGTGCAGCCCGGGAATGGGCGAGAGGCCTTTGGGGTGGAGGAAAGTTTGAGCTTACAGTGGGGCCAGAGGTCTGGCCACAAGGGCCATGCCAAGCCCGCTGGGGGCTTTTCTGGGGAACGTTTTTGGGTCCTCTGCTGGCCTGGGCAGAGGTGACAGGGAGCAGGGACGTGGCACTGCAGAGCAGAGAGGGGCTTGAAGGGAACTTGGACTTCAGCATGGCCATGCGGGTGCCCCTGCTTCTAGAAAGGACAATGAATGTGACCGGGTCCAGTTCCGGGGACAGAAAAGGGTGGAAATTGAGGGCCTCGGTTTAACTTCAAAACCTTTTCTTCTCTCCTGGTTGGAACAGAGTCGGGGCAGGGATGAAAGTCTCATTTCACAGCGTGCCCCACCCTTGTTTTTTCCCGCCTTCTTTCCAGGCCAAACGGACTAATTTATCAGAAGTTTCGCAATCAATTCTTAGCGTTTTCAATTTTTCAGAGTGAGTGTCTCTTGCCCAGATGTGGGGGAGGGGCACGGTTGCCTGTGGCTTTCACTGTGGGGGGGCCCCCAGTCGAAGTCAGTACTTGCCTGTGTGAAAGGGGGCCCAGAAAAGGGGAGAGGAGGGCCCCAGAAATCCAGGAAAGAACTGTTCCCCCAAATCAACTCCATCCCAGCCTTCAGCCCAGGGAGAAAGTGCCCCCGTCACTGCCTGTTTCAAAACTCTAGCCTTTGGGAGCCAGGTAGTGTCGGGACACTCACCCTGTCTTCCAGTTTTCAATAAGTCCTCAAAGTGAAAGCCATTTCTCGTTTGAGTATAGCTCTGAATTTGTGTACAGTGAACTGGTCCCAGGGGCTGCCTCTGCAGAGGGGACTTGGATGGCTGCGAACAGGGAGAGAGTTTCACATTTCACCAAGAGCCTGTTTGCTCCCTTTGAATTTTCGACCATGTGCATGTTGCCTTTTCAAAAAATACAACTTGGGCCAGGCATGGCATCTCACTCCTGTAACCCTAGCACTTTGGGAGGTAAGGTAAGAGGATCTCTTGAGCCCAGGAATTTGAAACAAGCCTGGGCAACATAGTGAGACCCTGCCTCTACAAAAAAATCAAAAAATTTAGCAAAGTGTGGTGGCACGTGTCTTTAATCCCAGCTGCTTGGGAGACTGAGGCGGAAGGATCACCTGAGCCCCGGATGTTGTCTGTGGTGACATGTGATTGTGCCACTGCACTCCAGCCTAGGCAACAGAGTGAGACCCTGCCTTAGAATAAAATAAATAAATTTTTAGGCCAGGCACGGTGGCTCAAGCCTGTAATCCCAGTACTTTGGGAGGCCGAGGCGAGAGGATTGCCTGAGCCCAGGGTTCGAGACCAGCCTGGACAATTTGGTGAGACCGCGTCTCTACAGTAAATCAAAAAATTAGCCGGGCATGGTAGCACATGCCTGTAGTTCCAGGTACTTGGAAGACTGAGGAGGAAGGATCGCCGGAGCCCAGCAGGTTGAGGCTGTGGTGACCGTGCATGTGCCACTGCACTCCAGCCTGGGTGACAGAGTGAGACTCTGACTCAAAAAAAATTTTTTTTTAAATAAAAGCCTGCCTACAAACATATATAAATGTATAAAGCCAAGAATGGAAATTGTATGTCATCCCACTCTTAGGGGTGATCATTGTTCATTAAGATCTCTGTCCTTTCAAGCATTTTTATTCATAAATACATATATACGAATATCTTGTAGCATGTATATTTTATCAATATGCGATCTTTCTGTACATACAGCTTTACTATTACAACCTGATTTTAAAAGTTTTATTTTAGGCCAGGCTTGGTGGCTCGCCTGTAATCCCAGCACTTTGGGAGCTTACAGGTTCAAGAACAGCCCAGTCACCTTGGTGAGACCTCATTCTCTACAAGAAATAATTAGCCGGGCTTGGTAGCGCACACCTGTAGTTGCAGTTACTTGGAAGGCTGAGGTGGAAGGATCGCCTGAGCCCAGCATGGGTGATGGAGCGAAACTCTGACTCCCAAAAAAAAAGTTTTTTTATTTTAATAGTTTATTCTGACTGTTTTCCCTGCCAACACCTCATTTTAGCAACCACCAAGTACCAAGTTTCCCATTGATGGAACCTCCTCTTGTGTCTTAGCATTGCACATAGCTCCTAGCACAGCATGGACACATCTTGCATTCCATTAAGCAGCTATTGAGTGCCTACTGCATGCTCAAGGAAACTCCAGAAGTTTCTAATCTAGTTGGGGCTTAGATGGGCCTTCACATTCCTGAGCTCTCTTTGTAGTCTTGATAAGGGATAAAGCAGCTTCAGACCGTGTGTGTGTGTGTGTGTGTGTGTGTGTGTGTGTGTGTGTGTGTGTGTGTTTGGGGTGGTAGGAGAGGGTAGTGACTAGGTGTGTGTGTGTTTGTGTGTGTGTGTTGGGGTGGTAGGAGAGGGTAGTGACCAGGTGTGTGTGTTGGCGTGGTAGGAGAGGGTAGTGACCAGGGTATCCTCCCTGCCCTCTGGCTGGTGAAGACCCACCAGCCTGCGGACTTGGGGGCAGAGAGTTGTTGCCCTGTCCTCCGCCGCCATCAGACCCTGACCCTGGGCGCTGTGCTCCCTCTGCAGGCTGTGTCCAGTTCCTGCAATACTATTACCAGAGGGGCTGCCTGTACCGGCTGCGGGCTTTGGGGGAGAGAAACCACTTGGACCTCACGGTGGGTGAGTAGCGGGGCTTGGGCTGGAGGGTGGGGGACAAGCACTGGGCGGTCCAGCTCTCACCCCAGGGCCACTTCCTAGCAAGACCGTCCTGGGACCCAGAGGCAAAGCCAGGGCTGCCGCCCTCCATCCAAGGTGCTGTCCATTGTGGATTGTTTCACCTGACACATGTCAGGCCTCTGTCTTACCCTTTCTATGTGTCTATTTTTGTCTTCTTTTTTTTTGAGTCAGAGTCTCTGTCACCCCGTCTGGAGTGCAGTGGCACGCTCACAGCCACCACAGCCTCAACCTGCTAGACTCAGGTGATTCTTCTGCCTCAGACTTCCAAGTAGCTGGAACTACAGGCATGCCCAGATAATTTTTTTTATTTATTGTAGAGACAAGGTCTTGCCATGTTGCCCTGGCTGGTCTCGAACCCCTGGGCTTCAGCAATTCTCTCGCCTCTGACCCCCTAAGTGCTGGGATTATAGGCGTGAGCTATCGTGCCTGGATATTTTTGTCTTTTTGTCTGTGTTTCATCACATATATAATATGTATGTTATATATATTATGTAAATGTACATATAACTGTCTAACATGCCTACATATGAACCATATATCATGTAAATGTATATACACTGGGAACCATGCCTAACTCCTGAACCCGTAGGCATGCCCAGTCAGAACAGCTTGAGTTTCCTCATGCAGGCTTTCAGGGGAAACCGTTTGTCATAAAACTCTGTTATCTTTGAGATATTCATTCCCACTGAATTACTCTGCTGGACAGTCCCTGCTCTGTTAAGACTCGACAGAAGGACTGCCCATAGGTTCGAGACTAGCCTGGGCAACATGGCGAGACCTCGTCTCTACAATAAAAAAAAAAAAAAAAAGCCAGGTGTGGTGGCATGCGCCTGTGGTTCCAGCTACTTGGAAGGCTGAGGCGGAAGGGTCACCTGAGCCCAGTAGGTTGAGGCTGTGGTGGCCGTGAACATTCCACTGTACTCCAGCCTGGGTGACAGAGTGAGGCTCTGACTCAGGAAAAAAAAAAAGACTCAGTAGAAGTGGTGCGTGCGAAAGTCCCTTATAAATGCAAAACTCTGTGCAAAACTCAGTGAACACACGGTACCTGACATCCAGGTATTGCTAGGCCCACATGGCTCATGGTGACTTGGGCAGTGAGAGCACTCAGGCCTGGTGACTGGGGCTGTTGTTGTCCTAGTGAACACGTACCTGTGACCGGTGAGGGCCATTCCCCTGCACGTGCGTGCTGGGGCCCGGCTCGTCTTAGGGTGACATGTGGGGGGCTGTGAGGGCAACCAAGCCCCCCTCACGGGCTTCGCTCCTCCCCCCTCCCCACATCCCCACAGAAGGCTTCCAGTCCTGGATGTGGCGGGGCCTCACCTTCCTCCTGCCTTTCCTCTTCTGCGGCCACGTGAGTCATCCCCCCCGGGGGGGCCTGTGGGTTTCTCCCGTCTGGGCCGACCGGGGAACAGAGGGTCTGCAGGTCTGTCCCTCCCCCTTAGTCGTCCTCATGCCAGGCCCCACCGGATTCTGGGGCCTGGAGATGCCAAGAGCAGGAGCTGGAACTGGCCCTCCACCTGCTCTGGCCTTGGGTGTTACAGTTTCTTTTTGGTGGGGGGTGTCGGTGTCGAGCGTTCACAGCCGAAGCTAGGGGGAGCTGGTCCCTCTCCTTGGCTTTCCACGTGGGTCTCTGGAGCGGGTGGTGAGCGGGACCTGTCTCCCCCCCTTCCTCCCTCCCTCCCTCCCGCCAGTTCTGGCAGCTCTACAATGCCGTCACGTTGTTTGAGCTCTCCAGCCACGAGGAATGCAGAGAATGGCAGGTATGGGGTGTGTGTGTGTGTGTGTGTGTGTGTGTGGTGTGTGTGTGTGTGTGTGTGTGTGTGGCACAGGCGCACAGGACGGTTCCTGGGGAGGGCTGGGCCAGGTTGGGGGGAAATTCTGTTCTCAGCCTTCTCCCCCGTCCCACGTGGGGCCTGGGATACGTGGGTGAGAGGGAACCAGGAGACCAGGGAGCCCTGTGGGGATCCCAGTTCCAAGGAGGTTCACCCCCAGAATGCACCCCCAGGCCCTTACCAGGGCCGGAGACTCACTCCCTTCACCCAAGCCGCCCACATCTCTGCCTTCTGCCACCTCAACCCTACAGTCTCCGGGCAGCTTGTGCTGGGGGCTGGGGAGGGAAGTGACTTCCAGAAGGGTGGCGGGGCCCAGCTCCTCCCTCCTCTCCCGCCCCCCCAGGTGTTCGTGCTGGCGCTCACCTTCCTGGTCCTTTTCCTCGGCAACTTCTTGACCACACTCAAAGTCGTGCATGCCAAACTCCAGAAGAACAGAAGCAAGACAAAGCAGCCATGAGCCACGGACTCCTGGGCCCCTCGGGTCCCCAGACTTTGAGGCTGCTGGGGCGGGGGCTGCCGAGCTCCTCCGAGGCAGCGGCCACTTCAGGGGCCAGCGCGACGCTGGGAGCGGGGCGAGGCCCGGGTCCCCAGCCGGACAAGAGGACTGCGACCCCGCCCGTCCGCACAGTATTAGCCCACCTATTTATGATATATTTAATGCCGCGTCCTCCCACTGTCCCTGGATTCCGAGGCCTCCCCCTGTGCCCTCGCACCAGCCGAGACTGGGCCAGTCTTCCTGGGGGATGGGCCTGACACCTCAGGGAGCCCCTCTGCCCTACTCCCGTCATTTGAACCCCCCCGAGTTGGGGTTCGGATGTGCCTCACCGGGGTTGGACTTACGCTGACCTGCTACTTACCGAGTCCTGGGCTGGGGGTGGACTGAAACCCTTCAGCTCCCCCGTGGCGCCTCCCTCCCCGGGCGACTCTGCTTCTGCTGTGAGCCCCCCGCCCTCATGCCCCGCGGCGGGGGATTATCCAAGGTCTCCAAGAACCACTGTCTGTGTTTGCCTCTTCTGATGCCTAAGCTGCCCACCTGCTGGCCCCTCGGGGCCACTCAGAGGGGTCCTGAGGGTTTTAAGGAAAGTCGCCACCAGAGGGCGCCCCGACCCCGCCTCGGTCTAGCGGCCAAGGGCGTTTCTGACCCTGGAAGTTCCCTCTGCTCCTAGGGGCTTCCCGACACCATCCTGAAGCCCACCTTCCCCAGCTTGCAGCAAGTGCTCAGGAGGTGGGACGTAAGCCATCGCAGAGGTCACTCACGCTCCACAGCCCTCCGCCCCAGAGGTTCTGGAAGGTGGGGCAGGGAGGGGCTGGGCAGGGCGTCACTCAGCTGGTGTTAGACTCTGGATTGATAGGGCAGCAGAGAGGCCAGCAGGGAGGGTTGGGCGTTCCGCCCCTTCTCCCGTGTGTGGGCCTCAGCTGCCCTTAACGATGTCCTACACATCCACCTGGACTCAACTTTGCAGCTGGGGTCCACAGGCAGGCCATGTTTGCCCCTCAGAGATTTTAAAGTTTTTTTTTTTTTTTTTTTTTTTTGGAGTCTCTATCACCCAGGCTGGAGTGCAGTGACACGCTGCTCACGGCCACCATAGCCTTGACCTGCTGGGCTCAGGCAAGCCTATCACCTCAGCCTTCCAAGTAGCGGGAACTACAGATGTGTGCCACCACGCCCAGCTAACTTTTTGACTTATTGTAGAGATGAGGTCTTGCCAAGTTGCCCAGACTGGTCTCAAACCCATGGGCTCAGGCAATCCTCTTGCCGCCACCTCCCAAAGTGCTAGGTTTATAGACATGAGCCACCACACCTGGCTAGTTACATTTTTAAAATGAGATTTTTCCCTTCCCCACAGATTCCACACAAAACTCCAGACTTCCGCTTTCCCTAGACAAATGGAAGGATCTGGCAACATTTCCGCAGGTGGATAAGGCACCTGCTTTCCAGTTTGCTGCAGGCTGGCCACTCCTTTATCCCTGTCTTATTCCACTTGCCTGGGTGTCCTGTCTGGCCCTTATTTGGCACCTGGGTTTGTCCTAGATGAGGAATCAGCAAACTGTAAAGGGCCAGATGGTAAATATTTTAGGCTTTGTGGACCAGATGGCCTCTGTGGCAACCCCTCTAGCCTGCAGTTGTAGGGCAGAAGCCAATGCATAAAGGAATTGGGTGGCCTGTTCCAATAAAACTTTATTTACAAACCGGGCTGTGGCCAGATGTGGTCCACAAGCGGTAGTTTGCTGACCTCTGCCTCAGACCATTTGTCCATGAGGCCCTGAATTCTCTAAGAACAAGAGGGCCTTGGCTGATAACCCAGGAAGTGGCAGGGGAGCCTGGGTGGGGTGGGACAGGTCTCAGAAGGCCCCTTCCGTTGGCAGCCTGACTCGAGATGCTCAGGCTTACCTGAGGCCCCAGCACCGGGTAAAGGAGGCTGAGGCAGCAGGTACCGGGGAAGACAGGAGCCACCCGAAGCCGTTAGGCCACTGAGGGAACGCCAACTCCCAGGCTCACTTCGGCACCCAGCGGCCCTCCATCTCGCCTGGCCATTGGAATCACCTGGGCCACTCGTTCCAAAGTCCTGGAACCCTACCCCAGGCCGCCCAGAAGGAGGGTCGGGCTCAGGTGTCTGGTGTCTGCTGCCACAGGTGGTCCGTGGACCAATTTTGAGAACACGCCCACGTGGGCAGGGGCCAATTCCAGCAGCCGATCTCTCAAAAGTGGCAGGACAGGCTAGGCTGCTGAACGCTGCAGGCCAGTAGACACAGAGGCCATGAGGGACAGAAGGCAAGAAGTCTGGCGACCATTTAAATGGGCCAGTTCTGTCCTGCTGCCGATGGGGAGAGCAGTCTATGGAGAGAGCCGACTCGCTTGTGACCACACAGGGTTCTGGTGGCCCTTTCCACCGGAGTCTGGCAGTGGGCTCTGGGCAAGACCTTGGGGGTCAAGTGAGTGGTCCTAGGTGTTCTTTTAACTTCTGAGACTGTTTCCTCTCCCCCTTGGGCACGCACGCCCAACTCTGTAAAGACGGTGGTCCAGCTGACAGCCTGAGGGCTTCCGTGTGGGATGGAGGAGGGGTTGGTGCCAGCTCCTTGTCCGGGGCTGGTGCCTCCTGATAGGCGCTGGCCCCACGGTGGCCCCCGAGTTCCTGGGGGAAGGGAGGAAGAACTGGAGGATGCAGCCGTGGCTATCTCGGGAGCCCGGGAGGCGGGTGACATGAGAACTGCGGACTCGGGCGCCTGCGTGGAACAACGCCGACTCCATACTAACCGCCACAGGTGCAGGTGTGGATTCAAGCATATGCTGAGTCTGCAGAGGGGGACACTTGCAGGTGGGGGTGGCTGTGAGAAGGACTCTTGAGCCCGGGGAACAGTCACTGGCTCCAGGGCACAGAGGGACGAGAACCCAGCACCCTCATCCACTGCCGCACTCCGGGAGGGCCCGGGGGTGAGTTTGTGGTCAGAGCCTCAGCTGGGAGAGAGTTCCAGAATGTTCCAAGAGTCCAGCCACAAGCCTCACGTGCCAGGCGCTGGAGAGCTGGGGACAGGGCAGGATCCGGGGTGCAGTCTGGGCCTGGGACCCGGGCCCTGTCAGTGCTGTCATGCGGGCTTCCTGCCTTGGGGTCACAGCAGCAAGCAGAGCCGGTGTTTTTTCTGCCGCCGCGCCTTCTTCAGAGCGCTGAGGGCCACCTTGGCAGCCTCTCGGAAGACGTCCTCCACGTTCTCCCGAAACTTGGCAGAACATTCCAGGTAGAGAGCAGCTCGGATCTGTTCACAGGCGCTCAGGCCCTGGAAGGGGGAGGGGGGAGCTGGCATCAGGGAGGGGCGTGGAGCGTGCAGCGCCCGGAGGTGCCTGATACCTCCTTGGGGATTTCAGGGTTGGGGGGCTGTGGGGGCCTCCAGGGCTTGAGCCCCTCGCCTCCATCCCAGGACGGCCCTCACCAGCGGGTGGATGGAACACAGGGCCTGTCTGGTGCTGCTCACAGCCGGGAGACGCCCCGCCCCACTCCGGCCTCCAGTTTCAGGAGGGGAGTTGGCCTGAATTCTGAGAACTGGGCTGGTTCTCCCAGGATGTCTTTCCCAGGCCCCTGAGAAGAGTCGGAGTCTCAAGACTGAAGGGACCTCCTGTCCCTCTCTCCTTTCTCTTCTCTGAAGCACAATTTAGGCAACTGAACTTGCTATTAGGGTAAAAATAGCTGGGCGTGGCGGCAGCTCACGCCTGTAATCCCAGCACTTTAGGAGGCTGAGGCAAGAGGATTGCCTGAGCCCACCGGTTTGAGACCAGCCTGGGCAACTTGTCAAAACCTCATCTGTACAATAAATAAAAAAATTAGCTGGGTGTGGTGGCCGTGCCTGGAGTTCCAGCTACTTGGGAGGCTGAGGCGGAACCATCCCCTGAGCCCAGCAGGTCGAGGCTGCGGTGGCTGGGAGTGTGCCACTGCCCTCCAGTCTGGGCAACAGAAAGACTCCAACTCAAAAAAAAAAAAAAGTAAAAACATTTTTTTCTTTATTTTTTTAGAGACAGAGTCTTTCACTCTGTTGCCCAGGCTGGAGTGCAGTGGCACCATCATAGCTCACTGCAGCCTCAAATTCCTGGGCTCAAATTATCCTCCTGCCTCAGCCTCCCGAGTAGCTGGGACACCACCATGCCTGGCTAATATTTTAATTTTTTGTAGAGATGGGGGTCTTGTTACATTGCCCAGGCTGGTCTCAAACTCCTGGCCTCAAGTGATCCTCCCACCTCAGCCTCCTAAAGTGTTGAGTTTACCTGTGTGAGCCACCACGGCTGGCTAATTTTCTTGACTTTAAATGAATCTGTCAGCCGGGCTCGGTGGCTCAGCCTGTAATCCCGCGCCTTTGAGAGGCTGAGGTGAGTGGATTGCCTGAGCCCACGGGTTCGAGACCCGCCCGGGCAGCGAGACCTCATCTCTACAATAAATCAAAAAATCAGCCGGGCGTGATAGCACATGCCTGTAATTCCGGCTACTTGGAAGGTTGAGGTGGAAGGATCGCCGGAGCCCAGCGGGTCGAGGCTGCGGTGGCCGGGAGCGGCCACTGCGCTCCAGTCTGGGCGACAGAGTGAGACTCCAACTCAAAAAAAAAAAAAAAAAGAATCTGTCTTTATCAATGCTTCCTTTTTATTCAAGTTTCTTAATTTTTATTAGTGTTCCTTTTACTCTGCCTCCCCCATGCCTCACCAAGAGCTGCAGGTTTGGCTGTGCCCGTGGCTCCCGTGGGGGGGGAAGTCTATTTTCCAACAAGGGCCTGCCTCCCAGGCCTGGACTGCACCCCCTTGGGTAGGCAGGACAGGGTGTTGGTTAAAAGTCCAGACTCTGGAGCCTGTGTGGGTGGGACCAGATCCCAGCTGCACTTCAGGTTAGCTTTGTGACCCTGGGCAAGGTGCTTCACCTCTTTGGGCCTCAATTTCTCCCCTGTAAACTGGAGGATGTTAACACGACCTGCCTCCGAGTTACAAGGATTAAATAAGTTTTTTTGGAGTTGGAGTCTCACTGACGCCCAGGCTGGAGTGCAGTGGCAAGCTCATGGCCACCCCAGCAGCACACGCTACCATGCCTGGCTCATTTTTTGATTTATTGTAGAGATGGGGTCTTGCCAAGTTGCCGAGGCTGGTCTCAAACCTACAGGCTCAGACAGTCCACTCACCTCAGCCTCCCAAAGTGCTGGGATTACAGGCTGAGCCATCGAGCCTGGCCGGCTACCAGTACTAATTTTTTTTTTCTTTTGAGTCGGAGTCTTACTCTGCTGCCCGGGCTGGAGTGCAGTGACACGCTCCTGGCCACCGTCGCCTTGGCCTGCTGGGCTCAGGTGATCCTTCCATCTCAGCCTTCCAAGTAGCTGGAACCACAGCCATGCACCACTATGCCCGGCTAATTTTTTTTATTTAATTATTGTAGAGACAAGGTCTCACCAAGTTGCCCAAGCTGGTCTCGAACCCCTGCACTCAGGCAATCCTTTCACCTCAGATGTTTTGAAATCATTAGAATCCTGCTTGCTTCAGCGCCCAAAAGGCTTCTCTAGGGCGCCCCCGGCTGCAGAGGCCAGGGTTGTGGGAGGTTTTTCAGCCAGGGCTGCGCGGGGCTGTTGGGGGAGGGCGCAGCCGACCTGCATGTAGGTGATGGGCTCCAGCTGGGCAGCCCGGAGCTTCCTCAGCTGCTCCTTGTCCTTCCTCAGGTCCGTCTTGCAGCCGATGAGCACCACCGGCGTCCCTCGACAGAAGTGTGTGACCTCAGGGAACCACTGTGGAGCGAGAGGGCGGAGAGGGCAGGGTGTCCGGACGGACGGGTGGGCAGAGCCCGTGTCTCCCCCTCCCCCTCGGGCAGGCCTCACCTTGATGAGGACATTGTCGTAGCTGGTGGGGTTCATGACGTCATAGCAGATGAGCACCAGGTGGGTGTTCTGGTAAGACAGGGGCCGCAGCCGGTCGTAGTCCTCCTGCCCTGAGAGCAGAGAGCGGGGGTCAGGACATCCCTCCCTGTCCACCTGAGTCTCCGGTCTGGATTCTGGGGTGAGCAAGTGGCTCTGGGCCTGTGGGCCTGTTTCCTCATCTATAAAAAGAGTCGCAAGGCCAGGGGCTGTGGCTTGCGCCTGGAATCCCAGCAGCCTGGGAGGCCGAGGAGAGAGGATCGCTTGAGCCCAGGACTTCGAGTCCAGCCTAGGCCACAGCAAGACTTCGTCTCTCCTCGGGAGGCTGAAGTGGGAGGATCACCTGAGTCCAGCAGGTCGAGGCTGCGGTGGCCATGATGGTGCCTCTGCACTCCAGCCTGAGTGATAGTGAGACCCCGACTCAAAAAGAAGAAAGCAAGTGGTAAAGAATACACGAGTTCGGCTGGGCTGGGTGGCTCAGCCTGTAATCCCAGCACTTTGGGAGGCTGGGGCGCATGGATTGCCTGAGCCCGCGGGTTCGAGACCCACCCAGGCAACTTGTGAGACCTCGTCTCTATAATAAATAAATAAAAATTAGCCAGGCGTGGTAGTGCGCGCCTGTGGTTCCGGCTCCTTGGAAGGCTGAGGCGGAAGGATCGCAGGAGCCCAGCAGGTTGACGCTGGGGTGACCGTGCCACTGCACTCCAGTCTGGGCGACAGAGTGAGACTCCAACTCAAAAAAAAAAAAAAGACACGAGCTCAAACTCATGCAGTGCTCAAAGCCAGGTCTGATTAGGGAAAGTGCTAGAAAACCTGCTGGCAGTGATGGCCATGATGGGTGTGCCTGATGCCAGGGCAAAAGTGCAGACCGGAGACGCAAACCCATGGTGCCAGACGGGTCCATGGGTGTCCCTGAGGCCCAGAGGCCGTGTGCAAGGCTCTGGCCTCCCCTCCTTGGTTCCAAAGCAGCCGCTGAACAACCCCTGCCTGTTACCGCCAAAACCAGGGGACGGAGAGGGCGCTGCTGGGCCAAACACAAAGCACCAGCCTCGAGAGTCACCCGCGGCGTGGCAGACTCTCCTGGGGACACACAACAGTCCCCACCCCTCATGAACCTGAACTCAGAACTAGGCTGGAGCTTGGGGGAGGTTTGTTTTTCACTTTTTAAATTTTGGGATGTTTTAAAAAAAAATTATTTATTTTTGAGTAGGAGTCTCACTCTGTCGCCCAGGCTGGAGTGCAGTGGCACCATCACGACTCACTGCAGCCTCAACCTCCTGGGCTCAGGCGATCCTTCCGTCTCAGTCTACAGGTGCACGCCACCACGTCTGGCTTTCAAAACTTTTTTGTAGAGACGGGGGTCTCCCTCTGTTGCCCAGGTTGGTCTCAAACTCCTGGGCTCAAGCAGTGCCCCATCTCGGCCTCCCAATGTGCTGGGACTACAGGTGTGAGCCGCCATGCCTGGCTGGGCCCTGGGATTTTGAGAATTTCCCCACAGCGAGAACCGAGAGCCTTTCAGAAGACTCAGTGGAGGCCCAGCCTCCTCGGCGGAAAGGCGTCTTGACTTTCTTCCGCTGAGCAAGGAACGTGGAGGGCCGGGAACCCCCACCCCAACTCGCCCCGCCCCCGCGCTGCTGGGGGTGCTGGGTGGCGCCAGCCTGCCCTCCTTCCCTGCCAGACGCCTCTCGGGACAAGTGGCCTCTCCGTGGAGCGCCGCCAGGTCACGTCCTGCTCCCCCTGCCGATGGCAGAAGACAGCAACCTTCTCCCTTCCCATAGGCACCTCCTCAACTCGGGGCTCCCCAAAGTCCTCAGTCAGCTCCACGACGGCACAGTGTTTAAGGCTGTGGGCACCAGGCGCAGATAAGACATGAGTTCAGCTGGGCGTGGTGGCTCACGCCTGTAATCCCAGCACTTTGGGAGGCAGAGGCGAGAGGATTGCCTGAGCCCAGGGGTTTGAGACCACCCTGGGCAACTTGGTGAGCCCTCATCTCTACAATAAATAGAAAAGTTAGCCGGGCGTGGTGGTGTGTGCCTGTGTTTCCAGCTACTCGGGAGGCTGAGGCGGAAGGATCACCTGAACCCAGCAGGTCAAGGCTGCAGTGGCTATGAGCATGCCACTGCACTCTAGCCTGGACAACAGAGTGAAACTCCCACTGAAAAAAAAAATGACATGAGTTCGAATCCCAGCTCTGCCTCTCACTTGCTGGGTGACCTTGACTCAGACAGGACACCCGTGGGAGCCTCAGTTTTCCCACCGAGAATGTGAACATCACCATAAAACTCACCTCATGCAGCCAGGTGCAGTGGCTCAGCCTATAATCCCAGCACTTTGGGAGGCCGAGGCAAGAGGACTGCCTGAGCCTGGGGTTCGAGACCAGCCTGGGCAACTTGATGAGACCTCGTCTCTATAATAAATCACAAAAACTAGCTGGGCATGGTGGCGCGCGCCTGTAGTTCCAGCTACTTGGAAGCCTGAGGTGAAGGATCCCCGGAGCCCAGCAGGTCAAGGCTGCAGTGGCTGTGAGCACCAGCCTGGGCGATAAGAGTGAGACTCCAACTCAAAAACAAAAACAAACAAATGCATGGGACGACCACCAGCCAATGCACAGGCTGTAAGACTGTGGTAAACTGGAGCCACTGCCATGACAATGGCTGGGCCAGGAGGACTGTCCAGAGACCCCCCCAGCGGCACGTGGGGTGACGGCTCAGACCCAAGCAGCCCCTTCCCACAAAGCGGGAGGCGTCCTGGGAGACACAGCCCCCCCCACACACACGTCCCTGCTGTCCCCTCTCCTAACCTCTGTCCATGTCCACCAGCCCCACAGGGCTAGTTAAACTCAATTAACAGAAAACACTCAGCACCTCGGTTGCGCTGGCTACATTTCAAGGGACTGCCACACGGGGCGGTGGCTCATGCAACGGGCCGCACCAGGCACAGCATTTCCACCACGGTAGCAAGTTCTATTGGGCAGCACGGCTCTGTCTCCCGCTGCTACCCGCCTCCTGGCACCAGCCTTGTCCAAGCCCCACTGGTCTGTGCCTGCTCCTCCCTGGCCTCCAACAGCTCTTCGACCAATCTCGCCTGGCAGATAGTCGTGAGCTACTGCCCTCTCCACAGCAGAGGTACCGTCAATGGCTCCCTATTGCCCTCTGTATAAAATCCAAACAGCTCCTGTGGCCCACATGACTTAAGTTCCCTTCATACCCACTTGCTCACTGCAGTCTAGCTGCGTGACTGCCCCACTGTTCCTCGGACCCACCATGTGCTGCGCCTCTAAGCCTTGTACTTCCCATTCCGTACGCCTGGGATGTTCTTCCCTCTTCCCCATCCACCCCCAATTTTCTTCCTGGCATTTTCTTTTTTTCTTTGAGACAAGGTCTCTCTGTCACCCCAGATGGAGTGCAGTGCTGCAATCAGAGCTCACTGCAGCCTCGACCTCCTGGGCTCAAGCGACCCTCCTGTCTTAGCCTTCTGAGAAGCTGGGGCTACAGGCACACATCACCACACTGGCTAATGTTTATTTTCTGTAGACATGGGGAGGGGGGTCTCACTTTGTTGCCCAGGCTGGTCTTGAACTCCTGGCCTCAAGCGATACTCCTACCTCAGAGTATCGAGGCACTGAGACCTGTCCCCTAACATTTTTTCTTTTTTTTTTTTTTGAGTTGGAGTCTCACTCTGTCGCCCAGACTGGAGTGCAGTGGCCGCTCCTGGCCTTGCCTGCTGGGCTCCAGCGATCCTTCCGCCTCAGCCTTCCAAGTAGCTGGAACTACAGGCGCACGCTACCACACCCGGCTCATTTTTTTTTTTTTATTTATTGTAGAGATGAGGTCTCGCCAAGCTGCCCAGGTGGGTCTCGAACCCGACAATCCACTCACCTCAGCCTCCCAAAGGCGCGGGATTACAGGCTGAGCCACCGAGCCCGGCTACATTTTTTCATATTATTATTTTTTGAGCTGTCGTCCAGACTAGAGTGCAGTGGCATGATCCTGGCCACTGCAGCCTTGACCTGCTGGGCTCAGGTGACCCTTCTGCCTCAGTCTTCCAAGTAGCTGGAACTGCAGGCACGCATCACCATGCCTGGCTAATTTTTTTTATTTGTTGTAGAGACAAGGTTTTGCCAAGTTGCCCAGGCAGGTCTTGAACCCCTGGCCTCAGGCAATCTTCTTGCCTCCACCTCCCAAAGTGCTGGGATTTACAGGCGTGAGTCACTGCGCCCGGCTAGCATCTTTTTTATTTTTATTTTTTTGAGTTGGAGTCTCACTGTCGCCCCGACTGGAGTGCAATGGCCACTTCCGGCCACCGCAGTCTCCACCCGCTGGGCTCCGGCGATCCTTCCGCCTCAGCCTTCCGAGTAGCCGGAATTACAGGCGCGCATGACCACGCCCGGCTGATTTTTTGATTTTTATTGTAGAGATGAGGTCTCACCTGCCCAGGCGGGTCTTGAACCCGCGGGCTCAGGCAATCCATTCACCTCAGCCTCCCAAAGGTGCGGGATTACAGGCTGAGCCACCGAGCCCGGCAACATCTCATTTTTAAATATTCAGATCGTCCCTCTATATTTTCTTCCATTTTCGGATAACTGACTTCCCTCTGTCTCCATAATAATACACCCCATGCTTCTTAGAGTATTTTATTTTTTCTGAGTTGGAGTCTCACTCTGTGGCCCAGGCTGGGGTGCAGTGGCACACTCCCAGCCACCGCGGCCTCAACCTGCTGGGCCCTGGCAGTCCTTCTGCCTCAGCCTTCCAAGTAGCTGGAACCACAGGTGCACTCCACCACGCCAGGCTGATTTTTTGATTTACGGTAGAGACGAGGTCTCGCCAAATTGCCCAGGCTGGTCTCGAACCCCTGGGCTCAGACAATCCTCTAACCTCCAGCTCTCAAAGTGCTGGGATTACAGACGTGAGCCACCACGCCTGGCTTTTATACAGTTTTCAGAGTGCTTCCGTCTGCAAATGATTAAGAAATCCTAACACCACAACCTGATACGACAGGGACACTGTGAATACTCCCATGACATATAAAGAAACCGAGTTTCCCATTAGTGAAGCGACTTGCCCAGGGCCACGGAGTCACTGACTGAGCCAGGAGTCGTGGCCAGTCCTTCCGTCTAAGCGGAGTGTCCCTCCACCAGTCGTCTCGTTCTCTACTGGCTTTGTTTTGTACAGAGATAGATGCCAGCCTCTAAGATGTCGCAACATGGCTCCTCATTCTGGCATCTTCTCATGACAAGCATGACAGGAGCCAAGAGGCACGCCGTCCCCCCTTACCTGCAGGGAATATTTTCCAAGACCCCAGGACGCCTGACAGCGCGGGTAGTACGAAACCCGGTGACATGTTGATTTTCTCTACACATGCACACTGCAATAAAGTCTAATTTACACATTAAATTACGACCATAACTGTCAAACAGGTTGATTATAATCATATGTCAGCATCCTTATCTTGTGCTTGGGGACATAGTTAAGTAAAGCAAGGGCTACCGGGACGCAAGCACTGCGACACCATGGCTGCTGACCCGCTCACCGGGATGGCTACTAAATGACTCACGAACAGGTGCCACGGACAGTGTGGGCCCGTGGGACAAAGGAGAGTCGTGTCCCAGGCGGGATGGAGTTTGATTCCATTAGGTTCCTCAGAATGGCATGGAATCTAACGTGGATGAATTGTTTATTTCTGGAATGTGCCATCTAGTATTTTCTTTTCTTTTTGAGTTGGAGTCTCACTCTGTTGCCCAGGCTGGAGGGCAGTGGCCGCTCCCGGCCACCACAGCCTCGACCTGCCGGGCTCCGGCGACCCTTCCGCCTCAGCCTTCTGAGTAGCCGGAATTACAGGCACGCACTACCACGCCTGGCTGACTTTTTGATTTACTGTAGAGATGAGGTCTCGCCAAGTTGCCCAGGCGGGTCTCGAACCCGCGGGCTCAGGCAATCCACTCACCTCGGCCTCCCAAAGGTGCGGGACTACAGGCTGAGCCACCGAACCCGGCTAGTATTTTCAGACCTTGGTTGACGAAACCTGAAACCACAGAAAATGAAACCTAGGCCAGGAATGGTGACTCACGCCTGTCATCCCAGCACTTTGGGAGGCCAAGGCGAGAGGACTGCCTGAGCCCAGGGGTTCGAGACCAGCCTGGGCAATTTGGCGAGATCTCGTCTCTACAATAAATCAAAAAAATCAGGCGTGGTGGTGCATGCCTGTGGTCCCAGCTATTTGGAAGGCTGAGGTGGAAGAATCACCTGAGCCCAGCAGGTGGAGGCTGCAGAGGCTGGGAGCATGCCACTGCACTCCAGCCTGGTGACAGAGTGAGACTCCGACTCAAAAAGAAAAGAAAAGAAAATGAAACCTAAGATGAGGGAGCTACTTTGGGCCCCTCTGCTCTGACCATCTTCTCTCATTTCTCTTGTGGCCGATTGGCCATGGGTTTATACACCACCTCCTCCAGGAAGCCTTCCCATACTGCTCTGTGTCCATTCCCACCGGTTTGTCTCTGAAACTGGCCCCTGCCGGCCAACACACCTCACCATTTGTACTTAGGTATTTACTTGTTCACCCTCCCAGACTGTCCGCACCACGAGGCCAGGGACCGTGTCTGTCAGAATTCCTGGCACCGCAGGCCGTCACAAACATTGGCTAATTCTTGCCTGGAAGTTGTCTGACTTTCATCAAATGCCACAGAGATAAGGGCTGAGATGTGGCCACCGGGTGTAGCCACTGCAGCCTGTGGTGACATCAGGGCGTGCACTCTCACTCAGTGCTGCACTGAGGGAGGAAGTCAGAACCCGAGGCTGGCAGCCATCACACCCGCCTGTTCCCCGTCGGGAACTCTGCCCGGCCGTTCCCTCTTCCAGAAGGTTCTTCCGGCAGGTAGCAGCATGGGCCACTCCCTCTTTTGCTCGGGTCCCTGCAGAGAGGTCACCCCTCCGAGACACCTTCCCTGACTACCCCGAAACGGCCTCCTTCCATCTGTCTGTGATGCGGGGCCGTGCCCGCCTGACTCCGCAAGGCTTTTCTGTTTGTCTCCCCTGAGGACGGGGCCACCGCTGTCCTGTTCACCGCTGCGTCCCCTGGAACACAGGCGACCTCGAGGAGCGTGTGGCGAAGGACAGAGGAATGAGGGGGTGAGGAAGGCGTAATAATAGCCCCTGAGGCTTTACACAGCCCTGCGGTGTTCACAAGGGCACTTCCTTCCTGACCTGTGTTAATTCAAGCAGCCGCCCCGGGAGCTGAGCTGAGCGGAGAAAGTTCTCGCTGTGAAGAGCCCGAGTGGCTGGGGGCTCTTTGTCAAGGTCAGAGGCAGGTTCCCTGTGAGCTGGAGGCCAACCCAGCCTCCAAGGCCAACCGCCTGCCAGGCCACTCTAAAAGTGCCATTTTTTCCAAGAAGCCTTCCGCAGCCTTCCCAACCGGGAACTAACCTGTTTCCTCATCTGTGAAATGGAGACGTGGAAGGCAAGTGAGCCTCGAGGACAGAAAAATACTAAAGGTGGTGAATATCGGCACTTTTAGAGACAGGGTCTCACTCTGTTGCTCAGGCTGGAGCGTAGTGGCACGATCATAGCTCGCGGCAGCCTCCAATTCCTGGGCTCAAGCCATCCTCCCACCTCAGCCTCCCAAGTAGCTGGGACTACAGGTACACACTGCTGTGCCCAGCTTTTTTTTTTTTTATTTGTGTGGAGACAACGTCTTGCTATGTTGCCCAGGCTGGCTCAAGCTCCTGGCCTCAAGCGATCCTCCCACCTCGGCCCCTCAAAGTGCTGGGATTACAGGCGTGAGCCACCATAATATCGACAGTATTTATCGCGAAGGCTTATTGATTACATGCCAGGCCCGGTTCAAAGCCCTTTGCCCACACAGTCTCATCCTTCCTCACGACGACCCTGCGAGGTGGATGCTACTGCTATCCCCATTTTCAGGTGGAAAAACTGGAGTCCAGAGAGTTGAAGGGATTTGCTCAAGGTCACACAGCTAAGGGGAAACTTTGTAAATGGCCATAGGTCGGGCTTTTGGGGTGCCTTTCTCTCAGTTGACCCCAAGGTAGGGAGGAATCCTCCCCTTACGTGCCCCAGGCCCAAACAGGTGAGGAAAAAGAAAGAAAGAGGGGCTCTGGGAAGGGAGAGGCAGCCAGTCCAGGCCCCAGTTTCTCCTCCAGGCTGCCCTCCTGGCTTGACTCTGCCAGGCTCAGCTATCCCAGGATTCACTGCGCTGAGGGGACCAGGCCTGCAGCTGAGACACATCTTTGCGCAGCTGACTCCACGCTTCCCTGGGAGGGTCAAGTGTGCTAGATACCCTCTATTGTATGAGTCAGGAACGCCAAGTTCCACTCGTGCACATTCTGGGACTGTGGTGTCTCCTCTCTCTGGGCCTCAGTTTCCCCATTTGGAAAGGTGGTGATAACCCTGCCTGGGATATGGAAAGTGAAAGGGCTGCCGGCTGGGCAATGCTGGTGAGAGGTGAGGGGCTGCCGTGGTGGCTGCTGATGAAACAGAAACTTCCATCAAGTGCAGTGGCTCACGCCTGTAATCCCAGCACTTTGGGAGGCGGCGGCAAGAGGATTGCCTGAGCCCAGAGGTTTGAGACCAGCCTAGGCAGCTTGGAGAGACATTGTCCTGCAATAAATCAAAAAATAGCCGGGCATGGTGGCACATGGCTGTGGTTCCAGCTACTTGGAAGGCTGAGGCGGAGGGATCGCCTAAGCCCAGCAGGCTGAGGCTGAGGTGACCATGAGCATGCCACTACATTCCAGCCTAGGCGACAGAATGAGACTCTGACTCAAAATACCAAAAAAAACCAAAACACAAAAATAGAAACATCGAAAGGAGGCCAGTGGCCCGGGTGCGGGTTTGAACCCCAGAACCTTTGGACCCACAAGTTTTAGGGCCCTCCCAACCACACGGTGACACGGTGACCACCCCCACTTTACTCACGATGATGCCAAGGCTTAAAGGGGCCAAGTCACCTGCCCACCGTCACAGAGGGGTCACCCCGGGCCTCCACAGATGGACTTAGGAGGGTGAAAAAGCCCGGGGTTACCTGCCAATGGATGCCTCTGCTCCCGGAGAGGAGGGGTCACCCCAAAGCCACCGTCTGCCTGGAGGTAGCAGGGCTGGGGGCCGGGCAGAGTGTGGCTCTGGCCTCACCCAGGGACATTCTCGCTGTGGGACGGGGCCTGGCCACATGTCTCAGCCCGGAGCCAGGGTGAGGAGTGAGGGGCCTCTTTCTCTGGGCCACGGTGGGCCTCGCACCCGCTGAGAACGCTCCCAGGGCAGGGGTTCCCAGCTCCGGCCTGGGCGTTGGTCAGGGTGCAGACAGCGTGGGAGGCAAAGCCGCAGAAGAGGAACCCACTTGCAACTCCGCGGGGCCTGCCCACCTGCGTTTCCTCCCGGGTGGGAGCAGCTGGGGCCTGGCCAGGAGCGGAGACCACAGTCCGACGGACCCCAGCTGGTCTTCGCCCCCGGCCCCAGTGCAGATGGGGCTCACGACACCCTCCTGTCCTGACTCCTTGTCTCAGCAGCTCCTCTGCCCCCCGGTTTTCCTACTGGTCCTATCACAGGCTGGGAAGGAGGCCACGGCCCCCACCTCCCCGGGGCACCCCCGATCCTGTGCCCCTTCCACCCTGGACCCTTCCAGGGGCCGGAGGAGCTCGGTCTCTCAGCATCGACGTCTAATCCCACCTCGCCCCCGCCTGCCCTCTGCCCAGGAAGCTTCAGACTTCACCGCAGCTTCCTGTCGCTGAGGGCGCCGGGCCCGTGGGTGAGGCTGAGAGCAGGGGTGTCACAGCCTCCGCCCCTCCCCCCCGGCCCGGGAGCCCTGTCCCCCGCCGTCGGCCCTCCCGCTGCTGCGGTGTCCCTAACTGCTTCCGCAGGACGGAGGCCAGGAGCCGGCCAGGCTTCCACACAGCCCCCGTGGGCAGGGCCCGGGCACCCCCAGGGCCACCACTGGGTCCTGGGTGTGGAGACATGCAGCCTCCCAAGAGCCACCTTTGCCCCAGCTCTGGTTACCACTGGTCAGGAAGATGGGCCCTTCCCCCGCCGAGTCTGGCCTGCCAGCTTCCAGACCCTTCTACAGCTACGCTCGCTAGACGCATCTCCGACTCAGCCTCTCCCCTCACCCCCTTGCCCGTCTTCCTCTGGCCGGCCACCTGATCCGCCCCTTCGGCCAGGTTCTCCTGATACCCGTCCACCCCACAGGTGGAGACGAATGAGCTCCTGCATTCAGATCGACCGTTCATTCATCCCACAGCAGTTTCTCGAGCCCCGTTTTACGACAGGCGCCGGGCCGGGCGCCGCCCAAACCTGAGGGAAATGGCCCAGCCCTCCCTCGAGTTGCTCCTGGCCAGGGACTCTCACCAGCAGGGCTTCCCCGGTCTGAGCAGGACACTCTCGAGGGAGCCAGACTCCTCCTCCCCTGAGGGTCCCTCCTCATCCACCTCACGGCCCACTCCCCAGGGACTCACTGAGGGGCCAAACCTCCCCTCCCCACTGCCTTTGAGCCCCGCCAGGAGAGACGGCTGGCCTACGGGCGGCAGGGACTGGGCCAGAATGGAGCTGCGCGCCGCTGGGCCTGAAGAGCTACAGGGTGCTAAGTCACAATGGTGACACTTTCTGAGTCCTTCCTGACAGCCAGCCCCTGCGCTGAGTGCTGTCCATGTCACCTGGTTTGATCTCAGGACTATCTTGGCTGCAAGGACGGACGTGGAGGCTGAGGCCCAGACATCCCTGATGACCCGCAGGCAGCAGAGCCGGTGTCAGAGCCCAGGTCCCATTCCCAAGCAGGTGGCAGGACGAGGATGGGACCCTGGGTGAGATGTGGTTGGTGCTCCTGGTGACAGGCAGCCCCTCCGTCTCCCTCAGCAGCTCTCAGCACGACTTCTTAGCCTCTAGCTTTCCAGAACCTCCACACTACTCCAACATGTTCTCTGAGCTTCTTGCTCTGGACAAAGCTAAAAAGACCATTCCTGTCCTCGGTCTGACGGGGAGGCTGCCCTGAATGGGGAACCCCAGGGATCTGATGCGAGAGGCCCTGAGAACAGGGAGGAGGAGAGAAAACCCCCTGGACTCTCCAGGGCCTTTAACGGCCATGTGTCTCTGCCCCCTGCACCCCACCCAGAGTGGGGCACAGCCCTGCCCCTCCCTGGCTACCGGACAGGAAACATGGGACAACAAAAGCGTCCCAGACAAATCACACTTTTTACTGCCCTCCGGGCCACGCCTTGGGCATTCCTCGGAAGCCTTTGGCTTTCCTAGTCCACCTGGGGCTGGAGGGAGGCGCCCTCACCCACCCGAAGGGGTTCCTCAGAGGCCACGGTGGGGCCAGCTCAAGTCAGAGCAGAGGGTCCTCAGGAGCTGCGACAGCCCCTCTTCTGATCCCCTCTAGAGGCTCCTCTGGCGGCTGGGGGGATGTCTGGTGGTGGCTCCATCCCAGGTCATGTCACACAGACAGGGCCTGGCTGGCAGGGAGAGACGCTCACGGATGTGGTACCCTGAATGTCACTAGACACTGAGTCACAGAGGCTGGGTGAGGCCCCACCTGGGAGTTCAACCTTTGCTCCCCACTGCTGATGACGCCCAGAAAGGAGCCTGAACCTTCCCAACGTCTCTCCCCGCTCCCAGCCCTCACGACCAGGCGCTGAGCCTGAGGCAGCTGCTCCATCCATCGCTCCTGCGAGGGGCTGCAGGTGGTAGGTGGAACCTCGTTCTGGGGTCTGTGTTCCCCAGAGTGCTGTTGATTTTTGGCTTCTTCCTGGGAAGCTGCAGACCTAACAGTAGCCACAGAGCTCAGTAACCACAAACTGCAGCCCATGGAATCCCAGCAGCTGGGGGGAGACAGAGCTCACATCCACAGGACGTGGAGCTGCAGGCCACAGAAACGCAGGTCACAGAAGCCCCCCCAGAACCGCCAGACCTAATAGCACAGCCCAGGCAATCCCGGCACCAGAGGACCCGAATCTTCAGCCCGTGGAGTCTGCAGAGACCGCAGCACGGAAACACGCAATCCTGGAACCACGGGAGGCCCAAGTAGCCCACGGTTTTCTAGAAGCACAGGAGGGAACCAAGCGTGGGCCCTCAGCACATCGGCGCCGGGAGGGCGGCCCTGGAGTCCACCTCGTCCAGACAGACAGGCCGTCTGGGCCTGCAGAGCCAACCAGGCAGCAGCCCCGGGTGGCCTCCGTGAGTGACGGGACGCCAAGGCCCCTCAGAAGCCGGCGGGCCGGGATGCCCCGGCGGGGGACGCCCCGGCGGGGAAAACCCTTCGGGCGGACCCGGGACCCTCGCCGCGCAGGTGCACTCACCGGCCGTGTCGTAGAGGTTCAGGGTCACCTCCTTGCTGCCCACGGTCACGCTGGCCGTGTACTTCTCGAACACCGACGGGGCGTAGCGCTGTGGGAGGCCGGGGGGTTGGTCCTCGGGGGCCCGGCAGGGGCCCGGGCTCCGACGCGCCCCACGACCCTCGGGCTCCGGCTTCCCGAGGGGGCGCCCGGGTGGCGGCCGCCGCGCCGCTCCCGGGCGCGCGCCGCCCCCGCCCCGCCCGCCGCCCGCAGACCCCCGCGCGCCTCACCTCGGGGAAGGCGCCCTGGCTGTACACCATGAGCAGCGAAGTCTTGCCGCAGCCGCCGTCGCCCACGATCACGATCTTCAGCTCCTTGCTGCCCGGGCCGGCGGCGGCCGGGGCCCGGGGGCGTCCATGGCCCGGAGCCGGCAGGACTGGCGGCGCGCGGGGCCGAGCTGGAGCCCCGCGGCGGGGGCGGGGCGCGGCTTCCCTGGCCCCGCCCCTGCCGCTCGGAGCGGAGCCTCCTCCGCCAGGCAGCCTCCCGGGCCGCCCTCCCCCCCGCTCCGGTTTCCTGCCCGCTAAAGGCTCGGCCCGGGGGACCCGCCTGCTCGTCCCAGGGACACGGAGGCACCCGAGAAGCGGGGCCCGGCCGCAGGCGCCGCTCCCGCCCCCGCCTCCATCCTCGCCCCCGCGCGTCACGGCGCGCCCCCCGCCGGCGAGACCGCGCCGTTGCGGCGGACCCGCTCCGGGCGCCCCTGATTGGCAGGCTCCGCCTCCCGGCAGGGGCGCTCTGATTGGCCAGCCGCGCCGGGCGGGCGCCCTTGATTGGCGGGCTGTGCCTCAGCCCCGGGTCCGAGGAGCCCAGGGCTTGAAGCTCTGGGAAAAGCCCCCCGCTGTGCCCCGCCCCGGCCGTGTGGCTTGGGGCAAGCCCGCCTCTGGCCTCAGTTTCCCCACCGGAGGTAGGGGCAGTTGTGCCTGGGAAGATGCTGACGAGGGGGCCACGTGCGCCCGCGGGGTAGCGGCGGGGACCCGGGTTCAGCTCACCTGCCCGCCGCCTGCGCCACCGCCACTGGGGCTGCAGGGTGGACATCTGGCGCCCTCTGCCGGGCGACCGCCTCGGCGCCGGCGGCTCAGGGAGCAGGCGGGCCCCGAACCACGTGGGCAGGCGCCGCCTTCCAGGAGCCAGAAGCGTGAACCGAGCAAGGCCCCGTCGGTTCCGGGGGCCGCTTGGGGTGGATCGAGTTGAGGTCAGCGGGGTCTCTCTCCGTGCACTTGAGAGAACAGCCCCCGCTCCCACCAAGAACGTTACGCAGCTGCGTGCTCCCGCCAGCAGCCTCGTGCCCTTCACCCCAGGAATCCTCCCGCCTCTGAAGGAGTTGATTTGCTGAGCACTCATCATACACAGGTGATCCCAGGGCAGTGGCTGACTGGCCGCTGCATCTGCTAGGCGGTGGGCACCGGGGCACGGCCAAGAGAGCGAGGTAGGGCTCATTTCTAACAAAACCCCTTCAGCAGCCGGGCTGGGGGTAAATGACTTCACGTAGTTTTCTCAGGGCCGGCAGGTCTCCGGATCTTCTCGCCCTGCCCCACTCTGAAGACTCCCAAGGTTCAAGATCGCAGCAAAGGTCAGGTAAACTTCACTTCGCAGAGGAAAACTGCCAACTTGGCAGTTCCGTGAATGCGGGGTCAAAGTTTTCCACGGGGGCAAGGCAGGACCCGACCACCAGAGGGCGGCAGCGACTGCCCGCAGAAGCCAAGACCACAGCCGGAGCTGGGAAGAGGCAAGGACTCGCTCCAAGACAGTTGAGGGGAAGCCCGCTCCCTGGGCAGAGGGACATCATCTCCCGGATCAAGCACTCCTGGACAAATTTACAGCAACTCACCCTTTCCTTTTTTGCAACATGTTTATTGAGAGACAATTGTGTTCCTGCCTGCGAGGACCTCACAGTTTAAGGGGAGCTCGGGAGATGTGAACAATATAAAGGTTAGGGATAAGAACCCTGTTGGCCTTGGAGAAAACTGAGCACCGACTGGCACGTGAACTGCCTGGCAGTGTTAGAGGGCAGGCCAGCATAAGCAGGACGAGAACCTGGCCTGGGCCAATGCACAGCGGCTAGAATGCCCTCTTCAGGCTCTGTGGTGGCTGAGCAGGGCAGAGGTAGGCCAGCAGGGTTGTCAAGGTTACCGGGGTGCGATCACAGAGGGGCTGACGGCCAGGTCCTGGGGGGGGGGTGGACAGAAGGCTCCTGGGAAGGAGGAACCCGGCCAAGCCAGGCCTCTGCTCTCTTGGGGTGACCAAGGAGGCGGCCAAGCGAATGGAGTGATGGTCACCCAAGGAGAGGGAAGAGGACCACTTACCTTTTGCAGCCCGGGTTCCTCCCTCTGGCTGCCTTGGGGACCCTGAAACTCAGGTCTGAGAGGAAGGAAGCCCCCCCCCCGCAAAGGATCTAGGGAGAATTCACTTAGAAGGGCCACCCAAAGCCTGGCAAGCCACACGAGCCTGCAGGAGGCACCTCAACCGTCCTCAAAATCCTCAGACCTGCGTTCCCTCTCTCACCATCTACGAAATGGGGTTATGGTCCCTACTTAGGACAAGGTTGCACAAAACGGGAGGGAGGGTGAACAAGAGCACATCTTTCTAGCCCAGCCCGGGTCCAGGCAGAACAGCTGGCATTGGCCCTGGGCTGCCCGCCCACCCCTGCCGGCCAGGAGGCTGGCAGAACCCCAGCCGCATCCGGCCTGGAGCGCGTTTGATTTGGACCTGGCTCTCGTGATGGTGGGGCTGGATCTGTAGCTAAAAATACCGAGGAGCCAAGCCAGCCGCTCAGAGCTTCCTCAGCAGAGGCCGGGCCCACGGGGAGGCTGCTCCCTTACCTGCCAGAGGCTGAGGACCCACACCATTCTCCTTCTGTTCACCAGGAATTCCTGGAGAGGGAGAGAGGCAAAAAAGATGCTTGAAGCTGAGTTCCTGACGAGCCAGTGGGACACCGAGGCCTCTGGGGACTGCCAGGTGGCGCCTGTGTCACAAGGAGGCCTAAGGAAGGGGGGCCCAGGCCAGCCAACCGGGTCAGGAAGGGAGGCGAGTGCCATGTCCCCGGGTGTCTCAGAAGCCACGAGAGGTGCCCACCCACGTGAGGAGGAAGACACTGCACGTTCAGAGAGGAAGCCACTCTGAGGTGCCGTGGCCAGGGAGCACAGGGCTGTCTGTCTACCAGTCTGCGGATGCCCCCAGGCCTCAGTCGTTCCTGAGCACCCGGGGGCGGTGGGGGACAGGAGAGTCGGGACAGGAGAGTCAGTTCTGGAGTACAAAATCTCCCCTCCCCAAGCCAGACTCAAAGGCTAGCACCGGACTTGCTCCGCCCAGCAGGGCGCAGGGCACAGGGCAGGGACTCGCAGAGGTCGGGCCAGCTGGAGGCACGCTGGCAAGCCAGGTGACCCGAGGCGGCGTGAGGCCGCTCTCCACCACGGGCATCTCCACCCAGAGGGTCCAAAAGGTCATGTTCCTCGCTGGGGCTTCTGGAGGAGGGGCCGGAAGAGGCGGGGACGCTGGCGACTCAGTCGTAAGGCAAGTCCAGCCACCTCCCAGCGGCCGCCCTTCCGCTGGCGTGGCCCTCTCCGGCAGGCCCCAGGGCCGGCAGCCAGCGGCACCGCCCCGCACTCGCAGGGCGACCCGTGGGCGGGACCGGGAGGAACCAGAGCGGGAGGACACACTGCCCCGCCCCTCCCTACCCCAGGAGGGGAGAGAGGGGGTCCCAGAAAGGAGACCGAAGAGACCAAGTGGGACGGGACGATCCTCCAGCCGCCCACCCCGGCCGCAGTTTAGCACCTAACTGCTCCCTAATGGGCTGGAGGGCGGGAGTGGAGCCGGGAGGGGACCTGCGGTGGGGGGTAATGACCCCACCCGGGAGCACCGCGGACTCCGGCGGCAGAAGGGTCCGCGAGGAGCAAGGGCTTCACGGCAGAGCCAAAATTAAAACCAGGTTTCCAGGGAACGCGGAGGGAGGAGAGACCTGCGGGATGGAACGACGGGAACCGTTTCCACCAGGCGCCGCCCCCTCGCCGCGCTCGGGCAAGGGGAGTCCTGTGCTGGGCGCGGGGGGCGCACCTGTCCCCCCAGCAAGGGAGACGGACGAGCCGCTCGTCTGGGATCGGGGGTCCGGCCTGGCGCACGCGGCCAGAGGAGCCCACGGCACCACGCCGGTTACTTCCAATCAGAGAGCTCCCGGGCGGTGATGCCAGCAGACAGCTGGCACGGGAGGGAGCCCAAAATAACCCAGACAGCTGGGGCGAGGGGGTGCCACAGGCGCTGGGCTGGGAGTCAAGACACCTGGAGTCCATCCCGGCTCCACCGGAGGTGGCCTCGCGACCTTGGGCGAGGCACCACCCCCCAGGCCACGGGCGGGGGGCCCAAACCCAGGCCCCGGCACGGGGCGGCCCGAGCAGCGGGCGCAAGCCTCGCGGGAGCCGCGCGCTGGCTGCCGGCCCGAGGAGCGCCGCTCCCCCCTGCCCCCCGGCGGCGGCGCCACGTGTTTCGGCAGGTGGGCGGTGGGGGAGGAGCTCGCCAGACGAGACAGCCCAGCGCCCAGCCCCCACCCCGGCGGCCACTCCCAGCAATCACCAGGTCCACAATGGAGGCCAACTCGTGCGAAGTCGGCTCCGGGGGACGGCCCCCTTAATCGCACTTAATCCCCCCACCACCCTTTCCAGCAGGCACCGTGATCGTTTTACAGGGAGACGCTCGCCCAAGGTCACCGGCACGGTCGAGATTCCAACCCACGGCTGACTTACAGCCTCCCTTCGTTAAGCACCAAGACGCCCCCGACAAAATCTCCACGTTAAGCCCCACAGGCTCCCCCAAAGCTCAGTGGAGCCCTCGCGCCGCTGCGGGGGAGGGGCCGGTCCCACTTGGAAGCCGAGGCCCAGGCGGGAGGCGGCGCCGTCGGTGGCACCCGGGCCCACGTGGTTCATCAAAGTATCACAAACTAGAGATCGCACGGGGGGGGGGGTCAGAGATCAAGGGTCACACCACCTCCAGCTGTGGAGCTTGCCGGACACGAAGAGGTCAGAGAGAAGCATGAATCCAATTACCAAGGGCCGAGCACTGAGCTGGGGCGGCCGCCTCAACACCCCAGGTGTTACCTAGCCCAGAGGGTCTCCTCGATGGCAGAATCAGGATCACCTGGAAACTGGTTCCAAGTCCAAGGCCTCAGGCGCCACCTACCGAACCGGTCGCTGGGAGACCGGGGCCCCGTCGGCAGTGCCGGCGAGCCCCTGTGGGATTCGGGGGTCGGCTGAGTTTCAGAATCACCGATCTAGCCCCATTTTTGTAGCTGGAGCAACCGGCCCAGAGACTAGGCGGCTTACGCAAGGTCACAGCTGCTAAATGGCTAGCTGGGTTCCAAATCCAGCTTTGTCTGGTTCTAGAGACAAGGCTTATACATGCGCCTGCCCGTTAGAGGAGTGGGGAGGGAATCGCAGGAATCCCAGGAAGGAAGGCCAAGCGCCAGGGAAGGCGCTTTCGCAGAGGAAGCCGGCCCAGATCCCAGGCCCCTCTGTTCTCCGCCTCACCAGCAGCCAGACCTCAGAGGGCGGCCCGCACTGTCACCCCACACGCCCCACTGGGGGCGGGGAGGGAGGCCGCAGCACGGTTGGGCTTCCTGGCAGCCGCGGCGCCTTTCAGAAGGAGGCGGCACCCAGGGCCCTCCCCCACCACAAAACACACAACTGGGAAATACTTGCAAGAGCAGCTCTAGTACGCTGCTAAATTCGGCAGAGAATTGCACGCCCCAAATGCCTGACAACAGAAGCTGACAGGCGGGGATGGATGGCCCAAGCAGGCTCAGCGGGCAGCGCATTTCACACACACGGGCACACACAGCTGTGGGGGGGGGGCGCAGAACCAGCCCGGCGGGTTTGGGGTCCCGCCCTCCCTGGGCGGCAGGCCAAAGCCCCCCAGATCGCCCTCTCGGCCTGGGAAAGGGCTCACACCTACCTTACCGTCAGTCAAACTAGGCCTGCCCCTGCCGTCCACAGAAGGAAGGACTGTCCACTCTGGGGGTACCCGCATGCGCCCCTTCTCCGGCCATGAACCTGGAGGGGGAGGAAGTCGAAGGGCTTGTCAGGGCAGACCCCAGCTTACGGGTCAGAGAGCCGGAGGGCCCATGCACACCGGACAGGGTCTCCTGGACGCCCGGGGGGGCCTCACACATGCCGCCCCCCGCCCCCGGCTGCCAAGGCGGCCCTCACTCTGGAATGGATGGGGGGGGTGGCTGAGCAGGAGGTTCAGCCCGGGCGACGAGCAGCAGGAGGCGACTCATCTGCATTTCCAAAGGCCCGCCCAGTCTGCATCCCCTCCCCCAGGAAGGGCCGGAGATCTGAGGGTTTACCCCAGCGCCCTCCGCCTCGGGGGATCCCGGGGGAGGCCCACTCGGCTTTCCCAGGCCCCAGCCCCCACCGCAGCCGGCCCAGCAGGGTTGGAGGGGCGCGCCCCGGGCGGCCAAATGGGCGTCTGCGGCCGCCGTCGGGGCCTCGCGCCCCAAGTGGGGACAAAGCGGGCGACCCGTCCCTCCGGCTCCGCTGTCAAAGGGCGGGCGGGAGGCAGGGCCCGGGCGCCGGGAGCGGCCTCCGAAGCACCGGGGGCGTCCGGGGTCGGCCAGGCCCGGCCGCGCGGCCTCCTCGTGCCCGCGTGGGCCTCGCGTCGGGGCCGGCGGCCTGGAGCGAAGGCGGCGGCGGCTCGCCCGGCCTCCCCTCCCCCCGGCCGCCTCGCCTGCTCCCGCCGCCGCCCCAGCCACGGGCGGCGCGAAATGGCGCCGCTCTGGCCGCCGCGCCCGGCGGAGGCGAGCGCGGGGGCCGCGGCGCGCGACGCCCCCGAGGCCCGCGGCCCCGGCACGGCCTCCCGCCCGCCCCCCGGCCGGGGCGCTGCGCCCCACGGGCTCTCGAGGCCCGGGCTCCCCGCGACGGGCGGGAAGAGGGAGGGAGGAGGAGGAGGAGAACGGCCGCCATTTGCCAGCGCAGCCCTCGCCCGGCCGGCCCGCCGGCTCGGCTCGGCTCGGCTCGGCTCGGCTCGGCTCGGCTCGGCCCGGCCCGGCCCGGCCCGGCCGCCACGGGCTCGAAGCCTGGATCGAACGCTCGGGCCGGGGAGGGAGGAGCGAGCGCGGCCGGGACGACAGGCGGCGCCGGGCTGCAGGCGCGACATGCTGCGTCATGCTGCCAACATGGACGCCGGCCTTTTGTCCTTTCGCGTTAGAAGCGCAGGCGCGCCCCGGAGCCCCGAAAAGCCGGCTTCGGGGCGCGAGGCCCCCACGTCCGAAAGGGAAAGAGGCCCCGAGACTGCACGGGCGCGGCCCCTCGTCTTCTGAGCCCCCCTCCTCTCCAAAGCACCTCCATTTCCTCTCCCCACCGAGGCTGAGACCTGGGGAGGGCGAGGGGGACGCCCGAGGGTCGCTGCGGAGCCCCCTTGTCGCCTCTGGGGCACGAGTGGCCGGGGGACTGGAGAGCCCTCCTCGTCTCCCTCCCTCCCTCCCGCTCCGGCTGCCAAAGTCAGAGCTCCAGCATCCTCCTTCTCCCCTCAGCTCCCAAACATCTGCAGCCCTTGGCCTGCAAAAGGGTTTCCTCGAAGGGGGCAAAAGGCATTTTTTTTTTTTTTTTTTTTTTTACTTACCCGCTCAGCCCGGTGCCATGGAGTCTAGAAGATCAAGCTGGGCGGTGGTTTTGGAGACCTTATTGTAAAAATATCTTTTTTGTTTGTTTGTTTAGTTGGGAAATTTGGGGGTTATGGTGTTGTCTTTGTTGTTACCTTTTTGTAAGTTACACTCTCATGGCATTTTCTGCTCCTTCCACTTCTGCAAACTTTCCAGGGTTGGGTTAGCAAAAAGGCGGCGTCGCTGAGGACTGTTTACTGCTCTGGATATAGCAATGGTGTGATCGTCATTAAGAGACAAAAGGCGAAAATACACAGTCAAATCAAACAAAAGGCAAAAGAGACACCAGTCACCCAACCACCATAGAAAAGACTCCCAGCTAACGTTGGTGTTTGGCTCGAACCAGCTAGGACTTGTTTTCCAGTTTTAATCTAGTTTCCTGTGACGGCTTTAGTCTCTCCACACAAAGAGAAGGTCTTCCTTTCCCTCACCCCCCAACCCCCCCACCAAAGACGAGAAAAACAGAGCTGTTTTTCTTCAAATAGATCGATTTTCAAAAAAAGTGTACAAACTACTGGGAAGAAAGCTGACTAGCATTTATTGCTGTAAACATTTTCAAAAGCGTAAAGCTAAAACCTTAGCTTTATAAAAGCAAAACCGTCTCAAAGCATTTTAACTGGCTTATTTAGACAAGAGAGACAAAGACAGACATGCAGATGAAAGTTCGGAAAATTAAGGACATCTCAGCAACATTAACATGAAAACTGCACTGCGTAAGGACAGAATGGATTGGGTACTTACAATGTAAAAGGTTTTTAAAAACTTAAAAGAGTAACAACTGCTCACAATTTTTTGTTGCTGCCATTTCGCTAGTCCTGAAACTACACATTTAAAACATTACCTTGTTAAAAAGAGAGAAGGAGTTAATAAGATGGCCAGGTTTAAGTGTTTAATAGAGGAAACTATATATATTTAAAAATTTATTGTTCAGTCAAGAGAATACAGATTAAGACAGCTCCAAGCTCCCACCACCCACCCAAAGAAAAACAAGAGGAAAAAAAATTAAATATGTCATTTACTTAGTTTTTTGGAATTCAAAACTGTTAACTGCTGACATTAATGGTGTGCTATGACCTAGTTATACAAGACAAAGATGGATTCCAAAGTCATAAGGAAAAATCCAGATCTTTTAAAAAGGTCTTCTCCATTTCTTCCAACTGTGAGTCCTTTGGCCTGTTGACAAATGTTAAACAACACACTGAGGCGTCCTGAACTGGATGGTGGAGTCAAAGGAAAAACATTCCCCATTTGCAACAAAGGAAAAACCCACTTGGCCATTTAATTCCATTGCAGAAAAATGGCTCCCCTCATCTGTTGGCCTCTCCTTGGTGTCTGATGAAGGATGTTTTGAGATCAGCGTCTAATAACGCAAGCCCTATAGAAGCCGCGCGCTGATTGGCTGCCGCGCCCTGCCGCCCCGCTCCAGCCAATTACCTACCCACGGCCAAATTACAAACCCCGAAAAGAGCCCCAATATGAGGTACACCGCCACGGAGCCCCGGCGAGGCGGCTCCTTCGCCTCGGCCGCCCGGGAGGAGAGGCAGAGGGGGCTGCAAGCGCGTCCTCGCGAAGCCCGGGCGCCTCGGAGTTGAACTCGCAAAATGGAAGCCGCGCGCTGATTGGCCGCCGCCACTCCCGGACCTTTAATAAAGAAAGGGGAAGGAAAAGATAAATGCAAAAAAGGGGGACTCTCTCCTCGGCGGGTGGCCGGAGGAAGCAGGGGGAGAGGCGTGTGTCCAGGACAATTGCCGAGCGCTCCCCTCCAGAAATAAAAACACGGGAAAAAGCTTCTATCACCCAGGTCCAGGCCAGGGCTGCATCCTCCCAGGAATGTGAATGCTAATCTGGTTAAAACGCTGGCTTCCCCTCCCCAGCCCGGCTCCGGGGGGAGGGGGGCGCGGGCCCGGAGAGGAAGCCGGAGCGCAGATGCCTCGACTGCGGCTCCGCTGGGGTCGACGCCGCCCCCCGGCGCCCCGCGTCCAGACACACCAGCGGCCCCGAGGCCCGGCCCTCGCCCCCGGGCCCCGCGCGCCCTCCGCGGGCCTCGCCAGTTCCGAAGCAGTTCTGGAGGCCGAGGCGCCCGCCGCGGCGGCCCCGGCCCGGAGGGCAGCCCCGGCCGCGGGAGGCAGAGCCGGGGAGACCCCCTCCCCCGCCAGCCAAGCCCCCCAGCTCGGTCCCAGCAGAATAAATAAATTAAAAGGCCTTCCCCCGGGGAGGGGGAGGCAGTGTGGGAGCGCGCGAGCGAGGGGTGGGGGGCCGTGGGGCCCGGGGCTTTGGCGGCGCAGCTGCCGCCGCCGGGAGAGCGCTGGGGAAGCGGCGAGGAAGGCGAGGGGAGGAGGAAGAGGAGGAGGAGGAGGAAGAGGAGGAGGGTGAGCGCTCGGGTCGGGCTCCTTGGCGGTGTATTGTGGGATGTGCGGCTACTGCGAGCCGAGCCTCCGCCGCCAGCCGCCTCCCGGGCAGCAGCAGCAGCGGCAGCGGCGGCGGCAGCGGCAGCAGCTCCGGGCCCGGCAGCCGCGGCGGCGGCGCGCGCCCCCCCCGGCCCCCCGGCCGGCCGCCCGGCCCCGGCTCCCGCGGGGGACACCATGCACTGGCTGGCGGCGCAGGGAGGCCGGCGCCCGGCGGGGATGTAAGCGCGGCCGGGGGGGGAGAGGCCGCGGCGGCCCCGGCGGCCCGCGCCCCGGCCCGCCGGCCCGCCGGCCCGCCCGGCCCGGCCCGGCCCGGCCCGGCCCGGCGGGCGGCGGGAGGGCGGGCGGCGGCGGCGGCGCCAGGCCTGCCGCGAGCCCCGCGCCCGAGCCGGCGGCGGGCGGCGGCGAGCGCCACGCCGGGCGCCGGCGGCACCATGGGCCGGAGCCCGCGTCCCCCGGCGCCCGGGGACCCCCGGGAGCCCCCGCGGCCGCCCCGAGACGGTGGCCGAGCGGGCGGGCGCGTAACTCTCCCGGAAGGGGCCTTCTCTCGCTCCCTTCTCGTGGGGGCAGCCAGCGCGGCGGCCGCTTTCGGGGCGCGCTGGTAAGGTGGGAGGGGGTGGGGGCCGGCCGAGCCGGGGCTCTCGCGTGTGTGGCGCGGCGGCCGCCGCCGCGGCGGAGACGACGACAACTTGCGCGTTTCCAGGTTGGGTTAACGGCATGGAGAACAGTCACCCCCACCACCACCACCACCAGCAGCCCCCGCCGCAGCCCGGCCCTTCGGGCGAGAGGAGGAACCACCACTGGAGAAGTTACAAGTTGATGATCGACCCGGCGCTGAAGAAGGGGCACCACAAGCTGTACCGCTACGATGGCCAGCACTTCAGCCTGGCGGTGAGTCGCCGGCGCGCCCCGCCGCCCCCGCCGCGCCGGGCCCGGGGCCCCCCGCCCGGCCGCCCGGCCAACTGTCAGCGGGCCCCCCGCCCGCGGCTTGACAAGCGCCCGGGGAGGGGGTCTGTCCCGGGGAGGGGCCGGCCCGCCCATCGCGCCCCCGCCCCCCGTCTCTCCCCGCAGATGTCCAGCAACCGCCCGGTGGAGATCGTCGAAGATCCCCGGGTCGTCGGGATCTGGACCAAAAACAAGGAGCTGGAGCTGTCGGTGCCCAAATTCAAAGTAGGACCCCTCCTCCCCGCCCGCGGCCCTGCCCCCTCCCCGAGTTCGAAAATAACGCCAGACCTGACCGAGCCCAGCCGGATTCCGAGTTCCCGCCGACCGGGCCGGGAAAGTTTTGGCGGGGAAGGGGGAGGCCGCCGGGAGGGGTGCACCCTCTCGGCTGCTGTAAACAAAGTAACACTCGGTGAAACTGTAATCAAGGCGCTGCTACAGTGTCCGCCCGCCCGGCTGGGAGCTCCGGGTCCCCACTTGGCTCCTGCCGGCCCAGGAGCCTGGCCCCGGGACCCTCCCCCCTTGCCAGCCCCGTGGCTCTAGGGGGACAACTTCCTCAGCCCACGGGATCGCCCCTGACCCGGCAGCGTGAGGAGAAGGCCAGAATGGGGGGGGCGAGGAAAGAGAAACTGTTTCTTTTTCCCCTTTCCTTCCGAACCCAGAGGACTTCCACGTTCCAAACGATTTTATCCTCCGCTTCCCGGGCCCGCCCGCGTGCATTCCCCCCCCAAAATTTTTTTTCCCAAATGTTTACCCTTTACTATTTTCAACGGGCGGGCCAGCGAGCTGTGTTGTGTTCTCCCTTCGGTTTCAATGTCCTCCAAACTCCCTTCCCCCTCGCCCCGCCAGATCGATGAGTTCTACGTGGGCCCGGTGCCTCCTAAGCAGGTGACATTTGCCAAGCTGAATGATAACATCCGCGAAAACTTCCTGAGGGACATGTGCAAGAAGTATGGGGAGGTGGAGGAGGTGGAGATTCTGTACAACCCCAAGACCAAGAAGCACCTGGGCATCGCCAAGGTGGTCTTTGCCACCGTCCGGGGAGCCAAGGAGGCCGTGCAGCATTTGCACAGCACTTCGGTCATGGGCAACATCATCCACGTGGAGCTGGACACCAAAGGTGAGCCCGCCCGGCCACGGGGAGGAGCCACCAGGAGCCCTGTCAGCTGACCCTGTCCCCTCCCAGTGCCCCTTCCCGCCATGCTGGGACCCCCCCCATCCACTCTTCCTTGGAATCCCCCCAGCAACCTTATTTGTGTGCCCCCTCCTGAGGGTAGAGTCACGTGGAGTTAAATGTGTTGTCTGTTGCTAGGAGACAGGCTGTAATTTACCAAATGCGCCCATCCTCCGCCACGGTGCCCCCAGGGACCACCCGGAGGCTTCCCCACCGCTGACACCCCCCTCGGGCCCCTCTCTGAGCCCTGGTGGCCTGGGTTTAGACAGTCCCCAGTGTGGCCGCCTGTGTGAGGGGAGGAGGTAGAGTTTGTTTACGTGTGGGGGGCTGAGGGAGAGCCACTAAGGATTCCTTCAAATACATGAAGAGAAGGTTCCTCGACTAAAAATATTGCTCTAAGGATCCCGGGTGTCTCCCCCACCCCTTCTGCCCCTTCCCTCTGGAAGTGGGAGCCAATCTGGGGCCTGGAGTGACGTTTCATTGATAATGTTCCCAACAGAGCTGGGCAGAGCGGGGCGGGCTGCTCTGGGTGCTTGAGGGTTGACACTGTGTCTTCCCTCCTTTCTCTTAAAGAGACCGCAGCACCTCCCCTGCACCGGAATCTCGCTGGGTGCTCTCTCAGAGGGAGCTGGCTGCCCGAGAGCCTGGCTGGGAAGGCCACACCTCCTATGCTCTGGATCTGAGGGCAGCCCTCCAGGATTCTGGCTGGAGGGGCTTGCAGGGCTCTAGGGTGTCCCCCAAAGTTTGCCTGTTGTCACTCTAGGGAAATTCCCAACAGTGCAAAAGCAGGACAAGCCAGCCCTGTGGGTAGAAACTTTCGGGTCCCTAGCCCTCTGGTCCCCTGGGAAACACTGCCTGGGAGGGTTTCAAGTGCAGCTCCCTGGGGTTTTGTGAGCATGGGGTTTAGGGGCCACCAGGGCGCATCAAACCCAAGACAGAACAACCTAGAGCTTTCTTATATGCTTTTAATGATTAAGATGTGCTGACTGAACTTCTCAGACCACGCTAGATGTTGTGAAGAAAGGTTCTGGTCCCCAGTGGGCATGGCCATCCCACAAACACTTGCTGAGCCTGGGCCTGATTCTGTGACTCCTCAGAACGTGGCCCTCAGGTTCTGTCCAGGCTACAGTTGCCCCCCACAGTGGGAAGAGTTAGGACCCTTTAAAATGTTTGTGCCCCCCTGGGTGGCAGCAGTCTGAATTCTCCCCGAGAACCGAATGACAAGCCCCCTCCCGCAACACATCTTAAACACATCTTAAGGAGCAGTCAGGTCTCACCAAAATGTCATTTCTGCGAAAAGAAAAAGAGACAAAACCCAAAAGCCCTCAGAGACTGCCAGCTAAGTTTGTATTTCAAGAAAAAGACCAGCACAGTGTAAAGTGTAGCTCCAGGAATGTGTCTCCTTTGCATATGTAAGCATCTGCCTCTGAGGCTCTATAAATATCGATAACCACCCCAGGGCCATAAAGGCCTCCCTGCTGAGGGTGGAGGGTTCCGGGACTGGGCTCAATGGTTGGGCCCCGGGCAGTCCCCAGCCCGACTTGGGCCCTCAGCCTGGTCTGAGGTATGTGGAGCTCATAGCGATGTGCTTCTAGTGTGTGTGCTGCAAACTCTGCTGGGCACCGGCCCCAGATATGTAACAAACTGTCACCCCTATGTCCCCGTGTTCCCCTCCCCCTGCTACGAGCCCCTGACTGTTGAGTGGAAAGATGAAGAGTGGAGGAGACCTGCCTCTTTCTGGGGCACCAGGCCCGGGTCACAGGCAGGGGCTTTGTGTTGGGGGTGGCAGTCCCAGGCTTGGGTCTGGGGAAGTCCCAACCCAGGAGGCCTTACGTTCTGAATCTCGGGATCAGAAACACCATAGTTTTGCAGCTTTGTTGGACAGATGGGATCTTGAGTGAGGTGTGGGGGGGAGGCTTGGTCGCGGTCCCAGGGCCTCCTCAGGTCTCAGACCCAAGGGCCCAGCAAGATGCCAGGCAGGCTGGAACGCCTGTGGTGGCTTCCCCTCCTGCTGCCTGCTGAGTCTCTTCCCCTGCCTGCTCCTCCGCGCAGGGGAAACCCGCATGCGGTTCTACGAGCTGTTGGTCACGGGCCGGTACACCCCCCAGACCCTGCCGGTGGGCGAGCTGGATGCCGTCTCTCCAATCGTGAACGAGACCCTGCAGGTGGGTTTATCACCGTCAGCTGCCCGCAGCTCCCTGATGGGGCCCCACCTCTGGAAAGCACCCCCACCACCACCACCTCGCCACCTCCAGCTTTGGAGTCAAGGTCTAGGAGGGGTGAGGTCTGGCCGCGCCCGCCACAGGTTTGGAACAGGGCCTAAAAGCCCGGTTTTCCTCGCACTCCTTCAGGCTGGCTCCCCTGGGGCTGGTCCTGTTCCCCGGGTGTCCAGTATGCACAGAGCCCCTCCCTCCAGCCCTCCCCTGCTCAGGCTGGGATTCCCACAGACCCAGGGCCTGCCTGGCCGGCTTTTCCATGCTGATGCTGAAACATGACTGTGTCCCGGTCCCCCTTCCAGAGCAAGACTGACTCCTCCCCAATCACTGCCTCTCTGGACACACACCTAGCCGTGGGAAGTCTCAACCCAACTCTTCCCCCATTGTCCACCTGGCGACCCTCAGGAATGAAGTCTTGGTTTACTTGCTGGTCAGCTGGGTTGTTCAAAAGGGACTTGGCCCTCATCACACTGTTAATCCTAAAACATTGGGATGCTGGCCTTGGCCACCCTACCTCTCTCAAGATTTTTAGTTCTTGGTCATACCCCTCCTGGAAGGTCTGTGATTTTTTTTTTTTTTTTTGAGTTAAGAGTCTCATTCTGTTGTCCAGGCTGAAGTGCAATGGCATGCCCACGGCCACTGCAGCCTCGACCTGCTGGGCTCAGGTGATCCTTCCACCTCAGCCTTTCAAGCAGCTGGAACTACAGGCGTGTACCACCACAACACACCTGGCTAATTTTTTGATTTATTGTAGAGATGCGGTTTCACCAAGTTGCCCGGACTGATCTCGAACCCTTGGGCTCAGACAATCCTCTCGCCTCGGCCTCCCAAAGTGCTGGGATTATAGGTCTGTGATTTCTGACAGCCTGAGGCAAGAAGGAAATCCTGGCTAAATCAAGATGTCAGGGTCTTCTCTTTTCTCTGCCTCTGAGATGAGGAAAAACCCTCCAGGTTCCCTGAGCATAACTGGCTAACTTTAAGATGAGAGAAGAGTTAGGACTGTCCTGACACTTGTCAGTCTCCCCTGCTTCCATTTCTCATGCTTCATTTCTAAGAGCAGTTTGGCTCTGAGCTCCCCAGCAGCCAGAGTGAGAAGGGAAAACGGCCCTGTTCTATTGCATTTTTCCCCAGTGGGCTCACGTCTCTCTTCCCTCCCCTCCATCTGCAGCGCCTCAAGGATGGTGGCCTGTCTGCAGGCTGTGGCTCCGGCTCCTCTTCTGTCACCCCCAATAGTGGCGGAACACCCTTCTCCCAGGACACTGCTTACTCTAGCTGCCGCCTGGACACACCCAACTCCTACGGACAAGGCACCCCGCTCACGCCGCGCCTAGGCACCCCCTTCTCGCAGGACTCCAGCTACTCCAGCCGCCAGCCCACACCCTCCTACCTCTTCAGCCAGGACCCCACCGCGACCTTCAAGGCCCGGCGCCATGAGAGCAAGTTCACGGATGCCTACAACCGCCGGCACGAGCATCACTACGTCCACAATTCTCCTGCGGTTACCGCGGCGGCCGGGGCCCCGGCCACCTTCCGGGGCTCCTCGGACCTTCCCTTTGGGGCGGTTGGCAGCAGTGGGGGCGGCAGCGGCGCCCCCTTCAAGGCCCAGCCACAGGATTCGGCCACATTCGCCCACACTCCACCGCCCGCCCAAGCAACCCCTGCTCCTGGATTCAAGTCGGCTTTCTCTCCGTACCAGACCCCTGCGCCTCCCTTCCCCCCGCCCCCCGAGGAGCCCACCGCCACCGCCACCTTTGGGGGCCGTGACAGCGGGGAGTTCCGGAGGGCCCCAGCCCCCCCGCCCCTGCCGCCCGCCGAGCCCCTGGCCAAGGAGAAGCCGGGCACGCCACCCGGCCCGCCACCCCCGACGCCAACAGCATGGAACTGGGCGGCCGGCCGACCTTCGGCTGGAGCCCTGAGCCCTGCGACAGCCCCGGCACGCCCACGCTGGAGTCGTCGCCCGCGGGACCCGAGAAGCCCCACGACAGCCTGGACTCGCGCATCGAGATGCTGCTGAAGGAGCAGCGCACCAAGCTGCCCTTCCTGCGGGAGCAGGACTCGGACGCTGAGCTGCAGATGGAGGGCAGCCCCATCTCCTCCGCCTCCTCCCAGCTCTCCCCGCTGGGCCCCTTCGGCACCAGCTCCCAGCCCGGCTTCCGCGGCCCCTCGCCCCCGTCCTCGCGCCCCTCCAGCACCGGCCTGGAGGACATCAGCCCCACTCCGCTGCCGGACTCAGACGAGGACGACGAGCTTGACCTGGGCCTAGGGCCGCGGCCTCCGCCCGAGCCGGGCCCGCCGGACCCTGCCGGTCTCCTGGGCCAGACGGCCGAGGCGGCCTTGGACCTGGCCGGCGACAGGACCCCGACCTCAGAGAAGATGGATGAGGTACCGCCATGTCTGTCCATCTGTCTGGGATTGGTTTTGTCGGTCTTGTATCCCCCCTCTTTCTCCGATACATTTAGGATCGCTGGCTAAGTAAGACACAGAAGCAGCAGGACTAGGAAAGCCATCATAGCAGTTGGGTTTAGAGAGTAAAAAGAGGGTGCAAAAGTACTAGGGACTGTGATTGAGCAGCTGGTTTGGCTCTGAGCTCCCTAGCAACCATGGAGAGAAGGAAAATACAGCCTGTTCTGTTGCTCTCCTTGCCAGGTAGCAAGAGCCTAGACTTCCTAGAGATAAATTCTGACTTGAGCTGCTTCCGTGAGAGTGTGCTGAGACCCCATAGAGTATGGGCTGGGGTCATGGGTCTGGGCCCCCTTTTCTGTTGAGTGGCTTGGGAATGGCCGGGAAGGGTCCTGATGCTCGGGCAGCTGGGCAGAGGGATTGGCCAGAGTATGGCACTGGGGTGGCCAGGGAGCTCTCCAGCGCACTGTCTTCCATAGCTCGGAACCCCTGAAGAGATGGGAATCCATGACTGAAGTTTGTCTTCCCTTCTCCTTATCCTGCTGGCTCTAGCAGTGAAGGAGTTAAGAGCTAGCTGGGGGCGACGGCAGCCAGAGGCAGGCAGAACCGACCATCCCCCACCCCCTCTTCATCTCATCTGGTCTCTGCCCCAACCGCCAGCCTCAGCAAGTCCCACCCAGGGGGTTGGGGTGAGGGCGGCCCAGCCGGCTTCCCTTGGGAAGGCACTCCGTCTGTGGGTTCCGATCCTCCCCCTGCTCGGTCCAGCCACCTGCCTCCGCTCTCCTGTAGGCTGGCCTTGGAGCTTGAGGGGCCTGGGGGGGTGAGGGGGGGCTGGGGGAGGGGTGAGGTCCGGGCTGTGCCCTGTGGGCAGACCTTCCTGGCCCTTTGATTAGGCAGGTTTGGCTGCCTCAGGGAGGAACAGAGAGGAACTTGACCTGCCCTGGAGGGACCCACAGGTGGCTGGGGCTCCAAGGGGGCCTTCAGGCAGTTCTGGGGAAGTGGTTTCTGGCATCGTGGGGTTCGGGCGCGGGAGCTGACCGGTGTGCCGCGGTGGCAGCGTCCTGCCTCCCTGTTGACTGCCTGGGGCTGGTGGCGTTTGCCATGCTGATCGGCTGACCCCGGGTTTAGAAGCCCAGAGAAGCTGGAGGGAATGTGTCCCCCACCGTGCCACGGCAGGGAGGGGGAGACTGAAGCCCTGAGAGCTGGGGTCTGGGACGCCCCAGGACATAAGCCTGGGGACCCTCCTAGGGACTGCTACCTCCAGGCTGGCCCTCGGGAGCCCCCTGCTGGCGGCTGGGAGAGCAGCACCCGGGCTCCTCGTGGCTTCACCTGGCGGCTGAGCTGCACCCATAATAATCTTAGCCTTGGCCGAAGCTGAGGTGGGGGAGACCTGTCGGGGGTGGAGGGGGAGATGCCTTTCTCACAGAGGCTGGCCGTTAAGCGTTCAGGCTCCAGTTCCTGAGGAGCCTCGAGTCCTAGCCCTGTTACTGGTTTTGTGACTTTGGGGAAGGTACTTTCCCTCCCTGGGTCTCAGTTTCGTCATCTGCCAAATGGGCTGGTGAGAGTGCCTGCCGCGCAGTCTCAGCCTAAGTGCGTGGCGGCGGGGGAAGCTCCAGGCCCGGCCAGGCCTGGCCAAGCACTCAGTGCTCAGCAAATTCCTGCTGGTTCTCACCCCGGGGCAGCGGTGGTGGAGGGAGGGGCAGGGGCAGCCCGGGGGCGGGCGCAGATCGGGCCTTCCTGTGATTGGCCGGTGCAGCGGCCGGGGTTAACCCTCTGTGCTCTGCGTCTTGCCTTGCTTGGGCTGCCATGGCCAGATCTCCTGGGGTCCTTGGAACCTGCCTGCCCCTGTGTGTGTGTGTGTGTGTAGCTTCCTGCTGCCGCCAGAGGTTTGGCATTCCTCCTGTCTCTAGCAACCCACAGAAGCTGTTTGCTCCTCAGCCTGTCCATCCAGGGCAGGGCCTGAGTGCCTTGTCCTGACACAGGAGCCTGAGGGTGGCTGTCCCTGTCATCCTTACCCCTTCGCTCCTCCTCTCCCTGGAGGGACCCAGTGTCTCCCTCTAGCTCCAGGTGTGTGCCCCATGTCCCAGTTAAATGGGCCCTCGCCCTCTGGAGGTCTCCCTCACCCACCCGACAACATCCCTGGGTTCCAGCAACAGCCCCTCACTGACTCGTGTCCCGGACTTGAGTCCCCACCCTGTTTCTGACTGACCATGCCACCAGCCTGTGACTAAAGCTCTCTGAGGGTGTTTCCTCTTGTGTCCGGGATTGTAGCAGGGCCCCGCCTTGGGAGGTGATGGTGCAAATGAGAAACGAGACAGTGTGTGTCCACAGTACTTGGCCACGCCGACCCCCGCCGAGAGTGCCATCGCAACACTTGGTGAAGAGAGGGGGAAACTAGACGAAAACAAGCCTCCTGTTTCCGAGCCTCCGGATTGCTGACAACCCCACTCCAGCGTCAGCTCCTTGGCCAGGCCCTGGGGCCACCGTGTGAGGACAGCAGACTGACTGAAAGGGCACCTCCTTAGAATCCTGGCTCCATCTCTTACTAGCTGTGTGGGCTTGGGCAAGTGACTTAAGCGCTCTGTGTCCCAGTTTCCTCACTGGCACAAATGGAAGTAAGGAGGGGTCGAAGGTTCACTGAGTTAACATAAAAAGAAAATAAATGAGAGAGAAAGAGAAGAGATTCACTTCCCCAAGGTAAAGGAGGGGGAGCCCAAGCTTCTTTTTTTTTTTGAGTCAGAGTCTCATTCTGCTGCTCAGGCTGGAGTGCAGCGGCACACTCATGGCTCACCACAACCTCGACCTCCTGGTCTCAGGTGATCCTTCCACCTCACACTCCCAAGTAGCTGGGACTACAGGCCCATGCCACCACCTGGCTAATTTTTTGATTTTTTTTTTTTTGGTAGAGGCGAGGTCTCGCTCTTTTGCCTAGGCTGGTGTTGAACTCCTGGGCTCAAGCGATCCTCTCATCTCAGCCTCCCAAAGTGCCGGGATTATAGGCGTGAGGAATTGCAATACAAATGGCAACAGAATCTCCTTCCTTGGCCCGCCTGGCTGCCCCTGCCGCCTTCTGGGGATGTTCTGTCTGTTTCCCATCTTCATCCTAATCGACCTTTGCCTCTCCCTGCCAGTTAGTTCCACGAGGGTCAGGTTTTCGCCTGTCTTGTTCACCTCTGTGTCCAGCACCGAGAACAGTGCCTGGCACAAGGTACCGAGCAAGGATGTGTTGAATGGATGGATGGACGGATGTTCATGGTAGCCCCACAAGGCAGGGACTATAGTGCCCATTTTGCAAATGGAGAAACTGAGGCTGAGAGGCCGACTGACCTGTGCGAGGCTGCATGGCTGGGAATCCATGTAGCAGGTCACCAGTCGTGCAGGACGCTATTTCCCTGAGCTCGTGATGCCGGGGAGGGGTCCTCGGAGCCCCCTGGTCCCCCCTGCCTCCCCTTCCCCCGCCCCGTGCTCACCTCACTGTCCCTCCCTGTTCTCTCTGCAGGGCCAGCAGTCCTCAGGCGAGGACATGGAGATCTCGGATGACGAGATGCCCTCAGCCCCCATCACCAGCGCCGACTGCCCCAAGCCCATGGTGGTGACGCCGGGGGCGGCGGCCGTGGCAGCCCCTTCTGTGCTGGCCCCAGCTCTGCCGCTGCCCCCACCACCTGGCTTCCCGCCGCTGCCCCCGCCCCCACCACCGCCTCCACCGCAGCCTGGCTTCCCCATGCCCCCACCCCTGCCCCCGCCCCGCCCCCGCCCCCTCCGGCCCACCCCGCCGTGACGGTGCCCCCGCCACCCCTGCCGGCACCCCCCGGTGTCCCGCCCCCGCCCATCCTGCCGCCTCTGCCGCCCTTCCCGCCGGGGCTGTTTCCCGTGATGCAGGTGGACATGAGCCACGTGCTGGGCGGCCAGTGGGGCGGCATGCCCATGTCCTTCCAGATGCAGACCCAGATGCTGAGCCGGCTGATGACTGGCCAGGGCGCTTGCCCCTATCCGCCTTTCATGGCTGCCGCCGCCGGGCTGCAGTTCGTCAACCTGCCGCCCTACCGGGGCCCCTTCTCCCTGAGCAACGCCGGCCCAGGCCGCGGGCAGCACTGGCCGCCGCTGCCCAAGTTCGATCCGTCAGTGCCGCCTCCAGGCTACGTGCCCCGCCAGGAGGACCCGCACAAGGCCACGGTGGACGGCGTCCTGCTGGTGGTGCTCAAAGAGCTCAAGGCCATCATGAAGCGTGACCTGAACCGCAAGATGGTGGAGGTGGTGGCTTTCCGGGCCTTCGACGAGTGGTGGGACAAGAAGGAGCGGATGGCCAAGGTGGGTGGGGGCGGTGCGGGTGGCCGTGCGGGGGGGGCGGGACCCCAGCCAGGCACTTCTCCCTCCCGCAGCGTGGCAGCCGCAGGACACCTGGCGTTGTCAGAGTTCTGCTAACTGAGCTCTCCAGTCCGGCAGCCACTAGCTGCATGCAGCTCTGTAAATTTAAGTTAATTACGGGAAATAAGCCAGGCACGGTGACCCATGCCTGTAATCCCAGCACTTTGGGAAGCCAAGATGGGAGGATGGCTTGGGCCCAGGAGTTGGAGACCGGCCCGGGCAATACAGTGAGACCCTGTCTTTTTTTTTTTTTTTTTTTTGAGTTGGAGTCTCACTCTGTCGCCCAGGCTGGAGGGCAGTGGCCGCTCCCGGCCACCGCAGCCTCAACCTGCTGGGCTCCGCGATCCTTCCGCCTCAGCCTTCCAACTAGCTGGAACTACAGGTGTGCGCTACCACGCCCGGCTGATTTTTTGATTTATTGTAGAGATGAGGTCTCGCCAAGTTGCCCAGGTGGGTCTCGAACCTGCGGGCTCAGGCAGTCCTCTCACCTCAGCCTCCCAAAGGAGACCCTGTCTTTACAAAAAGTAAAAATAAAGCCGGGCTCGGTGGCTCAGCCTGTAATCCCGCGCCTTTGGGAGGCTGAGGTGAGTGGATTGCCTGAGCCCGCGGGTTCGAGACCCGCCTGGGCAGCGAGACTTCATCTCTACAATAAATCAAAAAATCAGCCGGGCGTGGTAGCGCATGCCTATAATTCCGGCTACTTGGAAGGCTGAGGCGGAAGGATCGCCGGAGCCCAGCAGGTCGAGGCTGCGGTGGCCGGGAGCGGCCACTGCACTCCAGTCTGGGCGACAGAGTGAGACTCCAACTCAAAAAAAAAAAAAAAAAAAAGTAAAAATAATTAGCTGGGCATGGTGACATCTGCCTGTGGTCCCAGCGACTCAGAAGGCTGAGGCTGAGCCCAGGAGGTTGAGGCTGCAGTAAGCTGTGATCCCGCCACTGCACTCCAGCCTGGACAGAGTAAGACATGGCCTCAAAAATAAAAAGAAATAAAATTAATCAATTAAAATGAAGTAAAGGCTGGGCTCAGTGGCTCGGCCAGTGATCTCAGCATTTTGGGAGGCTAAGGTGAGTGGATTTCCTGAGCCCGTGGGTTCGAGACCTACCCAGGCAACTTGGTGTGCCCTCAACTCTACAATAAATCTAAAATTAGCCGGGTGTGGCAGCACGCGCCTGTAGTTCCAGCTACTTGGAAGGCTGAAGCAGAAGGATCACCTGAGCCCAGCAGTTCGAGGCTGCGGTGGCCGGGAGCGGCCACTGCCCTCCAGTCTGGGTGACAGAGTGAGACGCCAACTCAAAAAAATAAATAAATAAAAATAAAGTGAAGTAAAATTCCAAATTCCCTATTCGCATGTGTCACATTCCCAGCACCTAGTAGCAACGTGTGACTAGTAGCAACCACCTGGTATAGCGCAGAAGCAGAATATGCTCACTGTGGCAGATAGTTTCGTGGCCAAGGTGCTCCTTGAACTTGACCTCCTCTTGCCTTCCCTCCTGCCTCCTTTCACATGGCTTGACTTGGCAGGACCATGTGTGCCTTTATAACATATATCTACTCATAACCTTAAAAATAATCTGAGGCCAGGTGCGGTGGCTCACGCCTATAATCGCAGTACTTCTAAGAGGTGGAGGCAAGAGAATTGCCTGAGCCCAGAGGTTCGAGACCAGCCTAGGCAACTTGGTGAGACCTCATCTCTACAATAAATCGAAAAATTAGCTGAGTGTGGTGGCACGTGCAGTTCTAGTTACCTGGAAGGCTGAAGTGGAAGGATCTCCTGACTCCAGCAGGTCGAGACAGCACTCGCGGCCACTGCATTCTAGCCTGGATGACTGAGACTCCAACTCACAGGAAAAAAAATCTGTAATTGCTTTCTCTCTATGTAAGAGAGAACTTTTTCTTGAATACTTTTTGTTGTTTTTTTTTTTAGTCAGGATCTCACTCTTACCCAGGCTGGAGTACAATGGTACAATCACGACAACAGCAGTCTTGACCTTCTGGGCTCCGGAGATTCCTGTCTCAGCCACCTGAGGAGCTGGAACTGTAGGCACATGCCTCCACACCCAGCTAATTTTTTTATTTTTTGCAGAGATAAAGTCTCTCTGTTTTGCCCAGGCTGGTCTCAATTTCCTGGCGATTCTCCCACCTCAGCCTCCCAAAGTGCTGGGATTGCAGGTGCGAGTCACCACACCCAGCCTTTTAAATTCTTTTACCATCTCCTCAATCGCTCCCCAGTCCTCTCTGTTCTCCTCCCCCAGGGGTGACCACAGTCATCAGTTTTGCTGTACCCACAGAGCATGTGTTGGGAAACGCTGCCATGATGTGACTGAGAGCGTGCTCTCTGAAGCACAGGGAAGTGACGGTGTCAGAGCCTGTCTCATCTGTGTGGCAGGGCAGTAAAGTCAGAGTGAGCCCTCAGAGGTCACCCGAGATGCGTTTTGTTTCCACCTCGTGTTGTTGCCTCTGTAGGAGCAGCTTGCAGTTATTCCGTTAATAATCTGAATCAAAAGAGCCCCCAGGCCTGGAGTGCTGTGCCAAGCCCCTAATGTGGCTCATTTGGGTTAATTTCCATAACACCCCTTTGAAGGCAGAACCCTTTGGAACTGCGGAGCAGGTTCTCTGTGTGCAGGGAAGCAAAACTAGGAGGTGCTGGGTATTCTTTTCTTTTTTATTGAATAGGAGTCTCACTCTGTCACCCAGGCTGAAGTGAAGTGGCATGCTCACAACCACTGCATCCTTGACCTGCTGGGCTCAAGCGATTCTTCCGCCTCAGCCTTCCAAGTAGCTAGAATTACAGGAAAGCACCACCATGCCTGGCTAATTTTTTAATTTATCATAGAGACGTGATCTCGCCAAGTTGCCCACGCTGGTTTGGACCCCGCGGACTCAGGCAATCTTCTTCCCTCCACCTCCCAAAGTGCTGGGATTATAGGGGTGAACCACCGCACCCGGCTTGGTTTTTTTCTTTTTTCTTTTTTTTTTTTGAGTTGGAGTCTCATTCTGTCACCCAGACTGGAGTGCAGTGGCCGCTCCCGGCCACCGCAGCCTCAACCTGCTGGGCTCTGGAGATCGTTCTGCCTCAGCCTTCCAAGTAGCTGGAACTACAGGCATGCGTTACCATGCCCGGCTCATTTTTGATTTATTGTAGAGATGAGGTCTCGCCAAGTTGCCCAGGCGGGTCTTGAACCCGCGGTCTCAGGCAGTCCACTCACTTCAGCCTCCCAAGGCACGGGATTACAGACTGAGCCACCGAGCCCAGCTCCAGCTTTGTTTTAACGCATCGGGACAGAATAGACTAGAAAGCCAGGTTGTGCAGCCTTCGTTGATGAAGCTGGTGCTGAGTGGTGCGGGGCCCTCACGCTGTAGGCTTAGGTTCCAGGCTGCAAAGTGCAGAGGCCGCTGTTCTATCTAAGGAAGGTGGTAAGAGGCCTGCTCTGCGGGTGAGGAAGCTGAGGGTCCATGAGGCCCAAGAGAGCTCTGAGCCTCCCGGGTGAGGTGCAGGTGGCCGGGTGCAGTCACCTTGGTGGCTGTCACTGCCGAGAGGAATGCAGGCTGCACGGAGAGGGCTTCCTCCAGGGACTGACAGTGACGACGTGTCTCTGGTGACTGTCCCTTCCTGTCCCCATCCCAGGCCTCGCTGACTCCCGTGAAGTCGGGTGAGCACAAGGACGAGGACAGGCCAAAGCCCAAGGACCGGATTGCTTCTTGCCTGTTGGAGTCCTGGGGCAAGGGCGAGGGCCTGGGCTACGAGGGCCTGGGCCTGGGCATCGGGCTGCGTGGGGCCATTCGCCTGCCCTCCTTCAAGGTCAAGAGGAAGGAGCCGCCAGACACAGCCGCGTCTGGAGACCAGAAGCGGCTGCGGCCCTCGACCTCTGTGGATGAGGAAGATGAAGGTTTGGGGCCCGTCCCCTTGTCCGCTCCCTGGGTGCCGGGGTCCCCTTCCTCCGTCCCCCAGCCGGGCACCGACACCCCTTTCTCCCCAGAGTCCGAGCGGGAGCGGGACCGCGACTTGGCGGACCCCCCCTGCGAGCTTGCCAAGCGGGACCCCAAGGGCGTGGGTGTGCGGCGGCGGCCGGCGCGACCCCTGGAGCTGGACAGCGGCGGGGAGGAGGACGAGAAGGAGTCCTTGTCTGTGTCCTCATCCTCGTCGGCCTCCTCGTCGTCGGGGTCCTCGACCACCTCTCCCTCGTCCTCGGCCTCTGACAAGGAGGAGGGGCAGGAGAGCACCGAGGAGGAAGAGGAAGAGGAGGAAGCGGAGGAGGAGGAGGAGGAGGAGGAGGAAGGCCCCAGGAGCCAGATCTCCTCCTCCTCGACCTCGTCCACATCAGACAAGGTGCCCTGGGGCTGGGAGGCCTCGGGCGCTGGGCCGAGTGGGGGGGGGGCTGGGCCCTGGGGCTCACCCGCCCTGCGCATTCCTTTCCCCAAGGAGGACGAGGACAGCGACGCCCGGGACGAGTCTGAGAACGAGGAGGAAGATGCAGCCCTGTCCGAGGCAGCGAGAAGGAAGACGGGGACTCAGACGGAGGTGAGTGGGGTGGGGGGGCCGCAGCCAACAGCCCCGCCCGGGCTCCCTCTGCCCGAGCGATCGCCAGAAATACTCTTTGGGCAAGACGTTGCACTTTTGGCTAGGCTCGGTGGCTCAGCCTCTCATCCTCATCCCGGCACTTTGGGAGGCCGAGGCGAGTGGATTGCTTGAGCCCGCAGGTTCGAGACCAGCCCGGGCAACTTGTCTCGACAATAAATCAAAAAATTAGCCAGGCATGGTAGCGTGTGCCTGTAGTTCCTGCTACTCAGAAGGCTGAGACGGAAGGATTGTCTGAGCCCAGCAAGTCCACGCCGGGGTGGCTATGAGCGTGCCACAGCACTCCAGCCTGGGCAACAGAGTGAGACTCAAAGAAAAAAAAGTTACACTTATGAGATGTTAACCTGTTAAAACACCCACGAGACGTATGACTCCACTTGCACGAAATGTGCCACGTGGGTGCATCTGTCCAGGCAGAGAGCAGATCAGCAGTGGCTCAGGGCTGGGGAAGGGAATGGGGAAAGGGGTACCCTAAAAGGGTATGTGGTTTCCTCGTCAGCTGAGGAAAATGTTTTGGAAATAAAGCCGGGCACAGCGGCTTATGCCTGTAATCCCAGCACTTTGGGAGACAGAGGTGAGAGGACTGCCTGAGCCCGGGAGTTTCAGACCAACCTGGGCAACTTGGCTAGACCTCATCTCTACAATAAATAAAAAAATTAGCCAGGCTTGGTGGTGCATGCCTGTAGTTCTAGCTGCTTAGGAGTTTGAAATGGAAAGATCACCTGAGCCCAGCAGGTTTAGGGTGCAGTGTCTGTGAGCATGCCATGGCACTCCATCCTGGGTGATAGAGTGAGACTCCGACTCAAAAAAAAAACAACAAAAGAAAATGAGTTGGGCGGGGTGGCTCAAGCCTGTAATCCCAGCACTTTGGGAGGCAGAGGCTAGAGGATTGCCTGAGCTCAGAGATTTGAGACCAGCCTGAGCAACATAGCGAGACCTCAGCTCTACAAAAATTAAAAAAAAAAAATTAGCCAGGTATGGTGGCATACACCTGTGGTTCCGGCTACTTGAAAGGCTGAGGAGGAAGGATCACCTGAGCCCAGCAGGTCGAAGCTAGAGTGGCCGGGAGCACGCCACTGCACTCTAGCCTGGGCGACAGAGTAAGACTCGACTCAAAAAAAAAAATAAGTAAATAAAAAAGAAAAAGGAAAACGTTTTGGAAATAGACAGAGGCGGGAGTTGCCCATTATGAATGTACTAAATGTCGCTGGAATATTCACTTTGGAATGAACAGTTTTCTGTTATGTGAATTTCGCCTCAGTTTTCTTCTTTAAATGATGACTGGTTAGCACCCCGAGTCACCCGTCCGAGGGTCCTGCTCAGCCCCAGCTGCCAGTAGTCTGAGGCCTTCGGTGGGCACAGCAGGTTGCGAAGCTGCTCTTCCTCTGTGCTCCCCCCCGCAGAGGAGACGGTCAGCGTTGCCACCTCCAAGCCTGAAGCCGCGTCGTCCAGCGAAAGTTCCGAGTCTTCTGAGTTTGAGTCAAGCTCCGAGTCCTCATCATCGTCCTCGGAGGATGAAGAGGAGGTGGTGGCAGGGGAAGAGGAGGAAGAGGAGGAGGAGGAGGAGGTGATGGTGGCTGAGGAGAGCGTGGCTCCTGCAGGCCCTGAGGACTTTGAGGAGGACAGGGAGGCGGCGTCTCTGGCCACAGGGCCACCTGTGATGGACTCACTGGGCCCAGAAGAGGAGGTGGACGTCGAAGCTGAGGCCGAGGCCCCCAAGGAGCGGACCCCCACGCTGGAGGAGCCCCCCCTGCCTGTGGGTGTTGAGGAGCCAGGGGACTCCTTGGAGCCCCCCGAGGAGCCAGGCCTGAGCCAGGAAGGGGACATGTTACTGTCGCCAGAGCCCCCTGTCACGGAGGTGGAGGCCCGACCCCCGTCATCCCCTGAGCGAGCTCCAGGTAACACCTGCATCCCCACTCCCGGGAGGATGTGGGAGGGAGGGAGGCAGGATGTCCGCACCCCGGAGCCAGCACGCTCCCTCTGGTGTGTAATGGCACTCTCCCAAGCCTCAGTTTCTTCTGTACGGTGGGATCACAGGGAGACAGATGACACGCCAGGAGCTGGCACTGAGTCCGGCCCTCCGTGGTCACGTCCAGACGGGAACCAGTGCTCCTCTCGCTCCTCACTGTGGTGTCCCCCTGGTGGTGTGTTCCTGGGACCATCCATCCCCTGGGATGTTCCCAAAAGGACGAACCGGGTGTCCGTGGTCACTTCGGTGGGAAGCCTTGGGGCTCTGGGCTAGATGAGGGCTGCGGGCACTGTGGTACTTGAGTGTGTGAAGATTTCAGCATATGCAGGAGTCGTAGAACGAATCTCCCGTGTCTGCCGAGGGACCACGTTTCTTCTGTTTTGTTTGTTCAGCCACTAGCCACAGTCTTTGAATATGGACTTGATGTTAAGCCTCTGTTTTGTCCCCTGTATAGTTTGAGCACTAGTAGTACGAGAGTGGACAAAATAATCTGCTCTCATGGAGTTTACATTCTAGGGCAGGGTGAAAGATGACAATAGATACATTTGAAATGTGTTCTATGACAGTAGAGGTAAAGGTTGGGGGAAACCTTGAAGGCTCTGGCAAGTGTCACAGAAACGGGACTTGCTGGATTGCACTTCTTCACAGAGCAAATGTTCTTGGACCACAGGAACTTTGTTTTGATGACACAGGGCGAGAGGCTAGCAGCTACGCCTTCTGCTTCTTGGATTGAGCCCAGCCACACTTAGGAAGCACCTACTGTGTGCCTGCACTGGGCCTGACCCTGAGCACTGCGTGAGGGCTTTCACTGGAGGGGGACAGTCTGCGTGCTCACAAGACGCTGGGGGACCCGGCGGGCCAGGAGCCAGTCAGGACCCCAAGAGATGTCTGGGTCAAATGCTAACGGTGCGTCTCTGCCGCCTTTCTGCAGAGGATGACCTGGAAGTGGAACCCGAGCCGCCCCCGATGCTCGCCTTGCCTCTGCAGCCACCGCTGCCGCCCCCCGGCCGCTGCGGCCGCCCAGCCCGCCACCGGAGCCCGAGGCCACCGAGCCCCCACGCCCGGCCGTTCCTCTGGAGCCTCCCCCCGAGGACCAGCCCCCGCGCACGCCGGGCCTCGGTGGCAGCCTGGCCAAGTCGCAGAGCACGGAGACGGTGCCAGCCACCCCGGGGCGGGGAGCCCCCACTATCGGGGGGCAGCAGCGGCCTGTCGCTGAGCTCCCCGCAGGTGCCCGGCAGCCCCTTCTCCTACCCGGCCCAGTCCCCCAGCCTGAGCAGCGGGGCCTCCCGCGGACACCGGGCCGGGACTTCAGCTTCACGCCCACCTTCCCCGAGCCGGGCGGTCCCCTGCTGCTGCCCGTCTGCCCACTCCCCACCGGCCGCCGCGACGAGCGCTCCGGGCCCCTGGCCTCCCCGGTGCTCCTGGAGACGGGACTGCCCCTCCCGCTGCCCCTGCCCCTCCCCCTGCCCTTGGCACTGCCCGTGCCCGTCCTGCGGGCCCAGTCACGGGCCCCCACTCAGCTGCCACCCCTGCTGCCCGCTTCCCTGGCCCCTTGCCCACCCCCCATCAAGCGGAAGCCGGCCGGCCCCGGCGCTCCCCGCCATCCATGCTCTCCTTGGACGGGCCCTTGGTCCGGCCGCCCCCGGGGGCCACCCTGGGAAGGGACCTCCTGCTCCTGCCCGGCCAGCCGCAGACCCCCGTCTTCCCCAGCACCCACGACCCCCGGACCGTGACCCTGGACTTCCGGAACGCGGGGATCCCGGCCCCCCCACCGCCCCTTCCCCTCCAGCCGCCCCCGCCCCCGCCCCCACCGCCCGTGGAGCCCACCAAGCTGCCCTTCAAGGAGCTGGACAACCAGTGGCCCTCGGAGGCCATCCCTCCAGGCCCCCGCGGGCGCGACGAGGTCACTGAGGAGTACATGGAGCTGGCCAAGGTGCGGGGGCCATGGCGCCGGCCGCCCAAGAAGCGCCACGAAGACCTGGTGGCCCCTTCGGCCTCGCCCGAGCTCTCGCCACCCCAGCCCCTCTTCCGGCCCCGCTCGGAGTTTGAGGAAATGACCATCCTGTATGACATCTGGAACGGTGGCATCGACGAGGAGGACATCCGCTTCCTGTGTGTCACCTACGAGCGGCTGCTGCAGCAGGACAACGGCATGGACTGGCTCAACGACACGCTCTGGGTCTACCATCCCTATATCCTGCCGGACATAATGGGGGCCACGCCTCCTGGGACGCAGAGCGTCCACGCCCACTGCCCTGGGCCCCGCCTCCTGGTCTGTAGCAGGCCCTGGTACCCGCGAAGGTGGCAGCATGCGTCACTGTCACCTCCCAAGCAATGTTGGTGCCAGCACCGTGCCAGGCTCCCAAGTGAGTCATCACTGGCACTTGTAAACACTCCCTCTGTGCTGGTTCCGTCTCGCCCCCAGAGTTAGCAGGTCTCCGGGCCGAATGTGACAATGGGATCGCACATCCTAACCACAGCAGAGACTGGCGAAGGGCTCTCTGTCCTGGCCCCTGCATTGCCTGATGTAATTCTCCCAGTAGCCTAGTGAGGTATGGGGCTATTGTTCCCAGTTTGCATCTGAAGAAATGGGATCAGAGAGGTTAAGTGACTTGCCCAAAATCACACAGCTATAAAGGGGCAGAGCTGAGATTTGAGCCCTGCACATCTGGCTTTAGAATTTGGGCTCTTGACCACGATGCTCTCCCATAACCTTTTGAGGTTGGAGGTGTCATTATTGCGGTTATATCAAACTCAGTCGTTGAGCACTCACTCTGTGTCAGGAACTCTGCTAAGTACTGTAAGTATTTGCATATTTCTTCATTCGCAGAGGCGTCATTGTTGCCCCAGCTTACACATGGGAAACCGAGGCAGAAAGTGGTTAAGAAACACACCTAGGGTGATGTGACTAGGTACTGGCTACCAGCAGACGTGTGCAGCCACGTGGAGGTGGTGTGGAAGTGGGCAGGAAAGCCTAGAGTTAGTTCCCCTGGAGATGGGTCTGAGGATGCAGAGGCTGGGCCAGGCGGGGCAAGTCTCTTGAGGGACGGGGAGGGCGCTCTGAGAATGCCATGTGGTCCTTGACCCGCACCCACCCACCAGCCTCTCCTCAGCCAAGAAGAAGAAACGTGACGACGGCATCCGTGAGCATGTGACAGGCTGCGCCCGCAGCGAAGGCTTTTACACCATCGACAAGAAGGACAAGCTCAGATACCTCAACAGCAGCCGTGCCAGCACCGATGAGCCCCCTGCTGACACCCAGGTGCTGCCTCGGGTGCCTGGGCCAGGTGGCGGGGGGAGGGGTGTTCCTGGAGGGAGGGGCTGTGGGGCCAGAGGGCCCTGGGTGCATGAGAGCTGCTCACCTGGTGCCCAGGTAGGAGGGGAGGACAAGCCTGGAAGGGAGGAGCTGGACTTCGTCCTGTGCTCCAGAGGATTTTGGTTAGGGATGTGAGCAGAGCTGTGTTTCTGGAAGGCTTATTTGTTCTTTTGTATTTTATTGTTTGTTATTTTATTTTGTTTTTTGAGTCAGAGTCTCATTCCGTCGCCCAGGCTGAAGTGCAGTGGCACGCTCATGACTGCTGCAACCTCAATCTGCTGGGCTTGGGCGATCCTTCTACTTCAGCCTTCCAAATAGCTAGAACCACAGGTGCGCACCACCACACCTGGCTAATTTATTTTTTGATTTATTGTAGAGACAAGGTCTCGCCATGTTGCCCAGGCTAGTCTCGAACCTGTGGGCTCAGGCAGTCCTCTCACCTCCACCTCTCAAAGTGCTGGGATTACAGGTGTGAGCCACCTTGCCCAGCTTGTTTGTTCCTTTTTAAAACAGCACATATCTGTTGAGCGCCTGCTGGGTGCCAGGCACTGTGCTGGGGTCACAGCAGGGGACAAAACAAAGTCATGTCCTGTGGAATTTGCGTTTTAGTGGGAAATAATCAAGTGAACAAAGATGCTTGTAGCTGGGCTTGGTGGCTCAGCCTGTAATCCCGCACCTTGGGAGGCCGAGGTGAGTGAATTGCCTGAGCCCGCGGGTTCGAGACCCGCCTGGGCAACTTGGCGAGACCTCATCTCTATGATAAATAAAAAAATGAGCCGGGCATTGTAGCACGCGCCTGTAGTTCCAGCTACTCGGAAGGCTGAGGTGGAAGGATCGCCGGAGCCCAGCTGGTCGAGGCTGTGGTGGCCGGGAGTGGCCACTGCACTCCAGTCTAGGGGGCTGAGTGCGACTCCAACTCAAAAAAAAAAAAACAATGAAAGATGCTTGTAGCCCCAAGTGGAGCGAGGGCTCCGGCTGACAGAAGAGGCAGCGGGGATTGGCAAGCCAAAGGGGTCAGAGAAGGTCATGTTTCAGCCAGACCTGGATGGGGTGAGGGGACCAGCCACACGGGGAATAGGGGAGACCACAGAGAGGCAGACAAGGACTTATCTAAGGAGTTAAAACAATCCGGGCACGGTGGCTCACACCTGCGACCCCAGCACTTTGGGGGGTTGAGGTGGGAGGGTTGCTTGAGCCCAGGAGTTCAAGACCAGCCTAGGTCTTGATATAACAAAACCTCGTCTCTACAAAAAATTAGCCAGGCATGGTGGCAAGCACCTGTAGTCCCAGCTACTCAGGGAGCTGAGGCAGAAAGATCTGATCCTGGGAGGCTGAGGCCGCAATGAGCCACCAGTGTGCCAGTACCCCAGCCTGGGCCACAGAGTGAGATTTCAACTCCAAACAAAGTTAAAACAGGAGGAAAGGGGCTCACTAAATCCGGCAGGCCACCCACAGTGAGAACGACACATGCAAAGACCCTGAGGCAGGGAGGAGCTCTGTGTGAGAGAGGAAGGAAGGTCCGCTTGTGGCCAGAGACACAGCCCACAGGTCACCAGGTTCCAGGGGCCTGTGGTGATGAGGCTGGGCTTATTCTGCGTCTGGTGGCAGGTGGAGGGAGGGTTTTGAGGGAAGAGGTGGGAATGACACGGTTCAGTCGTCGAAGCTTACTGACTGTTATGTAGAATTGACTGTCAGAGTCCCCAGGGGACACTGTGAGGGGCTTGTCACCGTTTTCAGGCCAAACGTGAGGACAACTTGGACTCCAGTGGGCCGTGAGGAAGACGTGCGGCCACTTGAAAGAATACTTGAGCGTGGCGTGGTCAGGACCGCAGGCTAGATTGGGGACTGGAGATGACGGAGTGGGTGGGGCTACCCAAGGTCTGACTTGGGGGACTGGGTAGCTGGACGCCAAACCCTGAGATGGGAAGGCAGATGGCACCGCACTGGGGGAAGCTTAAGCTTTGAGGTTTCCAGAACATCCGGGTAACGAGACTGGGCAGGTAGTTAGACACAGGCGTCCTGCAGAGCTTGGGAGAGGATTTCCGACCGGGACCTGAATTCAGGCATCATCAGCATGGAAATGGTAACCGAGGGCCACGGCAGGGGTGAGCTCACCCAGGGAGAGCACAGGAGAAGGGCCGAGGTTCGGGGACCTCCGAGGGTTAATGGGTGGAGGCCGAGGGAGGTCAAGAGAAAGAAGGGACATGAGGGTGTTGGAAGGATCCTCCATTTCGAATGCTTGGGGAAATCCAAGCGTCTCGGGGTGTTGGAGTAGACGCCACCATCCTGGCCTTGTGCGGTGGCTCATGCCTGTAATCTCAGCACTGTGGGAGGCAGAGGTGAGAGGATTGCCTGAGCCCAGGTGTTTGAGACCAGCCTGGGCAACATGGCGGGTCCTCGTCTCTACAATAAATCAAAAAATTAGATGGGGATGGTGGTGTGCACCTGTAGTTCCAGCTTCTTGGAAGGCTAAGGTGGAAGGATCTCCTGAGCCCAGCAGGTCAAGGCTGCGGTGGCCATGAGCGTGCCACCGTGTTCCAGCCTGGGCAACAGAATAAGATTCCCACTCAAAAAAAACCCAAACAAAACAAAAACAGACACTGTCATCCTTCCAGATTTTCAGCTGAGATGGGAAAAGGCAGCACAAGTCAGGGAAAACTGTCTTGTCGATTTGAAGGCGGGAGGCACTTAGGGCGTTCAGATACTGACGGGAAGGAGGGGGCAGGGAAACGGTGACACTTAGGGACACACAGGCTCAGAGGCCCAGAGCCCGGAGCCTGGGATGTGGCGGACAGCAGAGACTCGGCACCTGGGGTGGGGTTGCCAGGGCTGCGGCGGGACCCGTGTCCGCTGAGCCCCGTCCACGCCCATCCCGACTCACAGGGCATGAGCATCCCAGCGCAGCCTCACGCCTCCACCCGCGCGGGATCAGAGCGGCGGTCAGAGCAGCGCCGCCTGCTGTCCTCCTTCACCGGCAGCTGTGACAGCGACCTGCTCAAGTTCAACCAGCTCAAGGTGAGGTGGGGCCCGTGGGGGAGGGGGGGCAGGACCCAAGGCTGGGGCTCACCTCCCGTCTCCCGCCCTCCTGCAGTTCCGGAAGAAAAAGCTGAAGTTTTGCAAGAGCCACATCCACGACTGGGGCCTGTTCGCCATGGAGCCCATCGCAGCCGACGAGATGGTCATCGAGTACGTGGGCCAGAACATCCGCCAGGTAGGCGCAGCCCGGCGGGCGGGCGTGGGGCAAGCCCGGGCCCAGCCCGGCGCAGACTGACACCCTTCTGTGGCCAGGTGATCGCGGACATGCGGGAGAAGCGCTACGAGGATGAGGGCATCGGCAGTAGCTACATGTTCCGGGTGGACCACGACACCATCATCGACGCCACCAAGTGCGGGAACTTCGCGCGTTTCATCAACCACAGCTGCAACGTGAGTGCCCAGTGAGGGGGAGGGCACAGGCACCGGCTCAGCCCCCTTCCCTGGCTCGGGTCAGCCAAGGGCTAACAGGAGGGAGGGTGGGGATGCGAGGCCCTGTGCAAGGAGGCCTTCTCCTGCGAGCCTTAGTTTTCTCAATTGTAAAATGGGCATAATGAGACTTATGAGCAGGAAAGGACTAAAGGTGCTCAAGAGGTGGTTGGGTCAGACGCAGTGGCTCACGCCTGTAATCCCAGCACTTTGGGAGGTGGAGGCAAGAGGATTGCCTGAGCCCATAGGTTCGAGACCAGCCTGGGCAACGTGGTGAGACCTCGTCTCTACAATAAGTCAAAAGATCAGCCAGGTGTGGTGGCACATGCCTATGGTTTCAGCTACTTGGAAGGCTGAGGCAGAAGGATCACCTGAACCCAGGAGGTGAAGGCTGCAGTGACCATGAGCATGCCACTGCACTCCAGCCTGGGTGACAAAGTGAGACTCCGATTCAAAAAAAAACCACACAAACGAAAGAAGTGGTTGGTTTAATTAATTGCTAATTCCGGAGTTCCCACCCAGTGCTGGACTTTGTTCTGTGCCTCCATTGGTCAAGCGCAGTCCTCCAAGGGCAAAGCTGCCCACTGGAAGTTTCTGCATTGGGGAGAATGCCCCATATCTGTGCTGTCCACTGATATATTTTAGCCACGTGTGTGGTGTTGAGGGCTTGAAATGTGACTGGTGCAACTGAGGAACTGAGTTTTACATTTTATTTAATTTTAATTAGTTGGGTGTGATGGCTCATGCCTGTAATCCCAGCACTTTGGGAGATGGAGGTGAGAGGATTGCTTGATCCCAGCCTGGGTAACTTGGTGAGATCTCATCTCTACAATAAATCAAGAAAAAGAGGCTGGGTGTCGTGGCACATGCCTGTAGTTCTAGCTACTTGCAAGGCTGAAACAGAAGGATCGCCTGAGCCCAGCAGGTTGAGGCTGCAGTGGCCGTGAACGTGCCACTGCACTCCAACCTGGGCAACAGAGTGAGATTCCTACTAAAAATAATAATAATCATAAATTTTTTTTTTTTTTTGAATTGGAGTCTCACTCGGTTGCCCAGACTGGAGTGCAGTGGCCGCTCCCGGCCACCGCAGCCTCGCCTGCTGGGCTCCAGCGATCCTTCCGCCTCAGCCTTCTGAGTAGCCGGAATTACAGGCGTGCACTACCACACCTGGCTGATTTTTTGATTTATTGTAGAGATGAGGTCTCGCTGTCCAGGCGGGTCTCGAACCCGCGGGCTGGCAATCCACTCACCTCAGCCTCCCAAAGGTGCGGGATTATAGGCTGGGCGACAGAGCCCGGCTAATAATCATAAATTTAAACTAAAGCAGCCACTTGTGGCCAGTGGTGACCATGTTGGGTGGTACAGGTCCAGAGGGAGGTGGTGTTGACCGCAGGGCTTCAAGTGCTAAAGGATCAGCTAACCACAGGAACCTCCCAGCAGGAGGCAAGCTGGTTACGGGGGACATACCCCTGGCTCTGAGGTCGAGTCTTGGCATTGCTACTTAGCAAGATACCGTAGGCCAGTTATTTAAAGTCTCTGTGTCTTAGTTTCCCCATCCATAAAACAGGACGGTAGCAGTCCCTTCTTGTAGTTGCTGGGAGGGTCAAACGGGTTACTGTCTGTGGGCCCTCTGATGTGCTGACAAGAAGTCCTCAGTTGTGCCAGGTCTCATGACTGTGACTTGGCCGCTGTCTTGGCTCGAGGGGCCACTAGAGACTTTCTTGTGACTATCCTGTGAGATTGAGAGTAAGAGGGAGTGGCCCGGGGGAAGTGGTGAGTGAGGCTACTGTTCTGGCCAAAGGGACTGGGCATGTCCAAAGGCCCTGGGGCAGCAGGAAGAGCATCTGTTGGAGAGACTGCAAGGGAGGCAGTAGGGATGGGTGGCCAAGAGGGAAGAGGCAAGAGGAAGGCGGGCAGATCGCTCAGCCTTGTTCCCTGAGCTGAGAACTAAGTTTCTCTAAAAGCCAAGGCGGGTCACTGTGGTGTGGCAGGACCTGCCATCGCTTTGGAGAGATTTCCCTGACTGCTGGCTCAGAAGTCGATTTTTTCAGCAGGAGAGTAATAGCGGGGGGAGGGGGCTGCTATAGGCGGGGTGGTGGGTGATGGGTCCTGTGCGTAGCTGGAGGCCACGAGGTTGACAGTAGTAGAACCGAGAGGTCATTAGGAGATAGAATCCACCGGACATGGGTGACCAGATCTGGGAGGCGGTCAGGTGCTGCAGGGCCTGGGTTTGTGGGGTAACCACTGCCTAGATTGCAGGTTTAGGTTTGTGCTTACCGAGTCAAACATGTCTCTTGGAACGGTAGTTGGATTTATGGGGTTTGGAGCGGGGGCCAGCAAACCTCTCCTTTAAAGGGCCAGAGAGGATCTCTCTCTTTTTTTTTTTTTTTTTTTGAGTTGGAGTCTCACTCTGTCACCCAGACTGGAGTGCAGTAGCCGCTCCCGACCACCACAGCCTCGACCTGCTGGGCTCCGGTCATCCTTCCGCCTCAGCCTTCCAAGTAGCTGGAACTACAGGCGCGCGCCACCATGCCTGGCTGATTTTTTGATTTATTGTAGAGATGAGGTCTCACTGTCCAGGCAGGTCTCGAACCTGCAGGCTCAGGCAACCCACTCACCTCACCTCAGCCTCCCATAGGCGCGGGATTACAGGTTGAGCCACTGAGCCCAGCTCTCTTTTTTTTTTTTTTTTTTTTGAGCAGGAGTCTCATGGTCGCCCAGGCTGGAGTGCAGTAGCACGCTCACGGCCACCATAGCCTCGACCTGCTAGGCTTAGACAATCCTTTCGCCTCAGCCTTCCAAGTAGCTGAACTACAGGAGCATGCCACCACGCCCAGCTAATTTTTTGATTTATTGTAGAGACGAGGTCTCATCAAGTTGCCTAGACTGGTCTCGAACCCTCAGGCTCAGGCAGTCCTCTCACCTCGGCTTCCCAGACTGCTGGGAACCACCATACCTGGCCACCAGAGAATCTCTGTAGCAATGACTTAAAACTCTTGTTATAATAAAAGTAGCCACAGAGGAAATGCAAATGAACATGTGAATGTGCGTGGCTAGATGCCTATAAAACTTTAATACTAAAACAGGCAGCTTTGGGCCTCAGGTTGCTGACCCTTTCCTTGTCTCGGGCTCAAAAGTGGAGCCTGGGCCAGGTGGGTAATCCCAGCACTTTGGGAGGCCAAGGCGAGAGGATTGCTTGAGCCCAGGAGTTCGAGACCAGCCTGGGCAACATAGTGAGACCTTGTCTCTACAAAACATCAAAAAATTAGCTAGACATGGTGCATTCCTGTAGTCCCAGGAGGTTGAGGCTGCAGTGAGCCATGGTTGTGCCTGGAAGACAGAGTGAGACCCTAATTCAGAAAAAAAAGTGAGGCCTGGGCGAAAGTATCTATATCTTTGGGAGTCACCTGCACTATGGATGGAAATGGAAGCCCTGGGAAATAATTATCATTATGGAATATCAGAGGCGAGGGGTTCTTGTCACCAGAGTGGGGAACCGAGGCCTAGAGCAGGTGACCAGTGGGAGAGGAGTCACGTGGCAGGGAGTCGGGCCTTGAACACAGGCTCAGCTGGGTTTGAGGGGGAAGGCCGGGGGGAGCCTGGCAGAGCCTGGGATTCACCCTCCTCTGCCCCCTACAGCCCAACTGCTACGCCAAGGTGATCACGGTGGAGTCACAGAAAAAGATCGTCATCTACTCGAAACAGCACATCAATGTCAACGAGGAGATCACCTACGACTACAAGTTCCCCATCGAGGACGTCAAGATCCCCTGCCTCTGCGGCTCTGAGAACTGCCGGGGGACCCTCAACTAGGCCCCCGGGCCAAACTTGAAGGATATCAGCCGCCTCCGGGGCTCCTGAGTGTGGACCCCCGGCCCCAGGGCCTGGCTCCACCGCCCACCCCCATTTCAGGTGCTGTCCTCTACCCAGCGGCCATGTCAGGGCCTGGCGCCCCCACACCACCCCCAGGAGCCTGCGGCTCCGGCCCCTCAGCGGGAAAGGGCTTCTCTGTCGTTCAGCCCACGTCTCTTTCGTTTTTCAGAAAGGCTCCTTTCAGGACTTTTGTTGAACTCCAGCATCAATTCCTCTCTCTGTCTCTCTCTCTCTCTCCCCCTCCCTCTCCGTCTCCCTCTCTCCCCACCTCTTCCTCTTCTCTGCCGTTTCTCTTTCCCATCTTGATCCTCAGCCTCATCCCGTGAATGCTGCTACATCGTTTTGTCTTCTCTTCCTTTTCTTCCTCGGCATAAGAAAAGACATTTTAACCGTTGAAATGTGAAGGCAAAATCAGAGAGGGACCCTCTGGGGGTGCGGAGGCCTCGGTGTGAGTGCGTGTCGGCCAGTGTTGCGACCCCACTCGGGCCGGACCCTGGGCCCGGTGCTGCGGGGAGGAGGCGGGCTGGGCTCGCAGCCTGGACCTCAGAACACTACGCCCCGAAAGGCCCCCTCTCTGCCTGTGGACGCAGAGAGGAGACCCCACGCCTGTCCCCGCCCGCTCCCCAGCCCGTTCCTTCCCCAGTGGCCTGGGGGCGCCACCCACCCGGGCAGACCCAGCGGAGCCAAGCTGGTCCCAGGCAGGAAGGTCCTCTCTGGGCTCTCCCTGCCACCCCACACCCCACCACCCCCCAAATCTTGGGTTCAATGTTTACTTTCTCATTCGGATGCCAGCAACGAGGGAGCCTCCAGGAGGCCCTGGCGCGAACCGGGGCTGGGGAGGGCTGCGGCCGCTCTCTCCTGCCCTTGCCTTCACCCTGGGCTGGAGGGGGCTCCCGGGCAGGCGGGTCCCCATCCCGCCATTACGGGTTGTCCGACCGTCTGCGTGTGGCATTTTTTTGTTGATAAGCTTCACCCGCTCACCCTGGTCCACACCCACCTCCCCCTCCCGTGCCAGCAGCCCCCCCCCCCAAGAAGGCCAGAGCGTATTTATTTTCGGAGTGAGCAGGTTTATTTCTCCCAGAGAAAAGAAAAGAAATCTTGGAAAAGATTTTAAAACTCAGATGTAAGTCTTGGATCTTTTTTTTTTTTTTCTCTTTTAGCCCCTTCAAGCCCCTTCCCATCCTCTTCAGGGTTTATTTCCATGGGTTTTTTTTCTTGTGCGTGTATAAAATCAAAACAAAGGGGAAAAAATAGGTTTTTGAAGTTCAGAAGCGACTTCTGTATATAGGCTGCCGTAAAGGACTTCTTGGGAACATTGTTTCTTGTAGAAACATGTGGGAAGACTTTTGTGCTCATTCATTTCTTTGTACTTCCAAAAAAAAAAAAAAAAAACCGACACACACAGAAGCAAGTCCCCTGTCCCCCTGAAAGCAGAGCAGGCGTGTAAATAATTTCTGGACGGTGACTGTTGTGACCGGGAGTCCTCACCAAGACGAGAGTGCCCGTGTAGGAGTCGCGGCCACCCGGACGTGCGCGGAGCCCCCTGTATCTCAGCTTGTGTCAAGCTTGTATCATGTAAATTCTGTACAAAGAATTGTTATTTTTCTCTTTTTTTTGTCGTTGGTGGTTTTGTTGTGTGTTTTTTTTTTTTTTTTTTTTAATTTCTTCACCCTCAGCCCTCTCTATTTGAGACTGTGCCCTCCGGTTTCAAGGTCAAGGAAATCCGTGGCATTAAGACACAGAGGGGGCACTTGGGCACAGCGGCGACCTTCTCTTCCGTTTGCGGTTTTCTGCCTAATTGTGCAACCGAGGAAATATTTATTTTTCACATGAGGAAATGTGTAGCTTGTAGAGATGGCTGGTTTTAAGTTCCTTGTGCAGCCCCCAAGGGGCTGTCTTCATTCTACCCCTCTTCTGCCCCCCAAAAGAGAGAAGGGGGGTGGTGAGGAAACCGGGGGAGGGGCCTCACCCTGCCCCGCTCCACTCCGCCCTCCCCTTGCCCAACCCTCCGGCCCAGTGCTGAGCTCACGGCCTTCACGAAGAGTGAGAGGCTGGGCCTCCCCTGTCCCCGGAGCCCCTGCCCACCCCCAGAATGGTTTGCAATAATCCAGAAATGTGTTCATTCATTTTGCTTTCAACCCCTTCATTTTCCTTGAACAGATCTCTGCTTTTGAAGAGTTGGGGGTTTCTGCTTTTTTCCCCCTCCCTTTTCTCTCCCTCCCTTCCCCTGCAAAGAAGAGATCCAATCAGTTTTAGGGACGTTTGTGTGTATAGACTCCGTCACCCGTATGTAACTTGTTTTGAAGAGAAGTGTTTCCGTTGTGTGTCTTGCTGTAAATATTTGTTCATATTTTTGTGAATTCAATACTATGTACCATTGTATTATAGTAACTTTTATAAAGCAAACCATAAATATACTGACTTTTCTTACAGATACGCCGTCTCTCGCTCTCCTCTCTCCCTTTCCTCATTTTTCTGTTGGGAGCACATTCTGCTCACTTAGAGGGTAGGCTGGTCCATGTGTGGGGTGGGGTGGTCCACTCAGACCATCCGTTCTTTTGTTTTTTTTTTTTTTGAGTTGGAGTCTCACTCTGTCGCCCAGACTGGAGTGCAGTGGCCGCTCCCGGCCACCGCAGCTTCGACCTGCTGGGCTCCGGCGATCCTTCCGCCTCAGCCTCCCAAGCAGCCGGAATTACAGGCATGCGCCACCACGCCCGGCTGATTTTTTGATTTATTGTAGAGATGAGGTCTTGCTGCCCAGGCGGGTCTCGAACCCGCGGGCTCAGGCAATCCACTCACCTCAGCCTCCCAAAGGCATGGAATTACAGGTTGAGCCACCAAGCCCAGCCAGACCATCCGTTCTTAAACTATGAGCCTGTGGGTGGCTGTGTGAATGGGGCCAAATCATAGTTAGACTAGACTTTCCACAGCTTTTAAGTTTGTCTTCTAGATTTGTTTCCCCTTAAAACCATAGGTTTCTGACACCATTAGGTCTGCAATCAAGGAATCAAGATCAAGTGTCCTGTTGCTGTCACAAGAAGTACTTGGAATAGTGTTTCCTCAAATATGTTTTAACACAGAGCTGGGTGTGGTGGCTTGCACCTATAATCTCAGCAATTTGGGTGGCCAAGGTGAGAGAGTTGCCTGAGCTCAGGGGTTCGAAACCAGCCTGGGCAATTTGGCAAGACCTCGTCTCTACAATAAATCAAAAAATTAGCTGGGTCTGGTGGGCTGCACCTGTAGTTCCAGCTACTTGGAAGGCTGAGGCGGAAGGATCGCCCTGAGCCCAGCAGGTTGAGGCTGCGGTGGTCCTGAGTGTGCTGCTGCACTCCTGCCTGGGTGACAGAGTGAGACTCCAACTAAAAAACAAAAACACAGAGAAGTCCCTCGGGTGGGCATTTGATGAGGGAAGGAATTGATACCATGGTATATCTGGAGAAGAATTGAATATATCCAGTGTTGGTAACATTCTAGAAGGGCTGTGCCCCCAGTGGGTCTCAGCTCTGCCTGACCCAGTGGAGGATATCAAGGGGTCCACAGCTGGTGTCTGTGGCATCTCCGAGAAGGAAAATGTTAAAACCTTAGCAAAAGCAATATGACTGAAAAGATGCTGCACCTCACTTCTTATGAGAGAAAGGTGAATTACTCCATAATGCTATTTCCCCCTCTCAAAGTGGCAAATCATTAGAAGGAGGAAGAAGACCAGTTTTGGTGAACAGGAGGCAGGGAGCTCTCATGTGACATTAGTAGAAGCATAAATTGCTGCACACGTTAGGAGGAAAAATTAGATATTAGCAAGCATTATTTAAAACGCCCATCAGCCGGGTGCGGTGGCTCACACCTATAATCCCAGCAATTTGGGAGGCCGAGGTGAGAGGATAGCCTGAGCCCATGGGTTCAAGACCAGTCTGGGCAACTTGGCAAGACCTCTTCTCTACAATAAATCAGAAAAGTTATTCGGGCATGGTGTCATGTGCCTGTAGTTCCAGCTACTTGGAAGGCTGAGACAGAAGGATCGCCTGAGCCCAGCAGGTTGAGGCTGCAGTGCCCATGAGCATGCCACGCCACTGCACTCCAGCCTGGGCGACAGAATGAGACTCCGACTCAAAAAAATAAAATAAATAAATGCTGTAGTAAAGAGGAAAATAGCTAAGAGAAGGGGGTGTCCGTTTGGGGGCAGCGTAGAATTTTATTTATTTATTTTGAGTTGGAGTCTTACTCTATCGCCCAGGCTGGAGTGCAGTGGCACACTCACGACCACCCCAGTATTGACCTGCTGGGCTCCAGTGATCCTTTCACCTCAGCCTTCCAAGTAGCTGGAACTACAGCCGCGTGCTACCACAACCGGCTAATTTTTTATTTATCCTAGAGACAAAGTCTCGTCAAGTTGCCTGGGCAGGTTTTGAACCCATGGGCTCAGGCAATCCATTTGCCTCGGCCTCCCAAAGTGCTGGGATTACAAGCTGAGCCACCAAGCCCGGCCACAATTTTAAATAAGGTAGTCAGAAGTCGAAACTCCATTGAACATTTGAACAAAGCTCAAAGGTGAGAAGGGAGTTACTTCTGTGAACATCCAGGGTGAAGGGTGTTCCAGACAGAAGGAGGAGTGCGTGCAAAGGCCCTGAGGCAGGAACTTGCCTGGTGTGTTTGAGAAATAGCAAAAAGGCCACATCTGAACTAGGGAGGGGAGATGGTGGGTGGGGAGACAGTCAGTGTGGAGCCTTGCAAGCCACCACCAGGGCAATCCAGGGAGTCCAGCCCAAGGCACCAGAGGACCCACGTCCAATCCTGAGCTTCATCTCTCTTGAACTTGCTCCTACTGCCACACTGGTCAATGACACTTCTGTTTCCCACCTCTACCCACCCCTGCCTGCCGCTGATCACCGAAGCTTAAAACCCAGCGATCCAGGCTTCTTCCTTGCCCCTCCCTCACCTACCAAAGCTGATGTTTCTTCCTTATTTCTCTAATCCATCCACTTCCTCCTCTGCCCCTCTTCAGTCCCACGAGATAAATCCTTTATTGGTTCTGCTCTGAGGGCCAAAATTGGAGGCCCCTCCTGGATTCTCAGGAGGCTGAAGCAGGAAGGAAGATTGCTTGAGCCCGGGAGTCTCACTATGGGTAACATAGTGAGACCTCATCTCTACCAAAAATAAAAAATAAAAATAAAAATTTTAGCCAAGTGTAATGGTGCACAGCTGTAGTCCCAGCTACTCAGGAGACTAAGGTCGAAAGACTGAAAGCCCAGGAGATGGAGGCTGTGGTGAGCCATGATCATGCCACTGTACTCCAGCTTGGGCAAAAGAGTGAGACCCTGACTCAAAAAATAAATAAAATAAAAGACAATGGGTGTGACGGCACATGCCTGTGAGCCTAGCACTTTGGGAGGCCAAAGCAGGCGGATCTCTTGAGGTCAGGAGTCCGAGTCCAATCGGGACAATATAGGGAGACTCTTTTTCTCAAAAAAAAAAAAAAAAAAGGAGCCCTAACTCAAGACGTCTGTATACACAGGGCAGATGGAAGGGGAATATACTGTAAGAGGCAGATTTGGACAACAGCTCCTCTAAAAGTAAAAAGAACACTTAGAAAATGCTGACTCTGACTCTGCCGGTGCTATTTTTTTTTTTTTAGTCAGAGTCTTGCTCTGTTGCCCAGGTTGGAGTGCAGTGGTACGCTCACAGCCACCACAGCCTCGATCTGCTGGGCTCAGATGATCCTACCGCCTCAGCTTTCCAAGTAGCTGGAACTACAGGCACGCACCACCATGGCCAGCTAATTTTTTGATTTGTTGTAAAGATGAGGTCTTGCCAAGTTGCCCAGGCTGGTCTGGAACTCCTGGGCTCAGGCAATCCTCTCACCTCTGCCTCCCAAAGTGCTGGGATTACAGGCGTGAGTCACCACGCCTGGCTTTTTTTTTTTTTTTTTTTTTTTTAGTTGGAGTCTTACTCTGTCACCCAGACCGGAGTGCAGTGGCCGCTCCTGGCCACCGCAGCCTCGCCTGCGGGGCTCCCGCGATCCTTCCGCCTCAGCCTTCCGAGTAGCTGGAACTACAGGCGCGCGCTACCACGCCCGGCTGATTTTTTGATTTACTGTAGAGATGAGGTCTCGCTGCCCAGGTGGGTCTCGAACCCACAGGCTCAGGCAATCCACTCACCTCAGCCTCCCAAAGCGTGGGATTACAGGCTGAGCCACCGAGCCCGGCTTAATTTTTTGATTTATTGTAGAGATGAGGTCTCGCCTGCCCAGGCGGGTCTCGAACCTGAGGGCTCAGGCAATCCACTCTCCTCAGCCTCCCAAAGGCGTGGGATTACAGGCTGAGCCACCAAGACCGGCCTTTTTTTTTTTTTTTTCTTCCAATAGTCAGGGTCTCATTCTGTGGTCAGGTTAGAGTGCAGTGACCCAGTCATAGCTCACTGCAGCCTTGAACTCCTGGGCTCAAGCAATCCCCCTGCCTCAGGCTCTGGAGAAGTTGAAAATACAGGCACATGTCACCACACCTGGCTAATTAAACAAATTTTTTTTTTTGTAGAAACAGGGTCTCACTATGTTGCCCAGGCTGGTCTTGAGCTCCTGGCTTCAATAGGATCCTCCTGTCTCCAAAGTGCTAGAATCACAGGAATGAGCCACTGTACCTGGTCCAGATTTGTTTCCCTTTCACTGAGGTTTGACTGCTAAGATCTATTTCTGAGTTGGCTTATATCCTCAGGACACTCAGGGAGGAGTGTCAAGCATTAGAAACAGAAAGAAAGGAGACCCCATTCGCCCTCCACCTCCTCCTCCCTGGGTTTTTTTTTTTTTTTTTAATTGGAGTCTCACTCTGTCACCCAGACTGAAGTGCAGTGGCAGCTCCCGGCCACTGCAGCCTCGACCTACTGGGCTCCGGCGATCCTTCCACCTCAGCCTTCCAAGTAGCCGGAATTACAGGCATGCGCTACCACGCCCAGCTGATTTTTTTGATTTATTGTAGAGATGAGATCTCGCTGCCCAGGCGGGTCTCGAACGCGCGGGCTCAGGCAATCCACTCACCTCAGCCTCCCAAAGGCGCGGGATTACAAGGCTGAGCCACCGGGCCCGGCTCCTCCCTGGTTTTGTAGAAAGAATTTCCTTCCAAGGGTTTTAGGTTTTAGGCCCAGCAGCTCTCCCCCAATGGACTTTTTTTTTTGAGTTGGAGTCTCACTCTGTCGCCCAGGCTGGAGTACAGTGGCACGCCCACGGCCACCGCAGCCTCCACCTGCTGGGATCAGGCGATCCTTCCGCCTCAATCTTCCAAGTAGCTGGGACTACGGGCGTGTGCCACCACGCCCAGCTAATTTTTTGGTGTTGTTGTAGAGATGAAGTCTCACCAAGTTGCCCAGGCTGATCTCGAACCCCTGGGCTCAAGCAATCCTCTCGCCTCTGCCTCCCAAAGCGTTGGGAATACAGGCGTGAGCCGCTGCGCCCGGTGGCCTCATCCTTTTGCAAGGATCACTCACACTTGAGTATGAATGAGCCCCTTTCCAGAAGGAGTCCCCACAGGAAGCGAGGCTGGGGGCGGGGGCGCTGCATTGGGTTGACATTGGCACTGCCCTGCTGAGGGTGGAGGCCAGATGCTGAGAGGCTCCGATCCCTCCTACCTGGTTTATCTCTCAGGCCAGAAGCCAAGGAACCATGTTCCGGGGACAGCTGAGCAGAAGTGCCTTGACTAACACTCTCTCCCCTCCTTGGTCCAGAAGTTTGGGCTCTGGGAGGCAAAACTGAAGACAGCTCATCCTTGGAGAGCATAAAGCCTTGGACAAGACGCCGCCAAGTTCCGTCCCCCACTCAGGCCTTTAACCCTTGCCGTCCCCTCTTCCTGAGACACTGCTCGGATTTTCCCATAAATGGCTCCCCCAAAAGTCACCTTCGCAGAGGGGCCCCCCCGGATCGAAGTTAGACCCTCTGCGACGTTCCCCTCGACACTGTCATCGCCTGCTTTATTGTCTGGATAATATTTTCCACTCTACGAAACGGCGCTACCTGTCCTTCCCTCTAGAGTGCAAGCCCCCCGCCTCCGCTGGTTCCAGAACTCCCCGCCTCCCCCGGAGCGGCCCCACCTAGCAAAGCGCTTGTTTGCGCCAGCGCCTCCTCGCGTTCCGTGCTCTCGCTCCCAGCCTCCCCCTGGCGGCGAAGAGGCGCCACCGCTCCACCGCCGGGCACAAACAGACACCTCATGGGACCCGGGGCCGCTTTACTCGGGAGGACGCGAGCAGAGAGCCGCCCGGCCAGGGGGCGTGGCCAGGAGGTGGGCGGGGCCTTGGGTCCCGGAGCCGGCTGTAGGCGGAGTCTAAGGGCGAGGCCCGCGGGGAAGGGTCTGATGAGGTTCAGGGCCCGGGAGGTGGGCGTGCTCCAGAAACGGGAGGCGTGGCCTTCCGCCGGCGTGTGGGCGGGGCCTAGGTAGGGCGGGCGGGGCCTAGGTGGGGCGGGCGGGGCGGGCGGGGCGGGCGGGGCCTACATGCCCGGCACCACCCCGTTGGGCTTCAGGTCGGTGAGATTGCCCCGCAGATCCTGCTCCTCCTCGAAAGCCTTGAACAGTGCGTTAAAGTTGCCAGCTCCAAAACCCTGGACCAGGGGAGAGACGAGGTGAGCTGGGGACCCAGAAAGCCCACCGTGCTACCTGCCTGCCTCCTCGGGCCTGCGGGTGACAAGACCGTACCTCGTGGTTGTGGCGCTGGATGATTTCTATGAAGAGCGTGGGCCGGTCCTGCATGGGCTTGGTGAAGATTTGCAGGAGGTAGCCTTTCTCGTCGTAGTCCACCAGGATTTTCAGCTCCTAGGCGGGAGACAGGGGCCTCTGCTAGGGAAGGGTGGCCTGCTCTTGTGTGTGTGTGTGTGTGTGTGTGTGTGTTTCGGAGTCTCACTCTGTCGCCCAGGCTGGACTGGGCTCGGGCGATCCTTGGGCCTCAGACTTCCAAGTAGCTGGAACCACAGGCGCATGTCCCACGCCTAGCTAATTTTTTTGATTTATTGTAGAGACAAAGGCTCGCCAGACTGCCCAGGCTAGTCTTGAACCCCTGGACTCAGGCAATCCTCTTGCCTCCGCCTTCCAAAATGCTGGGATTACAGGCATGAGCCACCACACCGGGCTTGGCCTGCTCTTCTAACCTGGCAAGTGGGAGCCTAAGAAAGTCCACAGGGGCTCCTGCACCCCAAAGCCAGGAAAACATCCCTTTTCTGGCAGTTCCAGCCACCTCCCAATATATCCCCAAATTGCCTTTTTACCACTCCTGCTGCAGTCCCTGAGCCACCCTCAAGATTGCTTCCTGCCTCCTTTCATTCCACGCTCCCTACAGACATCAGCAGGATTTTTTTTTTTTTTTTTGAGTTGGAGTCTCACTCTGTCGCCCAGGCTGGAGTGCAGTTGCATGCTCACAGCCACCGTAGCCTCCACCTGCTGGGCTCCGGCGATCCTTCCGCCTCAGCCTTCCAAGTAGCTGGAACTACAGGCGCATGCTACCATGCCCAGCTAATTTTTGATTTATTATAGAGACGAGGTCTCATCAAGGTGCCTGGGCTGGTCTCACATTCACAGGCTCAGGCAATCCACTTGCCTCGGCCTCCCAAAGTGCTGGGAATACAGGCTGAGCCACTGAGCCTGGCCAGGGGAATCTTTTAAACATCAGATCATGTCACTGCCCTCCTTAAAACCCTCCCGTGAAAATCAGAACCTCTATGTGTTGCTGGTGGGAACGTAAAATGGTGCAACCACTCTGGAAAAAAATCTAGCAGTTTCTGCAAAGGGTAAACATAGGGTTACAATGGGACCCAGCAATTCCACTGTAGATATACATATGTACAGAAGAGAATTGGAAATATATGTCCGTACAAAATCCTGTACACCAATGTTCACAGCAGCATTATTTATAACAGCCAAAAGGTGGACACAACCCAAATACCTATCAACTGATGAATGGATAAACAAAATGTGATATATCCATCCTATAGCATGTTATTTAGCCACGAAAAGGAGTGAAATGCTGACACGTGCTCCAACACCAATGAACCTTGAAAACATGATGCTAACAGACATACTGTGAGATTCCATTTATATGAAAAGTCCAGAATAGGCAAAACCATAGAGATTGAAGCTAGATGACTGGTTCCCTAGGGATGGGATGGGAAGGGAAGGTCCCAGAGGGATTAGGAGGCTAATAGGTTCAAGGTTTTTTGTTTATTGTTTTTGAGTTGGAGTCTCACTCCTTCACCCAGGCTGGAGTGCAGTGACATGCACGCTCACAGCCACCCCAGCGTCAACCTTCTGGGCTCCAGCAATCCTTCCGCCTCAGCCTTCTGACATGCTGAGACATGCGCTACCACGGCCGGCTATTTTTTATTTTATTGTAGAGACGAGGTCTCACCAAGTTGCCTGGGCTGGTCTCGAACCCGCGGGCTCAGGCGATCCACTCGCCTCGGCCTCTCAAAGTACTGGGATTACAGGCTGAGTCACCAAGCCCGGCCTTTTTTTCTTTTTTTGAGTTGGAGTCTTACTCTTGTCCCTCCGGCTGGAGTGCAGCGGCACACTCATGGCTACTGCAGCCTCGACCTGCTGGGCTCTGGCGATCCTTCCGCCTCAGCCTTTCAAATACCTGGAACTACAGACACATGCCACCATGCCCAGCTAGTTTTTGTGATTTATTGTAGAGATGAGGTCTCACCAAGTTGCCCAGGCTGGTCTTGAACCCCTGGGCTCAGGCAATCCTCGCCTTGGCCTCCCAAAGTGCTGGGATTACAGGCTGAGCCTCTGCGCCCAGCCTCAAGGTTTCATTTTGTGGTGATGGAATGATCTAAAATTGTTTTTGATGTTAGTTACATAACATGTAAATAGCTGAAAATCACTGAATTGTACTTCGAAAGGTAGAATTTTGTACTTTAAAAGGTGACATAATAGCCAGGTGTGGTGTCTCACACCTGTAATCCCAGTACTTTGGGAGGCGGAGGTGAGAGAATTGCCTGAGCCCGGGGGTTCGAGACCAGCCTGGGCAATTTGGCAAGACCTCGTCTTTACAATAAATAAAAAAATTAGCTGGGCATGGTGGTGTGTACCTGGAGTTACAGCTACTTGGAAAACTGAGGTGGAAGGATACCCTGAGCCCAGCAAATCTAGGCTGTGGTGGCTGTGAGTGTGCCACTGCACTCCAGCCTGAGTGGCAGAGTGAGACACTGACTCAGAAAAGAAAAAGAAAAAGAAAGGTGACATATTATTTGACATACATCAATAAAACTGCTATAACAGACTAAAACCAATAAAGCCTCCAACGGTTTCTGGCCACAGAAGAACAAAATCCAAACTCCTAAATAGCCCTCAAGAGGACTCACTCCTGCCCACCCGTCGGACCTAGGTCACTCCTCAAGTACAACCTGCCTCCTCTCTAACCCTCTTTCTGTTCCTCAAACACTCGGACTGACTCCTGCCTCAGGATCTTTGCACTTGCTATTCCCTCTGCCAGAAAAGCTCTCTCCTCAGTCTCATGTGGCCAGTGGCAGCTCTCTCATGATCTACATTTCACTTCAATGTCACCACCTCAAAAAGGTCCTTCCTGACCACTCTGTAAAGTAGCCCCAGGTTGCCCGTTTATAACTTCCTGCATGGCACTCAGTGTGTGTCTCTCTCTCTGTTGGTGTTTTTTTGTTTTTGTTTTTGTTTTTTTGAGTTGGAGTCTCACTCTGTCACCCAGACTGGAGTGCAGTGGCTGCTCCCGGCCACCACAGCCTCGACCCGCTGGGCTCCGGCGATCCTTCCGCCTCAGCCTTCCAAGTAGCTGGAACTACAGGCGCGCGGTACCACGCCCGGCTCATTTTGATTTTATTGTAGGGATGAGGTCTCGCCAAATTGCCCAGGCAGGTCTCGAACCCGCAGGCTCAGGCAATCCACTCACCTCAGCCTCCCAAAGGCGCGGGATTACGGGCTGAGCCACCGAGCCCGGCTGTTGTTTTTATTTGTTTGTCATCTGTCTCCCCTCCCCTCCACCCCCCAGAATGTAAATACCAGCAGATACCTGGTCTGCTTTTCCCTCTCTGTCCCTGTGCCTGATGCAGGGCAGGGGCTTAGACCACATTTGTGAGGCAAGATGGAGCTCAGGGCTGGTATTTTCCAGCTGGTAGAGAGTCCTGCCTAGGCCTTACCTCCAGGATATCGATGTTCTCCTTCACCTTGATCTTGGCCGTCTTGAGCTTCTCCCGTAACTGTTTGTAGTATGTGGAAGGAACAGCCAGGAACTCTATGCCTCTCTCTCTCAAGTGGCGAATCTGTCTCAGAGCAAGGTTGCAGTCAGCCTCCTTCTCTCTCCGTGTTCAACACCCCAGCCCAGAGGAGATGCTGGGCCAGGAGGAGGCTGGGTCCCTATCCTAGCTCCCTTCAACTGCCAGGGCGTGGTGTTACCTCATCCCTTCATTCTCTGTCGTGGGCCCTATTAGAAGAGCAGCAACTGCTAAATGTATGAAACAGTCACTGTGTGCCCCTCTCAGGCACTTTCTTTCTTTCTTTCTTTCTTTCTTTTTGAGTTGGAGTCTCACCGTCGCCCAGACTGGAGTGCAGTGGCCGCTCCCGGCCACCGCAGCCTCGACCTGCTGGGCTCCGGCGATCCTTCCGCCTCAGCCTTTCACGTAGCTGGAACTTCAGGTGTGCACTACCACGCCCGGCTAGTTTTTTAATTTATTGTAGAGATGAGGTCTCGCCAAGTTGCCCAGGTGGGTCTTGAACCCACGGGCTCAGGCAGTTCACTCACCTCGGCCTCCCAAAGCGCAGGATTACAGGCTGAGCCACCGAGCCCGGCTTCAAGCACTTTCTTGTATTTTTTATTTTTCAGAGGTGGTATCTCGTTATGTTGCCCAGGCTGGTCTCAACCCCCTAGCCTCAAGTCATCCTCCCACCTCAGTCTCCCAAAGTGCTGGGGTTACAGGTGTGAGTCACTGTACCCAGCCTCAATCACTTTCTATCTCTTGCTGCATCGCGTCCATGCGACAATCTTTTTTTTTTTTTTTTGAGTTGGAGTCTCACTCTGTCGCCCAGACTGGAGTGCAGTGGCCGCTTCTGGCAACTGCAACCTCGACCTGCTGGGCCCTGGCAATCCTTCCGCCTCAGCCTTCCAACTAGCTGGAACTACAGGTGCGCGCTACCACGCCCAGCTAATTTTTTGATTTATTGTAGAGATGAGGTTTCACTGCCCAGGCGGGTCTCGAACCCGCGGGCTCAGGCAATCCACTCCCCTCAGCCTCCCAAAGGCGCGGGATTACAGGCTGAGCCACAAAGCCCGGCTCTTTTTTTTTTTTTTCCTAAGAAAGAAAGTTTATTTGGAGAGTAGATGAGAGTAAAAGAGTGAATCCACTTCTCCTAGATTGGATTGGGGGTCAGATGCTTAAGGAACATTTGGCCCATGCAGCAATCCTTAGAGGTATTGGGAGGACTATTATCCTCATTTCATAGCTGGGAAAACTGAGGCATTGAGAGATTAGGGGCTATTCTCAACATAGTAGCAGAGTGACTTTAAAATGGAAGTCAAGCCGGGCTCGGTGGCTCAGCCTGTAATCCCACGCCTTTGGGAGGCTGAGGTGAGTGGATTGCCTGAGCCCGCGGGTTCGAGACCCGCCTGGGCAGCGAGACCTCATCTCTACAATAAATCAAAAAATTAGCCGGGTGTGGTAGCACGTGCCTGTAATTCCGGCTACTCGGAAGGCTGAGGCGGAAGGATCGCCGGAGCCCAGCAGGTCGAGGCTGCGGTGGCCGGGAGCGGCCACTGCTCTCCAGTCTGGGCGACAGAGTGAGACTCCAACTCAAAAAAAAAAAAAAAAAAAGGAAGTCAAATCATGTCACTCCTCTGCTTACCCCGGTGGTACCACATCCCAGTCAGACTCAAAGTCGCCTTCGTGGTCCTCCCTTGTGCCCCCACCACCACCCTCCGACCTGTCTCCTACCTCTCTCTCCCTTGCTCATTCTGTTCCGGTCATACCGATCTTGTTCCTTCAGCCTTCTGGGCACACACCAAGCTCCCTTCTGCCTGGGGTTCTCCCCACCCCCCACCAGCTTCTTTCCTTCCAACCCTTTGCATTCTCAAGTGTCTCCTTCTCCATGAGGGCTTCCCTGAGCACCCAATTTAAATGTGCAGCCAGGCCAGGTGTGGGACACCTGGCAATATCCTCATTTTCAGGGTGAAGCAACTGAAGTCAAGAGAGGGCACTGAATCCCCCAGAGACACGGCGAGTCACTGGTAGAATCAGGACAATAATTCAGACTTCCTGCCTGGCAGGGCGGCTCACACTTGTAATCCCAGCACTTTGGGGGGTGGAGGCAAGAGGATTGCTTGAGCCGGGTTTGAGACCAGCCTGGGCAACTTGGTGAAACCTCGTTCTCTACAACAAGTCAAAAAATTAGCCGGGTGTGGTGGTGCCCGCCTGTAGTTCCAGCTACTTGGAAGGGTGAGGCGGAAGGATCACCTGATCCCAGCAGGTTGAGGCTGCGTTAGCCATGAGCGTGCCACTGCACTCCAGACTGGGCGACAGAGTGAGACTCTGACTCAAAAAAATAACAATAATAGATGGGCTCAGTGGCTCAGCCTGTAATCCTGCGCCTTTGGGAGGCTGAGGTGAGTGGATTGCCTGAGCCCGTGGGTTGGAGACCCGCCTGGGCAGTGAGACCTCATCTCTACAATAAATCAAAAAATCAGCCGGGCGTGGGAGCGCGTGCCTGTAATTCCGGCTACTCGGAAGGCTGAGGCGGAAGGATCGCCGGAGCCCAGCAGGTCGAGGCTGCGGTGGCCGGGAGCGGCCTGCTGCACTCCAGTCTGGGCGACAGAGTGAGACTCCAACTCAAAAAAATAAAAATAAGAATCCAGGCTTTCTAAGACTTGGGCACCTGCTACCTTGAAAGTCCAGAGGTCCTGCAGAGACTGAGCTCTCTGGGGTGGGGTGGGGCTGGACCAGTCCATGAGTAGCAGGATCCCAGGACTGCCACTGCTCCCCTCCCTCTCTGTTTTGCAGAGACTGTCCCTGCAGCTGAATGAGAGGGAATTTGAACCAGGAGTGGGGTTCTCACCGCTGTGATGATGTCTTGGGTATTGAGAGCGATGTGCTGGACCCCAGCGCCCCCATTATACTCCACAAATTCCTGGGAAAGGGAAACAAGGAGCCACCATTACTTGCCCCGTCACTCACACTTCTTTCCCTGCAAGAGCCCTCAAACCTCTCCCCTGCTCTCCTCCCGCCCAGCCAGAGGAGGCCCACCTGGATCTGGGACTTCTTCTTGCCTGGTGCTGGCTCGTTAATGGGCATCTTGATGGACTCCTCGTAGTTGGCCACCACAATGGAGCGCAGAGAGCTGTACTCTGTGTGCACCTGCTTGTCATCCACGGACCAGAAGCGGTGGAACTGCAGATTCTTCAGGTACCTGCAGGTGGCCGGCCGGACATATCTGCTCTGAGCGCCAGCCTGGGACTGGCTCCTCCACCCCACTCTGTTTTCACCTTCCAGAATTTGTCCCCAAGCAGGCTCCAGGAAGGAGACACCGCCCCCATCGTACACATCTAGATCTAGACCTTTGTCCTGACAATTTTCCTCCATGGGGTAGTATCTTGTGACAAAACACTCCAATAGATGGAAGCTAAGGGCTCCGAGGAAGCGAAATTTGCTTGGAATTTGGACAAGAGTGCCTCCCTGGACTGCAGTGTCCCTAAGGATGCTACAGGGAGGAACTTTGGGCCTTAAGTCCTCTGGTCTCCATGGTGACAGTTTCACAGTAAATGAATGAATCAGTAACCCAGGCTAGTTCCCACCATCTTCCACTTAATGCAAGAACTGATTGTGGGCGTATCCCCCAAGAGGGCGTGTCACCTTCAGGGGCAGAGGGAGGGCTGCGGGCTCACCATTCTGAAGCAGACACCATCTCCTGGTCAGGCTGGTTTCCCACAATGTGATCAATAATCTCAAGATGGCAGTTGGGACTGCGAAAGGGAAGGAGTTGGGGACTGAGAAGGCAGATACCACCAAGTCTCTCCCTTCCCACTGACCCCTCAATGATAATAGTAGGGCACACTTATGCAGTGCTTCCTATGGACCAAGCATTTCACTTTGTCAACTCACATGCTATTACTGTCCCCATTTTACAGATGGGGAAACTGAGGCATAGAGAAATGAAGCAACTTGCCTGAGGACAAATGCCTAGGAAGTGACAGAGGTGGGATTTGAACGGTTGCAGAGGTCAACTGTGCTGGGTGTGATGGCATGCGTCTGTAGTCCCAGCTGCTCAGGAGGCTGAGGCCGGTTGCTGCCTCTCTGCCACCTCTTCAAGTGCCCCTTGGGGACTTTCAGGAGTTTCCCCAGCAGGCTCCAGATGCCCCACCCCATCAGAAAAGCCCAGTCCTCAAGGAGGAGGGGGGACAGTGCCCTTCGCCTCAGGGCTTCCCACCCCACTGCTGCCCCAAGGGACACTCACAGCTTGGAAAGGAGGGGATCCATCATTACTGGGGCCTCAAATCCAGGCAAGAACCGTCCAGTGTAGTTCACCTTCTCCACCAGGGTGTGTGTGGTGTCCCCGTACTAAGGGTGGAAGATAGCCTGGCTTGGCCCCCGAGCCCCCAGCCCCGCCATGTCCCATTTCAATGCACCAGCACAGCTCTGGGTTCGAACCCACCTCTGACCCTAACTCGATGTGTGAACTTGGGCAAGTCGCTCCCCTTTCTGAAGTGAATTGCAATCCGTTACTTTTTTGGGAGTTTCTTTGTCTGCCCCCTATGAGGTCAGATGAGCTGTAAGGGCAGGAACATTGTTGTCCTCGTCATGCTATCCCAAGCGCCCAGCCCAGTGCCTGACACGTAGTAGGTGCTCAATAAAAATAGGTCGACTGAGCTGGGTGTGATGGCATGCAGCTGTAGGCCCAGCTGCTCAAGAGGCTGAGGCAGGAGGATCACTTGAGGCCAGGAGTTTGAGGCTGCAGTGAGCTATGATTATTTCATTGCACTCTAGCCTGGGTAAGAGTGAGACCTTGTCTCTACAAAAATAAAATAAAATAAGTAATGATAATAAATTAGCTAGATGTGATGGCTCACACCTGTAGGCCCAGCTACTCTGGAGGCTGAGGCAGGAGGACTGCTTGAGCCTAGGAGTTTGAGGTTACAATGAGGTACGATCACACCACTGCACTTCAGCTTACATAACAGAGTGAGACTTTGTTCCTAAACAAAACAAAACAAAATGAGTCGACTAAATGAAGAAGACATGGGCATTACATCAAATTATACTGAAGGACTGGGTATAGCAGCTCATGCCTGTACCCAGGACTTTGGGAGGTGGAGGTTAGAGGATTGCCGGAGTCCAGGGTTTGAGACCAGCCTTGGTAAGACCTCGTCTCTACAATAAATCAAAAAATTAGCTGGGTGTGGTGGCACACACCTGTAGTTCCAGCTACTTGGAAGACTAAGGTGGAAGGAACACCTGAGCTCAGAAGATCGAAGCTGTGGTGGTCGTGAGTGTGCCTGGCACTGCACTCCAGTCTCGGCGACAGTGAGACTCTAACTTAAAAAACTTTTTTTTGATAAAAAAAATTATACTGAAGGACCCTGTCTGCCATTTTAACCATCTTTTTGTGTAATTTGATCTCAAGAGGAAAGACCCATAATTGTCTCTGTAGTACAGTCACGCAGGTGCTGTACAGAATTGATCATCTTTCCTGAGTGTCTAATATGCCTGACACTGTTGTTCTAAGTACTGTGCAGGAATGAACCTCTTTAAACCTTACTACCCTATGAGGAATCGGAGCTGAAGAGGTGACTCAGCGTGTCCCAGGTCCCATGGGCTGTCCAACTCCAGTCCTTGCTCATGTAAACAGTCCCAGAGAGGTAAAGTGATTTGCCCAAAGTCACGCAGCTTCCCCTGCCCCCATCCTTCTGTCTTTGAAACCCCTGCCTAAAGCTTACACCCCCTTGCTGTCACCTGCCCCCCCTTCCCTTGGAGGTAGGGAAGCCTGGGAGGAGTGACTGGTAGCTCCTGACAGCCTCTGCACCCTGGCCAGGCATCACAGCGGGTCAGACTCCGGGAATAGTGGCTCTGCTCAGAGGCGGGATGGGATGGTGGAGTCAGCCGGGCGGTGCTGACAGCAGGCACAGAGGGGGCGTCAGAGTGAACTCACCGTCTGCAGCACAGCAAACTTCACCTTCCCGAACTTGTCCTGCTCCACCCAGGGCTCCCGCACGATTTTGGCGCCCCGTTCCCGGGCTTTCTGCAGAGGAGACCAACAGGGGATGGCGGTGAGGGTGGGAGCATCCCAGAGTCCTTGCCTGCCCCCTGCTGGGTGGCCCTGCCGCAAACCTCCTCCGGAGGGTCCAGCCCCAGCCAGGAACCCCATCCAACTTCAGCTGTTACCCCCAGAACTCATGGCTCATGTTCGTTGGGCAGTTGGGGAAACTGAGACCAGGCTCAGAGTCGGGGCTAAGGGAGACAGACCGAGTGGGAGTGGGTGTCTGTCCTGCCTCAGCTAACTCACTGTGTGACCCCTCCCCCTCCCCAGGCCTCAGTTTCCCCCTCTGTAAAGAGAGAGGTTGAGAAGAAGAGTCCACACCGACACTGGGCACCCACTGTGTGTCCGGCCCTGGGCCAAGTGCCTGACAAACCTGACTCATGTGTCTACTGGGCAAAACTTGACCGCATGTTGATGCCACATCGTGTGGCAGGCACTGTTCTAGACACAAACCTCAATAGTGTACAAAAGGTACTATTATTGTCCCTATTCCCTAGATGAGGCGATTCAAGCACAGAGATATTAAGTCACTCGGCCCGAAGTCACAGGGCTAGTAGGATTCAGACCTGGATAGTGTGGCTCTGAACCTCTAAACTGCCTCTCGAGTACAGTGTTTGGTTCAAAGTTATGTTCAAGAAATGGTCATTAGCCAGGCATGGTGGCACACGCCTGTAATCCCAGCACTTTGGGAGGCAGAGGCAAGAGGATTGCCTGTACCCAAGGGTTCGAGAGCAGCCAGAGTAACTTTGGTGAGACCTCGTCTCTACAATATATCCAAAAATTAAGCCGGGGGTGGTGGCGCATGCCTGTGGTTCCAGCTACTTAGAAGGCTGGGGAGGAAGGATTGCCTGAACCAGCAAGTCAAGGCTGTGGTGGCCATGAGTGTGCCACTGCACTCCAACCTGGGCGACAGAGAAAGACTCTGACTCACAACAGAAGCAAATACAAAAAGCTCCTGGGCTCAAAGGGTCCTCCTGCCTCCCAAAGTGCTGGGATTACAGGCGGCATGAGCCACTGTGCCTGACCCCATCTCCTCTTTATAACAGCTCAGTGAGGAGAGTGCTGTGGTTATCCCCTTTTTACAGATGTGGAAACTGAGGCTCAGAAAGGACATACAGGAAGAGGCAGAGTATTCCAGGAACCCAAGTGTGTGTCACATCAACGCCTGGGTTCGTCACTGTGATATGGCAGTGTCCTTCCAATCCTGACTGATGGGGTCCCCATGGCAGGCAAAGGGAGGGCTTCCTTTCCCGCCCCAGCCCAGGTGCGGTCTCACCTGCACGATGGAGTCACAATCTTCCACCTCGAACGTGATGTCCTTCACTCCGTCTCCATGTTTCACCAGGTGATCGCCCATCTCTGTGGCCGGCAGGGGGTGGTGACGCTGGAGTCTGAGGCCCCTCCCTGGGCCCTGTCTCCCTCCCAGTCTTGCCCCCTCCCTGGACCCACAGCCCACCCACAATGCCATGTTTTGCCCCGCCAGGCCCCACACCTTTGTTCCAGGGGTTGAGCGCCGAGGACAGCACAAACACAATCTGTGACACAGAGAAGAAGGGGGCGTGGCTGATGGCTCGGGCCAGCACGGGGAGCTGCGCCTGTCCTGTCCTCCCTGCCCACGCCAGACCCCCCTTGTGGAACAGAAGGTCCAGCCAAAGCCGGACTCGGTGGCTCAGCCTGTAATCCCGTGCCTTCGGGAGGCTGAGGTGAGTGTATTGCCTGAGCCCGCGGGTTCGAGACCCACCTGGGCAGCGAGACCTCATCTCTACAATAAATAAAAAAATCAGCCGGGCGTGGTAGCGCATGCCTGTAATTCCGGCTACTCGGAAGGCTGAGGCAGAAGGATCGCCGGAGCCCAGCAGGTCGAGGCTGCAGTGGCCGGGAGCGGCCACTGTACTCCAGTCTGGGCGACAGAGGGAGACTCCAACTCAAAAAAAAAAAAAAGAAGGTCCAGCCACACAGGACTCCTGGACCGTGAGTCCTAGCTCCTTCTCTGCCTTAGCTGCCCGCACTGGTTCTGAGACATGGGGCTTCCTCCCGCATCAGATCCGCCCTGGGTCCTCAGAGCTGCTGGGTCAAGTCTACCAGGGGGGAGTAGGGAGAACTCCAGGGACCCCACGGGCTGTGGCTCTGCTTAAACATCCTGCTCTGACCTGTCCTAGGTGTCCTGGACATCTGTGGGGCCAGTGTTGGGCCAGGCTGAGGAGACGAAACTAGGACGGTCCCTGTTGTGTGGCTGAGTGTGCTGCCCTCGGGTCCGTGACCTTGACTGACCATGGAGGGGTTGGTGGGGCCTCAACTGTGGGGAACCCGGCGGAGCTCAGCGTCTCTGAGGACACCGAGGGGCTGAGCCCACGGGAGTAGAGAGAGAGGCCTGCCCTCCTGGATCGAAGTGGGGTGGAGAGGCGTGGCCTGGCACGGGCACTCACCTTCCCTTGCTTGATCACGTGGCTGACCACCTCCCGCGCGCCCGTCTCCAGACCCCGGTAGGCGAAGGGTTCGAAGCCCATCTTGTTGCAGTAGAAGGATGCGGCCTGCGTCACGGCAGGTGCACGAGGCTTGAGGGCTGGCCTGGGGGCTCCAGAAGAGAGCCCCCACACCCTCAGCCCACCTGCACTGCTGCCCCAGGCGCAGAGACCCTGGGGAAGCACGGCTGCTCCCTGCACATTCTGCCGTGGCCCAGCTGCATAATTAGTATCCAGAGTGTCTGGTCCCAACCCGGTCCTGACCCGCCCCTCCCAGGGGCCAATCACTGACCCTGCTAGAGGCCTGCCCTTGTCTGGGGGGCCCTCCTGCCTGCCCTCTGGTTTCAACACCTTGCCCCGGCTTCTACCTGCTTGGCGTTGCCAACCCAGAAGGTCACAGAGTGGAAGTGAAGGAACCGGCCCCTCTCGGGCTGCAGAAGGAGAGAAGGGGTGAGGTTGAGTCCCTGAAAATGGGTCTAGAGAAGCGCAAGTGGAGAGGCAATCCCTAGCCACCGCCCTTATCCCAGCCTCAACCATACAACTTGGAGAGGCTGAACCTCACATGGTCTTGCCGCCCCTCCAAAGAGGTTTCTCAAGTAGAAACTGAGCTCCTGGGTGTTGGGGATGGGAAAGCCCCTCTGGAGGCCTGCCAAGGTTTCATGAAGGAAAATAGTCTTATGCTACAGCACCATGGATTTAGGTTAGACCATGGAAAGAACTTCCAGACGGGATTAGGAGGAGATTGGCAGGTACTTGAGAGAGGGTACAATTTTTTAGCAGGACAAGGCTGAGGCTAGCTCAGTCTGGGGGTGACGGGATAAAGCTGAGTGTGCATGCGTGGACGTCGCATATCATGCTCTTTGCTGACATCGTCTCCCTGTACCCTGGCCTCTTCTGGACTCAGGCCCCCACATTTCCTACGTTTCTGCTGCTCACCTTTGGTCCTTTGTTGCTGTAAGTCGTCTAAGGAGAAAGAAAAGGACAGTGAGACTCGGCTCCCGGACAAGGTACTTCTGGAAGTGGCACTGCAGTCGTTCCACCCAGGAAGACTGCCATGGCCCCAGGCAGGCACTTACCATGGCAGATCCTGGCTACACGTCCTGCTGGGAGACTGGGACAAGAGACCTGGTGAGTGCTGGACAGATGTATTTAACAGGAGCAGTGCCCGCCCCCGCCTGGTGGCCTTCATAGGGGCGGGAGCTGAGCCTAGGCCTGAAAGGTCCTAGACCTGGAAGCTTCTGATCCAGCCTGGGCCTCATTGGGCAGAGCAATGCTGCCAGGCCCGGACGGGGTGGGGGTGACTTGTCCTAGTCCACTAGACAGTGGGGGGCAGAGCCAGGGCAAGGAGCCAAGGGCACACTCTTTCCAGGACCCTGGGGCCGGGACTGTGACCATTACCCGCCCAGAATCCAAAGTTCAGAAGCTAAGGACAGCTGGAGTGCAGTGGCGGCTCCAGAATTCTGATTTGGGGGAACTTGAAGGGGGATCTGGGGACGGGCCTTGAAGGCTGTTTGCATAGCAAGCATGAGGTTTATGTTTAGGATGAAATGGTTGTATTCCACAGTGGTTAGAGGCACAGGTATGATGATTTGCATCCTGGCTCTGCTACATACTATATGACGTGGGCAAGTCAGAGTCAACCCCTCTGAGCCTCAGTTTCTCCATCTGTAAAATGGGAGCAATAATAGTGTGGTGGCAGCCAGGCGTGGTGGCTCACGCTTGTGCTCCCATCACTTTGGGAGGCCGAGGCGAATGGATTGCCTGAGCCTGTGGGTTTGCGCCCAGCCCAGGCAGCTTGGCGAGACCTTGTCTCTACAATAAATTTTTTAAAAATTAGTTGGGTGTGGTGGTGTGTGCCTGTAGTTCTACCTATGTGGAAGGCTGAGGCTGAAGGATCGCCTGAGCCCAGCAGGTCGAGGCTGCGGTGGCCATGAGCATGCCACTATACTCCAGTCTGGGTGACAGAGTAAGACTCTGACTCACAAAGAAAAAAAAAAATAGGCCGGGCTCAGTGGCTCAGCCTGTAATCCCAGTACTTTGGGAAGCTGAGGCGAGTGATTGCGTGAGCCTGCGAGTTCAAGACCAGTCCGGGCAACTTGGTGAGACCTCATCTCTACAATTAAAAAACAAAAAAAAATTAGCAGGGCGTGGTAGCATGGCCCTGTAGTCCCAGCTACTTGGAAGGCTGAGGCGAAGGAATGCCTGAACCCAGCAGGTCAACACAGGTGGCCGTGAGCGTTCCACTGCATTCCAACCTGAGTGATGGTGTGACTCCAAATAAAAAATTAAAGAAAAAAAAAATAATAATAATAATAGTGTGGTGAAGGATTCAGTGGGATAAAGCATAAGTCTTTGCAATGGAAGCTGGCACACAGGATGGTCTCTGTTAATGTTGGTAATGTATGAGTCACCAAGAAAGTTGGAGAACTTCCCCAGGCATGCAGTTAGCAAGCGGCAGAATAGAACTGGAATGTGAGCCAGTAATTCCAACTCCATGGCTCACACTTTATTTTTGTTTTGTTTTATCTTGTTTTTGTTTTTTTGAGTCGGAGTTTCACTCTGTCACCCAGACTGGAGTACAGTGGCCGCTCCCGCCCACCGCAGCCTCGACCTGCTGGGCTCCGGTGATCCTTCCACCCTTCCAAGTAGCTGGAACTACAGACACACGCTACCACGCCCTGCTAATTTTTGATTTATTGTAGAGATGAGGTCTCGCCAAGTTGCCCAGGCGGGTCTCGAACCCGCGGACTCAGGCAATCCACTCACCTCAACCTCCCAAAGCATGGGATTACAGGCTGAGCCACCGAGCCCGGCTGGCCCACACTTTAAATGACTGTACTGGCTAGGCATGGTGGTGTCTCATGCCTATAATTCTAACACTTTGGGAGGCCAAGGTGGGAGAATCGCTTGAGACTAGGAGTTGGAGACCAGCCTGGGAAACATAGTCGAACTCTGTCTCTGACATTTTTTTTTTATTAGCTCAGTGGCTCAGCCTGTAATCCCAGCACTGTGGGAGGCTGAGACGAGTGGATTGCCTGAGCCTGCGGGTTTGAGACCAATCCGGGCAGCTTGACGAGACCTCATCTCTACAATAGATTAAAAAAAAAAAATTAGCCAGGCATGGTAGTATGCATCTGTAGTTCTGGCTACTTGGAAGGCTGAGGCAGAAGGATTGCTGGAGCTCAGCAAGTTGATGTTGGAGTGGCCATGAGTGTGCCACAGCACTTCAGCCTGGGCAATGGAGTGAGACTCCAACTCAAATAAATAAATAAACTGGGCTCGGTGGCTCAGCCTGTAATCCTGCACCTTTGGGAGGCTGAGGTGAGTGAACTGCCTGAGTCTGCGGGTTCGAGACCCACCTGGGCAACTTGGCCAGACCTCATCTCTACAATAAATAAAAAAATCAGCCAGGCATGGTAGCGTGTGCCTGTAATTCCGGCTACTTGGAAGGTTGAGGTGGAAGGATCGCTGGAGCCAGCAGGTCGAGGCTGCGGTGGCCGGGAGTGGCCACTGCACTCCAGTCTGGGCGACAGAGTGAGACTCCAACTCAAAAAAAAAAACAAAAACAAACAAACAAACAAATAAATAAATAAATAAAAATAAAATTTAGCTGGGTGTAGTGGTGCTTACCTATAGTCTCAGCTACTAGGGAGGCTGAGGCAAGAGGATCGCTTGAGCCCAGGAGTTGGAGGCTGGAGTGAGCTGTGATCGCACCAGTGCACTCCAGCCTTGGTGACAGATTGAGACTTTGTCTCTGAAAATAAATAAATAACAAATAAGTAGCTATAGTGCCCTCTATACAAATGAGATATCGATATCCCCATCAGACAGATGGGAAAACCGAGGTCTGGAGAGGTGAATACATGTCTCTGAGGTCACTGAACTGGTAACAACAGAGATCCAAGTCCAGCCTGCCTTTTTTTTTTTTTTTGAGTTGCAGTCTCACTCTGTCGCCCAGGCTGTAGTGCAGTGGCACACTCCCGGCCACCGCAGCCTCGACCTCGACCTGCTGGGCTCAGGCGATCCCTCCGTCTCAGCCTTCCAAGTAGCCAGAACTACAGGCATGTGCTACCATACCCAGCTAATTTTTTGATTTATTGTAGAGATGAGGTCTCACCATGTTGCCCAGGCTGGTCTCGAACCCCTGAGTTCAGGCAATCCTCTTGCCTCGGCCTCCCAAAGTGCTGGGATTATAGGCTTGAGCCACCATGTCTCAGCCTGTTGGACTCTGAAGTTGGATCTTGTTGGACCAGGCCAGGCAGCTTCTCCCTTTTTTTCTCTATTTTCTGGGCTGAAATTCAGGAGGCAGGCAAAGTGGCCCCACCTCCTCATTCTGCCCCTCCTGGGACGGCTCTCCAGTCTGGCGCCCCATGTCCACCTCAGCTTCCTGAGTCTAAGTTTTCAACTGAGAAAACTGGCGTGGAGGTGGCCCAGAGTGGTGCTCGCAGGCCCAGAAGGCCTCACTGGGGATAAGAGCCCAGTGCAGGCCCTCCACCCCCCAGGCCCGTAGGAACATGTTGTTCCCTTGCTTGCTGTGGCCAAATCAACCCCCGGCTCCCAAAGCCCAGCCTGGCTTGTATCCTAGGCGCAAAGTCAATGTTTGCTGACTCAATGAAGCAGGTCGTCAGCAGCCTCGGGTTCCGAAGGCTGGCAGGTGTCTGGCTCCACTGGGCTGGGGAGGTAACTTTGTCCCTCCTGCCATCTGGACTTTGCGTCCAGAAACATCGTGGGTCTCAGTCATTCTCTGGATACATCCCTCCGAGCCACTCCTATCTGTGGGCAGAGGCCTTGCTCAAGAAGATCCCTATTCAGATGGGCTCATAGACTCATTCCCGACTATACCCTGGTGTGCAGAAAACCGTTCACCTAGTGGGGCATGGTGATGCACACCTGTAATCCAAGCTACTTGGGAGGCTAAGACAGGAGGATCACTTGAGGCCAGGAGTCTGAGACCAGACGGGACAAATTAGTGAGACCCCTGTCTCTACAAAAAATTAAAAAATTAAGCCAGGCTCGGTGGCTCACACTTGTAATCTCAGCACTTTGGGAGGCGGAGGCAAGAGGATTGTCTGTTCCCAGGGGTTTGAAAATATTCTGGGCAACTTGGCGAGACCTCGTCTCTACAATAAGTCAAAAAATTAGTCGGATGTGGTGGTGTGCACCTGTGGTTCCAGCTACTTGGAAGGCTGAGGCAGAAGAATCACCTGAGCCCAGCAGGTTGAGGCTGCAGTAGCCATGAGCATGCCACTACACTCCAGTCTAGGTGACAGTGAGACTCTGACTCAAAGAACAAAGAATAGCTGGACATGGTGGCACACACCTGTACTCCCAGCTACTGGGGAGACTGAGACGGGGATCCCTTGAGTCCAGGAGTTCGAGGTTGCAGTAAGCCATGATCACACTGCTGTACTCCAGCCTGAACAACAGAGCAAGACCCTCTTTCTTTTTTTTTTTGAGTTGGAGTCTCACTCTGTCACCCAGGCTGGAGTGCTGTGGCACACTCATGGCCACCCCAGCGTCTACCTGCTGGGCTCCAGAGATCCTTCTGCCTCGGCTTTCCAAGTAGCCGAAACTACAGGCGCACGCTACCACGCCCAGCTAATTTTTGATTTATTGTAGAGACGAGCTCTCAACAAGTTGCCCAGGTAGATCTTGAACCCATGGGCTCAGGCGATTCACTCGCCTCGGCCTCCCAAAGTGCTGGGATTACAGGCTGAGCCACCGAGCCCGGCCAAGACCCTCTTTCTTTTTTTTTGAGTTGGAGTCTCACTCTGTCACCCAGACTGGAGTGCAGTGGCTGCTCCCGGCCCCTGCAGCCTCGACCTGCTGGGCTCCGGCGATCCTTCTGCCTCAGCCTTCCAAGTAGCTGGAACTACAGGCGCGTGCTACCACACCCGGCTAATTTTTTTGATTTATTGTAGAGATGAGGTCTCGCCTGCCCAGGCGGGTCTCGAACCCGCGGGCTCAGGCAATCCACTCACCTCAGCCTCCCAAAGGTGCGGGATTACAGGCTGAGCCACCGAGCCCGGCTGACACTCTTTCTTAAACTCTCCCCCCTCAAAAAAAAAAAGACTTCACCTAGTAGGCCTGAGGTTGCTATTCTTAGAAAGAACCTGCTTGCAAGTTGGGGCTTGGTTGACATCTAGGAACATGGGTTTCAGGAAGTCCCTGCCATTCCCAGAAATGCTAGGAGTAATTCTTTGTAGAAGAAAAGCGATGTGGTTTCTGCTTTCCTTTTGGGAGTCTGGAATGTGGGGATGTGCTATGGAGACCATGACTGGCCCCCAGTAAAATCCTGGACTCTTTTCTTTCTTTTTTTTTTTTTTTTTTGAGTTGGAGTCTCACTCCGTCACCCAGACTGGAATGCAGTGGCACGCTCCCAGTCACCACAGCCTCGACCTGCTGGGCCCCGGTGATCCTTCCAAGTAACCGGAACTGCAGGCACGAGCTACCTCACCCAGCTAGTTTCTGATTTATTGTAGAGACGAGGTCTTGCTAACTTACCCAGGTGGGTCTTGAACCTGTGGGCTCAGGGAATTCACTCGCCTCGGCCTCCTAAAGTGCGGGATTACAGGCTGACCCACCGACCCCGGCCAATCCTGGACTCTTACAAAAATTTATGTTCTCTTTTTTTATTTTTTTCAAATCCTTATATTGAGGGCTGTTTTTTCTTTTTGAGCCTATTGCCCAGGCTGGAGTGCAGTGGCACAATCATGGCTCACCACAGCCTCGACCTCCCAGACTCAGGCAACCCTCCTGCCTCAGCCTCCCAAGTAGCTGGGGCTATTGGTGAATGCCATTGTGACTTGCTAATTTTTCTATTTTTTGTAGAAACAAGGTCTTGCTATGTTGCCCAGACCACTCTTGAACTCCTGGACTCAAGCAATCCTTCCACCTTAACCTTTCTTTTCTTTCTTTCTTTTTTTTTTTTTTTTTTTTTTGAGTCAGGGTCTCACTCTGTTGCCCAGGCTGGAGTGCCATGGCAGGCTCATGGCCACCGCAGCCTCGACTTACTGGACTCAGGCAATCCTTTTGCCTCAGTCTTCCAAGTAGCTGGAACTACAGGCATGAGTCACCATACTCGGCTAATTTTTTAATTTATTGTAGAAATGAGGTCTTGCCAAGTTGCCCAGGCTGGCCTTGAACCCGTGGGCTCAGGCAATCCTCTCACCTCAGTCTCCAAAGTGCTGGGATTATAGGGATGAGTCACCATGCCCGGCCCCCTTTTATTTATTTATTTATTTATTTAATTTTATTTTTTTGAGTTGGAGTCTCACTCTGTCACCCAGACTGGAGTGCAGTGGCCGCTCCCGGCCACCGCAGCCTCGACCTGCTGGGCTCCGGCGATCCTTCCGCCTCTGCCTTCCACGTAGCTGGAACTACAGGCGCGTGCTACCACGCCTGGCTAATTTTTTAGAGATGAGGTCTCACCTGCCCAGGCGGGTCTCGAACCCGCGGGCTCAGGCAATCCACTCACCTCAGCCTCCCAAAGGCACGGGATTACAGCCTGAACTACTGAGCCCGGCTATTTATTTATTTTTGAGCTGGAGTCTCACTGTCAACTAGGCTGTTTTTGAGCTGGAGTCTCACTGTCAACTAGGCTGGAGTGCAGTGGCATGCCACTGCAGCCTCGATCTGCTGGGCTCAGGTGGTCCTTCCACCTCAGCCTTCCAAGTAGCTGGAACTACAATTGTGTGTCACCTAATTTTTTTTAATGTATTTTGACTGGAGACGAAGTCTCACCTAATTGCCCGGGCTGGTCTCGAACCTCTGGACTCAGGCAATTCTCTTGTCTCTGCCTCCCAAAGTGTTGGGATTACAGGCATGAGCCACCATGCCCAGCGCCAGCCTCAACCTTTCAAAGTGCTGGGATTACAGGTGTGAACGTAAAGCCCGGCAGCTTTACGGCAGATCTCAGCGAGGAAATTACTCTGCTATATATGAAACTCAGACCCAGAAGTAGGTTATCTACAGATGGTTTAGAACCAGGTTCCTCAAAAATATGCTGTGTGTGATAGGCATGGGGACGGCTGCCTTTCGGGCCGCACTCTGACTCCCAGGGCCATGGGCTGTTCGCACTGGACCCGGGTCCAAGTGCTAACCATGGACTCTTAGGCTCAGGCAAGCGTCCCTGGTAGACGACATCTCACAACTTGTTGCTGAGGGAGTTAAGTGTGTCTTGTGTGACCCACTGGGAGGGACCCCTGGAAGCTGGCTGCTGGTTTCCCCAGATTTCACCCTATGCGCCTTTTCCTGTTTTTTGTGATTAAGTCTTAGCTGTGAGTGTAACCACAGCGTGGGTCCTGTGAGTCCTAGAAAATCAGCAAATCTGGGGTCTTGGGGGCCCCTGACGCTGTGGTAGCAGCAGTGGGATTTGCTAGGTTGACCCTTCCTCACTGAAAGATGGCAAATGCATGGTTTGTATAAAGGATGAAGGAGCAAGAAATCTCTCTACTGGGATATGGATATATGAGATCTCTAGCTGCATGAACACCGGCCATCTTCCTTGTAACTGTTATCGTTATGGTCAAGGGAGCCCTGGCCCCAGACTCATTTCTGAAGACCTTGTTGAGCCCTTGGCAGCTGTCCAGTGCAATAGGATGTGTGGTCTCCAGGAATGGATAGCAAACTTTGTTGTTTTTTTGTTTGTTTTTTCTAAGACAGGGTCTGGCTCTGTAATCTATAGCCTCAAACTCCTAGACCCAAGCGAGCCTCCTGCCTCAGCCTCCTGAGTAGGTGGGACTACAGGCGTGCACCACTACGTCCGGGTTTTTTTTTCTTTTTTTTTTTTTGAGTTGGAGTCTCACTCTGTCACCCAGGCTAGAGGGCAGTGCCACGCTCCTGGCCCTGGCAGCCTCGACCTGCTGGGCTCAGGCGATCCTTCGACCTCAACCTAAATAAATAAATTTTTTATTTATTGTAGAGACGAGGTCTCACCAGTTTGCCCAGGCAGGTCTCAAACCCGTGGACTCAGGCAATCCTCTCGCTTTGGCCTCCCAAAGTGGTGGATTATAGGCTGAGCCACTGATCCCGGCCTCTTTTTTTTTTTTTTTTTTTTAAGAGATGGGTCTTAGCTGGGCGCAGTGGCTTACACCTGTAATCCCAGAACTTTGGGAGGCTGAGGCAAAAGGATTGCCTGAGCCCATGGATTCAAGACTAGCCTGGGCAACATGGCGCGACCTTGTCTCTACAATAAATAAATTTTAAAAAATTAGCTGGGCATGGTGGCACACACCTGTAGTTCCAGCTACTTGGAAGGCTGAAGTAGAACAATTGCCTGAGCCCAGCAGGTCGAGGCTGTGGTGGCCGTGAGCGTGCCACTGCACTTCAGCCTGGGTGACAGAGTGAGACTCCGACTCAAAAAAAAAAAAAAAAAAGAGATGGCATCTTGCTATGTTGCCCAGGCTGCTTTTAAACTCCTAGCCTCTTGCCTCAGCCTCCCAAATTGTTGAGATTAGAGGTGTAATCCACCATGCCCAGCCACTGATTTTTTCTTTTTTGAGTCAGAGTCTCACTCTGTCACCCAAGTGGGAGTGCAGTGACACGCTCATGACCACCTCAGCATCGACCCACTGGGCTCAGGCGATTATTCCGCCTCAGCCTTCCAAGTAGCTGGAACTACAGGCATGCGCCACCACGCCCGGCTAATTTTTTGATTTATTGTAGTCATGAGGTCTCGTCAAGTTGCCCAGACTGGTCTTGAACCCCTGAGCTCAGGCAGTCCTCTTGCCTCGGCCTCCCAAAGTGCTGGGATTATAGGCTTGAGCCACTGTGCCCAGCCTAATTTTTTTTAACAACAGCGAAAAGCCAAGTCCCAGTACCTGGGAAGATCAGGGAAGGAGAAGGCAGCATTAATCATTTCAGCTTTTTAAAAATGTATTATAAAGATGCAGGGTACAATTCAGGGTTAGGTATACAAACAATGATCATGCAGGTACCCTTGTAGATGAGGTATGCCTCTCCCTCTCCTAGCAGTTTCCCTTAACTGCCAATCCCACCCCCCACCCCCTGACAGTTTTCCACTACTGCCAATCGCTTTCTTTTAGTATTATAATTGTTCCAGGTCTGCTTATGAGTGAGAACATATGGTACTCTTTTCTTTGTTTCTGTGATAGACCACCGAGTATGATCGACTCCAAATCCATCCAAGTTGCTGTGAAGTCCATATATTTGTCCTTCTTTATGGTTGCATAATATTCCATTGTGTATATGCATTTTTTGCTTTTCAGAACTGTTCCTGGAAGCTTTCCTTTCTTCCTGAAAGAAAACTCTTCTTGCTGTTTCCCAGGCTGCTGTGAGTTTTGATTTCCAAGTCAGTTCACACTGGTCATGGACTAGCAGAGTGGGTTGCAGTGAACACTTCAAGCAGCCCCTTTGCAACCAAGGATTAAAAAATTATTTGGACTGGAGTGAGAACCCTAGAATGGCAGCTGCCTCGATGGGAGGTCACACTGCAGGCACTGACGCCCTGACTGCTGCATGTCCTTCTTGAATTGCCTTAACTTATTTATTTATTTATTTTTGAGTTGGAGTCTCACTCTGTTGCCCAGACTGGGCTCTGGCAATCCTTCCGCCTCAGGCTTCCAAGTAGCTGGAATTACAGGCACGCGCTACCACACCTGGATAATTTTTTGATTTATTGTAGAGATGAGGTCTTGCCAAGTTGCCCAGGCGGGTCTCAAACCCGCGGGCTCAGGCAATCCACTCACCTCAGCCTCCCAAGGCGCGGGATTACAGGCTGAGCCACCAAGCCCGGCTGCCTTAACTTCTAAGCTCCGTATTTTCAGAGGAACCTCCTATGCCCTCTGGGACTGTAATTCTTTCTTTCTTTCTTTTTCTTTCCTTCTTTCTTTCTTTCTCTCTTTCTTTCTTTCTTTCTTTCTTTCTTTCTTTCTTTCTTTCTCGCTCTCTTTCTCTTTCTTTCTTTCTTTCTTTCTTTCTTTCTTTCTTTCTTTCTTTCTTTCTTCTTTCTTTCTTTCCTTCCTTCCTTTCTTTCTTTCCTTCTTTCTTCCTTGTTGAGTTGGGAGTCCTATTCTGTCACATAGGCTGGAGTGCAGTGGCGTGCTCATGGCCACCACAGCCTCGTTCTGCTGGGCTCAGGCGATCCCTCTGACTCAGCCTTCTAAGTCGTGGGAACCACAGGTGCACGCCACCATGCCTGGCTAACATTTTGATTTATTGTAGAGATGATGTCTCACCAAGTTGCCCAGGCTGGTCTCGAACCCCTGGGTTCAGGCAATCCTCTTGCCTCAGCCTCTCAGAGTGCTGGGATTATAGGCTTGAGCCACTTCGCCAGGCCTTGGGAATGTATTTCTGTGTGTGCCCTGACTATGATGACATTGCCTAGCCCTGGCAGGCGATTAAGTCAGCTGCGACTTACTGACAAGAATTGGGCCGAGCCTGAATTGATGACTCTGGTCAGGTTGAAAAAAAGGCTGACATAGAAACTTATGGGGAAAAACCACCTTCCTTTCTAAGACAAACCTTGTGGTTAACTGGATTTGTTTTACCTGACCAAGTCCAGGATCTCTGAAGAGCATAACCAATCAGTGCTACACGATGGTCTTTCCCTGCTACATGGCGCATGGCCACTGTAGCCTCGACTTCCTGGGCTCAGGTGATCCTTCCATCTCAGCCTTCCAAGTAGCTGGAACCACAGGCATGTGGCCCCATGCCCAGTTACTTTTTTGATTTATTGTAGAGATGAGATCTCATGAGGTTGCCCAGGCAACCCCTGGGCTCAGGCAATCCTCGCCTTGGCCTCCCAAAGTGCTGGGATTACAAGCTGGGATCAGTCACCATGCCTGGCTATAATGAGATTTATACTGAGCATCTGTTTTTTCTCTGGGCGTCTGGAATTTTGGTATGTGCTAGGTAGAAGCTTTACCAAAGAGATCCATGGCACATACAGAAAAATTAGGACTCCTGCTATCCACATGAATCTCTATCCTCATTTACAAGGCTGTTCATTTGCCTTGGTCTATGTACCAGGGCTTATGGTAGAAAATATTGTGAAGCCGGGCTCAGTGGCTCAGCCTGTAATCCCGCACCTTTGGGAGGCTGAGGTGAGTGGATTGCCTGAGCCTGAGGGTTCGAGACCCGCCTGGGCAGTGAGACCTCATCTCTACAATAAAATAAAAAAATTAGCCGGGCGTGGTAGCGCATGCCTGTAATTCTGGCTACTCGGGAGGCTGAGGCGGAAGGATTGCCGGAGCCCAGCAGGTCGAGGCTGCGGTGGCTGGGAGCGGCCACTGCACTCCAGTCTTGGCGACCGAGTGAGACTCCAACTCAAAAAAAAAAAGAAAATATTATGAATAACATGAGTGTCCATCAACAGGTTGGTTAAATAGAAAAAAACCTTGGCTGGCATAGTGGCTCACACTTATAATCCCAGCACTTTGGGAGGCTGAGATGGGAGTATTGCTTGAGCCCAGGAGTTCAAGACCGGCCTGGGCAACATAACAGGACCTCCTATGTCAAAAAAAAAAAATAAAAAGCTGGGTGTGTTGTCATGTGCTTGCCGTCCCAGCTACTTGAGAGGCTGAGGCAGGAGGATCACTTGAGCCCAGGAGTTTGAGGCTGCGGTGAGCCATGATTGTGCCACTGCACACCAGCCTGGGTAACACAGTGAGACCTCAACTCAAAAAAAAAAAAAGAGAAGAAAACATTAAGTAACTATAAAAAATAATAAAGAAACTTTCTATATAGTGATTGGGGGAAAGTGCCAAGATACATAAAGTTAAAAAAAGTAAGGCATGAACAGTGTAATGTTACCATTTGTGTAAAAAAAAAACCCACAGTTTACAGATGGTTTCAATTTTGTTCTTGCAGTTTATTTGAGTTTTCCACGTTGAAAACATGCCAGCAATTCTCAGCCATTTGACGGAGTTCAAATAAAGAGAACGAGTCAACCTTGCTATTTGTATCCTCTGCTCTTGGGAATCCTGGAGCTTAGTGACCTCAGGCTTCCTTTGCACTTCTCTCAGTATCTAATTGCCCTCCTCGTTCGTCAGAAAATCATATTTACATGTTGTACATCAGAATTTACATGATTTAAAATTTTGTAAATACGGCTTAGGGGATTATATCTATTGAAGTGTAATTTACATAGAGTGAATTCACTCTTTTCAGCGTACAGTTCTATGAATTTTGAAAATGAATACAGGCTGGGCGTGGTGGCTCACGCCTGTAGTCCCAGCACTTTGAGAGGTGGAGGTGAGAGAATTGCCTGAGCCCAAGGGTTTGAGACCAGCCGGGGCAACATGGCGAGACCTTGTCTCTATAATAAATAAATAAGCCGGGCTTGGTGGCTCAGCCTGTAATCCCGCGCCTTGGAAGGCTGAGGTGAGTGGATTGCCTGAGCCCGCGGGTTCGAGACCTGCCTGGGCGAATTGGCGAGACCTCATCTCTACAATAAATCAAAAAATTAGCCGGGTGTGGTAGCACGCTCCTGTAGTTCCAGCTTCTTGGAAGGCTGAGGTGGAAGGATTGCGGAGTCCAGTGGGTCAAGGCTGTGGTGGCTGGGAGCGTGCCACTGCACTCCAGTCTGGGCAACAGAGTGAGACCCCAATTAAAAAAAAATTTTTTTTTTGTAGACATAGGTTCTCGTGACGGGGAATAGTGGCTCATGCCTGAAATCCCAGCACTTTGGGAGGCCAAGGTGGGAGGATAGCTAGAACCCAGGAGTTCGAAATCAGCCTAGGTAACATAGCAAGACCTTATCTCTACAAAAAAAAAAAAAAACTAACCAGGCATAATTGTGTGCTACTTGGAAGGCTGAGGCAGGATAGCCTGAATCCAGGAGGCTGAGGCTGCGGTGAGCTGTGATCGTGCCACTGTACTCTAGCCTGGGTGACAAAGTGAGACTTCAACTCAAAAAAATAAAAAACAAACCAGGCGTGGTGGCTCATGCCTGTAATCCCAGCACTTTGGGGCCGAGGTGAGAGAATTGCCTGAGCCCATGGGTTCAAGACCAGCCTGGGCAACTTGGCAAGACCTTGTCTCTACTAAATCAAAAAACTAGTTGGGCGTTTTGGTATGGGCCTGTGGTTCTAGCTACTTGGAAGGCTGAGGAAGAAGGATCACCTGAGCCCAGCAGGTTAAGGCTGCAGTGGCCATGAGCATGCCACTGCACTACAGCCTGGGTGACAGAGTGACTCTGACTTCAAAAAAATAAAAATAAATAAAAATAGAGATGGGGTCTCACTGGTTGCTCAGGTTGGTCTCAAATTCCTGGCCTCAAGTGATCCTTCCACTTCAGCCTCTCAACATTCTAGGATTACAGGTATGAGCACCTGACCTCACTGCTCTATTTTTTTTTTTTTTTTTTGAGTTGGAGTCTCACTCTGTCGCCCAGGCTGGAGTGCAGTGGCACGATCATGGCCACTGCAGCCTTGACCTGCTGGACTCAAGTGTTCCTTCCGCCTCAGCCTTCCAAGTAGCTGAAGCTATAGGCATGCGTCACCACACCTGGCTATTTTTTTTTCCCATTTATTGTAGAGATGAGATTTCCCCCAGTTGCCCCCGCTTGTCTCGAACCCGTGGGCTTAGGCAATCCTTTCACCTTGACCTGCGAAAGGGCTGGGATTATAGGTGTGAACCACTGCTTGACCGATAAATTGTTTGTGTGTGTGTGAGTCAGAGTCTCACACTGTTGCCCAGGCTGGAGTGCAGTGGCACCCTCATGGCCACTGCATCCTCAACCTGCTGGGCTCAGGTGATCCTTCCACCTAAGCCTTTCAAGAAGCTGGAACCGTAGGCGTGTACCACCACATCTGACTTATTTTTTGATTTGTTATAGAGATGAGGTCTCACCAAGTTATCCAGGCTGGTCTCAAACCCCTGGACTCAGACAATCCTCTTTCCTCTGCCTCCAAAAATGCTGGGATTACAGGTGTGAGTCACTATGCCCAGCTAATAAACACATTTTAAAAATTAACAGGGTATGGCTTGAGCCCAGCAGATGCAATAACCGTGATCATACCACTGCACCACTGCCTGGTGACAGAATGAGACTCTGACTCAAAAACAAATAAACAAATAAATAAAATAAAAATCAATCAATCAAAACCTAATTAAAATATGTCACATGAGCCGGGCTCGGTGGCTCAGCCTGTAATCCCGCGCCTTTGGGAGGCTGAGGTGAGTGGATTGCCTGAGCCTGCGGGTTCGAGACCCGCCTGGGCAGCGAGACCTCCTCTCTACAATAAATCAAAAAATCAGCTGGGCGTGGTAGCGCACGCCTGTAATTCCGGCTACTCAGAAGGCTGAGGTGGAAGGATCGCCGGAGCCCAGCAGGCGAGGCTGCGGTGGCCGGGAGCGGCCACTGCACTCCAGTCTGGGCGACAGAGTGAGACTCCAACTCAAAAAAAAAAAAAAAAAAGTCACATGGAAGCAAGTACTGGAAAGGGATAATAGTGATGTAAAACATTTCTTTTTCTTTTTTTTTTAAGTTTTAAAACAGAGTTTATTAGCGAAAAGAAGAGAAGGAAAAGGAAGATTCATGGCAGAAAGACTTGCCATGGGCAAGTTTCTCTAAAAGAAAAGCTGCCAGATTTCTTGTTCTTAATCCCAGCACTTTGGGAGGCAGAGGTGAGAGGATTTCTAAGCCCAGGGGTTCGAGACCAACCTGGACAACTTGGCAAGAACTCGTCTCTATAATAAATCAAAAACTTAGGTAGGCATGATGGTGCATGTCTGTGGTTCTAGCAACTTGAAAGGCCGAGGTAGAAGGATTGCCTGAGCCCAACAGGTAGAGGCTGCAGTGGCAGTGAGTGTGCCATGGTACTCCAGCTTGGGCAACAGTGAGAATACGACTCAAAAAAAAAAAAATAGCCATAGTGGTGGCATGCCTGGAGTTCCAGCTACTTAGAAGGCTGAAGCGTGGGATTGCCTGAACCCAGCAGGTTGAGGCTGTGGTGGTTGTGATCGTGCCACTGCTCTCCAGCCTGGGTGACAGAGTGAGACTCTGATTCCCAAAAAACCCAATTTTTTGTTCTAACAATAAAAAAGGTCAGTTGTGGTGGCTCAAGTCTGTAATTCCAGTACTTTGGGCGGCGGAGGTGAGAGAATTGCCTGAGTTCAGGGGTTTGAGACTAGCCTGGGCAACTTGGTGAGACCTCGTTTGTACAATTAAAAAAAAAAAAATTAGCTGGGTGTAGTGGAGACCCCATCTCTATAAAAAACTAAAAATTAACCAGGTATGGTGGCACGTGCCTGCAGTTCCAGCTACGCAGGAGGCTGATATGGGAGGATCACTTGAGCCCAGGAATTTGAGGCTGCAATGAGCAATGATCAAACCACTGCACTACAGGCTGGGTGACAGAGCAGAACTCTTTTTCTAAAAAAGAAAAAAAGGAAAAAAAAAGAAAAAAAAGGAAAAAAAAAGAAGCAGGTGCAGTGGCACAAGTCTGTAATCCCAGCACTTTGGGAGGCTGAGGCGAGAGGATTGCCTGAGCCCAGGGGTTTGAGACCAGCCTGGTAACTTGGTGAGACCTCGTCTCTACAATAAATAAAAAAAAAATTAAAAATTAAAATTAGTTCTAAAACATTCACAACAGCCTTGCGCTCTGCTTCCTAGAATCTACAACTACAGACTTCCAAACAAACAGAACTAATGATGATTCAGAGGCAGAAGCCCTGGATAGACTTTCCCCTCCCCCACCAGACCCTCCCAGATGAACTGAGATCGCAGCTGGCAGCTGGGACCCAAGGGGGTGAGGGCTGCCCATGGTGCCCAGCGGTTCCTGTTATCGGGACTGGTGTGGCTGGGCAGGGCCATTTGAGTGGGACTGGTTTTTATCTCTTGAGACACAGAGCCTGTGTGCCTGAGCCTTGAGGTGACAGGCAGCTGTATCACTAGGCACCGGTGATGGCCGGGAGAGTCCAGAGAGTTGATGGCATAAGAGACAGGAGATTCTAGTAACTGTGTGATCTTGGGCTTCTCTCTGAGTGTCCCTGACAGTGCGAGAGGGGGGCACTGGACTGACGTGGACTGTAGGGTGGCCACCATGCTCGGCAGGCACCGAGGGGTGTCCTGGAGATGCTATTGCCTCTCTGGCATCCAATTCCTTCTTTGTCTAACAACAGCGTCTCCCTTCTCCATCCCTTGTGGTTTGGGTGGGCCATGTGAGCCAGGACTGAGAATCCCTGTGATTGGCTCAGGGATAGACACCTGACCAGAACCAGCCAATGCGGGTTTTCCCTGGGACTTTTGCTTCAGAAAGAGGCTTTTTCCAAGTTCTGGGTTTGCTAAGCTGATGGAATGGTGCTGCAGGACCATACCCAGGTCTGCTGAGGGAAAACATACCTGTGCATAAAGCCAGCACAGAGAAATCGGAGCTGAGAGAAGATAGGCAGATTCCTGATGCCTGAGCAACATATTCCTGGCATGCTCCTGGATGAGCCCAAACCTCTCCCTTTTGCTTAAGCTACTTTGAGTTGAGTTTCTGGTATTTGCAATCACTCATCCTGACAAATGCAAGAATAATAATGACAACATCATTTATGAGCACTTACTCACCACTAAGCACCAAGGTAGGGGGCAGTGGGGGTTGCCTGCTTCAGCAGTAAAGAGTACTTGATTGTTGACACTGTTAGATTTGCTGGCATAAATAAAATAAGTTGACGGGCTTTTAGCAGTTTTTACTATTATTTTTAAATGGTCGAGTGGGGTGGGCTGCCAGCTCCTGCCGGCCTCTGCCCAGAGTGGAGTGCTGCTGGTGGACTCTGAGTCCAGACCTCTGTGCTTGCGCTTCCCTGATCTTGCTTGTGTTCTAGCGTTGCCCATTTCCCCACCCCTGGAACAGTGCCCTGTACACAGTAGGAGCTCAATAAATGGGGGTTGAATGAAAAATAAAGAAATAAAATGATCTGTAGGCCAGGTGTGGTGGCTCATGCCTGTAATCCCAGCACTTTGGGAGTTAGAGGTAAGAGGATTGCCTGAGCCCAGGAGTGCAAGGCCAACCTGTGCAATGTAGCAAGAACCCTCACCTTTTTTTTTTTAAGTTGGAGTCTCACTCTGTCACCCAGGCTGGAGTGTGGTGCACACTGCTCACAGCCATCGCAGCCTCAACCTGCTGGGCTCCAGTGATCCTTTCTCCTCAGTCTTCTAAGTAGCTGGAACTACAGGCATGTGCCACCACGCCCAGCTAACGTTTCTATTTATTGTAGAGACAAGGTCTTGCCATGTTGCCCAGGCTGGTCTCGAACCTGTGGGCTCAGGCAATCCTCTCATCTCTGCCTCCCAAAGTGCTGGGATTACAGGCGTGAGCCACCATGCCCAGCAAGACCCTGCCAAATAAAATAAAACAAAATAAAATAATAAAATAAAAATTTTCTGTAAAAAGTCAGATAGTATATATTTCAGGTTTTGTGAGCCATAAGGCCTTTGCTACAACTATTCAACTATTCAACTATGGCAGCCTGAAACAACTTGGTGTGACTGTGTACCAAAAAACAAGAGGAAATAAAAGTGGTCCAGATTTAGACCAGATGGAGTTTGCCCATCCCTGACTAGACAATCAGTAATACAAGTCACACCTTGGTTTGTAGCATGTGTTGAATTTGTGGCATAGGTACACTCTACAGCCAATTTCTTTTCTTTCTTTCTCAGCCCACCCCCCACCTGCTGAACACTTTTTTTTTCTTCTCTGCAGCCAATTTCAAGCTACCAACAGGAGGGTCACTGAACTTGGAGTTGAGCACATGCAGTACACATCACAGATAGAATAGACGTAAATAACCCGAAAAGCAAAGGTAATACTAAAATGTAGTGAAAAGATTAGGAATGTTTTTTGAAAGAGGGTCCTGCTTTGTTTCCCAGGCTGATGTGCAGTGGTACCATCATAGCCCGCTGCAGCCTCGAACTCCTGGGCTCAAGTAATCCTCTTGCCTCAGACTCCCGAGTAGCTGGGAGTATAGGCACACACCACCACACCTGGCTAATTTTTATATTTTTTTTGTAGAGATGCAGTCTCACTATGTGTTCCCAGGCTGTTCTTGAACTCCTGGCCTCGTCCCACTTCAGCCTCCCAAAGCACTGGAATTACAAGTGTGAGCCACTGTGTCCAGTCATATTATCTTTGTTTTAACACAGTTTATTTATTATTTAGTTGTACACTTCTATTTCTTTTTTCTTAAGTTAATTTTGAAATATAATTTTATATACTAAAAAATATAATTTAGCCGGGCTTGGTGGCTCAGCCTGTAATCCCATGCCTTTGGGAGGCTGAGGTGAGTGGATTGCCTGAGCCTGCGGGTTCGAGACCCACCTGGGCAACTTGGCGAGACCTCATCTCTACAATAAATCAAAAAATTAGCCGGGCGTGGTAGGCGCGCCTGTAGTTCCAGCTACTTGGAAGGCTGAAGCGGAAGGATCGCTGGAGCCCAGCAGGTCGAGGCTGTGGTAGCCGGGAGCAGCCACTGCACTCCAGTCTGGGTGATAGAGTGAGACCCCAACTCAAAAAAAAAAAAAAAAAAAATATATATATATATATAATTTAATTTAAAATAATATTGGGCTGGGGGTGGTGGCTCACGCCTGTAATTCCAGCTCTTTGGGAGGACGAGGCAAGAGGATCGCTTGAGCCCAGCCTGGGAAACATGGCGAGACTGTGTCACTGAGAAAAAACTGGGTGTGGCAGCATGCATCTGCAGTCCCAGCTACTTGGGAGGCTGAGGCAGAAGAATCCCCCGAGTCCAGGAGGTTGAGGCTGCGGTGAGCCATGATCATGCCACTCATTGCACTCCAGCCTGGGTGACAGTGAGACCCCGACTGAACCAGAACAATATCAATGTTTAAAAACTGGTTCACAAACTTCGACAATGGTGCTCATGGGTGAATAGAATCTGCTCTCCTGTTTGGCTGCCTGAAGCTTCAGGTGTGGGAGATCCCAGGATGGGGAAACGAACAGAAGAAGCCTGTGGCCCCAGAGGCTGGGCAGCTGTCATGCATCAAGGCCCAGGGCACATCAAAGCGGTTTTCTTTTCTCTGGTGCCAAATTGCTATCGCGTCAGTAGCTCCATCACTTTCATAAACTGACGGCAAAGTTGCTCAAGACCAGCCATTGATCCCTTCCAGGACGAGCCTGTGTCGTCATCATTCAAAGTCCCCACGCTTGCAAACATCTCCGACCCTTGGGTTCGGAGCACTGGCTTCCATTCTTGGCAAGGGCAATGAGGGAGGAGCTTTGGCCTCCGATTTGCCGAAACCCCTTTTCCCGTTTCTGAATATTAGCGAGCACTGGTATGTATCTCTGTTACCTACAGGGATAGGAGTGACTATGTACCCAATACTTTGCCTTTAAAACAACAACCCTAGCTGGGTGTGGTGGCTCACGCCTGTAATCCCAGCATTTTGGGAGGTGGAGGAAAGAGGTTGCCTGACCCTAGGGATTCGAGACCAGCCTAGGCAACTTGGCAAGCCCTCTTCTCTACAATAAATACAAAAATTAGCCGGGCATGGTGGCACACGCCTGTATTTCCAGCTACTTGTGAAGCTGAGGCAGAAGGATCGCCGGAGCCCAGCAGGCTCTGCCTCTCAAAGTGCTGGGATTACAGGTGTGAGCCACCGTGCCCGGCTGAGTATCCGATTTTTGATAATTACCTTCTGTCCTGCCCAAGTACTAAATATTAACAACCTCACCGGTATATAACCACTCACCTTTCTCCATTCTTATGCAATCATATACAAACATATTGCACATATATGGGGGAGTTGACTTTGTTGCCTACAAATAGGATTGTTTACTGTGTGGTTCTCTGTATCTTACTTTTCCAAATGTTTGAATATCAGCGACTGTACCAGACGTTCCATTTGCCTTCCAGATCTCTCCCCTCCCTGTGCCCCAAGCCCCAAGGCTCTGGCAGGAGATGAGAGAAGAGGGAGGGGGAAGTCTCCATTTCCTCCTCCCTGCGGTTTTAGCAGCAGCTGTGTCCCTGAACTGAGGGCCACACTCTCTGTTGGGTGGCCTCCACTTTCCCTAGGTTCCCAGACTCTTCCTCCCCCTACCCTGTAGGTCTTGGGTGGAGGTAACAGACCTGAATGTTCACCAGCCCCAGGTGGCTCCATTATCCCCCTTTGCTCCCTTCACATTGCCTGTGACCCTGTAATTAGGCTCTTCATTCAATGCCCCTTAAATATCCTTCTAATTGTGCCAGCTATTTTCTGATGAGGTTCTCAACTGGTTCAACAACCAATTTAAAATTTTTAGGCTGGGCGTGGTGGCCCACACATGTAATCCCAGCACTTTGGGAGGCTGAGGTGGGCGGACTGCTTGAGCCCAGGAGTTTGAGAGTGGCCTAGGTAACATAGTGAGACCTCGTCCCTTAAAAAAAAAAAAAAAAGAAAAGAAAAAAAATCTAAAAAAAAAAAAAAATTACCTGGGCCTGGTGGCGTGTACCTGTAGTCCCAGCTACTGGGGAGGATGAGGCTGAAGGATTGCCTGAGCCCAGGATGTTAAGGACGTGTGCTGGGTGTGGTGATTCATGCCTGTAATCCCAGCACTTTGGGAGGCGGAGGAGAGAGTATTGCCTGAGCTCAGGGGTTCAAGACCAGCCTGAGCAATATGGCGAGACCTCATTTACAATAAATCAAGAAATTTGGCTGGGTGCGGTGGCTCACGCCTATAATCTCAACACTTTGGGAGGCTGAGGTGAGAGGATTGCCTGAGCCCACGGTTTCAAGACCGACCTGGGAAACTTGGCGAAACTTGATCTCTACAATTAATCAAGAAAAAAGAGCTGAGCATGGTGACGCTTGCCTGTTCCAGCTATTTGGAAGGCTGAGGCGGAAGGATAGCCTGAGCCCAGCAGGTCGAGGCTGCGGTGGTCATGAGCATGCCACTGCCCTCCAGCCTGGGCGACAGAGTGAGAAAAATTCTTAGAAGCTCTTAGCAAGCAATACACCAAGCCTGCCACTGTTTTGGACCTCAGAGTCCAGGAACTGAGGGGAGGATCTGTCATTTGCCAGATTCCTGGGCCAGGGCTGAGGTGAGATGCGGACAGTTTGCTGTATCCTTGAGTCAGGCTGTATGAATTATGCTCTACCAGGTCTTGCTAGGGCAGCTCTCACTGCCTGGTTTGACTTCCCAATTCTGTGCCTCTTGTTCTGAAATGTAGATAAGTCAGATCAGAATGTTTGAAAGATGCAAACAAGCCGGGCTCAGTGGCTCAGCCTGAAATCCCGCGCCTTTGGGCGGCTGAGGTGAGTGGATTGCCTGAGCCCGTGGGTTCAAGACCCGCCTGGGCAACTTGGCGAGACCTCATCTCTACAATAAATCAAAAAATTGGCCGGGCGTGGTAGCACGCGCCTGTAGTTCCAGCTACTCGGAAGGTTGAGGCAGAAGGATCGCTGGAGCCCAGCAGGTCGAGGCTGCGGTGGCCGGGAGCGGCCGCTGCACTCCAGTCTGGGCGACAGAGCGAGACTCCAACTCAAAAAAAGAGAGAAAGATGCAAACAATTTACAGTTTAGATCTTGGTTGCTTTCTAAAGCAAAGGCTTTGCAGGTGAGGTGAACCAGAACAGCTGCAATGGGGAGGAGCAGAGATTGCTCTCTTGGCCTCTTCTGTTGCAATCCTAAAATGCTCAGCCCAAGATCTGAAGATAAACAAGCCTCGTCCACATGTGGCACAAACAGGTAAACGTGCATTTCCAGTAGGAAGTGGGAAGTGCAGGAAACAGCCCAGCTGGGGGCGGGTCTGAGGATGATTTCCAGGGGAGGTGAAGTTTGAGCTGAATCTTGCAGGAGGAGCTGGAGTCACCTGAGATGGTGTTCCAGGGAAGGGAGGAGCGGGTGCTAAGAGACTGAGCACCAAACGTGCCAGAAACGGCTGGAAGTTCGCCATGGCTGGACCACAAGTTATGTGTGTGTGTTGGGAGGTTGAGGGGATGGCAGGCAAGCAGAGATCAAAAGGGGCTTAAGGCCAGTAGAAGTGTGCTGGGAAGCCATTTAAGTAGCAGAGTGTCAATGTCACTCTGGAAGGTTATTCTGCCTACTGTGGATAATGGATAAAAGAGGCCGCCTGAGACAGTTCAGAGACTGCTGCAACAAGGGAAGAGATGAGGCCGCAGGGCCGAGAGCAGAGGTGGAGGCGATGGATGCATCCGAGGGCCAGGAAGGCAGTGGTCAGAGGAAGGGGCAGGATCCAGGTTTATTGTAGTAATGACAGCAATATTGGCAATGACAACATAATACAGGAACCTAAACAATAGCTCTCATTTCAGACTGTATGAGTGGGAACCTCTCCCCACTCTTTTTTCTTTTTTTGAGATAGGTTCTCATTTTGTCACAGGCTGGAGTGCAGTGCTGTGAGCATAGCTCACTGCAGCCTCAAACTCCTGGGCTCAAGTGATCCTCCTGCCTCAGCCTCCTGAGTAGTTGGGACTACAGATGTGTGCCATCATGCCCAGTTCATTTTTTAATTTTTAATTTACTTTTTGTAGACCTGGGTCTTGCTATGTTGCTCGGGCTCATCTCAAACTCCTGGTCTCAAGCAATACGCCTGCCTTGGTATCCCAAAGTACTGGGATTACAAATGTAAGCCACGGTGCCTGTCCTGGTTTTTTTTTTCTTTTTGAGTTGGAGTCTCACTCTGTCGCCCAGACTGGAGTGCAGTGGCCGCTCCCGGCCACCGCAGCCTCGACCTGCTGGGCTCCGGCGATCCTTCCGCCTCAGCCTTCCGAGTAGCCGGAATTACAGGCACGCGTTACCACGCCCAGCTAATTTTTTGATTTATTGTAGAGATGAGGTCTCGCTGCCCAGGCGGGTCTCGAACCCGCGGGCTCAGGCAATCCACTCACCTCAGCCTCCCAAAGGCGCGGGATTACAGGCTGAGCCACCGAGCCTGGCTCCCGTCCTGTTTTTATTTGGAAAAATGTCAAAACTCAGAAGAGTTGCAAGATAGTGTCTATGAACATCCATAGACATCTAACTGATAAATCTTCACTGAGATTTACCAGTTGTTACATTTTACCTCTTCCCTTTCTCTGTATCTTTTTCTCTGACCCACTTGCAAATTAGTCGCAGAAATCATGACTGTACCCATTAAAAACTTCAGTATTTATCTACTTTGTTAAAGGGATTCTCTTACATAATTGCAAGGCCATCATCTTAAGGAGGAAAAAAAAAATTTGGTTTTTTTTGAGTTGGAGTCTCGATCTGTTGCCCAGGCTGAAGTGCAGCGGCACACTCATGGCCACCATAGCCTCAACCTGCTGGGCTCAGGCAATCCTTCCACCGCAGTCTTCCAAGTAGCTGAAACTACAGGCATGCACCACCATGTCTGGCTTAATCTTTTGATTAATTGTAGAGACGAGGTCTCACCAAGTTGCCCAGGCTGGTCTCAAAACCCCTGGGCTCAGGCAATCCTCTCACCTCTGCCTCCCAAAGTGCCGGGATGACAGGTGTGAGCCACCACACTCAGCACAGAGGAAATTTAATAGCAATATACTATACTATAATTTAATAGAAAGTCCATATTTGAATTTTACCAATTGGCCCAATAATGTCTTCTAAAGCTGCTGTTTTTCATATTTTAAAAATCCAGTGTTCAGTCAAGGATCCTGTGTTGTATTTAGTCAAATTCCCTTCCCTCCTCATCCCCCCTGCTCCTCCCCTCTCCTCTTCTCTCTCTGATATTTGGTTGATGTTAGAAACACCAGTTTAGGGCTAGGCACAGTGGCTCACTCCTGTATTCCCAGCACTTTGAGAAGCTGAGGTGGGAACCTCCCAGGAGTTTGAGACCAGCTTAGATAACATAGTAAGACCTCTTTTCTAAAAATATTGAAAAAGTGGCTGGGCTCGGTGGCTCAGCCTGTAATTCCAGCACTTTGGGAGGCTGAGGTGAGTGGGTTGCCTAAGCCCGTGGGTTTGAGATCCGCCCGAGCAACTTGGTGAGACCTCGTCTCTACAACAAATCAAAAAATTAGCCAGGCGTGGTAGTGTGCACCTGTAGTTCCAGCTACTTGAAAGGCTGAGGCAGAAGGATCGCCGGAGCCCAGCAGGTCGAGGCTGTGGTGGCCGGGAGCGTGCCACTGCACTCTAGTCTGGGCGATGGAGTGAGACTCCAACTCAAAAAAAAATTGAAAAAGTTAGCCAGGCATGGTGGCACATGCCTGTAGCCCTAGTCTTTGGGAGGCTGAGGCAGGAGGATTTCTTGAACCCAAGAGGTTGAGGTTACAGTGAGCTCTGATCCCACTACTGCACTCCAGCCTTGGCAACAGAGTAAGACTCTCTAACACAAAAACAAAATAAAGAAATATTAGTTTACCTAGGCCGGGTGCCTCATGCCTGTAAACCCAGCACTTTGGAAGGTGGAGGTGAGAGGATTGAATGAGTCCACAGGTTCGAGACCAGTCTGGGCAACATGGTGAGACCTCGTCTCTACAATAAATCAAAAAACTAGCTGGGTATGGTGGCGCTTGCCTGTAGTTCCAGCTACTTGGAAGGCTGAGGTGGAAGGATGGCCTGAGCCCAGCAGGTTGAGGGTGCAGCAGTGGTGAGCGTGCCACTGCACTCCAGCCTAGGTGATAGAGTGAGACTTCAACTATAAAAAAAAAAAAAAAAAAAAGAAATATTAGTTTACATAAAAGAGATAACTGAACAAAATATAGGAGGTCCAATGTAATCAGTTTTACTTTTTCTTTTTAATTCTATTTAAAGATTTTTAAAAACTTGCTATTTTGAAAGAGTTTCAAGTTTATAGAAAAGTTGCAACAATATTATAAAGAATGTTTATGTATGTTTCACCCAGGTCATCAATTATTTACATTTTGCCACATTTGTCATTCTGTTGTCTACAAATACCAAGCTGGGCTCAGTGGCTCAGCCTGTAATCCCGCACCTTTGGGAGGCTGAGGTGAGTGGATTGCCTGAACCCGCGGGTTCGAGACCCGCCTGGGCAGCGAGACCTCATCTCTACAATAAATCAAAAAATCAGCCGGGCGTGGTAGTGCGTGCCTGTAATTCCGGCTACTCGGAAGGCTGAGGCAGAAGGATCGCCGGAGCCCACCAGGTCGAGGCTGCGGTGGCAGGGAGCGGCCACTGCACTCCAGTCTGGGCGACAGAGTGAAACTCCAACTCAAAAAACAACAACAACAACAAAAAAAACCAAATACCTATATATTCCTGTTTTTTTCTAAACACTTGAATGTAAGTTGCTCCTATAGTACCTAAACACTACAGGGCGCATTTTCTGAGGACATCATCTTACATAACCACAGTGCAAGTATCAAAATCGGAAAATGTACCTTTCATACTATAGTGTCTATATTCAAATTTCCTCAATTGTCCCAAGAATATCCTTTATAGCTTTCGGGGGGGTGGGTAGGGCAAGGGGGAGAGAACCAGGAGTGAATCAAGGATCACACCTTGCATGTAGTTGCTGGATCTCTTTAGTCTTTGTTAATCTAAGCAACTACTTAACCACCCTCCTCCCAGAGTGTATTTCACAACATGGAGACTTCAGGCCAATTGTTTTGAAGAATGTCCCTTCATTTGGATGTCTGTTTTCCTTTGATTAGGCGCAGGGCAAACATGTTTGATACTTCATAGGTGATGGCGTGTCCTCTCCCGTGCAGAATACCAGAGGCACAGGTTGAGATGTTAAACTTGGTTGCTTGGTTAAGCTGGGTTGGAACTTTGACTCTACGCTTTGCCAGGTGGCCAAGTTGGTTATCGAGGTGGTTTTTTTCAGTTGTCAAATGGGAGTGATAATAATGTTGGTTTTCATAAAACTGCTGAATTAATACACGTAAGGCTCTTAGGACATTGTCTGGCATATTATAGTCACTAAATACATACTTCTTATTACCATCAATACCATCACTACTATTTTTACCAACATTAATAGAGGCCTTAATATGTGAGAGGTACTAAGCCATTGCCTCAGAATTCTCTGTCCTTCCAACATTTATGACATGGTATGGCTCACAGGAAGCACCCCATGAATATTTGTTGGCTGACTCCCCTGTTCTACAGATGAGAAAACTGAGACTCAGAGAAGTGAAGTAATTTACCTAAGATCACACAGATTGCAGTAAGTGGCAAGCGTTGGGATTTTTTTTTTTTTTTGAGTTGAAGTCTCACTCCGTCGCCCAGACTGGAGTGCAGTGGCCGCTCCCGGCCACCGCAGCCTCCACCTGCTCCGGCGATCCTTCCGCCTCTGCCTTCCAAGGAGCTGGAACTACAGGCGCGCGCTACCACGCCCAGCTTTTTTTTTTTTTTTTTTTAATTTATTGTAGAGATGAGGTCTCGCCAATTTGCCCAGGCGGGTCTCGAACCCGTGGGCTCAGGCAATCCGCTCACCTCGGCCTCCCAAAGTGCTGGGATTACAGGCTGAGCCACCGAGCCCAGCTAAACGCTGGGATTTGAACCCAGGCTTGTCGGGTTTGTAAAATGGAGGATAAGAAACCTGAGTGCATTTTGTAAATTCTCAAGGGCCGTGTGGATGCGAATAATTGAATCAGAGAGCCACGCAGCGTTCTCTGGCACATCCAAATACTAGGTGCTCAATAAATGTCTGCCGCACGAACGAGGAAAGAAAATGAACCAGCTGGGAGAGATCATCCCGGAGCGAGGATATATGAGCACGTGAAGGGGAGACCCGGAATCTCTCCTTCCGCATACGACTCCTGCCGGGTCATCGCAAGCCCACGTGTTCCAGCAGGGTGTGGCTTCCGTTGATCCCGCCCCGCAGCCGAACCCCGCCCCTCGCCACATCTCGCGCTCGCTGACGGCTGTGGTGTTTTGGCCCGCGGGCGGAGCCGTAGCCACAGTCTCCTCGGGCGTCCGTAGCCCGGGAGCCGGGTGTCCCGCGTCTCCGGCCGAGGCCCACGATGTCTGACAAGGAAGTTGGGGAGAGCGGGGGTTCGCCGCAGGCCGGCGCGGTGACTGTCAGCGACGTCCAGGAGCTGATGCGGCGCAAGGAGGAGATCGAGGCGCAGATCAAGGCCTATTATGATGTGCTGGAGAGCGTGAGTGTGGGTTTGGGGCTCTCGGGCGGGTGCGGGGGCGCCCCCATGACTTCCCGACCCGACCTCCGACCCCCGACCCCCGACCCCCGACCCCCGACCCGGGAAGACTGGAAGGCTGGGGCGGCCTCCGCCCGGGCGCTCGGTTGTGGATTTTCCTCTCGCTCGGAGGCCCAACGTGCTGCAACTGCGCCCTCTGTCGGTAGCAAGAAGTGCAGGCAAAGAAAGCCACCAACCCAGAACCGTAGTGCCGTGTTGACACCGGCAGACCGACCTCCCGGAGCCTCGCCTGTGCTGGGCTCTGTTTAGGTGCTGTATACACTGGCTAGCTCGTTTGATCCTTGCAACAACCCTTTGAGGTGGATGCTGTCATTTTTTTTTAATTTTAAGGATGAGGAAACCCAGATGTTTACTACCTTGACCCTGCCTAAGGTGACAGAACTAGTATGTTTCTTTTTTGTTTTTTAGTTGGAGTCTTCCTCTGTCGCCCAGGCTGGAGTGCAGTGGCACGCTCCTCATGGCCACCGCAGCCTTGACCTGCTGGGCTCAGGCGATCCATCCGTCTCAGCCTTACAAGTAGCTGGAACTACAGGTGTGCACCACCACGTCTGGCTAATTTTTTAATTTATTGTAGAGACGAGGTGTTGCCATGTTGCTCACACTGGTCTTGAACCCCTGGACTAAGCCAGTCCTGTCGCCTCCGCCTCCCAAAGTGCTAGGATTACAGATGTGAGCCACCGTGCCTGGCACTAGTATGTTTCAGAGTGATAATCACCACCATCTGGTGTCCTTATTGAACGTGTACCAGGTGTCGTGCCATGGTATGTGTGTATAGGAATCACTGGGGATCTTGTTAAAATATGGATTCTGGTTGGGCTCGGTGGCTCAGCCTGTGATCCCAGCACTTTGGGAGGCCGAGGCGAGTGGATTGCCTGAGGCCACGGGTTCGAGACCAGCCCAGGCAAACCTTAGCTCTACAATAAATAAAAAAAATAGCTGAGCGTAGTAGCGCACACCTGTAGTTTCGGCTACTTGGAAGGCTGAGATGGAAGAATTGCTGGCACCCAGTAGGTCGATGCTGGGGTGGCCATGAGTGTGCCACTGCACTCCAGCCTGGGTGACGGAGTGAGACTCCAACTCAAAAAAAAAAAAAAAAAATGCAAGCCGGGCTCAGTGGCTCAGCCTGTAATCCTGCACCTTTGGGAGGCTGAGGTGAGTGGATTGCCTGAGCCTGTGGGTTCAAGACCCGCCTGGGCAGCGAGACCTCATCTCTACAATAAATCAAAAAAATCAGCCGGGCGTGGTAGCACGTGCCTGTAATTCCGGCTACTTGGAAGGCTGAGGCAGAAGGATTGCCGGAGCCCAGCAGGCGAGGCTGCGGTGGCCGGGAGCGGCCATTGCACTCTAGTCTGGGCGACCAAGTGAGACTCCAACTCAAAAAAAAAAAAAAAAATGCAGATTCTGATGGGGAGGGAGCAGATTCTGCACTTCTGGCAAACTCCCAGCAATGCTGATGCCAGGGGTCTCAGGACCTAGCTTTGCGTGACAAGTAAGGCCCAGTGTCCTTATCCTATAAGGAGGAAACTGAGGCCTCGAGCTTACTCTTGCTTAGGGTCACATAGTTAGGAAGTGGCGGCAGTGGGTCTGGATCCCAGGTTTGTCTGGCTCCAAAACTGGTACAGTTTTTCTTATGCCACTTAGTGTAAAACCACAGATCAATTTGTAGAGGAAGAGTAAATTACACCCGAATAGGGCAGATGGAATGCATTTTAGGTGGTGGTAAGTAAGATGAAGTATCATGTGGAGGTCAGGGAACCACTTCACTGGGGCTGTGTGTTATGATGAAATTCTCATAACTACTTTGCGAATTTGGTGTGTGCCCCTGAATCTCAGAAAGGGAAGGTCCCTTGCTCAAGTCAAAGTGTGAATCAGATCACAGGCCTATTAAACTCAAAACCCATGCTTTCATGCATTTTACCAGCAATTTATCAAACTTTATTTTTCTACCACAAGCAGGATGCTGTATACATATATCTGTTGTGCTGCTATTCCCTTGATATTTTTTTTTTTTGAGTTGGAGTCTCACTGTGTCGCCCAGACTGGAGTGCAGTGGCCGCTCTCAGGGCCACCACAGCCTCGACCTGTTGGGCTCCGGCGATCCTTCCGCCTCAGTCTTCCAAGTAGCTGGAACTACAGGTGCGCGCTACCACACCCAGCTGATTTTTTAATTTATTGACTGATTTATTTATTTATTCTTATTTTTTTTGAGTTGGAGTCTCACCCTGTCGCCCAGACTGGAGTGCAGTAGCCACTCCCGGCCACCGCAGCCTCGACCTGCTGGGCTCCGGCGATCCTTCCGCCTCAGCCTTCCGAGTAGCCGGAATTACAGGCGCGCGCTACCACGCCTGGCTGATTTTTTGATTTATTGTAGAGATGAGGTCTCGCTGCCCAGGCGGGTCTCGAACCCGCGGGCTCAGGCAATCCACTCACCTCAGCCTCCCAAAGGCGCGGGATTACAGGCTGAGCCACCGAACCCGGCTTATTATTATTATTTATTTATTTATTTTTGAGTCAGAGTCTCACTCTGTTGTCCAGGTTGGAGTGTAGTGACATGTTCACGACCACTGCAGCCTTGACCTGCTAGACTCAGGAGATCCTTCTTCCTCAGCCTTCCAAATAGCTGGAACTACAAGCATGCGCCACCACTCTCATCTAATTTTTTGATTTACTGTAGAGATGAGGTCTCGCCAAGTTGCCCAGGCTAGTCTCGAACCCCTGGGCTCAGGCAATCCTGTAGCCTCTGCCTCCCAAAGCGCTAGGATTACAGGCATGATCCACTATGCCTGGCTATTTTTTTTTTTAAGATTAGAAAATATAGTTTATTTAGGAAGTAAGTTAGAGACAGAGTAAGAGGAGATTTCTCTCCCCAAGGTAGGAGAGGAGGCCAAAGCCAGGAAACATGCCGTGGCCACAGCTTCAAGAGAGTATGGCCACACCAGTCTAGTAAGGGAATGGCCGCAATGGCCTGGCAGTGGTGGCACCTGGCTATTATTATTATTTTTGAGTTGGAGTCTCATTCTGTTGCCCAGGCTGGAATGCAGTAGTGGCAGGATCACGGCTCACCACCACCACAGCATCAACCTTCTGGGTTCAGGTGATCCTTCTGACAGCGTTCTGAGTAGATGGGACTACAGGCGTGTGCCACCACACCCATCTAATTTTTCAATTTTTGTATAGATGAGGTCTCACTATGTTGCCCAGGCTGGTCTTGAACTCCTGGGCTCAAGCAATCCTCCCCCTTTGATTTCCCAAAGTTCAGGCATGACCTACTGTGCCTGGCCTAAACCTACTTTTTTACCTACAGAAATTTATTTTGAAAGGAAATTTTGTCCAGGTGCGGTGGTTCACTTCTGTAATCCCAGCACTTTGGGAGGCAGAGGCAAGAGGATTGCTTGAGCCCAGGGGTTTGGGACCAACCTGAGCAACTTGGGAAGACCTCATCTCCGCAGTAAATTCTTAAAAAAATTAGGCAGGCATGGTGCCTCGCACCTATAGTTCCAGGTACTTGGAGGGCTGAGGCAGAAGGATCGCTTGCACTTAAAAGGTCGAGGCTGCAGTGACCAAGAGCGTGCCACTGCCCTCCAACCCGGGTGACAGAGTGACACTCCAATTCCAAAAAAAGGGCAACTGTATAAGTCTATTACATATAGAAATTGAGAATCTCTTCTCTTAAATATGAGGCAAAAAGCCTTATCAAGGTTGATTCAGTATATTTGTTGCATCTAGCTAGCTACTGTTGCTTGCTGAAGACTTTAAGCCTGGAGCCCTATTTTTTTTTTAAGTGGAGAGCTAAAACTATAAATCTCTTAGAATAAAGGAGTAAATCTTCACGACCTTGGATCAGGCAAAGCCTTATTAGATATGACATCAAAAGCACAGCTACAAAAAGAAAAATGATAAATTGGACTTCAACATTAAAAACTAGTGCTTCAAAGGACACAGCGAAGAAAGTGAGAAGATAAGCCACAGAATGGGAGAAAATATTTGCAAATCATTTATCTGATAAAGGGCTAATACCTAGACTATAGTAAGTACTCTTAAAACTCAGTAAGGGCAGTCCCCTTGGGTCCCCTCCCACTGTAGGAACTTTTCTGTCCTCTCAATAAATCCTGCTTTTAAAAGAAACTCCATAAAAAGATAAATAACCCAATTAAAAGATAGAATCAGAATAGACATTTCTCCAAAGAAGCTATGGGCAATAAAAATGGTCAGTTTCATGTTATAACATACAAGTGCACAGCAGCCCCTTCTGGCACATGGTCAGCACCCAGAGGAAGACACTGAACAGTATTAGCTATTCGGAAATGCAGATCAAAACCACAGTGGAATACCACTACCCACCTACTGGGATGGCTATAATCAAAAAGCCTGGTAATAACAAATGTTCTGAGGATGTGAGGAGATTGGAACCCTTATCCATGGCTGGTGGGAATATAAAATGGTGCAGCTGCTGTGGAAAACAGTTTGGCAGTTCCTCAAAAGGTTAAACATGGAGTCATGATAGGACCCAGCAATTTTGTTCCCAGGTATATACCTGAGAGGACTGAAAAACAATGTTCATACAAGAGCTTGTTTTTGTTTTTTTTTGAGTTGGAGTCTCACTGTCGCCCAGGCTGGAGTGCAGTGGCACACTCATGGCTATCGCAGCCTCAACCTGCAGGGCTCAGGCGATCCTTCCACCTCAGCCTTCCAAGTAGCTGGAACTACAGGCACGCACCACCATGCTCAGCTAATTTTTTGATTTATTGTAGAGATGAGGTCTCAAGTTGCCAAGGCTGGTCTCGAACTCGCATGCTCAGGCAATCCTCTCACCTTGGCCTCACAAAGTGCTGGGATTATAGGTGTGAGCCATCGTGCCTGGCCTGGCTAATTTCTTTTTTTTTTTTTTTTTTTGAGTTGGAGTCTCACTCTGTCACCCAGACTGGAGTGCAATGGCTGCTCCCGGCCACCGCAGCCTCCACCTGCTGGACTCCGGCAATCCTTCCACCTCTGCCTTCCAAGTAGCTGGAACTATAGGCACGCGCTACCACGCCCGGCAAATTTTTGATTTGTCGTGGAGATGAGGTCTCGTCAAGTTGCCCAGGCGGGTCTTGAACCCGCGGGCTCAAGCAATCCACTCACCTCGGCCTCCCAAAGTGCTGGGATTACAGGCTGAGCCACCGAGCCCGGCCTGGCTAATTTCTTGTGTGTTTTTTTTTTTGGTTTGGAGTCTCACTCTGTCGCCCAGGCTGGAGTGCAGTGGCATGCTTATGGCTACCATGGCCTTGACCTGCTGGGCTTAGGCCGTCCTTCTACCTCAGCCATCCAAATAGCTGGAACCACAGGCACATACCACCATGCCCGGCTAATTTTGATTTATTGTAGAGACGAGGTCTCACCATGTTGCCCAGGCTGATCTCGAACCCATGGGCTCAGGCAGTCCTCTCAACTCAGCCTCCCAAAGTGCTGGGATTACAGGCATAAGCCACCACACCTGACTAATTCTTTTGATTTATTGTAGAGTTGAGGTCTTGCCAAGTTGCCCAGGCTGGTCTCGAACCCATAGGCTCAGGTAATCCTCTCACTCACCTCCTCCTCCTAAAGTGCTGGGCTGACAGGTGTGAGCTACCATGCCCGACTCATACAAAAGTTTGCATACAAATGTTTACGACAGAATTGTCCATAATAACCAAGAAGTAGAAACAACTTTTTGACTGAGGCAGAAGGACCACCTGAGCCCAGCAGGTGGAGGCTGCATGGCTGTGAGCATGCTACTGCACTCCAGCCTGGATAATAGCGTGGGACTCCGACTCAAAAAGAAAAAAAAAAAAAAAGAGAGCTGAACAGAATCCTTCCTCTCAGGTACCAGGTACACTGGACAGCTTGTTGCTGGAATTGTTACAGCCTCCACCTGTTATTTCCTGAGTATAAGAGATTTCTAGGGTTGCCATTAAAAAATGACCAAAAATTGGTGGCTTAAAAAGAACAGGAATTTATTCTCCTAGTTTCAGAGACTGGAGGTCTGAAATCAAGGTGTCAGCAGGGTTGGCTTCTTGCGGAGGCTCTGAGGAAACATCTGTCCCAGGCCTCTCTCCCAGCCTCTGGCTGTGGCTGGCAGTCCTGGGCTTGGGGCTGTATGACTGGAACCTCTGCCTCCATGTCCACATGGCCTTCTGCCTGTGTCTCTGGGTCCCTAATCTCCCTCTGCCCTTTTTGTTTGAGTTAGAGTCTCACTCTGTTGCTCAGACTAGAATGTAGTGGTATGCTCATGGCCACCGCAGCCTTCACCTGCTGGGCTCAGGTGATCCTCCCACCTTAGCCATCTGGAACTACAGGCAGGCGCCACCACGCCCAGCGAATTTTTCTTGGTTTATTGTAGTGATGAGATCTCGCCAAGTTGCCCGGGCTGATCTCGAACTCTTGGGCTCAGGCTGTCCTCTCATCTTGGCCTCCCAAAGTGCTGGGATTACAGGCTTGAGCCACTGCACCCGGCCTCTCTGCCATTTTATAAGGACACCAGTCCCTGGATGATCTCATCTTGAGATCCTTAATTACATCTGCAAAGACCTGTTTCCAGATAATGTCACATTTACAGGTCCTTGGGGTTAGGACACGGATGTGTGTTTTTCTTTCTTTCTTTTTTTTTTTTTTGAGTTGGAGTCTCACTCTGTCACCCAGACTAGAGTGCAGTGGCCACTCCCGGCCACTGCAGCCTCGACCTGCTGGGTTCCGGTGATCCTTCAGCCTCATCCTTCCAAGTAGCTGGAACTACAGGCACGCGCTACCACGCCCGGCTGATTTTTGTTTTATTGTAGAGATGAGGTCTGGCCACGTTGGCCAGGCGGGTCTTGAACCCGTGGGCTTAGGCAATCCACTCACCTCAGCCTCCCAAAGGCTAGGGATTACAGGCTGAGCCACCGAGCCCGGCTGGATGTGTGTTTTTTTAAGGCCACTGTTCAGCCCCCTACGTCATGTATGCTCTGTGCTCGGCACTGTGCTAGGCTGTCCGTGTAGGTCAGCTCATTAGTTCTTGCAACAGTAGGAAGGGAGGTGAGTGCTGCTGTTTCCATTTCATAATTGAGGCAGCTGAGGCTTGGAGAGGAGAAGGTCTTGGTCAAGGATGCTCAGCTTGTTCATGGCAGAGCTGAGATTCACATCAAGGTCTAGCCAACCGCAGAGCCCCTGCCCCAAACCATGTGACACGTTGCGTTGCCTTTGTGTATCGTCCTCTGACATATGTCTTTAGAATGCTAAGGGAATACATTCCCATTGTCAAAATTGCACACTGCAAGAGGACAGAAAGCGAGTCTGTCTCCCTCCCCTCCCCGCCAGGCCCCCAGTTCCTCTCCCCGGAGGAAACCGACGATATCAGCGTGTCCTTCCAGGGAGGAAGAGCGTCTTGGAGAAGACTTTTAGATCTTTTTATGTTCAGAAGAATCAGCACCCTGTCACCCCCCCCCCCCGGCTTCCAAGGCCACCAACCAGGTGGCAGCTGCCCAGGGAAGGAGGATCTGGAGGAGAGGAGAAAGAACCTGGCCTTGGGGCTGATGCTCGAGGAGTCTTGGTTTTATTATCTGCACTGTTCTAACTTCAAAAAGAGGAGGATGTATTCATGCATTACTTGTGTTACTAAAAATTACTTAAAAACATAGAGCCTACCTGAGGCAGTAGTTGTGAGGACATGGGTAAAGCACCTGGTCTGTCCAGTAGGTAGCAGCTGTCATCACTGTCACCTTTATTATGGCTTAGAAGGAAGAGGGTCAGGGGAAAGGCGTCTTGAGGATGTTATACCCGTGAGATCTTTTAACCACGTTTCTTCCCTCCAGCAAAAAGGAGTTGGGATGAGCGAGCCGCTAGTGGACTGTGAGGGCTACCCCCGCTCCGATGTCGACCTGTACCAAGTCCGCACCGCCAGGCACAACATCATCTGTGAGTGGCCCTCGCGGGGACTTGCCCCACCTTGTGGTGGGGAATGGTAAAGGCATGCCGATGAAATCGCCCATGTTGGATATCGTCTGCTGCCCTCTCTTCTGCCATATCTTATTGTCCCCATCGAGGCACTGAGAATGAAGAGAATCAGTTGGAACAGAAGGTTCTGTACTTTGAATTTCATCTTTTCACTGTGTTTTTAAGAACATTACTTCATTGCGGAAACTTGATTGAAGTAATGGAGACCCAAGTCCAATATTGCTTCTCATCTGTATCAAATCCATCATGTGTTTGTTAGGGAAAAGGTTTTGGCCAGGCACGGTGGCTCATGCCTGTAATCCCAGCACTTTGGGAGGCCGAGGCGAGAGGTTTGCCTGAGCCCAGGGGTTCAAGACCAGCCTGGGCAACTTGATTAGACCTTGTCTCTACAGTAAATCAAGGAAAATTACCTGGCCATGGTAGCATGTGCTTGTAGTTCCAGCTACTTGGAAGGCTGAGACAGAAGGATCACCTGAGTCTAGCAGGTTATGGCTGCGGTGGCTGTGAGCATGCGACTGCCTCCAGCCTGGGCAAGAGTGAAACTCCTACTCAAAAAATAAAAAAAAGAAGGAAAGAGGTTCTGCTGTTCACAGAAGTTTCCTGACTATGGCCACTCAAACATTAAAGACACAAAGTGTCTCTCAGTAGGGACATTTGGAGGTAGGTGGCGCAGGTCTGTTCAGCAGATACCCAGACTCTGCCTCTACCTTCAGGGTCACTGGTCCGTGTCCCAGGCAGGAAGAGAAGAAAGGAAGAACGTTGGAAGGGTGAAGGTGCTGCACTAGCAGGCACCTCTACTAAACACTTTCCTCAAGCCCACCCCAGACCCCTGCGCCAGTTTCCGCTTTCCTCCTAGGCCCCTCTGTCTGCATGGGAGGTGTGCTCCACTATGGGTGTGTTGTTCTCCTGAAGAAAATATTTATTTATTTATTTATTTATTTTGAGTTGGAGTCTCACTCTGTCACCCAGACTGGAGTGCAGTGGCTGCTCCCGGCCACCGCAGCCTTGACCTGCTGGGCTCCGGCAATCCTTCCACCTCAGCCTTCCAAGTAGCTGGAACTACAGGCGCGCGCTACCACGCCCGGCTAGTTTTTGATTTATTGTAGAGATGAGGTCTTGCCAAGTTGCCCAGGCAGGTCTCGAACCCGTGGACTCAGGCAATCCACTCACCTCAACCTCCCAAAGGCACGGGATTACAGGCTGAGCCACCGAGCCCAGCTAAATTTTTTTTTTTTTTTTTTAGTTGGAGTCTCACTCTGTCGCCCAGGCTGGAGTGCAGTGACACACTCACAGCCACTCAGCCTTGACCTACTGGGCTCAGGCTATCCTTCTGCCTAAGTCTTCCAAGAAGCTGGAACCACAGACGTGTGCCACCAAGCCCAGCTGATTTTTTTTATTTATTGTAGAGACGAAGTCTCACCATGTTGCTCAGGCTAGTCTTGAACTCCTGAGCTCAGGCAATCCTCTTACCTCAGCCTCCCAGAGTGCTGGGATTATTGGCATGAGCCACCATGCCTGGCTAAGAAAATTTTTTTCTTTGTTTTTTGTTTTTGAGTTGAAGTCTCGCTCTGTCACCCAGGCTGGAGTATAGTGACATGCTCATGGCCACCACAGCTTCGACCTGCTGGGCTCAGGAGATCCTTCTGCCTCAGCCTTTCAAGTAGCTGGAACTACAGATGTGTGCCACCACACCTGGCTAATTTTTTTATTTATTGTAGAGTTGAGGTTTCTCCATGTTGCCCAGGCTCATCTTGAACCCGTGGGCTCAGGCAATACTTTTGCCGCAGCCTCCCAAAGTGCTGGGATTACAGGTGTGAGCCCCCACGCCTGGCTAAGAAAATCTTTCATATATTTTTAACTAAGGAATGACCAGAGAGTAGAGGTTACATAATATATTTGTTTTCTGTTTTTGCCGCAACAAGTGACCACTGACTTAGTGGCTTAAAACAATACAGATTTGGCCGGGCATGGTGGCTCACGCCTGTAATCCCAGCACTTTGGGAGGCCGAGTTGAGGGGACTGCCTGAGCCCAGGGGCTTGAGACCAGCCCAGGCAACTTGGCGAGACCTCGTCCCTATAGTAAATCAAAAAATTAGCTGGGGATGGTTTCGTGTGCCTGTAGTTCCAGCTAATTGGAAGGCTGAGGTGGGAAGGTTGCTTGAGGCCAGGAGTTTGAGACCAGCCAGGGCAACATGAGACCTTGTCTCTGCAAACTAAAAAAATTAACCAGGCATGGTGGTGCACGCTGTAGTCCTTCCTGCTACTCAGGAAGCTGAGACAGGAGGATTGCCTGAGACTACGAGTTTGAGACTGCTGTGAGCTATGGTCGTGCCACTGCGCTCTAGCCTAGGCAACAGAGTGAGATTCTGTTTCAGAAAAAAAGGAAATACAAATAGACCAAAACAAACAGAAAGCTAGAAAGTAGGGGAAAACCACGTGAAGATGATCAGGCTTGAGGGAAATTTGGGGCTTTTGGCTAAACCGCTAGTCTCTCCAGGGATGTAGCCTGTTTGCCCCCACAGTTAACTCTGGGGAAACTTGAGAGGCACCACACCACGGTGTGAGGGCGGGCGCTTTCATTTTTCTTCATATTATTAGCCTGATGTTCCAATTTAATAGTCCAGTTTCTTTCCCTCACCTGAGACGCTGGCAGTATTACATGCTAAGGTTTTTTTGGTTAGCTTAGAAAATATAGTTTATTTTAAAACTAAATTAGAGAGAGAGAAAGAGGGGATTCACCTCTCCAAGGTAAGGGAGGGAGCCAGAGCTTAAGAAAACATGGATTAGCCGGGCTCGGTGGCTCAGTCTGTAATCCCGCGCCTTGGGAGGCTGAGGTGAGTGGATTGCCTGAGCCCGCGGGTTGGAGATCCACCTGGACAACTTGGCGAAACCTCATCTCGATGATAAATCAAAAATTAGCTGGGCGTGGTAGTGTGCGCCTGTAGTTCCAGCTACTTGGAAGGCTAAGGCGGAAGGATCGCCGGAGCCCGGCAGGTTGAGGCTGCGGTGGCCGGGAGCGGCCACTGCACTCCAGTCTGGGCGATGGAGTGAGACTCCAACTCAAAAAAAAAGAAAACACGGACTGACCATAGCTCAAAGAGCACATGGCCACACCATAGCTTAGCAAGGCAATGGCCACATTTTAAGTTTTTAATCATGCTTAGTTCTGCTTCTGGTCTTTGACACTGTTCCATTGAACCATTCTTTGTTTTTGTTTTTGAGTTGGAATCTCACACCATTGCCCAGGCTAGAGTACAGTGGCACGCTTATGGCCACCCCAGTGTTGACCTGCTGGACTCCGGCGAGACTCTGACGATCCTTCCGCCTCAGGCTTCCAAGTAGCATGAACTACAGGCACGCGCTACCACACCTGGCTAATTTTTGATTTATTGTAGAGATGAGGTCTCGCCAAGTTGCCCAGACTGCTCTCGAACCCATGGGCTCAGGCAATCCACTCGCCTCGGCCTCCCAAAGTGCTGGGGTTACAGGCTGAGCCACTGAGCCCAGCTGATCCATCCTTTGGATACTAATATTCCATCATCTTAATGACTTCATTACATTTCAGAATCTGGTTGAACAATTTCTCCTTATTGGTCTTTTGAAAAACTATTCTCAGAGTTTATTTTAGTTTTAAAAATAGATTTTATTTATTTATTTATTTATTTATTTTTTGAGTTGGAGTCTTACTCTGTCACCCAGACTGGAGTGCAGTGGCTGCTCCCGGCCACCGCAGCCTCGACCTGCTGGGCTCCGGCGATCCTTCTGCCTCAGCCTTCCAAGGAGCTGGAACTACAGGCACGTGCTACCACACCCGGTTAATTTTTGATTTATTGTAGAGATGAGGTCTTGCCAAGTTGCCCAGGCGGGTTTCGAACCCGCGGGCTCAGGCAATTCGCTCACCTCAGCCTCCCAAGGCGCGGGATTACAGGCTGAGCCATCGAGCCCGGCTGACTTTATTTTTTAAAACAGTTACAGATTTACATAAAAATTGAGAAAATAATACAGAGAGGCCCCTTGTGCTCTGAACCCAGTTTCCTCTATTATCAACAGCTTATATTAGTATGAGACATTTGTTATAATTGCAGGCTTTTTTTTTTTGACATACTGCAGAAACATTTTGTCCTGGAAGAAAAAAACCTTGTGAATTTTGATTAGAACAGTAGTGTGTTTGAGTAAAGTCATTCATTTCATTTCCAAGCAGCTGTACATTGAGTCCTTAGTATGTGCCAGGCATTGCTGAAGGCTCTAGGGCTGCTTTTGGACCTTGTCATGGAGGGAGATTTTCTAGTCAGAGTGACTATGTCCTGTATATGTGTGTGCTATAAATATATATATTTATATATAAATATAAGTAAATAAATAAATATATTTATTTATTGGAGTCTCACTCTGTTGCCCACATTGGAGAGCAGTGGCATGCTCACGGCCACTGCAGTCTCGACCTGCTGGGCTCAGGCGATCCTTCTGCCTCAGCCTTCCAAGTAACTAGAACTACAGGCATGTGCCACCATGCCTGGCTAAGTTTTTGATTTATTGTAGAGATGAAGTCTCGCCAAGTTGCCCAGGCTGGTCTCAGATTCCTGCGCTCAGACAATCCTCTCGTCTCCGCCTCCCAAAGTGCTGGGATTACAGGCGTGAGGCACTGTTCCTGACTACGTCATGTATATTGACACCATTTTAAGTCTGCCTGCCCAGGCACGTGTCTCCACTTTTTCTGATCTGGGTTCTTTTCCCATGTCTGCTCCTGTGTGTTGAGGACTCAAGTCTCGTAATGCCTGAGTCCCTCACATTTGCTCCAAAGTGACAGCGGCTCCTGGAGGAGCCAGGTCGGGTGGCCCGCAAGCCTACAGCAGCAGGCACAAGTGATCAAAATGCCAGCTCCTGTGTTGCTCTGGAGACACGACTCATCCCACTGGCATGGAATTCGCAGCATTTCAAATGAGCCATCAGTACTTAAAAATCAGAGGATTTCACCCGGAGGCTTCCACTTTTCAGGTTTTCTAGAAAAATTAGATTTGACAACATTGTCTCTACCTCCCAAATCCTAGCAGTTTGTAAGAGCCTGATAGCAAGGGTGCCCTTTAGCTAACTCCCTGTGACCTCTCCCAGATGGAATGTCCCCAGTCATGTGTTACTAGACTTCTGCATCATTGACTCTTCCAGTAGAGAAAAGTGCAATCCTTCCTACGCCTAGCCTATAGCACTCATCTGTGTGACTGCTGCGCTGGCCCCTTGTAGGCGTCTGAGCTCATGACACTGGATTCAGCTGGACGGTACTTCCTCCTACTCACCTTTTGGGTCTCAGCTGAGACAGTGCTGCCTTTGGGAAGCCTTCCCTGACCTAGACTAGCAAGGTCAGATGCCCCTGCTGGCCAGGTCTCACCGTAGTCATCAGATGTTATAATTACTTGTTCCACAACTACTCACCTTGCTGGACTGCAAGCTCCGTGAGGGCAAGTCCATGTCTCAGGCAGGCATTTGTCTTTAGCCTCTAGTCCTGTTTCTGGCATGTAGTGAGTGCTTGTTAAATATTTGGCGAGTGCGTGCAGGAGCCTTGTGTCCCCAGCTGTCTTCCTTGGCCTCTGATATGGTGGTTCTCATTCCAGGCTTGCAGAATGATCACAAGGCAGTGATGAAGCAGGTGGAGGAAGCTCTGCACCAGCTGCACGCTCGTGACAAGGAGAAGCAGGCCCGGGACATGGCCGAGGCCCACAAGGAGGCCATGAGTCGCAAACTGAACCAGAGTGAGAGCCAAGACCCTCCTCAGGCCTTTGCCAAAGTGAACAGCATCAGCCCTGGCTCCCCAGCCAGTATCGCGGTAATCCAGGGCCCGGTTGTCGAATCTACACCCCAGGGATCCTGTGGGTCAGGAAGCCTTAGAGGGTGTGGAAGGTAGACCTGCTCTCTCCTGCTGCAATGCCAAGTTCATTTACTCATTCAACAAATACTGAGGCCTGCTGTGTACCCAGCCTTGTGCTAGGAGCTAGGGTTTTGGAAGAGGGGTCAGCCTTGGCTGTCCACCAGACTGGGGGCATGGGAGGAGAGTCCTGTTCCCAGTGACAGAAGGCGATAAGTGTCCCAAGACAGGGCAAGAGGATCTCTGATTTTATTTTTGTATTTTTTATTTTTTTTGAGTCAAAGTCTCACTTTGTCACCCAGGCTAGAGTGCAGTGGCACACTCGTGGCCATCCCAGCATCGACCTCCTGGACTCCAGTGATCCTTCCGCCTCAGCCTTCCAAGTAGCTGGAGCTACAGGCATGCGCTACCATGCCTGGCTAATTTTTGATTTATTGTACAGATGAGGTCCCGCCAAGTTGCCTGGGCTGCCCCAAACCTGTGGGCTCAGGCAGTCCACTTGCCTCGGCCTCCCAAAGTGCTGGGATTACAGGTGTGAGCCATCATGCCCGGCAATCTTTACCCTATTTTTACCCACAAGAAAAAGCCTCAAAGACCTGAAGTAACTTGTGCCAGCATGCATAGCTCCTAGCAGATGACATTGAGTCCTAACTCCAGGTCCTGCCAGTCTTCTTTAATGATCACGAGACTGTAAATTGCACATAAGCTCTGTTTTATTCACTGCCATGTCTGTGGCCTCTAGCACAGTGATAGTCAGCCCATTATAAATATCTGTTACAGGAATGAATGAGTGGTAGTCTGTTCTTAGAGCCTAGAGCAAGAGGGTCACTTTTGTCCTGGGTCAGCCTTGTGCCTGTGACTGCTTGCTTGGGGGCTTCTAGAGCAAATGTGTGTCTTGTCTAAATTTCAACCACTAAATAAAGTAGGCTCAGACAAATCTGCTTCTTCTTACCCTTGAACCTGGATCGGGACCCCAGCGAGCAGCATTTGGCTCAGCCCACATTCCTCGAGGCTCCATAGCTGCCTGCTGTGACATTGGGCAGACCTGGCCACCTATACCAGAGCTGCTCTAGAAGGACCCCACAGGTGGAGGTGGCCCAGTTATCCACTGCCCTTTCCTACATAAGGTGTCTGAATCCCTGACCTCTTTGTTTTGAGTCTGCCCTCTAGACAGCAAGCTCTTGGCCTTGACATTAAATTGGGTATTGAGGCTAAAGAGTACCAGAAGCACATTTGACCTCTAGCCTGATTTTCCATCTTTTCTTCTTTCTTTAGGGTCTGCAAGTGGATGATGAGATTGTGGAATTTGGCTCTGTAAACACCCAGAACTTCCAGTCGCTTCATAACATTGGCAGTGTGGTACAGCATAGTGAGGGGGTGAGTTGGGGACTCCCTGATGTCTTTGTCTGTTCAGGATGCTATAACAGAATGTCATAGACTAGGTGGTTTACGAACAACTGATTCATTTCTCACAGTTCTGAGGGCTGAGAAGTTCAAGATCAAGGCGACAGCAGATTTGCTGTCTGGTGAGGGCCTGCTTCCTAGCCCACAGGTGGCACCTTCTCATTGGGTCCTCACATGGCAGAAGCAGGAGGGGACTGATCCTTTCATGGGGGATCTACCCTTATGACCTCATCACCTCCCGGAGGCCCTATACCCTAGTACCATCACATTGGGGTTAGGATTTCAACATACAGATTTGATGGGTACACATATTCAGAGCATAACACTTGGTATTTGGTCAGTATCTGGAATTGCTGGAGCCAAGAAATGTTGCTGGGATCTTTGCTGCCTTAATAGTGTTACTCTTCAGTACATTTCTTGTTCAGGCCTTTGCATGTGATATTCCTTTTACTTAGAATGCTTTTCTTCTCTCACCTCCCTCTTCTTTACACTAATGACACCTTCTTACCTACCTAAAATTCTCTTCTCCTACTTCCTATTCCTGGCTTTATTGAACAGTGTTTCTTGTAGATCTTTTCTTTGACATCTATCTCGTTCTGTTTTACTGCTGCATAATATTCCATTGAGTAGAATGCAGTTCATCCATTCACTGTCTTATCAGTGGCTATTTTGGTATTTCTTTCTTTTTATTTTTTTTTGAGTCAGAGTATCACTCTGTCACCCAGGCTAGAGTGCAGTGGCACACTCACAGCCACCACAGCCTCGACCTGCTGGGCTTAAGTGATCCTTCTGCCTCAGCCTTCCAAGTAGCTGAACTACAGGCACGTGCCATCATGCCCAGTTAATTCTTTGATTTATTGTAGAGACGAGGTGTTGCCAAGTTGCCCAGGCTGGTCTCAAACCCATAGTCTCAGGCAATCCTCGCCTCCACTTCCTAAAGTGTTGGGATTATAGCGGTAAGCCACTGCGCCTAGCTTTATTTTGCTATTTTAAATTTTGTGCTAGTATGAACAGTTGTGTGTACTTGTACATGATTGTGTACACATTATGGGTACTTCTTGAGAGATTCTAGGAAGAATTACAGGTTCTTAGTATAAATTAGTAAAAACCTTTTCAAAAGTAATTTGAAAATTACTAATTTATACCCTCATAGACAGTGTGTGAGTGGGCAGAGCATATCATTGTTAGTACTCTGTTCATTAGTAAAAATTTTTACGGATTTTTTTTTTTTTTTGGTCAGAGTCTCTCTCTTGTTGCCCAGGCTGGAGTAGAGTGGCACACTCACGGCCACCACAGCCTCTACCTGCTGGGCTTAGGTGATCCTTCCACTTCAGCCTTCCAAGTAGCTGGAACTACAGATGCACGCCACCATGCCCAGCTAATTTTTTGATTTATTGTAGAGATGAGGTCTTGCCAAGTTGCCCAGGTTGGTATCAAACCCTTGTGCTCAGGCAATCCTCTTATCTCAGACTCCTAAAGTGCTGGGATTACAGGCATGAGCCACCATGTCCAGCAACATCCTGTTAATTTAGGCTTTCCTGATTATTAGTGAGATTTTTTTTATATGTTCATAATTTCATTTCTTTTCATTAAACTTAATTTAATTTTATTTTTTTGAGTTGGAGTCTCACTCTGTCACCCAGACTGGGGTGCAGTGGCTGCTCCCAGCCACGCAGCCTTGACTTGCTGGACTCCGGCGATCCTTCCATCTCAGCCTTCCAGGTAGCTGGAACTACAGGCGTGTGCTACCACGCCTGGCTAATTTTTGATTTATTGTAGAGATGAGGTCTCGCCAAGTTGCCCAGGTGGGTCTCGAACCCGCGGGCTCAGGCAATCCACTCACCTCAGCCTCCCAAAGGCGCGGGATTACAGGCTGAGCCACCGAGCCCGGCATCTTTTAATTTTAATTCCATTTTTTGTATTGGGCTGTTTGTCCTTTTAGAATATTGATTTGTAGAGACTTCTTTGTATTTTCCAGATATTAAACCTATGACTGTTATATGTGTTGCATATATTTTTTTCTTGGTTAGTTCCTTGTCTTTTTTTGTTTTTGTTTTTAGTCGGAGTCTTACTCTGTTGCCCAGGCTGGAATACTGTGGTACACTTACAGCCACCACAGCCTCAACTTGCTGGGCTCAGGCAGTCCTTCGCTTCAGCCTTCCAAGTAGCTGGAACTACAGGCATGCACCACCAGGACCAGCTAATTTTTTGATTTATTATAATGACAAGGTCTCACCATGTTGCTCAGGCTAGTCTTGAACCTGTGGGCTCAGGCAATCCTTTCACCTCCATCTCCCAAAGTGCTGGGATTACAAGCATGAGCCATCATGCCCTGCAAAAATATTCTAAAATTGATTGTGGTGATGGCTGTACAATTCTGTGACTGTAATAAAAGCCACCTTAAGTGGGTGAATTGCATATATGTGAATTAAATTTCAATAAAACTTATAAAAATAATTTTTAAAAATTCCAGATGGATTAAAGGAAAAAATGCAAATAAAACTATAAAATTACTTCATTAAGTAGACACAAAAATACAAGAACCAAAAGGCAAAAAAAACTGACGAATTTCACAAAATCACAGTTTTACATGTTCATACAAGTTACAGACTTGATGAAGGTGCTGGAGGAGAGACTGTGGCCTGATCCCAAGCAAGGGAGCTTGCACCTACCGATTATATCTTGGTGGGGTCCCTGCCTGGATGAGTCACACATGGGGCTGAGCAAGAGCAGGCAAATCAGCCGGGCTCGGTGGCTCAGCCTGTAATCCCACGCCTTTGGGAGGCTGAGGCGAGTGGATTGCCTGAGCCCGCGGGTTCGAGACCCGCCTGGGCAACTTGGTGAGACCTCATCTCTACAATAAATCAAAATGAGCCGGGCGTGGTAGCGCATGCCTGTAGTTCCCACTACTTGGAAGGCTGAGGTGAAAGGATCGCCAGAGCCCAGCAGGTCGAGGCTGCGGTAGCTGTGAGCGTGCCACTGCACTCCAGCCTGGGCATCAGAGTGAGACTCTGACTCAAAAAAAACGCTGCAACTTAGCTGGGCATGGTGGCGTGTGCCTTGTTTCCAGCTACTTGGAAGGCTGAGGTGGAAGGATCACCTAAGCCCAGCAGGTTGTGGCTGTGGTGGCCATGAGCGTGCCATTGCACTCCAGCCTGGGCAACAGAGTGAGACTCTGACTAAAAAAAAAACTAACAAATGCTGCAACTTTGCAGGGCATGGTGGCGTGTGCCTTTGTTTCCAGCTACTTGGAAGGCTGAGGCAGAAGGATCGCCTGAGCCCAGCAGGTCAAGGCTGTAGTAGCCATGAGTGTGCCACTGGATTCCAACCTGGGCAACAATGAGACTCTAACTCAAATAATAATAATAATAATAATAATAATATTAGCCAGGCATGGTAGTGCACATCTATAGTTCTGGCTACTTGGAAGGCTGAGGCAGAAGGATCACCAGAGCCTATTGGCTCGAGGCTGCAGTGGCCAGGAGTATGCCACTGCACTCCAGTCTAGATGACAGAGTGAGACTCCCAACTCAAAAAATAATAATAATAATAATAATAATACTCCTGGGCACAGTGGCTCAAACCTGTAATCCCAGCATTTTGGGAGGCCGAGGTGAGAGGATTGCCTGAGCCCAGGGTTCGAGACGAACCTGGGCAACTTGTTTAGACCTCATCTCTACAATGAATTACAAAATTAGCTGAGCATGGTGGTATATGCCTGTAGTTCCAGCTACTTGGAAGGCTGAGGCAGAAGGATTACCTGAGTCCAGCAGGTTGGGGCTGCACTGGATGTTAGCATGCTACTGTACTCCAGCCTAGTTGCCAGTGAGAATCTGGCTTAATAATAATAATAATAATAATAATAATACTGCAATGAACATTTGTAACAAAGTTTTGGGGAGGACATATGTTTTCACTTCTCTTGTCTATATACCACATCCAGAATTTACTTTTATGATTGGTGTGAGGCAGGGCAGCAAACTTAATTTTTTCCCCAAATGGATAGTATCGTTTCAGTGCCATTTACTAAATAGTTAATACTTCCCCCCTAATTTACATCGCCACCTCTGTTATGTGTCACATTTTTATGTATGTAGGAGTCTTTATTCTGTTCCATTGATCTGTTTGTTCTGAGCCTTTCTAGGGTCCCTTGGAAGAAGTCTGTTTGTTCCTTGTCAGCTTTCCTATAACTCCTTGCCATAAAGAGTGTATTGGTTGTCTCTTGGTGACTAAAACCCCAAAACTTACCAGTTTAAAGCAACAAACCATCATCTCTCACAGTTTCTGAGGGTTAGGCATTCATCAATGGCTTAGCTGAGTGGGTCTGGCACAGGGTATGTCATGAGATGACATTCAAGCTGTGGGCAGGGTCTGCAGTCATCTGAAGGCTCAACTGAGGCTGGAAAACTCACATGGATGTTGGCAGGAAGCTTCAATTTCTGGTCATGTAGCTTCTCAAGCATCCTCACATGGCTATTGGCTTCCCCCAGAGCCAGCCACCAGGAGAGCAAGGAAGGAGGAGATAGCATTTTATATAATCAATGAAGATTTACATTGTCACGTCCAGTTAATTCATTAGAAGTGAATCACTATCCAGCCCCGACTCGGGGAGGGGGATTAGGCTTTACCTCTTGAAGGAAGAAATAGCAAAGAGTTTGTGGACAGATTCTAAAATCACTACAGAAGGCTTCAGTTTTCTCTGCCTCCCTGGTGACCACATCTCCAGTCTCTCCAGGCTTTTAATTCCATTGTTGTTGTTCATCCCTGTTGTATGTGTTGGTCTTCATGGCTTCATACCTTTGCTGTCCTTGTACTTTTGTGTGTGTGTGTGTGTGTGTTGGAGTCTCACTCTTTTGCCCAGGCTGGAGTGCAGTGGCCCACTCATGGCCACAGCAGCCTTGACCTGCTGGGCTCAGGCGATCCTTCCACCTCAGCTTTCCAAATGGCTGGAACCACAGGCGTGCACCACCACACCTGGCTAACTTTTTGATTTATTGTAGAGACGAGGTCTCGCCAAGTTGCCCAGGCTGGTCTCCAACCCTTGGGCTCAGGCAGTCCTCTTGCCTCGGCCTCTCAAAGTGTTAGAATTACAGGCATGAGCCTCTGCATCCAGTTCCTTTACTTTTCAGTGAGTTGCCTAGAGGTGGTACAGATGTCAGTTCACTCTGTCATGAGGCCCAAAGTCTCTATTTTTGTTCTTTTCCCCCTAGCTTTCTGTGTGTCATGGCTTCCTTGTCGTAAGTTTTTTTGTTTTTTGTTTTTTAATTCTGGAAAAGGGAATACATACACATGGTAAAAATAGAACCAAAGAACACACAATGGAAAGTCTCTCCCTCCAGGGCCATTTCCTCTCCTCCAGAGGCAGCCAATTTCCAGCCATGAGTCCTTCTAGAAAGTCAGCTTATATACCCGCATAGAATGCTGCTGGCCCTTTTTATTAAGGTATAATTTACCTACAGCAAGATCCACCCTTTTCAGTGTACAGTCCTGGGAGTTTTGCCAAACTTATGTAGTGTGTCAACACCAGCACAGTGAAGATACGGCATATTCCGTCACCCTCCAAAGTTGCCTCCGACCTCTCTGTGGGTAGCCCCGCCCCCAGCCCCGCTCCCAGACAGACACCGATCTGTGCTCCATCCCCGGAGTTTTGCCTTTTGAGTATGTCACAGAAATGGCACTCTTAGTCTTCTGAGTCTGACTTCTTTCGCTCAGCTTAAGAGATCCTGAGATTCTTCCATGTTGTTGTATATGCCTGGAATTCATTCCTTTTTATTGCTGATGAGAACATTTAAGTTGTTTCTAGTTTTGGGTAGTTACTGATAATAGCTACTGAGTTTTTCTGTGTGTTTTGTTTTGGTTTTTTGTTTTGTTTTGTTTTGTTTTTGAGTTAGAGTCTCACTCTGTCGCCCAGACTCCCGGCCCCCGCAGCCTCGACCTGTTGGGCTCCAGCAATCCTTCCGCCTCAGCCTTCCAAGTAGCTGGAACTACAGGTGCGTGCTACCACGCCTGGCTAATTTTTGATTTGTTGTAGAGATGAGGTCTCGTCAAGTTGCCCAGGCGGGTCTCGAACCCGCGGGATCAGGCAATCCACTCACCTCGGCCTCCCAAAGTGCTGGATTACAGGCTGAGCCACCGAGCCCGGCCAGTTTCCACTTTTATGGAATTTCGCACTTGTAGATAAATCTCTGTTTCTTTGTTTTTTTTTTTTTTTTTGAGTTTGAGTCTCACTCCGTCACCCAGACTGAAGTATAGTGGCACACTCACAGCCACTGCAGCGTCGACCTGCTGGGCTCAGGTGATCCTTCTGCCTCAGCCTTCCAAGTAACTGGAACCACAAGCACACACCACAATGCTCAGCTAATTTTTTTTTTTAATTTACTGCAGAGACGAGGTCTTGCCAAGTTGCTCAGGCTGGTCTCAGACCCCTGGACTCAGGCAGTCCTCTTGCCTCAGCCTCCCGAAGTGCTGGGATTACAGGTGTGAGCCACTACGCCCAGCAAATCTCTATTTCTTTTCTTTTTTTTTTTTTTTCTTTTCTTTTCTTTTTGAGTTGGGGTCTTGCTCTTTTGCCCGGGCTGGAGTGTAGTGGCACAATCACGATTCACTGCAGCCTCGACCTCCTGGGCTCAGGTGATCCTTCTGCCTCAGCCTCCTGAGTAGCTGGAACTGTAGACCCACACCACTGTGCCTGGCTAATTTTTTAATATATTTTTTCCTACCTCTCTAGTCTCATTATGTTGCCCGGGGTAGTCTGAAACTCCTGGGCTCAAGCTATCCTCCCACTGTGGCCTCCCAAAGTGCTGGGATTATAGGTGTGAGCCACTGTGCCCGGCCTTAAATGAATTTTATTGTATGTGAATTATGTCTTAATAATAAAAATAATGCATTTACCCTAAACAAAGTTACACAATGTAAAATTTTTTTTTTTTTTTTTTTGAGTTGGAGTCTCATGCTGTCACCCAGACTGGAGTGCAGTGGCCGCTCCCGGCCACTGCAGCCTCGACCTGCTGGGCTCCAGCAATCCTTCCGCCTCCCCTTCCAAGTAGCTGGAACTACAGGCGCGCACTACCACGCCCAGCTAATTTCTTGATTTATTGTAGGGATGAGGTCTCGCCAAGTTGCCCAGGTGGGTCTTGAACCCGCGGGCTCAGGCAATCCACTCACCTCAGCCTCCCAAGGTGCTAGAATTACAGGCTGAGCCACCGAGCCCAGCTTGTGTAAAATATTAAAAAACAAAAGTCTGATCTTCCCCTCCCTTAGTGCCTTCTGCTGTGTATGCTTGCGTCCTCGATCTGTAGCAAGGAACAAAACAGACAAACAGGGGCCTTGCCTCGGGAGTGCTTTGATGGGGGCAACAGACATTAATCATATAATCACAAGTCTGATAATTGTTGTGAAGGAAAACTATAAGAAAGCTCAGAGAGTAAATAATGGGGTCCTGATTTAGTTTGGGCTTGAAGGAGAGGAAATGACCCTTAGACGTGTATAGAAGTTTCTCCAGGGGGGAGGCTGGAGGGGAGCAGGTTCATAGGCCCCAAAGTGGGAGAACCAAAGAGCCCAAAGAAGGTTGGCTGGAGCCCAGAGCAAGGCTGGGTGGAGAGAAGCGGGGGAGGCAAGACTGAGAGATAGGCAAGGCCTGGGCCTCACAATACCAGGCCTTGGTCGCTGGTACAGATCTCGGTATTGTTTCCTGAGGAGCAGTCGGGAGCCACAGCATACTTCCAAGCCAGGAGTGACAGGTGTAAGAAGTTTTGTGTCTTGAAAAGATTTCTCCTGCTGCGAGGTGGAGAGCAGATTGGAGGGGTGAGGAGAGTGTCAGTGTCCGGTCAAGAGAGGATGGAGGCTTTGACCAACGTAGTGGAGGTGGATGAAGTGGGAAAATCAGAGAGACGTTTAGGACATAAAATAGACAGACTTTAAGGTATGGTGGCTCACGCCTGTAATCCCAGCACTTTGGGAGGTTGAGGTGGGCAGATTGCTTGAGCCCAGGAGTTTGAGACCAGCCTGGGCAACACAGCCTAGTGGTCGTAAGTATAGACCAGTCTCTACAAAAAAGAAAAGTTAGCCAGATGTGGTGGGAAGCACCTGTAGTCCCAGTTATTCGGGAGGCTGAGGTGGAAGGATCACTTGAGTCCAGGAGGTCAAGGCTGCAGTGGGTGGTGACTATTTCATCTGCCCTCCAGCCTGGGTGACAAAGTGAGATTCTGACTTAAAAAAAAAAAGATGGGCCTTAAACTGATGGAGCATGTCAAGGATGGCCTCTGGGTTTCAAGCTTGCCTGGGGTGTCATTTACAGACCCAGAAGCACATGAGCGTAGCCCTCACATATGCTCTGGGGGTGGATGCCTATGTCTGCAGCAGTTGCTTTTTACTTATTTATTTTTTTTGAGTTGGCGTCTCACTCTGTTGCCCAGGCTGGAGTGCAGCGGCATGCTCACAGCCACTGCAGCCTTGACTTCCTGGACTCAGGCGATCCTTCTGCCTCAGCCTTCAAAGTAGCTGGAGCTACAGGCATGTACCACCATGCTCAGCTCATTTTTCTTGCTTTATTGTATAGATGAGGTCTTGCCAAGTTGCCCAGGCTGTTCTTGAACCCATTGGGCTCAGGCAGTCCTCTCACCTTGGCCTCCCAAAGTGCTGGGATTATAGGTGTGAGCCACTGTGCCTGGCCAACAGTTGCTTTTTGACAAAGGTGACACAAAGCCTGCTCTACACCCTACTCTGGATCCCCCCTAAGGGAGTTCTGTTGGTACATATATATTTTCTTTTTTTTTTTTTTTTTGAGTTGGAGTCTCACTCTGTTGCCCAGACTGGAGTGCAGTGGCCACTTCTGGCCACCGCAACCTCGACCTGCGGGGCTCCGGCAATCCTTCCGCCTCAGCCTTCCGAGTAGCTGGAACTACAGGCGCGCGCTACCATGCCCGGCTAATTTTTGATTTATTGTAGAGATGAGGTCTCACCAAGTTGCCCAGGCGGGTCTTGAACCCACCGGCTCAGGCAATCCACTCACCTCAGCCTCCCAAAGGCGTGGGATTACAGGCTGAGCCACCGAGCCCAGCCGAAAATGGCATCTTGTTGGGGTTTCTCTGTGCTTTATTTTTTCAGATTGAGATTACATTGGTATATGTGCCATAACTTTTGTAGTGAAATAGACATAAAATTTATCATTTTAATCATGTTAAGGTGTACAGTTCAGTGGCATTAAGTTCATTCACATTGTTCTGCAAACATGGCCACCTTCTCAAGAATCTTTTCACCCTCCCAAACTGAAATCTTGTATCATGCCCCAAATCCTGGCCCCTGGCCCCTAAGTACCTCACAGGTGGAATTGTACGTACTGTATGATTTTCGTGTCTGACTTATTTTGCTTAACATAATGTCTTCAAGGTTCATCCATGTTTCAGCATATGTCAGGACTTCCTTCTTTTTTTTTTTTTGAGTTGGAGTCTCACTCAGTCACCCAGGCTGGAGTGCAGTGACTGAGTGAGACTCCACAGCCACTCCAGGGTCGACCTCCTGAGCTCAGGTGATCCTTCCATGTAGCTAGAACTACAGGAGCACACTACCACGCCCAGCTAATTTTTTGATTTATTGTTGAGATGAGGTCTCACCAAGTTGCCCTGGCTGGTCCAAATCCCTGGGCTCAGGCAGTCCTCTTGCCTCGGTCTCCCAAAGTCCTTCCTTTTAAAGGTTGAATAATACTCTTTTGTAGGTATAGATCATATTACATGTATCCACACATATTGCTTCCACGTTTTTGTTAAAGTGTTGCAGGTTCCATCATACTGTTTTCCACAGCTGCTGCGCCATTTCCAGCCCCACCAGCAATGCCAGGGGATTAAGCTTCCCCACATCCTTGTCAACACTTGCTGTTTTCTGTCTTTGATCACAGCCATCCTGACCGTGTGTAGTGGCATCTCGTTGTTGTTTTGATTTCTATTTCTGCAATGATTAGTGCTGCGGAGCATCTTTTTGTATGCTTTTTGATCACTTTTCTGTCTTTGGAGAAATGTCTATTCAGGTCCTTTGCTCATTTTCTTATCAAGTTATTGGTTTTTTTGTTGTTGAGGTGTAAGAGTTCTTTATATATTCTGAATATTAACCTCTTATTAGATATATGACTTATAGATATTTTCTCCCATTGTGCAGTTTGCCTTTTCACTCTGTTAATGGTGTCCTTTGATGCATAAAAGTTTTGGATTTTGATGGCATATTGTTTGAATTCGTAATTTTCTTCAGTGTGTGCTCCCCCACTTTAAATTTTTTTTTTTGAGCTGGAGTCTCACTCTGTTGCCCAGATTAGAGTGCAGTGGCACGCTCCCTGCCACTACAGCCTCAACCTGCTAGGCTCCGGTGATCCTTCTGCCTCAGCCTTCCAAGTAGCCGGAACTACAGATATACGCTACTATGCCCGGTTAATTTTTGATTTATTGTAGAAACGAGGTCTTGCCAAGTTGCCCAGGTGGGTCTTGAACCCACAAGCTCAGGCAATCCACTCACCTCGGCCTCCCAAAGTGCTGGGATTACAGGCTGAGCCACCGAGCCTGGCCTAATTTTTTTAATTACAGAAAGTATTACAGACATGGTTAGAAAATTAATGATCTAGAAATATATTAAAATAAACCTCTTCCTTTTTTCTTATTCTAGACGATGAGTCCTTAAATTTTTTTTGGTATATTCTTCTAGAACACTTTGTAAGTACAAAGCAACACATGTTTTTTTAGGAAATATGGGCCAGACGCAGTGGCTCACGCCTATAATCCCAACCTTGGGAGGCCAAAGTGAGAGGATTGCCTGAGCCCATGAATTCGAGACCAGCCTGGGCAACTTGAGACCTCATCTCTACAATAAATAAATAAAGTTAGCCGGGCATGGTGGCATGTGCCTGTAGTTCCAGCTGCTTGGAAGGCTGAGACAGAGGGATCGCCTGAGTCCAGCAGGTCGAGGCTACGGTGGCTGTGAGTGTGCCACTGTACTCCAGCCTGGGTGACAGAGTGATATTCCAAATCAAAAGAATAAAAAAAGAAAATATGATCAAAGAGGTTTATACTTTGCTGGGGTTTTGCTTTTTATTAAAGCGTGTCATTTGCTGTACTATTTTTGAATAATGCCTATGGATGGATGTTTCTCGTGTTTTTGGTTTTTGAATTTGTAAACAGTCCCGGAATTAACGCTTCATTTGTATGTCATATTGTACTTTTGTCAAATGTACCTTGTATGTACGTTTTAAAGAATTTGGAGCTGGGCTCGGTGGCTCAGCCTGTAATCCCGCGCCTTTGAGAGGCTGAGGTGAGTGGATTGCCTGAGCCTGCGGGTTTGAGACCCGCCTGGGCAGGCGAGACCTCATCTCTACAATAAATCAAAAAATCAGCCAGGCGTGGTAGCACGTGCCTGTAATTCCGGTTACTCGGAAGGCTGAGATGGAAGGATCGCTGGAGCCCAGCAGGTCGAGGCTGCGGTGGCCGGGAGCGGCCACTGCACTCCAGTCTGGGCGACAGAGTGAGACTCCAACTCAAAAAAAAAAAAAAGAATTTGGGCTAGGCATGGTGCCTCATGCCTATAATCCCAGCACTTTGGGAGGCTGAGGCAGGAGGATTGCTTGAGCCTAGGAGTTCAAGTCCAGCCTAGGCAATATAGCAAGACCTTGTCTCTGCAAAAAAATTAAAAAATTAGTTGGGTGTGGTGGTGTACACCTATGGTCCTGGCTACTGGGGAGTCTGAGGCGGTAGGATCGCCCAAGCCTGGGAGTTGAGGCTGTGGTAAGCTGTGGTTGAGCCCTTACACTCCAGCCTGGGCAATAAAATGAGACTCCAACTCAGAAAAAAAGAGAGAGAGAGAAAAAGATTTTTGGTGGGGAAGATGGTACTGATTTGCAGCACCCCTGGCTGTACCAAGAATCCATCCCCCATGTTCTCACCAACTGCAGGACGTAAAGTAAAAATCCTTACCGTGTCAGTGGGTGACAAGCCATGTCAGCATTTTAACCTGAATCTCCGAGTTTGAACGAGTTTGAACATGAAATGAACTTATTTTCCTTTCAGAAGCCCCTGAATGTGACGGTGATCCGTAGTGGAGAGAAACACCAGCTTAAACTTGTTCCAACTCGCTGGGCAGGAAAAGGACTGCTGGGGTAAAGGATTGGTTTCTGTTCATCTACACTGGGGCACCATCTGAGCGTTAGACCCGAGGCTGAGGGGAAGGCCAGGAGGACATTGCGGGAGGCTGGGAGGTTGCTGGGGGAGGCTGGGAAGAGGCCGAGAGGACATTTTGGAGGCCAGGAGGACATTGGGGGATGATGGGACTCCCAGAAGACGTTGAAACTGGGAATAAATACTTGTGGTAGGAAAGAGACTACAGGTACGGGGGATGGTGGGAGCCCTGGTGTCTTTCCCAAGGGTCTCTCTGGTTCTTTCATTAACTGGGCATTTGCCTTAAAAGAATGAATGAATGAAGCTGAAAGCTCAGAAGGGCCCACTTCTGAGCTTCCTGAGTGGAGCCTCCAACCTTACGCCATTCCTTTTCTTTTCTTTTCTTTCAGCTGCAACATTATTCCTCTGCAAAGATGATTGTCCCTGGGGAACATGCCAGGAAAGCATCTTCCCTGTCCTGGACTTGGGTCTGTGGGGATTTCCTCATTCTCTTCTCTCCCTGAAGCATAAGAATCTGGACGAGGCTGGAGGCGGTGGGGACGCCTCCCCATATGTTCTCTCTGGATTAAGGCATTGTTAAAAACCTGATTTGTGCATAGCCTCTTTCACAAATTAGGCCATGGCCCTAAACGGGAATTCTCTGGACTGTGGGCAAGTGGGTGGGAGTTATTCTGGCAGGTGCTGATGTGACTATTTTTTTAGGGTTTTTTTTTCCTTCAGATAAACACAGTTTTACAGTGCTGGTATGACCATGTTATCACCCCAACTGAGTTTCTTATGAACATCTCAAACTAAAGCTCAGGTGGGGTCAGAACGTCCTCATAGAGCATTGGGCAAACCCAGCAATTGTGCTGATGTCAAGATTTGACCAACATCTTTCTTTGCACTGAGGCATCACTGCTATGGATAGCGACTTGCTGAATAGTTCCTACATCCTCAGCAGCAGGGCCTAAGGCTGCAGGAGCTCCCTGTGGAAACCAGGGAAAGCCAAGGGCTTCCCAGGTTGCCCAGTGTGGTGTCCGCTTCCTCTTCTGGAACCCACCAGAGGGCAGCAAGCTCCCTTTACTTCTGGCATAAAAATCCCTACAAATTCGCTTCTAATTGGACCTTCTGTAATTGAACCTCCTAGCCCCACCCAGAGATGAGCACTCTTCTGTAAGCTGCTCCAGTGCATTCAGCAGTGCTGAGGGGAACGAAGTGTTTGCAGATGTGACCTCTTGAAAATGCTGATTCCTTCTTCCTTTTATTCTCTCTCTTTTAAGATGGTGAGGTGGGTCTCAGTGATTCCCACTGATGCTGTGTCTGAATTTTTTCCTTTGTTCAGGCATCACTTTGTTTATTTCCCCTAGATCTCACACACCACTTTCTGTTTCCGAGAGGGCCTGGCACATTCGCTGAGTAAGTCTGTGTTCCTTGGGACTGGATTTGCTCGAGTTAGATACAGATGCCAGCTTGCCCTGTGGGAGTCAATACTGCGTGTGCTTCCAGCCATGGTTCTCACGCTCAACTCTAAAGCCCTCCTGCCTCTTCCCTCAAACTGTGTCTTCTGGCCATACAGCCACACGTGCTCTCCCGAAGCCAGACACGCTGTGTTTACCAATGTTTGCTGTTGAAATTGTGTGTTCCAAGTCCAAGTGTTTTCTAGTCTCTTTTTATAAGTCCCAGACTATAATAAACACAGCTTGCACCATGCACCATGCAGCTTATCCTTTCTTTTTTATTTTGAGATGTATGCATATTAATCAGCTTACCATCATTAGGGCATGGGGGTGGGGGTGGGGAAAATCATTCACATTCTCCTAAAATGATAGCAGCGAAGAGTCTTCTGCACTGGTGCCTCTGGCTAGTGTCCTGCAGGCCTCGCTGTGGAAACGTGTTGCCAGCTTCTATGAGATTCTAGCCAAAGGTTTGTTTTGTTTTATTTTCCATCAGGAACTCACTGTATCATCTAGGCTGGAGTGCAGTGCCATGATCATGGCTCACTGCAATCTCAGCCTCCTGGGCTCAGGTGATCCTTCTGCCTCAGCCTCCCTAGTAACTTGGACTACAAGAGCATGTCACCATGCCTGGCTAATTTTTAAAACAAATTTTGTAGAGACAAGATCTGGTCTTGAACTCCCGGGCTCAAGCAGTGCTCCCACCTTGGCCTCCCAAAGTGCTGGAATTACTAGTGTGAGCCACCATGCCCAGCCTGAGGGCATTTTTAAATATGGAATGATCCTAATAAATTTAACCAAATTGTTTTTGCAGAAATGCTTTATGATACAGCAAGATAATGTAACCTATGTAATATTTAATCCAAACTAGCTAAAATTCTCTATACAGCATATGATGCATACATAGGTCAGGAGGTTGGCAAGACAGAAGTAGATTCCATCCATGAGACCTGGATATTTCATTTGCTTTTGGAAAAGAGGAGTTCATACTTTTTCACTTAGTCTTGTCAAGACTTTGGAAATTCAAAGTATCAGCCCAGTGCAGTGGCTCAACCCACTTGGGGATCCCAGCATTTTGGGAGGCCAAGGCAAGAGGATTGTCTGAGCCCAGGAGTTCGAGACCATCCTAGGCAACCTAGCCAGACCTGTCTCTACAAAAAAATAAAAAATTATGTGTGGAGGAGTGCACCTGTAGTCTCAGCTACTGGGAGGTAGAGGCAGGCAGATCGCTTGAGCCCTGGAGGTGGAGGCTGCGGTGAGCTGATTGTGCTACTGCACTCCAGCTAGGTGACACAGTGAGACTCCGACTCAAAAAAAAAGAAGCCTGTGTTGGCCACTGCCGCTTTATAGAGGATGGCGACCAAGGGGAGAGGGGGGTGGGAAGTGGTGTGAGAAGAGGAAAAAATAAGAGTAAGATGAGGAAAGTCAATTTCACCGGCCACCTTGCGCGGCGCTTCCACCCCCGTGACCAGCAGGGGGCGTGCCGGCCACGCTCACCACCGCCTTTTTGGGCACGTGACCACTGTCTGGCCCTGTAGCTTTACGGCCCGTCGCCCCCAGGTGGCGGTTTCCATGGGGACGGAGTTTGGGTGGCAACCGTAACTAGGCAGTTTGTGGCGAGGAAGGCCGCGGTTGCTGGAGGCCCAGGAAGTGGCTGCAGGGTCCAGGTGGCCGGTCGACTCGGCTTTTTGAGGACCAGGCTGGTCGCTCTCTGTAAGTCCTTGGCAGAGGCCACGGGGCCCAGATGGGGGTCCCGGCCTGGCGGGACCTGGTGCCCTTTGGGGGACGCTCACCCCACTGAGGCTGTGCCGGGCCTAGGGCCCCAGGGAGACCTGAGTCGGAGGAGGAAACCGCTCCTGGGCTTCATGCTCCTCGCAGAGACACGCAGTTACCACCCCACCCTAAGCCCCGCGACCCCCTAGGCATCAAACCCGGGCGACACGATGCGCCGGTAGTGTAGACGAGTCGGAAGAGGCTCGGTGGAAAGAGCCCTGGACTTGAGTCACAGCGGTGTCATCTTGAATGAGCCCCTTCGCTTCTCAGAGCTTCTTAATCATTATTATTGTTGTTGTTGTTGTTATTTCTAATCGGGATCTCACTCTGTCGCCCAGACTGGAGTGCAGTGGTGCGATCATAGCTCACCGCAGCCCTGAACTCCTGGGCTCAAGAGATCCTCCTGCCTCGGCCTCCTGAGTAGCTGACAGGTGTGCACCACTACAACCAGCTAATTTTAAAAAAAATTTTTACTTTGGGAGGCTGAGGCAAGAGGATTGCTTGAGCCCAAGAGTTCAAGACCAGCCTAGGCAATATAGTGAGACCTCACCTCTACAAAAAACAAAGAGGGCTTCCTATAGGCCAGGCTGTGGGAATGCAAAACTGAGTAAGACACACTCCATTCCTCTAAGGAGTTCTCAGGAACGTAGGGAGGCAGACCCATAACCAAACATTACAAAAAATTAGCTAGGCATGGTGGTGAGTGCCCATAATCCCAGCTACTTGGAAGGCTGAAGTGGAATGATGAGCTGAGCCTGTGAAGGAGGGTGAGGCTGCAGTGAACCATGATCATGCCACTGTACTCCAACCTGGGTGACAGAGTGAGACCTTGACTCAAAAACAAAACAAACAAAAACAAACCACTAAATTTTTTTGTGTAGAGATGGGGGTTTGCTGTGTTGTCCAGGTTGGTCTCCAACTCCTGGCCTCAGCCTCCCAAAGCACTGGGATTATAGGTGTGAACTACTGCACCCGGCCTTTTATTCTAATGTCACTGAAAATTTGGGGGTTTTGTTCTGGGTCCAACTTTTCAGAGATAAAGTATTCATCCTTGTTATTTTTCTTAGTTCAAATTCTTGGTCGTTATAAGAAAATGACAATATATCAGAGGGCTTTTAAACTGTTAATTTCTTTGCAAAATAGGGTTGCTTTTATCTCCATAACAACGATTATTACAACTTTTTAAAGCACATAGTGCTAGAAGTGTGTTGAGCATTTTACATGTTGTCTAATCTTCACAACAGCCCTAGAATTTAGGATTTTAAAAAAAAATTTTGCCTGTGAACAATTGTAGACTCTGAGAGATAAGTGACTTTCTCAAGGTCACAGAGCAAGGGAGTAGTGGAAATGGCATTCAGTACTAGGACAGGCTGACTGCAAAGCCTGTGGTTTTTTGGTTTTTTTTTTTTGAGTTGGAGTCTCACTCTGTCACCCAGACTGGAGTGCAATGGCCGCTCCCGGCCACCGCAGCCTCGACCTGCTGGGCTCCGGCGATCCTTCCGCCTCAGCCTTCCAAGTAGCCGGAATTACAGGCATGCGCTACCACGCCCAGCTGATTTTTTTGATTTATTATAGAGATGAGGTCTCACTGCCCAGGCGGGTCTCAACCCACGGGCTCAGGCAATCCACTCACCTCAGCCTCCCAAAGGCGCGAGATTACAGGCTGAGCCACCGAGCCAGCTTAAGCCTGTGTTTTTAACCACTGAGGTACATCATTTCTTCTCTTTCCTATTGTGAGAATTGTTGCTAATGCCTGGGTTATGCATTTTACTGTCTGTGGGAAGATGAATATATTTATGGTGAGTTAGAAAGCTCTTAGATCATTTATTCCTAGAAAGTTGAAAGACCCTGGGATCAATATATTTAAGATTTGGGCCACAAATACATATATTTTAGGATTTCCGTGAACACGATATTCTTTGTATGCCTGTAGAAAGGAACTGTGGTTGGCATTGCATATTTCATGGGTAGCTTAGTGCACCAGGAAATCCACATGGGAAATGAGGGTCTGCTGATTATTATGGTCAAACCTTCTCTAGAAGAAACTCGACAGGGAAGAATGTCAGATGCAGAAGAAACCTCTATAGAAGAAACAGGAGAAGATGAAGAAGCAGAAATGGAAGAAAAAGAATTTGAAGACTATAGTCCAGATTACAAAGAAGTCAAAAATATGCAACAGGAATCAGAAGAAGACGCATTAGAACAGAGAGATGCTTGGGAGGGAGATGAAATTGTCATGGAGGAAACTGAGACAAAGGCTGGAGCAGCCCAGGAGGAGGAGAAGGCTTCAGGAGTGCAAGAGGTAACCGCAGCAGAGGACCAAGAAATTGTCAAGTCCATTGACAATTTGGAGAGACTTACTCGTTCCCAGTTATCCATGGCAGAAACTTTCCTGGTAAGTAGTTATTAAAATTCATTCATCCATTTTTTCAGGATCATTCACAGAGGGCTTCCTATAGGTCAGGCTGTGGGAATACAAAACTGAGTAAGACGCACTCCATACTTCTAAGGAGCTCTCAGGAACGTAGGGAGGCAGACCCATAACTAAAGATTACAAAAGATGCAAAATGCAGTGATTGGAAGGTGCACAGGAGATGAAACAGGCTACTTAACCCAGTTTGGAGGATGGACAGGAAAGCTTCCTGGAGGTGATGTGTGCCATAGCTGACTTTATTTATTTACTTAAATTATTTTATTTTATTATTATTTTTTTGAGTTGGATTCTCACTCTGTCGCCCAGACTGGAGTACAGTGGCTGCTCCCGGCCACCGCAGCCTCGACCTGCTGGGCTCCGGGGATCCTTCCGCCTCAGCCTTCCAAGTAGCCGGAACTATAGGCATGCACTACCACGCCTGGCTGATTTTTTGATTTATTGTAGAGATGAGGTCTCGCTGCCCAGGCGGGTCTTGAACCCACGGGCTCAGGCAATCCACTCACCTCAGCCTCCCAAAGGCGCAGGATTACAGACTGAGCCACTTATTATTATTATTATTTTATTTTATTTTTTTTTTGAATTGGAGTCTCACTCTGTCGCCCAGACTGGAGTGCAGTGGCTGCTCCTGGCCACCGCAGCCTCGACCTGCTGGGCTCCGGCGATCCTTCCTCCTCAGCCTTCCAAGTAGCTGGAGCTACAGGCGTGCGCTACCATGCCCGGCTGATTTTTTTATTTATTGTAGAGATGAAGTCTCGCCAAGTTGCCCAGGCGGGTCTCGAACCTGCGGGCTCAGGCAATTCACTCACCTCAGCCTCCCAAAGCGTGGGATTACAGGCAGATCCACCGAGCCTGGCTTTAAATTATTATTATTATTTTAAAGTTTTATTTTTTTTTGGGTTGGAGTCGCACTCTGTTGCCTAGGCTGGAGTGCAGTGACATGCTCACGGCCACCACAGCCTCGACCTGCTGGGCTCAGGCGATCCTTCCACCTCAGCCTTCCAAGTAGCTAGAATCGCAGGCACGTGTCACTGCACCTGGCTAATTTTTAAATTTATTGTAGAGGTGAGGTCTCATCAAGTTGCCCAGTCTGGTTTCGAATCCCTGAACTCAGGCAATCTTTTCGCCTCTGCTTCCCAAAGTGCTGGGACTACAAGCATGAGCTACCCCACCCAGCCTTTATTTTTTTTTTAGTTGCGGTCTCACTCTATCACCCAGACTGAAGTGTAGTGACACTTTTATGGCTCACCGTGATCCTCCCTCCTCAGCCTTCTGAGTAGCTAGTACTACCACACCACCATGCCTGGCTACTTTTTTTATTTCTTTGTAGAGATGCGGTCTCACTATGTTGCCCAGACTGGTCTCAAACTCCTGGACTCAAGTAAGCCTCCCACCTCAGCCTCTCAAAGTGCTGGGATTACATGTGTGCCAGGCTATAGTTGACTTTTCAAGGGCTGGTAGGGGTTAGCTGAAATATGCCTGCCATAGAACAAAGTCTAAGTAATATGTAGGCTTCCCACAGACTGCTCCCAATAGGGGAACTCAGCTCTGGATGAAGGATAAGGAACTCTGTGACTAGTTAGTCTTCTGGAGATCACCAGTGCCACTTAGAAGAATGATTTTGCTGTTGTGGGTCTATTGGTACGTTACGAATAAACTTGAGAACCAGGCTCGGTGGCTCAGCCTGTAATCCGGCGCCTTTGGGAGGCTGAGGTGAGTGGATTGCCTGAGCCCGTGGGTTCGAGACCCGCCTGGGCAGCGAGACCTCATCTCTACAATAAATCAAAAAATCAGCCGGGCGTGGTAGCGCATGCCTGTAATTCCGGCTACCTGGAAGGCTGAGGCGGAAGGATCACCGGAGCCCAGCAGGTCGAGGCTGCGGTGGCCGGGAGCGGCCACTGCACTCCAGTCTGGGCGACAGAGTGAGACTCCAACTCCAAAAAAATAAAAAAATAAAATAAACTTGAGGACACCCATGCTTCATTATTTAAGTACAAAATGTCTCACCTTTTTAAAATTTTTTTTGAGTCAGAGTCTCTGTTGCCTAGGCTAGAGTGCAGTGGCATGCTCACGGCCACTGCTGCCTCAACCTGCTGGTCTCAGATGATTTTTCTACCTTAGCCCTTCAAGTAGCTGGAGCCACAGGCACATGCCATCATGCCCGCTTATTTTTTTGATTTATTGTAGAGATGAGGTCTCACCAGTTTGCCCAGGCTGGTCTTGAATCCCTGAGCTCAGGCAGTCCTCTCACCTCCACTTCCCAAAGTGCTGGGATTACAGGCGTGAGCCACCGTGCTTCAGCCTCTTTTTGAAAAAACAAAACAAAACATTTCACAATTCCAAGATGAGGCGAACACCAAGTCTGACTGATTAGAAACAACAAAGGGTAATAAATGAGGATGTGGCAACCTTTACTGACTGTGTTTGGAATCATGATCTTTTATTTCTTTTTAAAGGAAACCCCCAGAGGTAGTGAGTCAGCGCACTCATTACAATCGGAGGATTCTGGAACAAGAACCCTGATCTCACAAATTGAACTTGATGTGGATCAAATCAGTTCTGATGAAGAGCCATTTAGTTCCCCTGAAACGCAGCCCTCTAGTGAACTTGAGGAGAAAATCTACCAGATGCTCCAAGATGAACTGGGACAAGAAAGAGGAGGGCTGGGACCCGAAAAGGGAGAGGGGAGACAAAAAAAGGGAGCATCACACTTCCTTGAAGAAAACGGAATAGAATTCCAGGCCAAAGCAGAGGTCTCCGGGGAGTCACTGGTGTCCACCACCACAGAAGACATTTTGTTTCAGAAGAAGGAAAGCTCCGGGGTGTACCCGTTGGTAAGTGGAACATGCTTTTGAATTTCCCCCATAGCTTTGGGAATCTTCTGAAATAGGAATTTTATGCATGTGGGGGAAAAAATTACCACCAGAAAGACTTTTAAAACTAATAATAGACTTGTGTCTTTTAAAGTTCAGTGGAGAGCTCTGGCTGGGTATGTGTGACTGAACATGAACTTGAACGCTGCATCTGGGTTCAATAGTGTTGCTCAGCGGGCAGGAAATTCCAGACATAGTTTGTCTGTTGCATAGGGTGCTATTTTGTGTGAGAGACTAAAAATCCATCCCTTCCCTCTCCCTCTTTCCTCCTGCCCCTCCGTCTCTCTTCCTCTCCTTCTCCCTCCCCTCCCTTCCTCTCTTACCTGGTGATACTCCTCCTTCATTCCCTCTCCAGCTTGTCTCACATGTTCTGCCTTGGACGTGCTCCAAGCCATCCATTCCAGGAGGGTCGGAAAGTGAAAGGTATGGCAGAACACAGGTGCAGTGAAAAGCCCCAGGCAGTCCGGCGGAATCCATCTTTGCTGCCGCTGAAGATCTTCCAGGGAGGCGCCATCTGCGAGGAGTAAAAATATTATCGTTTAGCAAGAGAAGGAAGAGGAGGGGGCTTTTTCCTTCTTCCTCCATCTGCTACTTTCTGAAGATTGTTGCTTAGGATTCATCCTTTAAAACATTTTTTTCCCCTGTAGACTCATGCCTTGGAAGATTTGGAAACGATTGGGTGAATGTGAAGTACTTTGTGCAGTCCTTAACGCATGGTGGACATCCAATAATTGTTAACAACTATGTGATGCCGGGGATGAGGAGGCTGATGATGTGATGGTGGAAAGATGTCTAGTGGTAAATGCCGACAATGGAAAACCTCCTTTCTGCAAATTTGGCTTGGTCTGAGCAATGGAGTTATAGGTTCTCTCCCACAGCTTGTAACTTCGGTCGGAGAGAAAGAATGAGTTTCAGGGCCCTCGAAGGCTTTTGTCTTATTTAGTCAGTTAACAAGAAATCAAGTAATATCCCTAATGAGAATATGTGCTCTTTGTGTCATGGCCGCAGCTGCTGTCTGGACTGGACAAGAGCTGCTCCTTAGTTTTAGGTCTCTGTTGGCCTTGGTCTCACTGTAAAACCCAAACTGTCTAAACTGTCTCCTTTTGCAAATTTCTCTCTTCCTCCCTCCCTTCCTCCCTTTCTTCCTTCTTCCTTCTTCCTTCCTTCTGTTCCTTCCTTCTTTCTTTAGATATAGGGTCTTTCTATGTTCCCCGGGGATCTTGAACTCTTGGCCTCAAGCAATCTTCCTGCCTTGGCCTCCCAAATTGTTGGGATTATTATGCATCAGCTACCATGCCCATCTCCCTTTGTAAATTTCTTTAGCTCTTTCTTTCCCTTTCCTTCTTTCTTTCTTTCTTTTCTAAGAGATGGGGTCTTGCTATCTTATCCAGGCTGTGCTTAAATTCAAGCAATCCTTCTACCTCAAGGTCTCAAAATTTATTTAGCTTTTTGCATGTATCTTTTTTCTTTTTCTTTCCTTTTTTTTTCTTTCTCCTTTATTATTTTTGTTAAAACCATTCAGGGCTCATCATACTCATTCCTTCACACACTCCCACCCCAAACCTAATTCCCTGAGTGACCACTTGCAGTTTGGTATAACTGTATATCTCCTGACCTTTTTCTATGCACATACAAACATGCTGTCTGTGTGCTCATGTGTGGTTCAATTTTAGTTTTTGTTTTGTTTGTTTTTTACCAGTAAGATATTCTGCATTTCTGCAAAATGTTTTTCCGCTTAATATGTCTTGGGAGGTTTCTTATTATCAGTGCATGTAGCTCCACTTCCTCTTTTTAAATTTAACTGTTTCCCTCTCAATGACCATTTACGTTGCTTCTAATTTCTTTCTTTCTTTCTTTCTTCTCCTCCTCTTTTTTTTTTTTTTGGAGTTGGGGTCTCACTTTGTTGCCCAGTCTATAATGCAGTGGCATGATCACGATGATCAGGACTCATGGTAGCCTCGACCTCCTGGGCTCAGATGGTCCTTCCACTTCAGCATCCCGAGCAGCTGGGATAGGCAAGCATTACCGTGCCTGGCTAGTTTTCCTCTTTTTTGTAGAGATTAGATTTCACTATGTTGCCCAGGCTGGTCTTGAACTCCTGGGCTCAGGCAGTCCTCTCACTTCAGCCTCCCAAAGTGCTGGAATTACAGGTGTGAACCACCATGCTTGGCTCATTGCTTCTAATTTCTTGCTCTCACAAAAGGTCTTATGGTGGACATGTTCCTCCATCTTTTTTGTGCCTGCAACATGCTCCTTTATCTTTGGTGTCCCCTGCCTTAGTCCAAAGGCCTGTAATAGCTCACAACGCTCATGGTAAACAGACATAGCTGTGGTTCATCTCCAACGAAGAAACAAGGTCATCACATATTTATCTTTTTTTTTTGAGTTGGAGTCTCACTCTGTCGCCCAGACTGGAGTGCAGTGGCCGCTACCAGCCACCGCAGCCTCAACCTGCTGGGCTCCGGCGATCCTTCCGCCTCAGCCTTCCGAAGGCCGGAAGTACAGGCACGCATTACCATGCCTGGCTGATTTTTTGATTTATTGCAGAGATGAGGTCTCGCCAAGTTGCCCAGGCGGGTCTCGAACCTGCGGGCTCAGGCAATCCACTCACCTCAGCCTCCCAAAGCGCGGGATTACAAGCTGAGCCACCGAGCCCGGCTAATTTTTTTTTTTTGAGTCAGTTTTTCTGTCCCCCAGGCTAGAGTGCAGTGGCATAACCATGGCTCACTTCCAGGGTTCAGATGATCCCTTCACTTCAGTCTCCTGAGTAGCTGGGACTACAGGTGTGCACCACCATGCTCACTTAATTTTTAAAATTTTTGTTGAGACGAGATCTCACTGTGTTGTCTAGGCTAGTCTTGAACATCTGGCTCAAGTGATCCTCTAGCTTCAGCCTCTCAAAGTGCTAAAATTATAGGTATGAGCCATCGTGCCTGGCCTTTCCTTTTCCTCTCTCCTTCTCCCTTCCTTCTTTCCTTCCTTCTTTTTTTATTCTTTCTGACAGAGTCTTGCTCTGTTGCCCAGGCTGGAATACAGTGGCATGATCATAGCTCACTGCAGTGTCAAACTCCTGGGCTCAAGCAATCTGCCCACTTCAGCAGCCTGAGTAGCTGGGACTAAGTTTTAAATTTTGTGTAGAGGCGGAGTCCAGGCTGGTCTCAAGCTCCTGGCTTCAAGTAGTCCTTCCACCTTGACCTCTCAAAGCACTGGGATTGCAGGTATGAGCCACTGCATCCTGCCTATGAGGAGGAATCTTATACATATCAAATATAGGAGGATCCAAGATAGCTGCCGTGGAACAGCAGATTGGTACTTCTCCCGCAACAAGGCAGAGAGTAGGGATTCAGCCACTGACAGAGACACCCTGAACAGTTTTGAGCAAGTGAGGCACCCTTCAGCAGGCAAAGATCTCCTAGAACACACAGAGACCAGAAGCTACAGTAAAAGCTGGAACCTCGATGTCCCATCCCTCACTATGTGCCAGGCTCGCACAATACAACATGTCGTAGGATTACTCACCCCCTCCCCAGTGAAGGAGAGGGGGTGAGTGATCCTAAGACATGTTGTATTGGCTCCCACTCTCCCAGCTGGTCCCATGCAGGAAGAGTCCTGAACAGGGCACAGTGGTGGATGACCAGAGCCCAAGTGGAAAGGGGAACAAAACCCACACTCAGATGAGCATGCACCTTTCGCCAACAGAGCCCATTGGCCGGCTTTCAGGCAGGGAAAGCTCTGCTTGTAGATTGAACTCAGCTGGTGTCATGGCTAGCAGCTGGTGGCCAACCCACCTGCCAGATCTGAAGAATCACCTCCCAGCCCCATGTGCCCACAGATTGGATCACTCCCCATCCCTCATGGCAGAGAACTTGCTCTTTTTTTCTTTTTCTTTTTTTTTTGAGTAGAAGTCTTCCTCTGTCATCCAGGCTGGAGTGCAGTGGTATGCTCATGGCCATTGCAGCCTCCACCAACTGGGCTCAGGTTATCCTTCCATCTCAACCTTCCAAGTAGCTGGAACTACAGGCATGTGCCACCATGCCCAGCTAAGTTTTTAATTTATTGTAGAGATGAGGTCTCACCAAGTGGCCCAGGCTGATCTCAAACCCCTGGACTCAGGCAGTCCACTTGCCTCTGCCTCCCAAAGTGCTGGAATTATAGGCATGAGCCACTGTTCCTGGCCTGCTCTTTTTTCAAGAGCTAAGCTTGGAGGTGAACAGGGAGGAAGTGGCACAAAACACACCCCAAGGCTTTCCCAGTGGAAAGGCTTCTGGGCTGCAAACTTCAGACAGCAGATGGGGCCCCATCCCTCCCACCCACCCTCCTTAGAGTGCATGCAACAGGAAGGAAAAACCAACCCAACTAGTTTAACAGTGGGAGAGAAAATCTACAACAGAGAGGTCTGTCACAGGGTGACACAAGGAGCAGAAATGAATGCCCCCCTCTCTCTCACAGAGTAGCCTATGTTGAATGACAGAAAGTGCCCTAGAATAGAGGATCACAAATGAGGAAAAATCAAAGAAAAAACTATAGGCAATCTTCAGTCCTAAAGAGACAGCATCTGAAAAAGCAGCTATCAGAGCACAAGCAATGGAAACCCCCACAGTGACCCACCCCAGATGACAGCCACAGAAATCAGAGATTGGGTGGCTACAATGAACAGAGAGAGCCAAGAAAAACTAGAAGTGAAACTCACCAAAGTTGTACAGGAAGTAAAAGCAGAGTGGGCCAATTTCAGAAAGGCCCATTCTGAAATAATGGGAATGAAAGAATTTCATTCCAGAAATTTAAAACACAGTAACAAGCATAGGGAGCAGGATCAATTAGGCAGAAGAAAGAATATCAGAGCTTGAAGACCAAAATATGGAATTAGCCCAGTCTGTAAACACCATAGAAAAAAGCTCAAAAAGAAAGAGCAAAGCCTCTGAGAGATATGGGACTATGCCAAGAAGCCAAATCTATGTCTGATTGGTATTTCTGAAGCAGAAAGGGAAACTGAGAACACTGGAACAACCATTCCATGAGGTCATCCAAGAAAACTTCCCACATCTTGCCAGAGAGGTGACCATTCAAGCACTAGAGATTCAGAGAACCCCTGCAGGGTATCACATAAGATCATCCCCAAGACATGTTGTAATCCACTTCCACAAAGTAAGCATGAAAGAAAAAATCCTAAAGGCAGCAAAAGAGAAAGGTCAGACCAACTACTGGGGAAGACTCATCAGAATCACTCTAGTCTTATCTGTAGAAACACTATAAGCCAGAAGGACTGGGGTCCATTTTTTTTCTTTTTGATTTGGAGTCTCGCTCTGCTATCCAGGCTGGAATGCAGTGGCACACTCACAGCCACCACAGCCTCGACCTGCTGGACTCAGGTGATCCTTCCAAGAAGCTGGAACTACAGGCATATGCCACCAACCCTGGCTAATTTTTTGATTTATTGTATAGACAAGGTCTCACCAAGTTTCCCAGGCTGGTCTTGAACATGTGGACTCAGGCCATCCTTTTGCTTCTACCTCCCAAAGTGCTGGGATTATAGGTGTAAGTCACTACACCCGGCGATGGGGTCCAATTTTTAATGTTCTTAAAGGTAAGCAATTCCAGCCTAGAATTTCCTACTCTGCCAAGCTAAGCTTCATAAGTGGTGAAGAATTAATGTCCTTCCAGTCCCTAAGAGAATATGCCATCTCCAGACCAACGTTTCAATTTAAGATGTTGAACACAGGGGGAAAAAAGAACAGTCATACCCATTACAAAAGTACAGACAAGCACAGAGTTAATAGAACATACAGAGCACTCACAAAAATGAAAACACACATACATATAAATACAAAAGTAAAAAGGAAGCAAAACAATCCTCTAAGAGCCCTATGACAGAGATAAACTCTCACATTTCTATAACTAATTTGAACATGAATAGACTGAATGTACCACCGAAGAGACACAGAGTGGCAAAATGGATAAAGTAACACGGTCCATCAGTCTCCATGAAACTCATACCACAGCAGATACCCAGAGGCTCAAAGTTAAAGCCTGGAAAATGGTCTTTCAGGCAAATGGAAAACAGAAGTGAGCAGGTGTAGCTATTCTGCTATCAGACAAAGCAGACCTCAAGCCACTGAAAGTTAAAAAGAACACAGAAGGACACTATATAATGATAAAAGGCTCAATCTACCAGCAAGAAATAACCATCTTAGACATATATGCACTCAACACAGCAGCACCAAGTTATAGAAAAAAACTGCTAAGTAAACTAAGAGAAGACATTGACACTCACACAATCATAGTTAGAGATCTAAATATCCCACTAACAGCCTTAGATCATCAAGGCAAAAAACCAACAAGGAGATCCAGAACCTTAACTTGGCAGTTGATCAAATGGATTTAATAGACATCTACAGAACATTCCACCCAACATCTACAGTCTATGTGTTCTACTCATCAGCACATGGAACATACTTCAAGATCAATCACATTCTCTGGCATAAATCAAGCATGAACATATTTCAAAAGATCAAAATAATTCCATGCATCTTCTCAGATCACAGTGGAATAAACATAAATATTGCCACCAACAAGATCTCCCCAAAATGCACAAAGACATGGACACTAAACTTATGCTGCCGAATAGCTTCTGGGTCAACATGGAAATCAACACAGAAATAAAAAGATTCCTGGAAACAAATGAAAACAAAGACACATCAGAATCTCTGGGATGCCATGAAAGCAGTGTTAAGAGGAAAGTTGATAGCATTGCACACACACATCAAGAACATAGAAAGATCACTAGTAAACAGTCTAATGTCCACCTAAGGAAGCTGAAAAGGCAAGATCATGCTGGGTGCAGTGGCTCAAGCCTATAATCCCAGCACTTTGGGAGGTCGAGGCAAGAGGATACCTCAAGGATCATCCACCAAGACCAGCCCAGGAGTTTGAGACCAGCCTGGGCAGCATGGCAAGACTTGTCTCTACAATAAATCAAAAAAATTAACTGGGCATGGTAGCATGTGCCTGTAGTTCCAGCTACTTGGAAGACTGAAGTGGAAGGATTGCCTGACCCCAGTTCGTCGAGGTGGCTGCAGTGGCCATGAACTTGCCACTGTACTCCAACCTGGGCAACAGAGTGAGACTCCTACTCCAAAAAAAAAAAAAAAAAAAAAGTCAAGATCGTCTAAACTCTAAAAAATCCAGATCACTAAGATAAAATCACAATTGCAGGATATAGAAGATGAAAATACAGAACAGATCAGCAAGACAAAAAGCTGGTTCTTTGAAAGGATAAATAGGATCAATAGATCCCTGGCCAGACTGACTTAAATAAATAAATAAATTCCAAATAAACACAACTAAAAACAAAAAAAAAAGGTAAAGTCACAACTGACCCTGAAGAAATTCATAAGATTATCAGAGATTACTGTGAACACCTGTATGCAAATAAACTGGAAAATATCAAGGAAATGGAGTATTTTCTGACATCACACAACCTCCCAAGGTTGAAACAAGAAGAAATTAAAACTCTAAGCAGACCAATAACAACCCCGGAAATCGAGTCAGTCATAGGAAACCTCCCTGTCAAAAAAATTCCCAGACCAGATGGCTTCCCAGCCAAATTCTACAAGACATACTAGGGGCTGATACCAATCTTATCTGAAAATATTCCAGGCAATTGAGAGTGGTGGAATTCTCCCCAACTCATTTTATGAAGCTGACATCATACTGATACCCAAACCTGGCAGACTTAACAAGGAAAGAGGATTACAGGCCAATCTCCTTGATGAACATAGACACAAAACTTCTAAACAAGATTCTAGCACATTGGCTCCAACAACAAGGATCATCCACCAAGACCAGGCAGGCTTCATTCCTGAGATATATATAGGGCTGGTTCAACATTTGTAAGTCCATAAATGTAATTCAGCACATTAACAGATGCAAAAACAAGAACCACATGATTATACCATTAGATGGAGAAAGAGCATTTGACAAAATCCAGTGTCTCTTCTTGATAAAAACTATTGAGCACCTAGTCATAGAAGGAACATTCCTCAAAACAGAACCATCTACAATAAACCCAGACCAACATTTTGTTCAATGAGAAGATGCTGGAAGCATTCCCCCTAAGGATGGGAACAAGATAAGTATGCCCACTCTCACCCCTCCTATTCAATATAGTGCTGGATATCCTAGCCAGAGCAACCAGGCAAGAGAGGGAAATCAGGGGTATCCAAATAGGAAAAAGAGGAAGTTAAGCTATCTCTCTTTGCAGGTGATATGATTCTATATCTTGAAAACCCAAGGGGAGTCTGTCAAAAGCCTCCTTGCACTGATAAACAACTTCAGTAAAGTCTCAGGATACAACATCAATGTGCAAAAGACAGTTGCCTTCCTATAACTAGCAACAAGCAGGCAGAGAACCCGATAAAAAGTACAATCCCATTCGCTGTAGACACCAAAAAAATTAAAGACTTTGGCATCCACCTAACCAGAGAAGTGAAAGACCTTTACAATGAGAATTACAAAATGCTGCTCAAGTAAGTCAAGGGTTATACAAACAAATGAAAAAACATCCCATGCTCATGGATTGGAAGAATCAGTATTGCCAAGATGTCCATCCTACTCAAGGCAATCTACAGATTCAATGCAACACCTATCTAAATTACCAACATCATTTTTCTCAGACCTGGAAATGACATTACAGAAACTCATACGGAAACTAAAAAGAGCACGGATAGCCAAAACAATTCTCAACAAAAGGAACAAAGTGGGAGGTATCACACTTCCAGACTTTAAACATTTTTTTTTTTTGAGTCAAAGTCTTACTCTGTTGCCCAGGCTGGAGTGTAGTGGCATGCTTATGGCCACTGCAGCCTTGACCTGCTGGACTCAGGCAATCCTTCCTCCTCAGCCTTCCAAGTAGCTGAAACTACAGGTGTGAGCCACCATGCCCAGCTAATTTTTCCTGATTTATTGTAGAGATGAGGTCTCACCAAGTTGCCAGGAACCTCTGGGCTCAGGCAATCCTCTTGCCTCCACCTCCCAAAGTGCTGGGATTACAGGCGTGAATCACTGCACCTGGCCCAGACTTTAAACTTTATTACAAGGCTGCAGTAACCAAGATGGTCTGGTAGTGGTACAGGAATAGGCACATAGACCAATGGAACAGGACAGAGATTCCGGAAGTAAAAACATGGTCTCTCAACCAACTCATCTTCAACAAAGTCACCAATAACAATCACTGGGGAAAGGAGACCATATTTAGCAAATGGTGCTGGGAAAACTGGTTAACCACATGCAGAAGAATGAAACTGGAACCCTACCTATTACCATATTAAAAAATCAACTTAGCCAGGCATGGTGGCTCAGCCTGTAATCTTGCGCTTTGGGAGGCTGAGGTGAGTGGATTGCCTGAGCCCGCAGGTTTGAGACCCACCTGGGCAGGCGAGCTCTCATCTCTACAATTAAAAAAAGAAAAAAAAATTAGAAAGGTGAGGTAACGCGTACCTGTATTTCCAGTTACCTGGAAGGCTGAGATGGAAGGATCACTGGAGCCCAGCAGGTCGAGGCTGTGGTGGCCGGATGCATGCCGCTGCACTCCAGTTGGGGTGACAGAGTGAGATTCCAACTCAAAAAAAAAAAAAACAAAATGGTTCAAGACATAAAACCTCCAACTATAAGAATCCTAGAGAAAACATAAGAAACACCCTTATGCACATTGGAGCAGGCAATGAGTTCTTGACCAAGTCCCTAAAAGTGAATGCCATAAAGTCTAAGATAGATAAATGGGACCTCATCAAGTTGAGAAGCTTTTACACAGCAAAATAAATAAATAAAACCATCAAGAGAGTAAAGAGAAAACCCACAGAATGAGATAAAAATACTTGGAAATTATGCATCTAAAGAAGGCTAACAGCTGGGCTTGGTGGCTCAGCCTGTAATCCCATGCCTTTGGGAGGCTGAGGTGAGTGGATTGCCTGAGCCTGGGGGTTCGAGATCCACCTGGGCAGCGAGACCTCATTTTGTGATTCTACAATAAAATCACAAAATGAGCCGGGCGTGGTAGCGCATGCCTGTAATTCCAGCAACTTGGAAGGCTGAGGCGGAAGGATCACTGGAGCCCAGCAGGTCGAGGCTGCGGTGGCCGGGAGCGGCCACTGCACTCCAGTCTGGGTGACAGAGTGAGACTCCAACTCAAAAAAAAAAAAAAAAGAAGGCTAACATCCAGGATCCACAAGGAACTCAATCAAAATGAAAGGAAAAAAAAAAAACAACCCCATTAAAAAGTGGGCAAAGGACATGAACAGACACGTTTCTTTCTTTTTTTTTGAGTTGGAGTCTCACTCTGTCGCCCAGACTGGAGTGCAGTGACACGCTCCTGGCCACCGCAGCCTTGACCTGCTGGGCTCCGGCAATCCTTCAGCCTCAACCTTCCAAGTAGCTGGAACTACAGGCGCGCGCTACCACACCCGGCTCATTTTTGATTTATTGTAGAGATGAGGTCTCGCCAAGTTGCCCAGACGGGTCTCAAACTCGCGGGTTCAGGTAAATCCACTCACCTCAGCCTCCCAAAGCACGGGATTACAGGCTGAGCCACTGAGCCCGGCTGAACAGACACTTTTCAAAAGATGGCATACAAGCAGCCAACAGACACATGAAAACATGCTCAGTCTTACTAGTCATTAGAGAAATGCAAAATAGTAAGTCAAAAAACAACAGATGCTGGCATGGGTGCAGAGAAAAGGAAATGCTTCTACACTCTTGGTGGGAGTGCAAGTTAGTTCAACCGCTATGGAAACTAGTGTGGCGATTCCTAAAAGCTAAAAATTGATCTTCCATATGATCCAGCAATCCTTCTCCTGGGAATATACCTGGAGAAACATAAATTGCTCTACAAAAGTGACACCTGCACACGCATGTTTATTGTCACACCATTTACAATGGCAAAAACATGAAACCAACCCTGCTGCTCATTGAAGTGGACCGAAAAAAGAAAATGTGATACGTATACACAACGGAGTAGTATGCAGCCGCAAAGAACAAAATCATGGACTTCACAGCATATTGGATGGAGTTGGAGCCCATGATGCTAAGTGAACTATCACAGAAGCAAAGAACTGAATAAGTGAGCCCTGAACGCTAGACACATTAACACAGGGGAGGGGTCAGCAGTCACCGGGCACTGCTGGGGAAGGGAGGGAGAAAGAAGAGTGGAGGACACATGACAACACAAGCAGTACCTGGCCTATTACCAGGGGGAGGAGGGGCAGTTAGAAGCTCAAACATCACCTGCATGTAGTCTACTTATGGAGTTAATCCTCACTTGTACCCCACAATGGTATAATTAAAAAAAAAATCAAATATATTGAAATCTTTTTTTTTTTTTTTGATTCAGAGCTCACTCTGTCACCCAGGCTGGAGTGCAATGGCACACTCACAGCCACTGCAGCCTTGACCTGCTGGGCTTAGGTCCTCCTTCTGCCTTCTGAGTAGCTGAGACTACAGGCGCGTGCTACCATGCTCGGCTAATTTTTTGATTTTTTTGTAGGGACCAGGTCTCACTATGTTGCCCAGGCTGGTCTCAAACTCCTGGGCTTGAGCAATCCTCCCACCTTTGGCCTCCCAAAGTGCTTGTGAGCCATTGCACCTGGCCCTGAAATCTGGTTTTGACAATAAAATTTTGTTTTCCAGATTACCTTGTTTTAGAAAAAGATTGATGCAAGAAGTGGCTATCTCCATGATCATTTGTCATGAAAGTTAAAACTTGTTGTAAAACATGGTGATTACTATGTAATTTCGGTAATTGGGCACGCTGCTTGAGTAAGGTAGTTCTGTTACTTTTGAGTGAAATCAACCTTTTGAGTTTTTGACCTTGGAAGAGTTGTAGCTGAAGACAGGAGTCTGTTTAGGAATGTTTTCTTTTTTATAACTAATTTGGTTTTTGTTTTTTTGTGTTTTTTTTGAGTTGGAGTCTCACTCTGTCACCCAGACTGGAGTGCAGTGGCCGCTCCCAGCCACCGCAGCCTCGACCTGCTGGGCTTCAGCAATCCTTCCGCCTCAGCCTTCCAGTAGCTGGAACTACAGGCGCACGCTACCACACCCCGCTAATTTTTGATTTATTGTAGAGATGAGGTCTCGCCAAGTTGCCCAGGCGGGTCTCGAACCCGTGGGCTCAGGCAATCCACTCACCTCAGCCTCCCAAAGGCATGGGATTACAGGCTGAGCCACCTAGCCCGGCTATAACTAATTTGTTAAGTGGCAAAATAAATTTCCAGGATGAATAAGATGATCTTTTTAGGATTAGCAAGTTTCTAAAAGAACAATTTCATTTGAATAAACCGGCTTTTAAGAACCAGCCAAATATTAAATAATTCTGTTCCTAGAAGTTGCAGCCTGAGACAATTATGATTCCATTATTCTACCACTCACACCCACACAATAAGAAATCTAAATATAAATATAAAGTATAGGGAATGAACAGATGGAAACAGGAGAAGATGGGGAATGAAGAATGCAGGAGAGAGAAATCAGCCACGTTACCTTCTATGTCTTGTCTTGGGGGAAATAATTTAACTTTCTAAGTATTGTTCAAAGATAAGAAAGGAAACTTGCCAGATTTTGTTTCTCTGTTCCGATAGAATTCACTGATTTTTAGCACCTCATCACTTAACCATAACTTTCAGCATTCTACCATATTTGATTACTTGGCCCTAGTTAATTTGTTAAATAGACTTTATTTTTGAGCAGTTTTAGGTTTATAGAAAAATTGAGCTGAAGGTACAGAGATCACCCACATATTCCTTTACACCTCCCTCCTCTCTTGTTTTTCCGTTTTATTAATATCTCGGCTGGACATGGTGGCTCTTGCTTGCAATCCCAGCAGTTTAGGAGTCTGAGGCAGAAGGATTGTTTGAGCCCAGGAGTTTGAGATCAGCCTGGTCAACATAGTGAGACTCCATCTCTACAAAGAAAGAAAATAATTTTGGGGGGAAAAAAAAGACAAGGCCAGCCGGGCTCGGTGGCTCAGCCTGTAATCCCGTGCCTTTGGGAGATTGAGGTGAGTGGATTGCCTGAGCCCACGGGTTCAAGACCCGCCTGGGCAGCGAGACCTCATCTCTACAATAAATCAAAAAATCAGCTGCGCGTGGTAGCGCACGCCTGTAATTCCAGCTACTTGGAAGGCTAAGGTGGAAGGATCGCCGGAGCCCAGCGGGTCGAGGCTGCGGTGGCCGGGAGCAGCCACTGCACTCCAGTCTGGGCGACAGAGTGAGACTCCGACTCAAAAAAAAAAAAAAGACAAGGCCAGGTGTGGTGACTCACGCCTATAATCCCAACACTTTGTTAGGTGGAGGCAGAGGCGAGAAACTTGCTTGAGCCCAGGAGTTTGAGACAAGTCTGGGCAACATAGTGAGACTTTGTCTCTCAAAAAAACATCAAAAAACTAGCCAGGTGTAGTGGCGCATGTCTGTAGTCCCAGCTACTTGGGAGACTGAGGTGGAAGGATCACCTAAACCCAGGAAAATGAGGTTGCAGTGTGCCACTGCCCTCCAGCCTGGGCAACAGAGTGAGACCCTGACTTGAAAAAAAATTGCATTACTGTAGTACATTTGTTAGCATTGATGAACCAGTATTGATGATGTGTTATTATTAACTTACTAAAGTCCATAGTTTACAACAGGGGTCACTCTTTGTGTTGTACTTACTATGGGCTTTGGCAAATGTATAGTGATGTGTACCCACCATTGCAGTATGGTACAGAATAGATTCTCTCCCTTCCTCCCCGAGCCCTGGCCACTGCTGATCTTTTTCTTTTCTCCATAATTTTGCCTTTTTCAGAATGTTGTATAGTTGGAATCATATCATATGTAGCCTTTGCAGACTAGCTTCTTCTGCTTAGCATATGCGTTTAAGGTTCTGCCATGTCTTTTTGTGGCTTGATAGCTCATTTCTTTTTCTTATCTTTTCTCCTTTATTTCTATTTATTTATTTATTTCCTTCCTTCCTTCCTTTCTTTCCTTTCTTTCTTGAGTTGACGTCTTGCTCTGCTACCCAGGCTGGATTGCAGTGGCACGCTCACTGTAGTCTCAACCTCCTGGGCTCAGGCGATCCTTCCACCTCAGTTTCCACCTCAGTAGCTGTAACTACAGGTGCGCACCACCACACCCAGCTAGTTTTTTTATTTATTGTAGAGACAAGGTCTCACCAAATTTCTCAGGCTGGTCTTGAATCCCGGAGCTCAGGCAATCCTCTTCCTCTGCCTCCCAAATCTTTCTTTTTTTTGAGACAGGGTCTGACTCTGTCACCCAGGCTGGAGTACAATGGCATGATCCTGGCTCACTGCAGCCTCAGCCTCCTGGGCTCAAGCAATCCTTGCACCTCAGCTTCTCAAGTAGCTGGTTCTACCGGTGCCTGCCACCACACCTGACTATTTCTGTATTTTTTGTAGCGATGAGGTCTCACTATGTTTCCCAGGCTGGTCTCGAACTCTGGGGCTCAAGCGATCCTCCTGCCTCGGCCTCCCAAAATGCTGGAATTGCAGGCATGAGCCACCATGCCTGGCCAATGACTTTATTATGATTTGTCCGCACTGCACGCCTTCAGGATGTAAATGGAATTTCACAACAATTAAGTGCTCCCTATGTGTCTGGTACTAAGCAAGGTCTAGGTTCTGGGAAGTGGAAGAAAGGAAGTTGTTTCTATTTATTGTTGAAGACTTTCTTTTCTTTTATGTTGGAGATATCATTGCCATAAGATTCACCCTTTAAAAATTTTTTTAAACTGTGGTAAAGTACTCGTAACATTAATTTGCCATCTTCGCTATTCTTTGTTTGTTTTTTGTTTTTGTTTTTTGAGTTGGCATCTCACTCTATTGCCCAGACTAGAGTACAGTTGCACACTCACGGTCACTCCAGTGTCGACCTGCTGGGCTCTGGCGATCCTTCTGCCTCAGCCTTCCAAGTAGCCGGAACTACAGGAGCGCACTGCCACACCTGGCTAATTTCTTATTTAGTGTAGAGGTGAGGTCTCGCCAAGTTGCCTGATGCCGCGGGCTTAGGGAATCCACTCATCTTGGCCTCCCAAAGTGCTGAGATTACAAGTTGAGCCACTGAACCCGGCCTTGCCTATTCTTAAGTGTACATTTCAGTGGTGTTAGTGCATTCACAGTGTTGTGCAGTCATCACCTCCATTCATCTCCAGAACTTTCGTCTTGCAAGACTGAAACTCCTCATGCCTTCCTTCCCCCAACCCCTGGCACCCACAATTTTTTCTTTCTCTTTTTTAAAATTTTTGAGTCAGGACCTCACTCTGTCACCTGGGCTGGAGTGCAGTGGCATGATCACAGCTCACCATAGCCTCTTAACTCTCCTGAGCTCAATCAATCCTTCTGCATCAGCCTCCTGAGTAGTTACGACTACAGGAATACCACCACACCTGGCTAATTTTTAAGTTTTTGGTAGAGATGCGGTCTTGCTACGTTGCCCAGGCTTCTACTTTCTGACTCTATGGATTTGGCTACTCTAGGATATCATGTAAGTGGAGTCATATGGTATTTGTCCTTTTGTGACTGGCACATATCTGTTAACTTCATGTGTTTAAGTTTTGTCCATGTTGTAGCCTATGTCAGAATTTCCTTCCTTTTTAAGGCTAAATAATTTTCTATTATATGTATATGTCACATTTTGTTTATCCATTCATCCATCAGTAGATATATAGGTTGCTTCTCTCTTTTGACTATTGTAAATAATGCTGCTATGAACATAGATATACAAATATCTTTTATGATCCTGCTTTCAGGACTGGGCATGGTGACTCATTTCTGTAATCCCAGTACTTTGGGAGGCTGAAGCAAGAGGATTGCTTGATGCCAGGAGCTCAAGACCAGCCCTGTTTCTACAAAAAATTTAAAAAATTAGCTGGGTGTGGTAGTGTACGTCTGTAGTCCTAGCTACTCAGGAGGCTGAGGTGGGAGGATAGCTTGAGCCTAAGAGTTGGAGGCTGCAGTGACCTGTGATCGTACCACTGCACCCCAGCCTGGTAGGCAGAGTGAGACACTGTCTCTAAAAAGTAAAAATAAAAGACCCTGCTTTCAGTAATTTGGGATAATTCAGTTGCTGGATCATAGAGTAATTCCGTTTTCAGTTTTTTGAAGACTAGCCACACTGGTTTCCACCAGTGCTCTGCCATTTCACGTTCCCATCAGTGGTTCACGAGAGTTCCAATTTCTTCACTTCCTCATAAAATATGCCCTTTTTAAAGCATACAATGGATTGGTTTTTAGCATACTCAGAGGGTTGTGCAACCATCATCACTATCTAGTTCCAGACCTTTTTTATCAACCCCCAAAGAAACCACATACCCATTAGGTAGTTACTTCCTGAATCACCTCTCTTGGTCCCTGGCAACCATTCACCAATTTTCAGTCTCTATGGATTGCCTAATCTGCACATTTCATACACAAGGACTCATATCATGTGTAGCCTTTTGTGACTGGCTTGACATCACATTTCCCAGGTTCCCCCATATTGTCGCATACTATCAAGGATGTTCTGAAAGTGGTTGCTCTTCACTGGTCTGCAGAGGTGATGTCCTTCTCCAGGCACTTGTGCCAGGGACACTGAGCCCCAGCTTGGGGCTCAGCACCCCATAGCATCTTACGGTTTTTTGTTTGTCTTCTAGACCATGACCTGGTCGTATGGATGGAACAGTTCTCTTCCAGTGTACTATATTCGAGAGGGGAGCCAGAGAGTTCTTCTGTATGTCTGCGCCCACACTGCGGTCCTCTACAACGTTTTCCAGAATAATCAGTACCATCTTCAGGTATGGAGGGCTTTTCTTCCTGCAAATGGAAGAGGTTGTCTTTCACTTGCATGTGCCATTTGTTTTCTGTCTCGAGGGCTGCCTTCACTGTGTCTCTGTCATACTTTCCTGTGTCTTCTTGGAACCACAGAAATCCTGTCTTTAAAACACGTGTTATTGTTCATTCTAATCAGAATCAACTTCCAAACAGCAGTTGATATTAATTTTGTAGTCATAAGAATTAAAAATATCTGTATTTTTTTACATTTCTGCAAAAATACAGACAGCACAGATCCTGTCTCCACTGCGCTGTGGTGACACAAGGAAGCACAGCTGTTCCTCAGGAGGCAGACCTGAGGGACATGCAGACTCCGCTCCACTTTCCAAAGGGCTTTGATTCTTGCAGCTGAGAAAGAAATGGGTGTTGCCGTGCTCATTTCACAGAAAGAGAAATGGAGGCTAAGAGCAGTTCAAAGGCTTACGCATGCCTGCACTAGTGAATGGGGAACCTAGCTCTCCTGACCGGGAAACACTAAGTAGGCCACTTGTCCTCCTGTCCTTACCCGCCAGCGGTGTTCCTTATTTCCCCTCTCCGAGCCCTCCCCACTTTCCCACGTGCCTGTCCACCTCACACCACCCTGCTGCCTCCATTCCCGACATTTTTGACCCCTTCAATTCACCATCCACCTATGCAAATGTCCTGTTTCTTGGTGTCTGGCTTTCTACAAGTTGTAAACAGTTTCACCTGATCTTTCCAGTAGGCGTGTGTTGTTAAGGACCTTCCTTAGTCCACACCTAGATCAAAAACATCATGAAGTGTTTCCCAAGTCAGTACTCAGCGCTGTGCCAGGGATCCAAGACACGTGGGTGCAACTTAAGGAATTTACTCTTTTGAAGTCCAGAAATATACATGAAATGTGCTCCATGGAATGTGCTCCATGGAATGTGCTGTAGTGAGCACAGTGGCCATTGCGGAGGGAGGAGGGAGAGGTTGCAGTAGGCATGCTCAGATGCCCAGGGAGGGGCAGGCACCACAGATGGCTGAGATGGAGGGAGCACGCAGGCAGAAGTCCAGCCTTGCCAAGTCAGATGGCCTTGCCAAGCCCATGACCTTGACTGGATGGCATTCATTCATTCCACAGACATTCATCATAGCCACTGTGTTTCAGACCATGGATCTGTAGTCATGAGCAAAACAGATCTATATCCTGCTCTCATGGAGCTTGCAGTCTAGGGCAGAGACAGACATCAGACAAGTGAATGATTACCCTACTTTAATGATTACAAAGTGTAACCAGTGCCTGAGAAGATGTGTGAAAATGTCCTAAGAGAAAAATCAGGGTGAGAGGGGACATCGATTGGGTGGGCAGGTACTAAGACAGTGCTGTTTCTGCTGAGGCTTGGAGGATGAGATGAGCCAACCAAAGACAGTTTGGGGGTGGAACAGGGAGCTCCAAGTGCCCGGGCCTGGAAAGACAGCCAGTATGTCTGGTGCAGAGTAAAGGAGGGAGGTGAAGAAGGAGGGAAACAGCAGCCATTGCCCATCAGGGAATGCTGCCTTTTTTGTTTCCAGAAGATTCCTCATTGTGTGGGAGAAAGGACTGTAGGAGGATAAGAGAAGTAACAGAGACCAGTGAGAAGCCTTTTGGTCCAGAGCTGCTCAGAGGCCTGATGTGAGCAGTGTTCTAGGGAGATGGGGCTGGCAGAGAGGTTCAAGGTGGCTGGGGGCAGGGGAGAGCCCTGGGTTGGGAGTTGGGTGCATGCCTTGACCCCTGGGAAGCCATGGCTCTTGTGAGGAGTACAGCTTATCCTTCAGGGATTTTAGAGAGACAAGGTCTGAAAACCACTCACTTGGTGATGGAGAAACTCCAGGAAGGCCATCGGGAGTAGAATTTTCAGCCAGATGAAACTTGAAAGGAGTTGAGATCTCTCCATGGGGACCCCGCCCTTTCCTGATGGTACCCAAGGCTGGGCTACATTTTGAGTGTTTCAGATCATTTTCTCTTCATTTCCATAGGGTCACCCTAATGTCATCTCCTGCCTATGTGTCAGTGAAGACAGACGGTGGATCGCCACAGCAGACAAGGGGCCAGATTGCCTGATAATTATATGGGACTCCTTCACAGGGTAGGCTTTGTGTGGTCATTCCCTCTCTGCTAGTTTCTGTAGAGTATCTGCCACTGTGACTAAGCAAAGAATGAGTGATGTCTGTGCCTAGAAACTTGGTTTGTTGGTGTTCCAGATAGACTGGGCTAAGTGAGACTGACTCACAGTAACCTAGCTCACACAAGCTCAAAGCATAAACCAGATGCCAAATATGCCATTTACAATGAGAAACACTACTTTGACAAGGATAGATTTTCTAATTAGCTTGCCATTTCTGCCTCTTCTGGTCAGTTTTTGTTTGTTTGTTTTTGTTTTCCTGAGACAGGGTCTTTCTCTGTTACCCAGGCTAGGGTACAGTGGTACAATCATAGCTCACTGCTGCCTCAAACTCTAGGGTTCAAATGACCCTTCTGCCTCAGCCTCCCAAGTAGCTAGGGCCAGGTGCGCCATACCATGCCTGGCTAATGTTTTGATTTTTAGTAGAGACGAGGTCTCACTATGTTGCCTAGGCTGGTCTCAAACTCCCGAACTCAAACAATCCTCCTGCCTCAGCCTCTCAAAGCATTGGGATTACAGGCATGAGCCACTGCACTGGCCCTTGGGCAGCTCTTGTTATTTTTGTTGTTGTTTTGGGTTGGAGTCTCCCTCTGTCGTCCAGGCTGGAGAGCAGTGGCATGCTCACAGCCACTGTAGCCTCCACCTGCTGAGCTCAGGTGATCCTTCCACCTCAGCCTTCCAAGTAGCTGGAACTATAGGCATGCACCATCACGCTTGACTAATTTTTGATTTATTGTAGAGATGAGATCTCGCCAAGTTGCCCAGGCTCATCTCGAACCCCTGGGCTCAGGCAATCCTCTCACCTCGGCCTCAAAAAAGTGCTGGGATTATAGGTGTGAGCCACCGCGCCTGGCCTGGGCAGCTCTTAGTGGTCACCACCAATTTATTCTCCTCCGCCCCAGCTCTCTGTGTTTCATGCTGCCTGCCCTTCCTTCAGCTGGATAATTCGATATGTTTCCCTGTAATGGTTTTGGATGTGGCAGCAATGGAGGCTTTCCAAAGCTGCTGTTCTTCTGTAGCCTCTCTCTAACAGTTCCCCTCTGCTCACAGCCCACCATTCTCTCTCTCTTTTTAAAAATATATTTTATTTTTGAGAACATTTTAGATTTACAGAAAAATTGGGATGATAGTACAGAAAGTTCCCATCTACCCCACACCCAATTTCTCCTATTATTTGCATCCTACATGAGTATGATATGTTTGTTATAATTCATGAACCAATATTGATACATTATTATTAACTAACAACCAGAGTTCATTCAGATTTCCTTAGTTTATCCCTAATGTTCTTTTTCTGTCCCAGGTTCCCCTCCGGGATACCACAGAAGATTTATTTTGTGATGTCTCTTTGGGCTCCTCTTGGCTGTGGCAAAGTTCCTCAGATTTTCTTTTTTTGTGTGGGTTGGTTGCTTGTTTGTTTTATACAGATAAGTGCTTGCTATGTTGCCCAGGCTGGTCTCGAACTCCTGGATTCAAGTGATCCTCCTGCCTTAGCCTCCTGAAGTGTTAGGATTAAGGGCATGAACCACTGCACCTGGCCTTTCCTTTCTTTGATGACTACGGCAGTTTTGAGCGACAGTTTTGAGCGGCACTCGTTAGGGGTTTGTAGGATGCCATCTATTGGAATGTGTCTGATGTTTTTCTTGTGATAATACTGTCAGAGCCTTGAACGCACTCTGGTGTCTGAGAAGTGACTCTCAGGAGCCTTCCCAGCTCGGGTAAATGGCATGCTCATCGTGTATCTCGGAGACCAGCCCGGTTGATGGCGGAGGTTTGCATGCCTCCCCACTCTGGCCCTGGAGCCAGGTCCAGAGAGCCAGTCTGGGCTCTGTGCCCTCCGTGTGCCTGCTTGTGTGATTTGTCCTCCTCCTCCCTTCCTGTGGCGACAGACTGGTGGACAGTCTCTGGCTATCAAGAGTGGCATCCTTTATTGCCCTTCTTCCTAACTCATAAAAGTCTAACAGTCGGCTTTTCTGGTCCCTTTTCTGACAGTGCATCAGACAAGGAGTGAGGAATATCTGTTGGCTTGAGCAGTGCTACCCACATGTGGTCCATAACCTGAGCTGATCTGTCAGCCGGGACTGGCCTCTGCTGAACAGGAACCTCAGAAAAAGAGAGCAGGCATTTGGCAACTTTCATAGCAGTTGAGCTTGCTGTGATATTTATTTGTGTGTTTGTTTTTCTGAGTCAGGGTCTTACTCTGTCACCCAGGTGGGAGTGCAGTGGCATGATCATGAGTCGCCACAGCCTCAAACTCCTGGGCTTAAGTGATCCTCCAGCCTTAGCCTCTAGAGTATCTGGGGGACTATAGGCACATGCCACCATACCCGGCTAATTTTTTGATTTTTTGTGAAGATGAGGTCTTGCCGTGTTGCCCAAGCTGGTCTTGAACTCCTAGGTTCAAGCAGTCCTCCTGCCTTAGCCTCCCAAAGTGCTAGAATTGCTGGCATGATCCATTATACTTGCTATAATATTTTTATTTTGTAAAATTTGGTCTACAATGGATTGGACTTTTTTTTTTTTTGAGTTGGCATCTCACTCCATTGCTCAGGCCGAAGCACAGTGGCATACTCACTGCCACTTCAGTGTCGACCTGCTGGGCTCCAGCAATCCTTCTGCCTCAGCCTTCCGAGTAGCCGGAACTACTGGCACATGCCAGACTTTGTCTCTACAATAAGTCAAAAAATTAGCCGGGCATGGTGGCACACCCCTGTGGTTCCAGCTACTAGGAAGGCTGAAGTGAAAGGATCACCTAAGCCCAACAGGTCAGGGCTATGGTGGCCATGAGCGTGCCTAGGTGACAGAGTAAGATTCCTATTCAAAAAAACAAAGAGAAAAGAATCGGCATCATGGAAGATGGGCTGAAGAGTGAACTTGCAGGGAGGGAGATCAGTTGGGAGGTTGTTGCAATCGCCCAGGCAAGAAAGGACAGGCAGAAGCAGTGGGGATGGCTTTAGAAGCTACTGGGGAGGAAGTAGCTACCACAGGACTTCTGGACATTTTAGCAGGATATGCCCATGGGACATCTGGGTGGAATGTTCTCCTGCAGCTTCCTCATCAGTAAGAAGAGGAAAATACTGACAGAGCCACTGAGGTGACCACTGGTGTGTGGGTTTTTGGTTTTGTTTTGAGTTGGAGTCTCACTCTGTCTCCCATGCTGGAGTGCAGTGGCACACTCATGGCCACTGCAGCCTTGACCTGTTGGGTTCAGGTGATCCATCTGCCTCAGCCTTCCAAGTAGCTGGAACTACAGGTGCACGCCACCACGCCCGGCTAATTTTTTTATTTATTGTAGAGATGAGGTCTCACCAAGTTACCCAGGCCGGGCTCGAACCCGTGGGCTCAGGCAATCCTTTCTCCTTGACCTCCAAAGTGCTGGGATTATAGGCATGAGCCACCGCGCCCAGCCTGTATTTGCATTTTTAAATACACATATGTGGACATCATCATGTGGTTTTTTTTCTCCACAGCATTTTTAGTGTGATCTTTCCCCAAACACAAATGATTGTGTTGTCCCTGATTAAAACCTTTCAGAGACTGCACATTGACAAATCAGACTGTGTTACAGGGAATATGCACCCTGCCTCTGAGGCACGCAGAGACTTCTACCAGAAGTAAAGTGGCCTTGCCTGCATGCCTGGCCACCACCCGCAGCTGCTACTTGCTTTCAGCTGCAAGTAATAGAACATCCAGTTAACCACGAGGGAACGTTATGCTCTCGTACAACGGGAAGTCTGTAAAGTCTGTCGGCAGAAGTGTGGAAGTCCTTCAAGTGTGTCTCTTCTCTGAAGCCTTTATTGACAGCCCTCCCCACATGGAGCTGGCCCCATCATAGTGTTGGTCTGTTGTCTTTTTCTTATCCATGAAACTGTCTCCCTACTAGACTCAAAGCAACTTGAGGGCAGTGATTTTTAAAACTTGCAAAATAAAAATTACAAATTACATACTGGGTGCAGTCGAGACTAGCCTGGGCTACTTAGTAACACCTTGTCTCTACAATAAACCAAGAAATTAGCTGGGCATGGTGGCATGCGCCTGTAGTTCCAGCTACTTGGGAGGCTGAGCTGGAAGGATTGCCTGAGCCCAGCAGGTCGAGGTTGTGGTGGCCGTGAGCATGCCGCTGCACTTCAGCCTGGGAGACAGAGTGAGACTCCGACTCAAAAAACCCAAACAAACAAGCAAACAAACAAAAAGTAAAGCATATCTGGTTAGCAATTCAAATGCTATGTTGATATGAGTTTTATGATATCCCAAGTGATTACTTTGGAGACCCAGCAAAGATTATTCAGAGACTGTTTTGGTTTTAGAATTAATATTCACATTATTAAAGTGACAAAGTAAAAATCGTAGTTCTTCCCTTAAGCTTTTCACGCAACTTCAAAATCTTACTCTAAAAATCTAGCATATTTTTGCAATCACCTTCAAGGAGGCTTTGATTAATGTTTGGCCCACTTTCAAATTTGGTTATTAACTCCTTTTAAACATTTTCAACTGCATTTAGAAATTTAAGATACTCAGTTTCATTACTTTTTTTTTGGTAGTCCGATCAACAAATAGGTCCTTCACCAGTACTCAAGTAATTATTGTAAATCTAGTAAATTAAGCATAAATATGGTAAGTCTTAAATTCTTTTAAGTATTCTAATATTGTTTATAAACCTAATACAATTTCAATATAAAATTACAAGTCTAAATAAACTACATACTTTAAATTAGAATCACAAATCTAATCTGTTAGAGACTCTGAGATGTCAAATTTACTTAAACATTAGACATTCCTTAAAAAAGGAACAAATTCTCCTCTCACAAATACGTTAACCGTATAGGTCCATATTTAATATTTAATTTATATTTAATTCTTTATATTTAATTCTTAGTATCTCCAGGGATAAGACACATTTTTCCTACTATGGACTTTATTGTATCATTCCCACCAGTTCTGGGATTGCCTTCCTAAGTGAAGTTTTTTTTTTTTTCTGAGTTGGAGTCTCACTCTGTCGCCCAGACTGGAGTGCAGTGGCCGCTCCCGGCCACCACAGCCTGGACCTGCTGGGCTCTGGCGATCCTCCCGCCTCAGCCTTCCAAGTAGCTGGAACTACAGGCACACGCTACCACGCCCGGCTGATTTTTTGATTTATTGTAGAGATGAGGTCTGGCCAAGTTGCCCAGGCGGGTCTGGAACCCGCGGGCTCAGGCAATCCACGCACCTCAGCCTCCCAAGGCAAGGGATTACAGGCTGAGCCACCGAGCCTGGCCCAATGAAGTTTTGAGGCTACTTCTCAGAGGGATGAATTTTCTCAAGTGACAGAGCCAGACAGTCTTGGTTTCAGCCAGCAGGGACACTGATGTGACCTACTGAGGCCTGTTTGTATTCACTGTAGCTAGGAGTCCATAATAGAAAATAAAAGAGAGGACACAGAGCCCTGTTCCTGACTTTGGTCTCATCACCACCCACTCTTCCGTTCCTCAGGAAGTTGGCTCTCCTCCCCCACCACAACATTGCAACGGGCTTCCATCATTGCTTCTGCGGCTCCTGCATTCTTTGGCTCTGTTAGATATTTAAATTCCTTCTAATTAAATTCTGCATATGTCAAGGCTTTGTCTGAATCATGCAGTTCTAAAGCCTTGCCAGTGACAGTACAAGAGTGTATGAGGTAAAAGTGAAAGTTCCTCCTCACCCAAACCCCATCTCCAGAGTGACTGTTGCTTACATTTTGGAGTCTATTCCTCCAGAATTTTTTGGACACACACACACATACACACACACACTCTCTCTCTCTCTCTCTCTCTCTCTCTCTCTCTCTCTCTCTCTCTCTCTCTCTCTCACACACACACACACACACACACACACACACAATCAGGATGCTTGTTTTGCAATTTTCTTTTTTCATAAAACCTTGACCACTTTCCCAATCTACCTCATTCGTTTTGAAGGCAGCATAGTTTTTCATTATATGGTTATGCTATAATATTTTAAAATAACTCATGTATGGCATATTAACAGATGCTTGTGTTTTGTTTTTTGCTATTAAAGCAGTGCCACGATGACCGTGAATTTTCATTGATCTTTGTTTACTTTTCGCTGTTACTTCTCTAGGAAAAAGTTGTAGGAGCAGAATTGCTGGGCCATAGGGTATGTACATTGAAAATATTGATAGATAGCCAAGTTGTTGTCAAGAAAGTTGTGTTCATTTACATGCCCAATTATGTAGCAGAGTGCTCATTTTCCTGAGAGCTGGGACATTGTCCTAGTCATTTTTTTTCGTATTTGCATGCTTCATGCCTGGCACAACCTAGCCTAGAATCAGTACCCAGAAATGAATGAATGAGAGACTGAGCTCATGGAGAGAGCTAATGCAGGTTTACAGACTCCCCAGTGTTAAGTTTTATTATTACTTTTGTTGAGGTAGAATTCACATAAAATCAACCACTTTAAAGTGTACATCAGTGGCATTTAGTGCATTCACACTGTTTTGCAACTACTACCTCCGTCTAGTTCTAAAATATTTTTTCACCTCAAAAGGATACCCTTCACCCATCATCAGGCACTCCCCATTTCTCTTCCCCTTCAGCTTCTGTAACCACCAGGCTACTTTCTGTCTCTATGGATTTCCCTGTTCTGGACATTTCACGTAAATGGAATCATCCAGTGTATGACCTTTTGTGTCTGGCTTCTTTCACTCAGCATCATGTTTTTGAGGCTTATTCATGTTGGAGCTTGTGTCAGTCCTTCATTCTTCTCTATGGATAAATATTATTTCGTTGTATGGATATACCACATTTTGTTGTGTTTTTGGAAGGTTTGGGCTCAGCTCAGACCTGCTCTGGGCCCCTCTGGGAAGCCAGAGAGACTTTAGTAAATGCCGTTCCTCCTTGTCCTGTTTTGCAGGATTCCTGTGCACACAATATTTGACAGCTGCCCAGAAGGGAGTGGCATCAGGGCCATAGCCATGACCCATGATGCCAAGTATCTGGCAACCATCTCAGATGCAGAAGTCCAGGTAAGGGTCCTTTGAGTTAGCCCCAGCAAGCCGGCCAACCTGTCAAGAGTGTCCCTATGGGCAGCTCTGCTTAGGCTGCATGACATCTGTGACGTTCTCAGGAGATGGCCAGATGAGTCAGAGCTTCCCTGCTGTGGCTTAGCTTGTGGTACCTTGCTTAGTTACTGGATGTTACAGGTCCCCACAAGAGGTGTAAGTTGCTTCAGCAGCCTTCTGAGGCCTTCTCACACTCTCTTTCTGCTGCCACGTACAGAAGTTGTGCATCTGGAAGTGGACCTTAGCAGCAGAAACACCAGCGTGCTCTCTCCAACTCCCCAAAGAGTATGGTTTTCAGGTGAGTTCTGTTTGAGTCTGTAAAGTCAAAGTTATACCGAAGCCAGGTGAAAACCTACCCTTTGTTTAGTGGAGTTTTGTTATGGTGCAGTAGAGCTTTTAAAAACACTTTCATATTCCTAATCTTGTTTTGTCTTTGATGATAATAACTAATATTTTTCAAACACTTATGTTCCAGATTCTGCAAAATACTTACATTATCTCGCATAATCCATGCAAACATGCTAGCAAAAAGACATTACTATCTGTAGAATACTACTATTAATTATTAAATAATTTGTCTAAAGTCACCCAGCCTTTTTTATTGAAGAAACATTCTGTTAATTGCTTCTAACCTTGTAACTAACTTGTGAGGCATATAGGGAAGTTGTCTTTGTTATTATTATTATTAATGTTGTTTTGAGTTGGAGTCTTACTGTTGTCCAGGCTGGAGTGCTGTGGCTTGCTCATGGCCATCACTGCCTCCACCTGCTGGGCTCTGGTGATCCTTTCGCCTCAGCCTTCCAAGTAGCTGTAACTACAGATGCATGCCACCATGCCCGGCTAATTTCTTGATTTATTGTAGAGACAATGTCTCACCAAGTTGCCCAGCCTGGTCTGAAATCCTGGGCTCGGGCAGTCCTCTCGCCTCAGCCTCCCAAAGTGCTGGGATTACAGGTGTGAGCCACCGCACCTAGTGGGAAGTTATTATTATTACTCCTGACTTACATGAGGTGCCTTGCCAAGGACACCCAGAAAGCTGACATCCGTCTTTTGAGTCCATTGTCACTGCTCTCTGCTGTTCTGCACTGTATCCTCCATCCCTGCGTCCTTCGTTCATTTCACATTTACTGAGTACCTGCTCTGTGCCAGGCACTGTGATAAGTGCATACCTGGCTTGTAGAATCGGAACCCCAGAGGGTTTGAGTGACTAGACTCAGTCATACCTGTGTGGTTATGCAGCCATATGGCCATCTCCTCTCCTCCCTGCCAACATTTCCCCTGCCCCTGAAAATACTTTTCTTTCTTTCTTTTTTTTTTTTTGAGTCGGAGTCTCACTCTGTCACTCACACTGAAGTACAGTGGCATGATCATGGCTGCCACAGCCTCCACCTGCTGGGCTCAGCCGATCCTTTCGACTCAGCCTTCCAAGTAGTTTGGACTACAGGCGCATGCCACCACACCCAGCTAATTTTTGATTTATTGTAGAGATGAGGTCTCACCATGTTGCCCAGGCTGGTCTCATACGTCTGGGCTTAGGCAATCCTCTTGCCTCCACCTCCCAAAGTGCTGGGATTACGGTTGTAAGTCATCGCACCCAACGTTTTTTTTGCTTTTTAAAGTTGTGCTAACACAGTAGCCACCAACCACAGGTGGCTGTTTAGGGTGGGTTTTTCTATTGCCTCAAAAAGCACCTTTGGAATTTTGAATCTGTAGATCACTCTGGGTAGTATTGGTATCTTCATAGTATTGACTTCCAGTCCCTGAACACGTGATGTCTTGCTGTCTATGCCTTCTTTCATTTCTTTCTGCAGTTTATAATTTCCAGAGTACAAATCTTTCACCTCCTTGCTTAAAATTATTTCTAAGTATTTTGTTGTTTTGATGCTATTGTAAATGGAATTGTTTTCTTAATTTCCTTTTCAGATTGTTCATTGCTAGTGTATAGAAAGACAGCTGATTTTTGTATGTTGATTTTGTATCCTGCAACTTTGCTGAACACAAGTGGCATTTAAATTTAAAATGATCAAAATGAAATTAAATTACAAATTTGGTTCCTCAGTCTCACTGGCCACATTTCAAATACTTATTAGTTACATGTGGCTGTTAGCTACATATTTGACAGCACAGATCAGAGAATGTTTCCATCCTGGCAGACGGTTCTCTGAGGCAGCCTGCAGAGACACCCCAACTCTGGGTGAACTCCGCCTTCTCCTTCTAATGATGGGCATTTTGGTTCATCTGTCTTCCAGGTCAACTCCCATGACTCCACTGAAACTATGCTTGTCATTGTCAAATCCCAATGGTATTCCCAAATCAAATTCCAAACTAGTCCCAAATCAAATGAACCTTGATAAATATTTTTATTCTTCATCTCAACAGCAAACACACCTTCCACATAGGCCTGAAAGATGCTTTTCCTGCTATCTCACGGGCCATTCCTTTGTGAATTTCATTTTTTCATTTGTATACTTTCTGAATATTAGTGTACTCAGTGTTTGATTTCTTCTTGCAGTGGTTCTTTCTCGGTTGTTCTCATTCATTCACAAGACATTAAGTACTATTTATCCTGGATTCCAGAGATACACCCTGGATCTCTCTTCTTCTCTCCATCTTGCCACCATCATAGTCCAGGCCACAGTCATCTCTGCTTGCATGACTATACCATGCAACCTGCTATTCTCTCTGCTTTCACTCTCGCCCTGACAATCTTCCCACAGTAGCCAGAGTGGCATTTTAAAAGTAATTAAAACATTATACCACTTCTTTACTTAAAATCTTTCAATAACTCCTCATTATGATTAGAATAAAATTAAAACTCCATATTATGGCCTCCAAGGTATGATTTGATTCTTCCAGCCATCTTCCAACCTCTGCCCATCTGATTAGTAATGTTTATTTGTTTGCATTTTCTAGAATTTTATATAAAATCTCTCTCTTTTTTTTTTTTGCAGAAGGCTTTGGTTTCTTTCACTCAGTTATGTTGTTGCATGTATCAACAGTTTATTCCTTTTTACTGAATAGCAGTGCATTGAATAGGTATGTTACAATCGGGAGCGGTCACTACACTCCAGTCTGGGTGACAGAGTGAGACTCCAACTCAAAAAAACAAAACAAAACAAAAAAAACCCCAAAAAACAATTTGTTTATTCAACTGTTGACAGACATTGGGTTGTCTCCTGGTTGTGGCTATTAAAAATAAAGATGCGCCGGGCTCGGTGGCTCAACCTGTAATCCCACGCTTTGGGAGGCTGAGGTGAGTGGATTGCCTGAGCCCGTGGGTTCAAGACCCACCTAGGCAACTTGGCGAGACCTCATCTCTACAATAAATCAAAAAATTAGCCAGGCGTGGTAGCACACGCCTGTGGTTCCAGCTACTTGGAAGGCTGAGGCGGAAGGATCGCTGGAGCCCAGCAGGTCGAGGCTGTGGTGGCTGGGAGCGCGCCACTACACTCCAGTCTGGGCGACCAAGTGAGACTCCAACTCAAAAGAAAAAAAAGATCACAAAAACTAGCTGGGCATGGTGGTGTGCATCTGCAGTTCTAGCTAATTGGAAGGCTAAGGCGGAAGAATCACCTAAGCCCAGAAGGCTGAGGCTGTGGGGGCCATGAGTGTGCCTCTGCACTCCAGCCTGGGCAACAAGAGTGAGAGACTTCAACTCAAAAAAAAAAGTATAGAAATCATTTGAGACACAGGATGATAATTTCCTCAAAAAAAGACTTGCTTCTTATAGGCACTTGGCAGAATGGTCACTTTAACCTAATCAGAGCAGGAGGTGACTTGAGGGTGATTTTCAGTCTTTGTGAGGTCTGGTTCGTGCTCTTGCTTTCATCAGTTCTTCACCCCATCCAGGCTTTGGTGTTGTCCTCATATCAGTTCTCAGCAGTGGCATCAGTAGTTTACATTTCTGTAGCACCACAATAAGTGACAGGTAAGAAATAGGCATGGCCGGGCTCGGTGGCTCAGCCTGTAATCCCACGCCTTTGGGAGGCTGAGGTGAGTGGATTGCCTGAGCCCGCGGGTTTGAGACCTGCCTGGGCAGTGAGATCTCATCTCTACAATAAATCAAAAATCAGCCGGGCATGGTAGCGCGCGCCTGTAATTCCGGCTACTCGGAAGGCTGAGGCGGAAGGATCGCCGGAGCCCAGCAGGTCGAGGCTGTGGTAGCCGGGAGCGGCCACTGCACTCCAGTCTGGGTGACAGAGTGAGATTCCAACTCAAAAAAAAAAAAAAAGAAAGAAATAGGCATGGACATGGGTGCAAATGGCAGGAGTAAAACTTAAGAAACTCTTCTCCAGGCTGTTCCTCCAAGCTGTCTCCTATGGCCCTTCACTGCAGACTGCAGCCGCCCACATCCCATGTGTGTTTCAAGATACTCACTTTATTGTTGCTGCTGTTATTGTTTTGTTTCTGTATTTAATGCTTCCCCCACTTCCATAGTTTCTCCAGGGTCAATTTTTAGGAAGACAGCCAACAACCCATGCTATTCACCATCTTGGCAGGAACCAGAATCCTTCCAATATCTTGCATTCATTCCAAGATATCATGTGGCTCTGTCAAATTTAGAAATAAGTATGCAGCAATCTTTGTCTCAAAGAACACAGAACAAAGGTTATTGGTGTATATTGGTTTAATTTTGCTTGTTCTAATTTATAAAAGATGCATTATAATAAATAAGACTTAGAAAGGGAACACATTTGACGCTATTTATTTATTTAATTAATTTGAGTTGGAATTTTACTCCATCACCCAGGCTAGAGTGCAGTGGCATGATCACAGCTACCACAGTCTTGACATTCTGGGATCCGACGATCCTTCCACCTCAGCCTTCCGAGTAGTTGGAACTACAGGCGTACACCACCACTCCTGGCTAATTTTTTTGATTTATTGTAGAGACAAGGTCTTATCAAGTTGCCCAGGCTAGTCTGGAACCCCTGGGCTCAGGCAATCCTCTCACCTCTGCTTCCGAAAGTGCTGGGATTATAGGCATGAGCCACCATGCCTGACCTTATTCATTTATTTTTGTGCTGACGTCTCACTTTGCCACCTAGTCTGGAGTGCAGTGCATGATCATGGCTCACCACTGCCTTGACCTGGGCTCAGGTGATCCTTCCACCTCAGCCTCCCAAGTAGCTGGGACTACAGGCATGTCTCACCACATCTGGCTAATTTTTTTGACTTTTTTTTGGTAGAGACCAGGTCTCGCTGTGTAGCCCAGGCTGGACTCGAACTCCTGAGATCAAGCAATCCTCCCACTTCAGCTTCTCAAAGTGCTGGGATTACAGGCATGAGCCACTGCTCCTGGCCTTGGCACTATTTATTTTAGCAACCAGTATTCACATGATATTCTTATTTCTTACCAAATTCCATGTATTTTCTATTCCTATTCATTTATTTTAGTAAAAATTATTATTTAATTAAAGCATTCAGCTTAACCCGAGAGATAGAAAATGCATCATCATTAATGTATTTCCATACTTTATATTTCAGAACTACCTTATTTTTAATCCAACAAATAATAAAGAATTGGTGAGCAATAGTAAAACACAAGCTATATATTATGTGTGGGTAAGTAGAAGCATTTTGATTTGTTTTAAATGTGGGCACAAATGTAAGTTCATTCTTTGAGTATAGATGTTTTGATAATGTAACAATATCTCTACTTAGGAAGCAATGAATATATATTAAAATATTTTATTATAGTATTTATTTATTGTAGTCCTATTGGAAATTAGCATATTAAATCAGAAGCAGATAACTACATTTTAATTTATTAAGGAAATGAGGTAAATAATTATTTGAATATATTTAACATGTCTAAAATACAAATTTTTTGAGACCTTGGACTTTATTCCCTTTTAGGAAGAAATTGGTAAACTGATCAGTGATATATATATACTGACACAGGGCAAAATCAAGTGATAAAAAAATGTTGAAAATTAAACACAGAGTTGCTATATGAGTCAGCAGTTTCTAGGTATATAGCTAAAATAACTGAAAGCAGTCAATCAAACAAATACTTTTACAGACATATTCATAGAAGCACTATTTGCAATAATGAAAAGCTGGAAACAAACCAGATGTTCATCAACTGATGAACTGGTAAGTGAAATGTGGTTATCCAGACAATAGAATATTATTATGTGAATTACTAATGTACACTGTTACATGGTGAGTTACAAAAGCATTATGCTAAATGAGAGAAGTTAGACACAAAAAGTCACATATTGTGCTATTCCACTTATATGGAACGTCCAGAATAGGCGAATCCATAGAAACAATAAATTGGTGATTGTCAGGCCTAGGGAGGGGGGACTATGGACTTACTGCTTAATGGGTATGAGGTTTCCTTTCTTGGTGCTGGAAGGGTCTTGGAACTAGATGGAGCTGGTTGAACAGCTCTATGTGAATGTACTAAATGCCACCTGATTGCACACTTGAATGTGGTTAATGGCTAATTTTATATTAAATGAATTTTGCCTCAAAAAAATTGCAAAGCAAAAGCAAAAACACATTGACCATTGATTGTCAGTGATATCATTACTTAAGATATTTATTATAGCTTTAAAGCCTTATTAACATAGAATTCAAATTTGTATTAGCCACCATTTAAAGTCACAATCATTGGTGGCATTTTTTATGTATTTGTTTTCCTTTCAGAATGTTTTTAGATGTTCTGTGAGGCAACAACTTCTCTCACCTGTAGAAATTGCAAATGTTTGATCTTGTTTAGATGTATTTGTTTTGATTCTGCTATTATGTCATTTCTCTGTGGGAAACCAGGTCTTTTTTTAGTAGTGATTTTTTTGTGTATATTTATCAGTATGAAGAGAGAGATATACTTGCTCACAGTGCCCCACTTTTAACAGAAAAAGTGAGTATGACCATTGCATTTTAATATATCATATTTTGTGGAGGATAAATATATATATACAGGCTTAGTTGCTTTGGGCTGCTCTTGGTACATCTTGATTTTAAGCTATTAGAAAATAATTTGAAAATTTTTACATAGATCCTTTATCTATATTGAATTGTCAGTTGAAAATAATGGAAGTAAGCCAGGCATGGTGGCTCATGCCTGTAATCCCAGCAGTTTGGGAGACTGAGGCAGGAAGGTTGCTTGAGCCCAGGAGTTCAAGACCAGCCCAGGCAACAAAGCGAGACTCCATTTCTTTTTAATGAACAAATGAATGAAATAATGGAAGTATTGCTAAAAAAATGTTATGGAAAAAAAGCTACTGCCATGAGAAAATATCCAAAAACATGGTTTCTGATTTATTGTAGAGATGAGGTCTCACCAAGTTGCCCAGGCTGGTCTCAAACCCATGGACTCAGGCAATCCTCTCACTTCTGCCTCCCAAAGTGCTGGGATTATAGGCGTGAGCCACCATGCCTGACTAATATTATATATTTAAATGTTTAAGAGCCCATAGGAAGGTGGTAAACCAGATGTTGAGAAACACTGTATCTTGCCTGCTTACCTCAAGCTATTGTGTCTGAGGTGGAACTGGAGTTCTGTCTCCTGTAGCATTTTCTGTACTTGATACCCATGTAATTTTCCCTCAGGGGGTACCATATGATGGTTTTATTGCATCTTTCCTTCTTTCTTGATATGATGTGTAGAGATTTATTTTTTAAGAGAGTATGCCAAAAAGAGAGAGAGAGAGAGAGAGATAGATGGTGACAAGGAAAGCTTATTCTGTCTTCAAACTTTGATCTTCATAAATAAAAGTGTCCAGCAATACAGTCAATCCTCAGTGTTCATGATAGTTATAATCTTTAGTGTCTGAAAATACTGAATTAGCAAATATGGAACCATTTTTCCTAGGGGAAATATAGGATTAGGTTCCTGTGAACCTCTGGTCACATTTCACCAACAGATCAATAAATAATCTTGCTTTATGTTTATTTTTGTTTAAAGACACCATATTTAATATATAACATTGATTCATTAACAATGAACTCATGGCCAACAATACCATAACTCATGACTGAACAAAGCTCATCTAATAGTTATTTTTTGCATAAGGGACAAATCACAGCCACCTTTTGCTTAGGAACACTAGACAGCATTTTAGCACTATGTTTGGGGAGTCAATTTAAATACTGAAATCATCAACAAAAGTACCAAAAAAATACAAACGACATGGTACTAAATGCCATGTACAGTGCTTTGATAATTTCTACCCATGAAAAGGACACTTTGGCATCAAGAAATGCAAATAAAACGGCATGAAGTAGACCACAAAAAGAAAACTTGCTAACAATATAACAGCTAAAACAAGAAGGCAGAGTACTGCCTTTTTGACCTTCACTGGGAATGGGCATGTTGGGTGAGTCAGGTTTCTTGCCACTCTGCGCATGTACATTCTGCAAATGATTGTGAAAGTGCTGTGAGTACCGATTTGGGGATTACAAACAAATTCTAACAAGCAGGTGAATTCACAAGTACAGAATCCATAAATAATGAGCATTGACTGCAATCTGAAATGATGCAAATTGTATTGACACAGGACTGCTCTTAGAAAGAAATTGATGTTCTTGCTTGACCAATTGTTTTGCTGTTCCTCTGGTATTCAAGTCAGAAGAGACAAACTCTAGGATCTGTTCTGCATAATTAGAGAATCGGGCAGCCTGGCGAACACATTATTTCTATGTACAGTGCTTAGATAATTTCTACCAATGGGAGAATATGGTGGGGGAACCCAAAAACCAGGAATTTATTTATAAAAAATTGTGTATTTATTCTTGCATGTTTAAATTTCAGTCACCTTCAACCCTCTCAAAACTTCCATATAAAAATTTGGTTGACCATTTGTATCATGATTTGTGGAAGAAATGTCCTGAGTTGTGGTAAGCAGGTTCTTCCACCATGGCAATGTACCTGCCCTCATTGCACTAAGGGTTCAGCAGTTTTTGACCAAAAACAGCTTGACCTCCATGCCCAACCCTCCCTATTCACCCCAAGCGACTTTTTTTTTGTTTCCCCGGATGAAAAAAGTCCTCAAAGAAAAACATATTGCCGATGTGAAGAGGTGAAACAAAAAATGGAAGAAACACTAAAAGGCATCAAAGTTGGTGAGTTCAAAAACCGTTTGAGCAGTGGAAAAAGTGTCTCGGTAGGTATATTGTGTCCAACAGAGAGGACTTTGAAGGTGACTGAAGTTTGTTTGTGTATTGTATTGGAGTCTCACTGTCTCTCAGGCTGGAGCACAGTGGCATGCCCACAGCCTCCTAGGTCACCACCTGCTAGGGTCAGGTGATCCTTCTGCCTCAACCTTCCAAGTAGGTGGAACTACAGGTGTGCACCACCACACCCGGCTAATTTTCTGATTTATTGTAGAGCCGAACTCTCGCCAATTTGCCCAGGCTGGTCTCGAACCCCGGGGCTCAGGCAGTCCTCTTGCCTCCATCTCCCAAAGTGCTGGGATTACAGGCATGAACTACCATTCCCTGCCAGGTGACTGAAGTTTAAACTTAAAAGAATAAATATCAAAGTGAGGACCAATGGGAGCCTCAAACTTCATCTGTATGTTGACCATTTATGTATCTAATCCTGAATTGCACCCCACATCTTTAAAATGAAATAATAATAATTTTTAAAAAGAATAAACATACAATTTTAATAAATAAATTCCAGGACTCTTGGGTCCCCCTTGTAGCTTATGATCAAAGGAGACTGGGGGAATAATTTTACGATATTTTAGAACTGGAGCATGCATTTGCTCACAACAGACATCAGTTTCTTTATTAGTCTCTGCAGCCTCCATGAGAGAAGTTTAACAGATATAAACAGTGATTAGCCATGCTCTCATTTGCTATAAACAATAGTTTAATTGAACACTTTACATAACCCTTCACTTGCTCTTGGTAAACTGTCAAAGGTTCAGAACTGCCTGAACCATGGCAACCCATGAAAGAAGGTTTCTCATGATGGTTTTTTTTTTCTTTCTCTTTTCCAGCTATATGTGAACATAATGTTATAAAATGTCATGTTGATAAATGCTTTGTTTTATTTTATTACCAACGGTAATTGAAAACCTGTCTTTTGAAACACAGACCTTCAACAAGCTCGTGGGAAAATTTAGCCAGTCCGTCTTTCACTTGAATTTAACACAAATTCTCTCAGCGACAAGGGAAGGGAAGCTGGTTGTCTGGGACATACACCATGCCCCGTCATCTTCTTCCAGCTTTTCGGGCTTTCCCTATATCAAGCCTTGTAAATTGGTTCATTTGCAGAAAGAAGGCATCAGTGTGCTGACTACTGTTGATAGGTGAGGAACTTAATTAAAAAGAAGCTGTAGATGCTTATAAAAAATATTTTAAGTCAATGTATATACATATTTCATATATGCATAGAATATTTCTGGGGAGAGTCACAATTAATTGGGAACATGGGTTGCCTCTGAGGAAAAGAACTGAGAACTAAGATCAAGCATGGGGGTGGACTGACTTCTTTTTATAATCCCATTTGTACTAATTGGATTAAAAAAAATCATAGGCAGGCATTATGTTAAAAAAAATCCCTTTGTGTTGGTGAAACAAAAAGTAACTGATTTTTTTTCTTCTGTGCTAATTAGACTGATTTTACACCCAGAATTTTACATACTTTAAATTTAAGAAAATAACTTGAATAGCTATATTGTTTTTGTCTGATTACAAAATAATGTTTATCCATTGGGAAAAGATCAAATAAATCAGAACTTTATAAAATTCATTACCCCTTTGATTTTGAGTGGCTCTATGGGGACTCACAGGTAAACATTACAAGCCTTAGTTACGACCGGGTGCGGTGGCTCCAGCCTGTCATCCCAGCACTTTGGGAGGCCGAGGCAAGAGGATTGCCTGAGCTCAGGGGTTCGAGACTAGCCTGGGCAACTTGGTGAGCCCTCATCTCTACAATAGATCAAAAAATAAACTGGCGTGGTAGCGCATGCCTGTACTTCCGGCTACTTGGAAGGCTGAAGCGGAAGGATTGCTTGAGCCCAGCAGGTCAAGGTTGTGGTGGCCGTGAATGTGCCACTGCACTCCAGCCTGGGTGACAGAGCGAAACTTCAACTCAAAAAAACAAAAACAAAAACAAAAAAAGCCTTGGTTACAACAGAGTTTGCGTTCTAGCTGCATCCCTTCCTTGCTGAGTGACCTTGAGGAAGGGACTTAACCTTTCTGGGCCTCCATTTCTCCATATGTAAAGTGGGCATAACAATACTATGTCTCTCAGAATGGTTTTATGAGGATTTCCTGAGACAAGGATGCAAAACTCTTAACACACAGCCTTGCACAGGGGGCTCCTAGGTAAATGGCAGCCGTCATTAGTGTGAAAGTTCCCAAAAGCGTGGAGAAAATCACCTAATGATGAGGACTCTGCCCATATGGTTAGAGCCCAGGGAGGAGGTCTCTGAAAACACCTGGCCAGTTTTGCTGCTTCTGTCCAGCAGAGGGCAGTGGAAGATATGCTAGACATTGACTGGCCACTTCCTTTGCTTATTAATCAGAAACCTCATTTAGTCAATGTGCATATATAAGAGAACGTTCATACCCTTCCTCCCCCCATGGTCAGAATTATGTTGGAGTCTTAAGAAAAGAAAAAGAAAAAAAAGTAAGCCCATTTAGGATGGATTCAAGGACTGGAAATAAAAGCCATTTTGTCGCATGGCATTGCTTTGGGCTGTGATGACTGGACAGGGATTTACGATCACTCTAACAACAGCGCCTTCCTGTAAAGTGGCTTGTGTCTCATTGTCAGCCTGTATGATTTCAGAGTGCTGGTAGAATGACTCTCTCCATTGTCATCTGTAATCATATGGTGTGAAGTGTTCATCACTGCGTACCACCGTTGCATATGACTGATCTTGGGGTGCGAGGAAAAGTATATCAGAGAGTGTGGACCCTGCTCTGACACACCTAGATTCCCCACATGGTCTAGCCACAGGGCCCTGATGGAGTTGCCAGGTGTATGTTCTATGTGGTATTTGGAATATACCTATACTAAATGATTGTTTACCTGAGGTTCAAATTGAACCGGTCATTCTATATTGTTATTTGCTGAATCTGGCAACGCTAGGCCTTGAGCAAATTCCTTAACTTCTCTGAGCCTTAGTTACCTAGGTATAAAGTGGGATAACAGCAAAATTAGCCTCATTGGCCAGTATTAAATGATGTTTTTACAATGCCTCAGAATCCATAGACTGTCATATAATTAAGTTCTCAATAGATGGTACTTGTTCTGACCGCTATTTACCAGACTGATGTTATTCTCCATTTCAGATATATTGTCACAGGTGACATTAAGGGTAACATTAAGTTCTATGATCATACCCTGTCTATCGTTAACTGGTACAGTCACTTCAAACTGAGCCTCATAAGAACTCTGTCCTTTTCAAAGACCCCAGCACCTCCGCCTACTGAAAAATCAAACTATCCTCCTGGCTGCACTTTAAAAGGTGACCTTTTTACTGTAAGGTATGTTGTTAATTAATCTGGTCATTTAAATGGTCAAAAAATGATTGATGTCTTCTTTTAGTTTGCAAGCAGTAGGATGTTCATCTTGTTCTTGGGATATAAGATAGAGAAAACTCGCCTTCCTAGTCAACCTTTACCTGGCTTGCAGATATATCTTCTTGGCTGACCAAAATTAACTATTTGATCATTAGAAAATTAATTAAACCTTATTTTAATATGGAGACTCTTTCGTAGGGAAGCTGAAAGACCTAATCCCTGAGCTCTCGTCTTGATGAGTCTGGGGTCCTTCACTGTAGGTTGGTTTCTCTTCTCTGAGCTGAGTGTGTCCTAGCCACTGTGGTTAAAGGCATTGGATAATTAATAGCCATAACATTTCGAGACCGAATTATCTGTGAGTCTGCTTAATTACCCTTGCAGTATTTACAGGCACATCTGTATGTGTGCACCAAACTCCATATTTGCATACACAAATGAATATTTGCATGTGCAGATTAGCTAATTGTACAACTGACTGTCCATCTGCATACTTAATGACTCAATTTACATGTGGAAAAGTGGGCTTTTTCTCTTGCAAATGGAGGCTGTTGGGTATTGGTTGTATATTTTTGGAGATGTTGGGTTAATAATGTCGCTAAATTACAGACGACAGAGGCGTTTTATGTGCAATTAGAAGCAGAATAGCTGGTGTGCCCCATTCCCTGCAAACACTGATACTGCTCCGTCTCTCCTTGGCAAACAGAAATCTTATCATTGGAACATCTGATGCTACGGTGTACCACTTAACAACAGATGGGACCAAACTTGAGAAGTTATTTGTAGAGCCCAAGGATGCCATTTGCGCCATCTCCTGCCACCCATATGCGCCCCTCATTGCTATCGGGAGCATCTGTGGGATGATCAAAGTGTGGGATTACGAAAAGAAAAAATACCTTTTCAGCAGGGTCTTCGGGAAGGGCCTTGGAGTCCAGAGTCTGACCTACAACCCCGAAGGTATTTTCATTTCGTCAGCCTACCATCGGTTCCACATTGAAAACAGACCCCAAGGGGGTGCATTTTGGCTGGCACAGCTCCAGAAAGTACCCTTTTCTCTCTTGGGACCCCATGGCATTCTGGGCCTAGTACTATCTAAACGCTCATCCCCAGGTGTCAGACTTTTCAGTTTATTTCTCCATATAGGGTCTCTGTTGTGTTCATTGCTGTCTCCTCTGCACCTAGAACAAAACCTGGCACAGACTCAATATTTCTTGAATAAATGAAGTCCTTTTCCATCATTGTTTCTGGCTTGTCATTTCAGGAGCGCTTCTTGGAGCTGGCTTCACAGAGGGGACAGTTTATATTCTTGATGCAATGTCTTTAGAAAATGAAAGTCCAGAGCCTTTCAAATACTCCCGAACCAGCGTGACTCATATAAGCTTTTCCCATGACTCCCAGTACATGGCAACTGCCGTGAGTATTTCCACTAATGATCCATCCAGTGGCTTGACAACCTTGTTAAACCAAAAGATGGGGCTGAGGGAGAATGGGAGACTTCTTTTTGGAGTGATGACTATGCTTTAAACTTGTGATGATTGCACAAATGTGAATATACTAAAGACCACGGAGTTGTACACTTAAAGTGGATGAATTGTATGGTATGTGAATGCTGTCTCAATAAAGCTGTTATGCAAAGAGGAACAGAGCTAGGAGGACTTTTGCCTGAAAACAAACCCAGGGCCTCAAAGCTCCCACCTTGGGTTCTGCTGCCCTGACGGCTCATTTCGGGTGGTTAAGTCCCAGAAACCCCAACTCTGCATCCTCCTTCCGTCTTCCCTTCTGATTTTGACAAGACTGATCTCAGAGCAGTGTTCTCCACCAGGATTTTGGATTCGGTTCCTTCTCCCTGTGAACAGGGCTGGCTGTTAATCTCAGGAAAGATTCCTCAGGCCTCCCACCCTCCCTCCTGCCTGTTCTCTCGGCCTGCCTTCATGTTGGGAGAGTGAAAAGCACGTCACTGAACCACCGTCCCTGCCTGCACTCTCCCACCTCCACTGTGACGTGGCCGCTCTTCTGGATGCATACACAACACTCTCGAAACCCAAAGCGGTCCTAGCTCCCTGTGGGTGCACACAGCTCAGGCGTCAGGTGCTTTCAGGCTGGGTTCTCTCTCTCTTTCACTTTTAGCCTTCATACTTTAAAGGAAAATCATACGTTCCTAAACTTAATGTAGCTAGGTAAAGAAAAGGAAAGACAAAGGCAGAAAAAGAAGGCTCTCGGTTTTCCACAGAGAATGAGGTGGGGACATGGAAGGGAGATTAAGACCATATTGTCAGATAAATACTTTCTCCCCCACTACCTTTGTAAGTGCATACCTTTGGACTCTTTACCTTAATTTTCTCATCTGTAAAATGGGCATTATTTCATTACTTGCTCCAATGACTAAGATTCAAAAAAAAAAATTTCAAAAGCAAAATTAGTATAAAGACATAATGATCTCTCTCTCTCTCTCTCTCTCTCTCTCTCTCTCTCTCTCTATTTTAATAGATGGTTCTTCATTTATGAAATTAAAAAAGAAATAACTTCTGCTCTTTTGCTCATTTTCAGGATGTAAGTTTCACTGTGGCTGTTTACATGAGAGTCGTCAAAAATGGACAGAGGGTCTGGGAATATTTAGCAAGACTTCGCTCTCATCACAAAAGCATTCGAAGTCTCCTGTTTGGGGTTCACCTGGACACGAATGAGCCCAGGCTGCTGAGCCTCGGTAGAGACAGGCTCTTGGTGAGCTGTTTAGTCTTCGTTTACCTGATCACCAGGACTATATCTCATTCTTGTGATATGCCTGCCTCTTGCTAGAACCAGGCCCACAGTATGTGTGTTTGTTGGAGAAAATGAATGTACAGCAAAGTATCACAAACCTCTCCCAAGCCGGTATCTTGCCTTGACACGGAGGGGACACCGCACAGGGACTCGTGTTCTGAATGAGGAGACTTCTAGGAAGTGACAGCTCGGAAGGTGATGCCTCCGCCCTGCCTCCCAGCATGCATCAGGAAAGCCAGCACTTGCCAGCACAGCCTTTGTGTCCAGGAGTCAGGGACAGGGACCGCCTACCTCTGAAAACTAGTAGGGCTGTGAGATCAGCGGGAGCGGTAGGGCTAGTGGCCAACCTGTTATTACGGGGTCCAGCCAAAAGGCTTCCAGATCAGCCAGTCACTGTGTCTGTATCATCCTGTGCCTTGCCCCACTCTCCTTCCTTGATCTTGTTTATTCACTCATCCATCTTGCTCTGCCCTCCAAAACACACCTGTGGCCGTAGTCAGCAGGCTGCTTATGTGTGACCGTCAAGTGCTGAGACTAAGATATGAATTAGTTCCTCCTCTCAAGGGCTCCAGAGGTAAATGGTGAGATACACAGTGCAACAGAGCTAAGCTGTCAGAGTCCAGGTTTTAGAGTCCATTGGCCTAAATTTGAATGTTTGCTCTGCTACTTTTTAGTTATGTGACCTTGGGCAAACCACTCTGAGCATCTCTGAACATTGGTTTTCTCATCTGTAAAAGGGGCACGTCAGTGCTACTTTGCAGGAAGTTAGGATTGAATGGCAGATGTTTTTAGAGCACTTAGCTCATCTTACTGTGAAGTAATATTGGTAATTTACACAGTACTGGTAATTTATTTACTAGATGTTAAGTCTAGGCAAGTCTTCTCTTAAGAGACTAGATACTGTCTCCTCCAGAATAGCACTATTGGCTGCTCTGTTCCCCAAGAGTCTGAGGCTTCTTAGCTGAGCCTTGTATTCGGCCAGGTCCTCATATGTGTCCATCTGGACTCCCCTGCAGATAGAGTATAATCTTCTCAAGAGCTACAAAGATCACCTGGAAGTCTTGGACATTCACCACACCGACCAGGACAGCCGCCCCACTTGTATGGTCTGGTACCCACCACTCACCAAGGAGCTCTTCCTGCTCATTTGCAACACTGGCTACAAAGTGAAGCTTTTTAATTCTACCACCAAAATGTGCAGGTAAGTGCCACGAGCTTCCCACCACTTTCTCCATACCCAGCCTATTTCAAGTCTTACCTTAAGAACCTGGGAGCAGTTTGTGCCCAGCCTGGGCAATATGGCGAGACCTCATCTCTACAATAAAAAAAAAAAAAATTAGCTAGGGATGGTGGTGTGCGCCTATGGTTCCAGCCACTTGGAAGGATGAGGCAGAAGTATCACCTGAGCCCAACAGGTCAAGGCACAGCCATCGCACTCTAGCCTGGGCAACAAAGTGAGACCCCGACTCAAAAAATAAAAAGGACCGGGAACTTTTGGACTTGGCTCCTGCTTCTCGGTTGTAGAAGAGGAAACTGAGGCACAGATAACATAAGTAACCCTAACCCAAGTTCACATGGCCAGCAAGTGCTAAAGGCAGTTTGCAAACCCGAAGTCATTGCCTGAGCCTAGCACTGCCTGGAGGTGAAGTGTCCAGAGCTCAGCGCCTGTGACTCAGTGAAGGAAACACACTAAGGCCCTGGAAAAGTCACTGATGCTCTAAGACCTCCTGTTCTTCTCTCATAACGAAAATGCATTTTTACCTGACTGCCTCCAGTTGTTCGATTTTTCTTATCTACAGCCATACCACCCTAACACACCCAATCTTGTCACAGGAGTTTTAGGTCCAGCTGTTAGCTTTCCTTTGTTCTTTCCCTGCATGAGCCAGGTACTGTTCTAGATGCTGAAGACAGGGATGAAAACAAAACACTGTTTTCGTCATCATGGTGTTTCCACTTCTGTGGGGGAAGGATAATGTGATAAAGTGAACATGCAGCCAGGTGGTAGGTACATGGTAGTCTGTGCTGTGCAAAGAGATTTGAGAAGGTAGGATGAAGAGTGGGAGTCCTAGAGGCAGAGGGGCTACTGTTTTACAAAGGGCAGCAGGGGAGGCCTCTGAGAGGGGGTAACGTCTGAACAGAAAGACTTGAGGGACGTGAGGGAGCAGGCCACTAGATGGAGGAAAGGGCATCCAGACAGAGAGCAAAGAACCCATGGAAGGTGGTGTTTGGGGCTTGGGAAGAGTCAAGAAGGCCTCACAGCTGGAGTGGAGAGGGCAAGGAGGAGAACCCGGGAGAGCAGGTCAGAGGCGCGGGCAGGTGCCCAACAAACGACATCTGACATGTGGCGTCTGACGGACTCTCCTGTGGAAGATAAGAGCTAGTGGAGGGTGTTGTGCAGAGGAGTGACACATTCTGGTGACGCTTAAAGTGATGTCTGCCTTCTGTAGAGAGGCTAGACTCTGGGGTGCAAGGTAGAAGCAAGGCTCAGGAAGCTATTCGGGGGTGAGGGTGCCTGGCTTGGCCCCTAGGGACAGCAGAGAAGGGATTGGGAAGGGGGCACTTTCACACCTCTCACAGCCAGAAGAATGGAATAGGCTTTTTTTTTTCTTTTTTTAAGTTGGAGTTTCACTCTGTCACCCACTCTGGTACACTCACTGCCACCGCAGCCTCAACCTGCTGTGCTCAGGTGATCCTTCTGCCTCAGCCTTCCAAGTAGCTGGAATTACAGGCATGTACTACCACCTGGCTAATTTTTTGTAGAGATGAGGTCTTGCCAAGTTGCCCAGGCTGGTCTCAAACCCATGGGCTCGGTCAATCCTCTCACCTCGGCCTCCCAACGTGCTAGGATTATAAGCGTTAGCCACTGTGCCTAGCCTAGAATGGACCTTTGAAGAAACAAAGAAGTCAAGAAGAATAGGCTTGAGACAAATCAAGAGTCAGAACTTGAACAAGGCCAGTTTGAGATGCCTACTTGTCATCCTAGTGGGCATACACAGATTCAGCTCTTGAGCATGAAGGTAATGGAAGAGGTTAGGCTGGAGGTCAAGAGCACAGGATGAGTTGAAGCCATGAGACACGACAAGACTCCAAAGGGGAAGAGTAGATAGAGGTTGGAGGATCACGTCCAGAGCATCCAAAGCTTAGCCTCTTAGAGCAGCCTCTTCTCTCTTCCGAAGTCATCACACATCGGTGGGTGGCCTCTTGTGCTTCCAACCCATGCGGGTCCCAGGGAGGGACTGCTCCTCAGAGAAACATTGATCCTTGTGCATTGTCCCTACCCAGGACCTGGATTCATCATCCCATTTCATCAGCAACCCTGCAAAATGGTGTCTCACTGAGGTTTGGGGAGGCTGTGTAACTTGGCCAAGGTCAAGCGAGGCAGGATTTGACCCTTGAATTTGACCCCGGACTCTGTCGTCTACTCAGCACTATAGAGCCCCGATGCAGCCCTAGCTGCGGAATCTTGCCCGGTCAGCCCTGGAGTAGGTGGTCTGCCTGTGGCTTGTCTGCCTCTTGAATCTGGCTGGGAAGAGGAAGGGAGGAAGGAGAAACTGGGTATGAGGATGCTTCAGTGACCCTGCCTCTGAGAAGGAAGTTAGGGAACAGGCAGTAGCAGCTGGCCCATGCTTGAGAAAGACCATGGTTTCAAAATGGATCTCGGATAAAATAGGTCTTCAAAAGGCAGGACCACCCAGAATCTTTTTTTTTTTTTTTGACAGTTTTTGTCCAGAAGGCACAAGGAGAAATGACTGAGAAATGCCACATCGTATGGCAGGATGAGAAATCCAATACCATTGTTTCAAACTATTAAAACACTTCAAAGCATACATAAAGAACTATTAAAAATATTTCAGAATCTTTGTTCATCATCTTTAATGGACACACACACATACACACATATATTTTTTGAGTCAGAGTCTCACTCTGTTGCCCAGGCTGGAGTACAGTGGCACACCCATACCCACCACAGCCTCAACCTGCTGGGCTCAGGTGATCCTTCTGCCTCAGCCTTCCAAGTAGTTGGAACTACAAGCATGTGCCACCATACCCAGCTAATTTTTTGATCTGTTGTAGAGACAAGGTCTCTCTCTAGGGGATTCATGTTGCTCAGGCTGGTCTCAAACCCTTGAGCTCAGGTAATCCTCTCGCTTTCGCCTCCCAAAGTACTGGGATTACAGGAGTGAGCCACTGTGCCTGGCTGACACACACTTTTAAACAAAGAATATCCTTCAGATATGCCTGGTCCTGAGAAACACTGACTTTGTAGAGCAAGCAGGAGAAGTAGGGAAACATGCCTCAGGCTCAAAGTTCCTGCTCATGGTTATTAACCAGAGAAAGAGGCAGGAGGGACTTTTATCCACACAGTTAGGGGTTTCTGCCTATTGAGGATCAATCTGAAATGAGTATAAAGCATCTTTTTAAAAAATTTATCAGTGAAATTCACCTAATATAAAGCTTTGGATTTGTTTGAGTCGGAGTCTCATTCTGTCATCCAGGATGGAGTGCAGCGGCACTCTGCTAATGGCCACTGCAGCCTTAACCTGCAGGACTCAGGCGATCGTTCTGCCTCAGCCTTCTAGGTAGCTGGAACCACAGGCATGAGCCACCATGCCTGGCAAATTTTTTTATTTATTGTAGAGACGAGGACTCACCATGTTGCTCAGGCTGGTCTTAAACTCCTGAGTTCAGGCAATCAATCCTCTCACCTCCATCTCCCAAAGTGCTGGGACTACAGGCCTGCCCAATATAAAACTATTTTAAAATAAGCAGTTCAGTGTTAGTACATTCACAGTGTTGTGCAGCTACTACCTCTATCTAGTTCCAGAACATTTCCATCATTCCAAAATAAAACCCCTTGCATAAAGCTCAAGTTGTAGGGCTAATAAAGCCTCATAACCACAGCTTAATTGGGAAGGAATTGCCTTTCAATGATGAATCTAAAATAATTTTTAAATGCATTTCAAAAATATTTGAGGCTGGGCGTGGTGACTCATGCCTGTAATCCTAACACTTTGGGAGGTCGAGACAGGTGCATTGCCTCAACTCGTGGGTTCAAGACCAGCGTGGGCAATTTGGTGAGACCTTGTCTCTACAATAAAATAAAAAATTAGCCGGTCGTGGTAACACGTGTCTGTAGTTCTGGCTACTTGGAAGGCTGAGGCCAGCAGGTTGACGCTGGGGTGGCTGCAAGAGTGCCACTGCACTCTAGCTGGGGCGATAGAGTGAGACTCTAATACAAAAAAAAAGAAAAAAGAAAAAAAAATCTGAAAGAACATGAAAAAGCGGTTCACAGAAAAAGGCCAATAAACCCATGAGCAGATGCTCACGAGTATATCAAAGATGCAAATGAAAACAAGATATCATTTTTCACAAATCAGATTAGCAAAGATAAAAATGATTGATAGTGCCTAGTGCTGGCAAGAGTGGAAGAAATGGCCACTCTCATTTGCTGTGGTGGGGGTGTAAATCAGCGTAACCTTTTGGGAAAGCAATTTGTCACCCTCTATTAAATTTTATCATATCTTCTGACTTCTAGGAATGTAGCCCACAGACATACTCACGCAGCATGCCAAGGCATAAGTAAAAGGATGTCTTGTTTGAAAATATTTTTTAAAATGGAAATAATCCAAATGCCCATTAATAGGGGATTAGTTTAATAATGGCTTGTCAGTACACTGGAACATGATGCTGCTTTTAGAAAAGAAAAAAAGAAAAAGTAAGATAGCTCTCTGTGTAGCAGCATGGAAATACCTCAAAGATATAATATGAGATAAAGAAAATTGCCAGTGAAGCATGAATAGCATAAATCTATTCTTATATAAAAGTATAATTACAAAAGAAATGCTTGAGTCATATACACCAAACTATTACCCATGATTGTCTTGGGATAGGGTGCAGCAATGTGGAGATATAGGGAGATTTTCTACTTTATGTATGTCTAAATGTTTGACAATGTTCATAGTGAATAGGTAGTACTTTCGCAATCAGAAGAAAAAGATTTTCATTTTATAAAATTGTTAGATATGTTTAATAATACTAGGTAACAGTTAGATAGCTGTGTGCCAGAAACTGTAGTGCTTTACGTAAGTTGACTTATCTGATGCTCACCATAGTCTTATGGGATAAGTACTGTCTTATCATTGTTTTACAGATAAGGAAACTGAGTCACAGTGGGATTGAGTAACTTAGCCTTTTTCCCCCTTATTGGTACTTTAAAGTGGGATATAATTCACAAACCATAAAATTCTTCACCCTTTTAAAGTACACATTTAAGTGGCCAAGTGTGGTGACTTATTCCTGTAATTCCAGCACTCTGGAAGGCCATGAGTTCTAGACCAGCCTGGGCAAGACCCCATCTCTAAAAAAAAAATTAAAAAATTAGCCGGGCACAGTGGCATATGCCTGTAGTCCCAGCTACTCAGGAGGCTGAGGCAGGAGGATCTCTTGAGTGCAGGAATTCGAGGCTGCAGTGAGTTGTGATCACACCACTGCATTCCAGGCTAGATGACGGAGCAAGACCCTGTCTCAAAAATAAATAAGTAAATAAGTATACACTGTTTGATATTATAAATAAATATCCACAAATTGTATAGTCATCACCACTATCCATTTCAAGAACATCTTTATCACCTCCAAAAGAAGCCCAGTTCCCATCAGCAGTCACTCCTCGTTCCTTCTTCCCCTGTCCCTGGCAATCACTCATCTGCTTTCTGTCTTATGAATTTATCTATTCTAGACATATAAATTCATATTCCTATAAATGGAACCATATAATACGTGACCTTTTGTTTCTGGCGTCTTTCACTTAGCACGGTTTTAAAGGTTCGTCCGCATTGGGACGCGGGTCAGTCCTTCATTCCTTCTTATGGCTGAATAATAGTCCATTGTGTGGCTGTGTCACATTTTGTTTGTCTGTTCATCAGTCGATGGGCATTTGGGGTGTGTCCATCTTTTGGCTGTTGTAAGCATTTAGGTATAGGTTTCTGTGTGTGTATATGTTTCCTTTCTCTTAGATCCAGACCAAGGAGTGGAAATGCTGGGTCATATAATACCTCTGTGTTTAAACATGGGAGGCATTTCCAGTCTGTTTTCCCCAACAATGGCACCGTCTTGCATTCCCACCAGTAATTCCAGTTTCTCCCCAACCTGCCCCCAATTTTAAGGGTCCGAGGGATTCAGATCACAGTCTGTGCTCTATGCTGCCTCCACCCTTCACGATAGGAGAAAAGGCCCTTCAACGTTTCTACTTGAATAAGAGGAGGATGACTTAGAATTAGCTAGTGCATTGCTTGCCCAGTGGTCACTGTAGCGTTTTTAGCATTTCACCTAATTCATCATGCATATCCACCTGGTCATGGCTCTTCCCAGCTCAGTACTCTTCCTGAATCCTCCCGTGACTCAGGAAAAGTCGGCCTTCACGGCTACCACTGCCACCTCCTCAATTTCACCTCCCTTCACCCCCACCCCCTGCTCCACTTCTCCCCGACTCTTGGGCTTGAGCAGTTCTCAGACCATATTCCGTGCCCCTTTCCTTCACACCTCCTGTTCCTGCTGCCTGTTTTCAAGGCCTCCGTGTTCGTCACCACATCTCTGACTCGCCATGCCAGACCCAGCTCTGATGTCACCCGGTGGCTCTTCACGCCTCCCTCGTGCAACCCCTGCACCATGAATTTGCTGGCAGCACCACCTGCTCCCCTCACATGGGTTCCAGGTGTGTCCCTGCCAGGCTGTGACCTCAGTGGTGGGAGCCATATCTTATTCATTTCTGTGTCCAGAACACCCAACAATGCCTGGCACAGAGAGATGCTCAAGAAAGGCTTGATTTTGGACTGTGCTGATCGTTTATGGGCACATGATTTTGGACTTTGCTGTTCGTTTATGTGCACATGAGTAGCTACTGTCCCCCAGACATGGGCTGAATGTCGGGAACAAGGGAGAAAATACATCCAGCCTCTCAGGGCCTGTGATAGAATAAGACAAAATCCCTGCTGGAATTACAATGGGCAGACTCGAGTTGTTGGGGTTTTTTATTTTGTTTTTTTCTCTAAAATATTTTAACAGTGTTTATTCTGGGCCAAATATGAGTGAAGGTGACCCACGGCATAGTCCCAAGAGGTCCTGAGAACATGTACCCAAGGCGGTTGAATTACAGCTTGGTTTTATACATTTTTAGGGGGACGGAAGTTACAGACAGAAACATACTTTTTTTTTTTTTTTTTTGAGTTGGAGTCTCACTCTATCGCCCAGGCTGGAGTGTAGTGGCACACTCATGGCCACTGCAGCTTTGACCTGCTAGGCTCGGGTGATCCTTCTGCCTCAGCTTTCCTAAGTAATTGGAACCACAGGCACGCACCACCACACCCAGCCAATTTTTTGTTTTATTATAGAGATGAGGTCTCATCAAGTTGCCGAGGCTGGTCTTGAACCCCTGGGCTCAGGCAGTCCTCACCTTCGCCTCCCAAAGTGCTGGGATTACAGGCTTGAGCCACCATGCCCAGCTAGAAACATAAATTAGTGATGTTTAACATTGGTAGGGCCAAATCTGAATTTTATAGGGGTTGAATGGTATTCAATTTTGTGGGCTGCTGGGCATGGTGGCTCATGCCTATAATTCCAGCACTTTGAGAGGCAGAGGTGAGAGGATTGCCTGAGTGCAGGAGTTTGAAACCAGCCTGGACAACTTGGTGAGACCTCATCTCTACAATACATAAAAAACATTAGCTGGGCATAGTGGTGCTCACCTGTAGTTCCAGCTACTTGGGAGGCTGAGCTGGAAGGATTGCCTGAGCCCAGCAGGTCGAGGCTGCGGTGGCCATGAGCATGCCACCGCACTCCAGCCTGGGTGACAAAGTGAGACTCCTACTCAAAAAGAAAAAGATTTGTGGGCTCTTTAAAAAAAAAAGATACATGATTCAGATTTTAAAATGGGCAGTGGCCAGGCATGGTGGGTCGTGCCTGTCATCCCAGCACTTTGAGAGGCCAAGGCGGGAGGATTGCCTGAGCCCAGAAGTTAGAGACCAACCTAGGCAACATAGTGAGATCTCATCTCTACAACAAAACAAAACAAAACAAAGGAATGGGTAGAGCACCTCTCAGGTCTCAGAGGGGACCTGTGTGAGTGAGGGGTCTTGAAGCTTAAGTTTTGGTAGCTTCAGGGAGAATCCATCTCTGGGCCCAAGTTCATGTCCAGTGCCCACATCTGTGAGCAGATTCCTATTTAGTGCAGCAGAGTCTGAATTCGACAGGTCTGACTGGTGCAGGGACAGGATTCAGGTACAAGTTGATACACAGATCACTTTTTGGAAGTCTGAGTTGCATATACACCTGTACATCGACTGTCTGGGGCAACATATGGCATCTCATTGCAATCTCTTGGCCTGCCGTGGAGACTGGTGTGTTCACTTGCGTCCTGCCAATTCATGTCAATTCCTTGTAGCTTTTTTCTCGTCCCTTGTTCTCGTACACATTCTTGAAGCATAATGTTCCCTTCACTCAGCTGTCAAGGAGGAGAGTCAGAGCCACGACTGCTGAAAGCATTCTGCAGAACCACAGCTTCCCTGGAGCGTTGCTGTTTGGAGCGGTTGCCTCTTATTTCCAGCAGCTGTTAGCAGCAGTAGAGAGAGAGGTTCTCATATCTGGGGTTTGCTGAGTGACAAGACAGAAAATTCAGAATTAAAAATGTATCGGGGCGACATGAGCCAAAAGTCCTAAAATCTATGTTGAGATTTGTGGGATTTTAACATCTTTCTTTTCTCTCTTTCAGAAAGACGCTTCTTGGGCCCGTTTATGGCTCCCCTGTGGAGCAGACACAAGTCCTCCCTGTGAAATCCACTGTGGAACTCCAGAAGCGCTTCTTGGTGTTTATCAACAGAGATAAGGTAGCAGCCTTTATTCTCGGCCTCTGTGAGATGCCTCTGTGGATGGTAAGCAGAGGTCAGTCCAAAGACTTCAGAACTCAAGGAGGCCTGGTTTCATAGTCAAGCCCAGCTACTTCCATCTGGGTCAGTTGTGCTACTGAGAATTGCCAAAGATTAGTGGAGATGACTCTTGGAAGGCATTTCTGAGCAGAGTTACTGTATATTCTGTGGTCCCAGTGGAGGCACATGGACCACCAAAGCATTTTTTTCCTTCTTATTTATTTACGTGGAAAAGTGTAAAAACATGCAAATTAGTTACACTTAGTTGTACATTTAATGAATAATCTATATTGAAAAGCATAAAGTCAGCCAGGCTCGGTGGCTCAGCCTGTAATCCCAGCACTTTGGGAGGCCGAGGCGAGAGGATTGCCTGAGCCCGCGAGCTCGAGACCTGCCCGGGCAACTTGGCGAGACCTCGTCTCTACAATAAATCAAAAACTAGCCAGGCGTGGTAGCATGCGCCTGTAGTTCTGGCTACTTGGAAGGCTGAGGCGGAAGGATCACCGGAGCCCAGCAGGTCGAGGCTGCGGTGGCTGGGAGCGTGTCACTGCACTCCAGTCTGGGCGATAGAGTGAGACTCCAACTCAAAAAAAAAAAAAAAAAGGCATAAAGTCATAGAAGATGAGAATTACTTTGGAAAACTCTGGATATCTGAATGTGAAGACAAGGAGGAAACTTCCCTTCTGTGTACATGTTGAGGCTGTGCAGAGGGCCCGTTTCCCCTCAGAGACGCCCCTACAAGGGCCAATGTTGTGTGAATGCCTAGCTGCATTAAATGCGGCTCTCAGCTGGGCATGGTGGCTCATGCCTTGGGAGGCCAAGGTGGAAGGATTGCTTGAGCCTAGGAGTTTGAGACCAGCCTAGGCAACTTAACAAGATTTCATCTCTACAAGAAATAAAAAAAATTAGCCGGGCATGGTGCTGGACATGGTGTTGTGTGCCTGTAGTCCTAGCTGCTTGGGAGGCTGAGGTGGAAGGATCATCTGAGCCCAGGAAGTCAAGGCTGCAGTGAGCCATGATCAAGCCACGGCTCTCCAGCCTGGGTGACAGAATGAGATCCTGACTCAAAAAAAAAAAAAAAAAGTGTGACTTTCACACCCTGAGATAGTCCAGACATACAGATCCTTCCAGCACACAGATCTAGAGGTGACATGTGAGTGTGCCAGGCCTAACTTTGGAGCCCAGTTACCTGAATCTGACTATCCAATTACGTATTCCTTTCTAGGTTGGACTTCAGATCTTACCAGTTGATGGCAATCCACATAAGACATGTGCTATTGTTTGCCACCCAGACGGGGTGGCTGGAATGGCCCTTTCCTATGACGGCTGCTATGCCTTCACAGCAGGAGGGCAGGATCGCTCGGTCGTGCAGTGGAAAATCAACTTAAGGTACATGATGGGATGAGAATCTCGGCCCTAGAAGAAAGCTGTCAAGTGTAGACCCTGCTTTTGTGCTGTTCCCCTACTGTGTGCCAGTAGGATGTCACAAGACCTGATCTTTAGGTCACTGCCCAATGACATCTGTCCACATTGATGTGCACAACACAAGGTGGCTGATCTGTTTCAGGAACTGATGGCATTTGCAGTTCAGGTGGTGTGACTTTACCACGGGCTCACGCTTGCTCCCTAATATACTTCTCACTTGGTTCTCCATATCCATAGCAGCTAGAAAGATCTAGGCCGAATCTCCAAAGCACGCATCCCAGAAATAGTATTATTTGAAACGTGTGTTTTCAGGCTACTCTTCTCGCCCTCCCTTCCCTGAACTGTGAATCTCTGCCTAAAGCGAGGCTGGAGAATTCTAGAGCTGAACATCGATGAGCTGAACATTTGGACTTTAAAGTCAAAGAGATATGAGTTTGAACATGGGGCCGGCTCTCTATCGGCTTTGAGGCCTAGGGCAGGTTTCTTTTCTTTTTCTCTTCTTTCTTTTTTTTTTTTTTTGAGTCAGAGTCTCACTCTGTCTGCCCAGGTTAGAGTGCAGTGGCATGCTCCTGGTCACCATAGCCTTGACCCTCTGGTCAAGGACCACAGGTGATCCTTTCACCTCAGCCTTCCAAGTAGTTGGAACTACAGGTGTGGGCCTGGCTAATTTGATTTATTGTAGAGAGGAGGTCTCGCCAAGTTGCCCAGGCTGGTCTCAAACCCCTGGGCTCGGGCAATCCTCTCACCTCCGCATCCCAAAGTGTTGAGATTACAGGCATGAACCACCGCACCTGGCTCTAGGGCAGGTTTCTAAATCAGTGATCTTGTCTGTGAAATGCAAGTAACAACAGGGCCTTTTAGGGGATCCTTGTAGGGATCAGGTAAGTTAATAAATGTAAAGCACCTTGCACAGAGCCAAGTACTCCATAAATTAATGATTTCTTTCTTCTCTTCTTCCTGATAAGAACATTTGCTTATGAGCTCAGGATCCTTCTTACTAAAAGAGGGGGCAAGCACTCACATGATCCCCTTGTCTGCCCAAGTCCACTGAGCTGCCGCAGGGTGGAATGAGCCACCCGGAAGCCAGTTCCTATTCCTGACCACCTTCTCCAGACCCCTGCTCTGTCTGTCTCAGGCCTCTCTCCTGACAGTTAAGAAGGCAGGCAAAAACTGCTCAGAGACACCTTCCTTCCTCAAAGAACACACTTGATTCATGGCTCCCAGTAAAGTGTACCCCCTGCCATCTGCCGAGTATACATCTTTCTTTTTATGGCAGACGTTTCCGCTTCTCCTCTTAACCTGAATATGAGCAAAAATAGCCAGTTAACCCGCTTTGGAGCCGTGGTGGCTTCAGATTGTAGCTGCACCTCTGACTTTCACCTCTGCCTTGAGCAGATCTTGGGAATTTGGGGACTTAGACACTGGAGGTGAGTCCGCCCGTTGAAAAGCATTTCCTGGGCAACACTTCGGGACCCCTACCACTGCCGGGAGTTTTCCTGTCTTCTCAATAAATTCCTACTTTCTCATCTAAAAAAAAGAAAAAAGGTAAAAGAAAAGCACTTCCTGATATGTCCTCAGATTGGGCCCAAGGGGTCAAGCAAGCCACACCCTGCAGGACAACAGACCCGTCCCTTTTTCATTTCTATCCTCTTCTGTCATCGTGGGATCTGGAATGATAGAGAGTTAAAACAAAAAAAGTCTCCCGCCTTCCAATTGCTTTCCTGTGCCTGGCTGGAGTCCAGGCTTCTGAGAATTTCAATTTAATCTGTTGTGGGGACACAGGATCATTATAAACTAATTAGCACTTCATTGCTGCTTCTGGTGACTTAATATGTTCAATGCTTCACTAATGGAAAGAAATGTAAAAATCCTAAACAAATAAACACAATTTCCGACTAGATTTCTGATGACAAATGGTAGGGCAAAATGACGACGACCAACCCCTTCACATTCCTATTGTTTTAATCAGGCACTCCTAGGCCCAAGTACCCCCATCACAGGCATGGTACACATCCACACCCTCCCCTGCTCATCTTTGCTACTGTGTCACCCTTTTTCTTTCCTTGTCTGGCATCTGTTTTAAAGTTCCTCTTTTCTTTTTGAGTTGGAGTTACACTCTGTCACCAAGCCTGGAGCGCAGTAGCACATTCACGGCCAACACAGTCTCGACCTGCTGGGCTCCGGCGATCCTTCCGCCTCAGCCTTCCAAATAACTGGAACTACAGGCATGCGCTGCCACGCCCGGCTAATTTGTTGATTTATTGTAGAGATGAGGTCTCGCCACGTTGAACCCTTGAGCTCAGGCAACCCTCCCAAAGAGCTGGCATTGTAGGCATAAGCCACCATGCCCGGCAAGTCCCCATCTTTTTATGTTCAACCTCACTGCGTCCTGCCACCTGCTGCTCAGGCAAGAACAGAGAGACCTGGATTCACATCTCAGCAGCACTGCTGCTTGCTGGATGACGTCAGGCAAGTCCCTTCATGTCTCTGGGTCTCAGTTTCTCTACCTGTGAACTAGGAATGTTGTCACCGAGTTCAGAGTTGTTTTGAGGGTGATGATCAGTATCATGACTATTACTCCTCCTCTTCTAGGAAGCATTTCCTGAGTGTCTACGACGTGCTCATCACAGTGCTTCTTGAACTTCAGCTTACTTCCCAGAAGTACTGTATGTAGTGGGTACACAGTAGGCTTTCAATAAATGTCGCTTCCCTTTTGTGCCCCCAGGGACCTCTTTTTCTGCTGCAAGTATTAGAAACCCAATTTAGGCAAAAAGAGAATTTTTGTGAAGATCATTGGGAGTGCTGCAGCTGCACAGCAGGAAGGACAAAGACAGCAGCACCCTTGGGTGTCCTCAGCATTCCCGCTCAACCTGGCTGTGCCATTGGTGTTATTCTCTGCAGATCCGGCTTTCTCCACTGAGCAGGCACATGGCTACTGACAGGTCCCGAATTTCACAAATTGCGGTTCTCACCCCAGAGCGAGTGAATCTCTTTCCCTGCTTTGGTTGAAGAAATCACAGTAGAGTCCCCTGGCCCCTCTTGGGTTGGTCGACAGTGGCCAGGAAGCAGGGGCATAGTATAGCCCTGACCTCCGGAACCCAGAGTACTGGGCTGTTCCCAGAGGACCTGGAGCTCTGTGAGTCTCTCCCTCAGGGGTTCTGGTGTTGACAGGCTCCTCTGGGCCACGTCCGGCCTCTCCCTGGCCCTGCTCCAGAGCCACATGGCTAAAAGTGGCTTCACAGCTCATGGAACCTGTCAGGATTGGGCCTGGACCTGGCCTGGAGGCCACAGAAAGGGAGCCCGCTCAGCTGAACACCTGCCTCCATGACCCAATATCAGAGCCAAGAAGTGGGTGAGGACCCAGCCTGGTTGGAAGGGGCCCTGGGGCCCACCTGGAGACTACACCAGGTCCCTCAGACCCTGCCGCAGCCTGCAGACATTTTCAGGGCCCCAAAAAAGGACCAAGGACAAGTGTGTGACTGCCTCTTTGTAAGAGGAGCATAGGTACATGGCAGTGCCCATTTCCATGGTAATGATAATCCTGACCACTTCATCCTGAGCCTCGTCTCTGGGCCAGGCCCAGTGCTGGTGTTTGATGAGCATTACCTCATGTCATCCCCAGCCGTCCTGTGAGGCAGGTGCTGCTGTTACCCCCACTGGACAGCTCTGACTGCCTAGGCAGAACCTAGCTCTGACTGCCCAGGCAATGGAGCAAGCAATGGGCCCGGGCTCGTGTCCATCCCTGTCCTTCTGAGTCAGCCCCACACCTCAACCAACATTTGTAACAGGAGGAAGATAAAGGGCTTTGTCTCAAATCCTTTATGTGCATTCACTTAATTTTTTTTTTTTTTTTGAGTTGAAGTCTCGCTCAGTTGCCCAGACTGGAGTGCAGTGGCCGCTCCTGGCCACCGCAGCCTCGACCCGCTGGGCTCCGGTGATCCTTCCGCCTCAGCCTTCCGAGTAGAGTAGCTGGAATTACAGGTGCGTGCTACCACGCCCAGCTAATTTTTTGATTTTATTGTAGAGATGAGGTCTCGCCTGCCCAGGCGGGTCTCGAACCCGCGGGCTCAGGTAATCCACTCACCTCAGCCTCCCAAAGGCGTGGGATTACAGGCTAAGCCACCGAGCCCGGCTCACTTACTTAATTCTTAAACAACCTTTTGAGGCAGGCTCTGTAAATCTCTCCATTTTACAGTTGAGAAAACTGAGACCAGGGAAGTTAAGTTATCTGCCTGCAGTCACACAGCTTGCCAGTGGCCGAGCCAGGATTCACACGCAGGTCCCTGTGCCTCCACTTCCCCACTGTGGTCTACATCGAAGTGTGCTTTAATATCCCAGTAAAGAGGCTAATCGCCTGATTAGCAAAAATCCAATTAGTGGATTATTATAACGATTTCCGGTTATTAGCCCTTTACGTGAGGCAAAATCGGTCTCACACAAAAGTAGGTTCTCTTACCATTTAAAGGGCCTATTTTTGGAAAATCTGACCCGGTGTTAGAGAGCAGAGGGTTATTTTTATCGAACTGGCAGGGTCCCCGTGGTCTCCTGAGTTTTTATGGAAGCAATTAGTGCTGACAGTCCACCCGCATAATATCCCATTCTTTTGGCTCTGGTCATATGTGAATCTAAAGTTACAGGCAAGCTGCTCTGCTTGGGAGGATTGTGGATTCAGAGCACAGGACCTTCCCCCCCGCCCGCGGCTTTCTCCCTCCCCCAGGAGAGGTGTGTTCCCCAAAGATTGCAGACAAATCGCCAAGCGCCTGCCCTGTCATCAGCAGGAGAATATCACCGTAATTAAGGCGGCCGCCCTGTACCACTGAGTTCCACGCTGAAATTGAATTTTCTGTTTTCAGTTTCATTTTAGAGGGACATTTCTTAACAAGTTTACAGAGACCCTAACTGTATCTGCGTGGTAATACCCTTCAGAGACCGCGGTCAGATCAGACTGCCGTCTGAAATGTGTTCGCGCATGAGTGCTTCCTGATAGTGATGTTTCTGTTATTGTTCTAGTGTCCTGGAGGCAGCGGTTTCTCTGGGGGGCGAAGACTTGACCCCGTTCTATGGTCTGATGTCTGGTGGCAGGGAAGGAAAATGCTACAGGGTAATTGTCCTCAGACCAAACACTTCCTGGTAACTGGTAGTTAAGTTTGTAAAACAAATGTGCCCGGGGTTAACCCTCTTGCTTTATTCCAAAGCTTTTTCCCCCCACTGAGCTCAAAGTGTGCTTTCTAGAAAATGTCCTTGAAGTCTTAATGGATGCTTCAGACTTAAGCCAAAATGTGTGTTGTTTTCTGTTTTGTTTCCATGTAGGAGCTGGAAGACTATTTCTACTATTCTCAGCTCCACAGTCAAGGTATTGACACAATGGAGACCAGAAAGGTGTCAGAACACATCTGCCTGTCGGAGCTTCCTTTTATCATGAGAGCAATTGGCTTTTACCCATCTGAAGAGCAGGTAGGTAGGGCGAAAACAAGAACAGCAGCGGGATTTGCTATTTATAAAAAACGACCTCTGGGAACCATAATTATAGGTCAGAGTAAAAATTTAACATTCTTCTTACATAAATGGATCGGAAAGAAGGTTCTGGGTATTTCAGATGCACTCCTGAGTAACTGACTGATGGTACAGAGATGTGCTGTTCCTAAGATATGTGTTTACTGTGGGATCGCGATGTTGGTTGGAGCACGGGGCTTGTGACCGTGGGTTTGAGAACTGGACGGGCCAGGGCTGTGGTCCCTGCTCTTTCCCTTGCTGGGAGAGGACCTGCCTCATAGGATTCGAGGAGGTGATGTCTGGGAAGCACTGGGCACGATGCCAGGTGCATAGGAAGAGCTCAGTGAGCGGTGGTCATTATTATTATTGCCATCATTAGTTTTGTCACTGGATACTGCTGTGAACCTTGCAGGCGTTGGTTGGGGCACCTCTGGGGTGTGGGTGCTCACAAGGGCTGTGGAGCTCAGGACCATGTCACAGGGGCTCCCCAGCTGCAGAGGGCTCCAGATATGGACAGAAAGCCCCAGGAAGTGTTGCTCATAGAAGCTATTGTTTAAATACAATTTATTGTGTTTCCTTCTGACTTGAAATGTAGTCCATTCCCATCACAGAAAGTTTGGGAAAGATATATCAGTGGAATGAAGAAAATAATTACTTATAATTCTACTTCCCAGACTTAACAGTTGTTGTTAGTTTCCTGAATTTGTTGCATAAATATAGGGTCATGTGTCACTTCATGATGGAGATAGGTTCCGAAAAATGTGTTATTAGGTGATGTCATCATTGGGCAAATAGCAAAGAGCGAATTTACACCAACCTAGATGGTCTAGCCTTCTACGTACCTGGGCTATGTGGTACAGTCTGCTGCTCCTAGGCTACAAACGTATGCAGCATGTGACTGTATTGAATACTGCAGGCAACTGTAAACAGTGGTAGCATTTGTATATCTAAACATAGAAAAGTTACGGTAAATATATAATATTATCATCATATGGGACCACCATCATATATGTGGTCCATGGTTGACTGAAACATGTATATGTGTATATTAGTTGTGTATATACATATAGTTTTTTTAAAAACTGATCAGTACCATATTGAATATCTACCTGTGTCTTATATTTTCACTTAATAATATATTGTGGTTTTAAAAAATTTTTTATTTTAAAATTGTGGGGTACAACTCAGGGTTAGCTATACAAATATTAATTGTGCAGGTACCCTTGTTGATGAGGTGTGCCCCCCTTCTCCAGGCAGTTTCCCACTACTGTCAATCCCACCTCCCTGGCCCCTCCCCAGTTTCCTGCTCTGTCATTCCTTTTCTTATGGTATTATGATAGTTGTTCAAGGTCCACTTATGAGTGAGAACATGTGATATTCAGTTCTTTGTTTCTGTGAAAGATCACTCAGTGTTATAGATTCTAAGTCCATCCAGGTCGCTGCGAAGTTCGTGATTTTGTTCTTCTTTATGGCTGCATAATATTCCATTGTGTATATGTACCACAAATACACAACCACAGTTGGTTCCATGTTCTTGCTATTGTGAACAATGCTGCGATAAACATATGTGTGCAGGTATCTTTTTATAGGGTGATTTGAGTTCTTTCATGTATATTCCAAAAGGTCATATGGGGTCATATGGAAGGTTGATTTTTAGAACTTTTAGGGATCGCCAAACTGTTTTCCACAGAGGCTGTACTAGTTCACACTCCCACCAGCAGTGTTAAAGTGTTGCCTTTTCACCACATCCTCTCCAGCATCTGTTATTTTTTGAGTTATTGATGATGGCCATTCTGACTGGAGTTAGGTGGTTTCTCAGTGTAGTTTTAATTTGCATTTCTTTGATGACTAGTGAGGCTGAACATTTTTTAATGTATCTGTTGGCTGTTTGTATGTCTCCTTTGAGAACTGTCTATTCATATCTTTTGCCCACTTTGTGATGGGGCTGTTTGTTTTTTTTTCTTTTCAACATGTTTGAGTTCCTTGTAGATCTTAGATGTTAGGCCTTTGTCAGACATAGAGTTGGCAAATATTTTTTCCCAGTCGTTGGTCTCTCTCCCTGCTCTCTTGATGGTTTCTTTGGCTTTGCAGAAGCTTGTCAGTTTGACAACATAGCAAGATCTCATCTCTATAAAAAATTAAAAAACTAACTGGGTGTGGTAGTGCTGGCCTATAGTCCTATCTTCTTGGGCAACTGAGGCAAGAGGATCACCTGAGCCCAGGAGGTTGAGGCTGCAGTGAGCTGTGATCGTGCCACAGCACTCCAGCCTGGGTGACAGAATGAGACCTTGACTCCAAAAAAAAAACTATAAGGAACAAAATAGAAATGACTCAGAGATAATCACTGTCATTATTTTGGTGGATTTCCTTCTATTGTTTTATGCATGGATGCAGTTGTATCCATGTATATATATTTTCTGAAGTTGTTGGGTAAGGCATAAAAATGGTCATTGTGTAGGAAAAGTTTGGGCCTCATTTTGGTCCCCCACTTCACCTGGTTTGACATCAGGTACTCCCTCCCTCCCCTGGTAGTTTCTCACTACTGCCAATCCCTTTCTTATAGTATTATGATAATCATTCAAGGTCCGATTATGAGTGAGAACATGTGGTACTCAGTTCTTTGTTTCTGTGATAAATCACTCAGTATTATAGACTCTAAGTCCAACCAAGTTGCTGCAAAGTTCATAATTTTGTCCTTTATATCCATATTTTTAAACAAAGAGGTAAGATTATATGGTGTGTATATGTCTATATCAGCAGTATACAGAGTGTGTGTGTATGTGTAACTCTGTGTGGAGGTGGGGTGTGTGTTTGTGTGTGTATCAGCATTCTCAGTAACTGTTGTTTTGTAAGCATGGTGGTAAAAATTCTTGGCAACATGTTTTTAAAGGCCACATACTTAGTCGAACCATTCCCCAGTTGACAGACACGTCAGCTGTCTGAAGTCTTTGGCTGTCAGAGACACAGCTGGGTGGAGCATCTCTGTGCATGGCTTTTGCATACTTGTTTAATTATTTTCCTGGGTTGGAGTCCAAGAAGTGGAAATACTGGGTCAGTGTTACTGGGATTTTAGGGCTCTGTTGCCAGGTTACTTTCCACAAATATAGTCTTTTACCTGCCTCCCTTCGGGCATGCACAGCTGCTAAAACCAGCTAAGACTTGCTTTTAGATGACTGATGACTGAGAGCATTTTAGGGATATAAACTGCAGCCTCGTCACTTCTCTTGGCTTTGGTGGCCTACACAGAATCACCTGTTTTGTATAACTGAAAGGTGCCTTTTATTCTCCAAATGATATCTGGAGAAATGAGTTATTAGAGCGATGCTACTCAAGACCTTGCTGAGTCCTGAATGAGAACCTTAAAAATACCAGGTATCTGTGTAAGCTCCTCAAAAGGTCTTTTGGATGATGTGCATTTTGTAAAAATACACTGCCAGGCTGGGCTCGGTGGCTCAGCCTGTAATCCTGCGCCTTTGGGAGGCTGAGGTGAGTGGATTGCCTGAGCCCGCGGGTTCGAGACCCGCCTGGGCAGCAAGACCTCATCTCTACAATAAATAAAAAAAAAATCAGCCGGGCATGGTAGCGCATGCCTGTAATTCCGGCTGCTAGGAAGGCTGAGGCGGAAGGATCGCCGGAGCCCAGCAGGTCGAGGCTGCGGTGGCTGGGAGCGGCCACTGCACTCCAGTCTGGGCGACAGAGTGAGACTCCAACTCAAAAAAAAAAAAAAAAAAAAAAAATACACTGCCAGAAATGTAAGCAACTACCAGGAAAGTTTGTACAGCCCACATAAAAGGGTTACTTAGGGCTGTGTTTTCCAGAATGTGTTCCTTAGAATGTTGGTTCCCAGCTGGATGCGGTGACTCACGCTTCCCAGCACTTTGGGAGGCCGAGGTGAGAGGACTGCCTGAGCCCACAGGTTTGAGACCAGCTTGGCCAACTTGGCGAGACCTCATCTCTATAATAAATCAAAATATTAGCTGGGCATGGTGGCACGTGCCTGTAATTCCAGCTACTTGGAAGGCTGAAGTAGAGGAATACCTGAGCCTAGCAGGTTGAGGCTGCAGTGGCCATGCGTATGCCACCGCACTCTAGCCTGGGTGACAGAGTGAGGCTCCTACTCAAAAAAAAAAAAAAAAAAAGAACGTTTGTTTCCGAACTGGCAATCTGCATCAGAATCACCTGGAGCATTGACTCAACTATCCCTGTATCTGGACCTGGTCCCAGATCCAGCTAATTGGCATCTCCAGGACCAGGGCCAGGGAGTCTGCGTTTCCACCTCTCCCCAGGTCATCCAGATGTGCAGGCAGGTTGTGGCCCTTGCCCTGGGACACTGGCTCTGACGGGTGAAGACTGGAGCCACATGCATTCGAACACAAGGGACTCAACACACTGAACAGGATCAACAGTCAGGATTCTTCTTTGATACAAGTTACAGAAACCTACGCCAACCCATTTTGGGTTCACATAATTCCATATGCAGAGGGCAGCGGTAATGTGCAGTGTGACCTTGCCCAGGCACTCAAACAATGTCTCTGGGAAGCATCCCTCTCTCTGGGCCTCGCTTTCTTCTGTGTTACCTTTGATCTCCAGCCCATGTCCAGCGGGGCCCAACCCTAAGAGGCAGGTGTGTGCCTCCTTCCCAGAGCCCCTGCCACCACCCATCACTGTCACCACTGTCGTCATCGGCTGGTGTTATTATCATTATTTTGGAGTCAGGGTCAAGTTGGCCAAGGTCGAGTTTGCCAGGCCCCAACATTCTCCTGGCCTGGAGTCTGAAGTAGGCTCAGCTTACCTTGACTGTGAGAACTCTGAACAGGCAGGGTGGTTTCCAAGTGAAATTCCTCACGGGGGAAAAAAAGTGGGTCTACTCTTCATTCTCATTTCGTGTAAGAAGTGTTGCCTCAGACATCTTGATGTTTACATGACTGTCTCTCTGACCTCATGTTCCTTTCACAGTATCCTTCCCAACATCTAAAATTTTGTATTTTCTTGATTTATCTGGTAAAGGTACTTTACATAAATATCCAAAAGTCATCACATTGACAGCAGTGCTCTCATTCAAGATTCTTGTTTTTAAACCCTGGGCTCATATAACTGTATCCTCCTATGCTGCTGTCCTGCTTTGTGATGAGGAAATTATGTGTTTCGTCTTGATGACCAGTACCTACTGTCATACTGAGTGCTAAAGAAAGGGGGTGAGCACAGAGCAGCCAGTCTCTCTGCTCTTTAAGGAAGTAAGTAAGTCCTGGCTGAGGCGCGATGGCTCATGCCTGTAATCCCAGCACTTTGGGAGGCCAAGGCGTGAGAATTACTTGAGCCCAAGAGTTCAAGAACAGTGGACAACATGGTGAGACCTTGTCTCTACAAAAAAATTAAAAATAAGTGGCTGGGCATGGTGGTTCAAGCCTGTAATCCCAGCACTTTGGGAGGCCGAGGTGAGAGGATTGCCTGAGCCCAGGAGTTCAAGGCAAGACCTTGTCTCTACAATAAATCAAAAAATCAGCCGGGCGTGGCGGCGCACGCCTGTAATTCCGGCTACTCGGAAGGCTGAGGCGGAAGGATTGCCGGAGCCCAGCGGGTTGAGGCTGCGGTGGCCAGGAGCGGCCACTGCACTCCAGTCTGGGTGACAGAGTGAGACCCCAACTCAAAAAAAAAAAAACTAAGAATAAGAATAAAAATTAAAAAGGAAGGAAGTCCTGTGTGTGCCTCTAGTCCCAGCTACTCAGGAGGCTAATGCAGAAGGATCGCTTGAGCCCAGGGGTTCAAGACTACAGTGTGCTGTGATTGTACCTGTGAATAGCCACTGTACTCCAACCTAGGAAGTCTATTATTGAAGGCTTACTCATTTATCCTGTCATTGGCAAAAGATAATAAATCTTAACCTACCAGAATCTTGCTGATGAATGAAAGGTATTTTTTAAAATGGAATTCTGTAACAAATGTTATAAAGTGACACTGACAATTACTTAAAAACATAAAAATAGGCCAGACGCAATGGCTCATGCCTGTAGTCCCAGCACTTTGGGAGGCTGAGGCAGGAGGATTGCTTGAACCCAGGAGTTCGAGACTAGCCTAGGCAACATAGTGAGACCTCGTCTCTATAAAAAATATTAAAAAATTAGCTGGGCATGGTGGCATGCGCCTGTAGTCCCAGTTAGTTGGGAGGCTAAAGCAGCAGGATCATCTGAGCCCAGGAGATTGAGGCTGAGGAGAGCTGTGATCCCGCCACTGCACTCTAGCCTGGGCAGCAGAGTGAGACCCTAATTCCAAAAGAACAAACAAACAAGTCCCAAAAAACAAACAAAAAAATCCCATAAAAGCAAAAAGAAATAAAAGTTGTTGTTGTAAGGTTTCACTGAATATTGTATATGTCACTACCTAAAAGAGGAGAGTCAGTGCCCCAGTCAGTATCTTCATAAATCTCTTGAACTCCAGGGTTCTTAATCCACTTTTATATATAAATACACTTACTCTTTAGAGATGTTTTCTGCAGGCCCTGTGGTCCAGATGTGCACCATATCTGTGTGCAAACTTGGTTAGCGGATGAGTTAGTTTCTATCTGAACCTGCACTGGGAATAGTTTCTAATCTTTTGTTTTCGTGTTAGATTTGTAGTGATTCAAACAAATCCTTCAGGGCTTTGAAACTTTCAAACCCGGCTCTGCCTTGGCTAATGAAACGTTTCCGATTAAGCTGTAGCTGGTCCCCTCTTCCTCAGAAGCTGTATGGAATATGCTCAGCTAGCGGAGTGTGTTAACAGTTACATAAAAGACGTGGATGCTGAGATTCCAACCAGCCCCCAAGACTACGTTATTTATATTTTTCTTATGTCATTATAACTGCCTTGGGGATTTGAAGCTAGTCAATGTGGTAAAGTGAAACCAAATTATGCAAGAATGTAGCCCTCTCTAAAGGATTCTGGGCCATTCTCTGCTTTTGCAGAAAGCTGCACTCAGTAGCAGGGTCCAGCCTCAGTAGTCAGAGTGGGTCCAAGTCTCAATCTGTCACCCTGGCTGGAGTGCAGTAGTATGCTCACAGTCACCACAGCCTCGACCTGCTAGGCTTACACGATCCTTCCGCCTCAACCTTCCAAGGAACTGAAACTACAGGTGCGTGCCACCACGCCCAGCTAATTTTTTGATGTATTGTAGAGACGAGGTCTTGACAAGTTGCCCAGGCTGATCTCGACCCCCTGGACTCAGGCAATCCTCTTGCCTCCGCCTCCCAAGGTGCTGGGATTATAGGCATGAGCCACTGTGCCCGGCTCAATCTTCATTTTTTAAATGAAAGACCTGCAAAATGAGAGTGTTGTTGAAGGAACTATAACTTTGGTGTCACTGTTTCCATAGTTGACTTCATGCAAGAGGAAATTTCATCCTCTGTCTTTATCAATGTGTCTTTTCCTCCGGGACGTTGGAATATCATGTTGGGATGAGCCTCATATGTTGTTTGTTCCCTGCTCACTTGTGACTAATTCTACTTCACTTGCAGAGTGTTGTGTAATCTCGACAGGCTTTGGCAATGCCACCACCTAGTTCTATACATTTAAGGATAATCCTGCAGAGACGGCTGTCCCTGGCAAGTGCCCACATGGTGGACGCTCAGCAAATGTTGGTCGAATGAGTGGATGAATCAGGGATGCTCACTGGTTGTATTTAATAGCAAAGAATTCCTGACATTATCATTTGATCTCAGAGTCATTATCAGTAACCGAAATGTGTTTAGCATATTCAGGAGCTTTGGCATAGCTTAGGTATGTTTGGAGGGGAAATAAAAAAAATTGCTTAACTTTTTATTTATTTGCTTAATTTTTTTTTTGAGTCAGATTCTTACTCTGTCACCTAGGCTGGAGTGCAGTGGCACGCTCATGGCCACCGCAGTCTCGACCTGCTGGGCTCAGGCAATCCTTTTGTCTCAGTCTTCCAAGTAGCTGGAACTACAGGTGCATGCCACCATGCCTGGCTAGTTTTTTATTTATTTATTTATTTATTTTTATTGTAGAGATGAGGTCTCGCCAAATTGCCCAGGCTGGTCTCAAACCTGTAGGCTCAGGCAGTCCTCTCACCTCAGCCTCCCAAAGTGCTGGGATTATAGGCACTTAATCCGTGGCTGGACATTATTTACTTAATTTTTAAAACGTATATATATTTTTTGACCCAACAAATCTACTTTTAAGAAAGTGTATCCTGGCTGTGTGCAGAGTCTCTTGCCTGTAATGTAGGGAGACCTCATCTATAGAAAAAGAAAAAAAAAATTAGCCCAACATGGTGGTGTGCGCCGATGGTCCTAGCTACTTGGGAGGTTGAGGTAAGAGGATCTCTTGAACCCAGGAGTTCACAGTTGCAGTAAGCCATGATATTGCCACTGTATTCCAAACTGGGTGACAGAGGGAGACCCTGTTTCTTAAAAAAAAAAAATGGGTTCTTCCTAAAGAAAAACACCAATTGATGTACATATAGAAGAGATGATTTTTAATATCTATATTATAATATATGACATATTATATATCATATTATTATAATAAATAAATACATACTTGTTTTTTGAGATGGGGTCTTGCTGTGTTGCCCAGGCTGGACTCAAACTTCTGGGCTCAAGTGATCCTCCCACCTCAGCCTCCAGAGTCTCTGGGCCTACAGACTCACACAACCATCCCTGGCCTGAAGGAACAATTATTGCAGCATAGTGCATTGCATTGAAAAATTAAAACAACCATAATATCCGTTGATAAGAGATAAGATTAACAAAATAAGGCACACCTACACTTAATCGCTTTTAAAAAGTGAGATTGATCTAATGTATGTTTCCTGACCCAGAAAGGATATGCAGGATTTATTGTTAAAGGGACAAAAGACAAGTTTCAAAACACTATGAGAAATAGGATTTCCCTTTAAAAATAATACTAACCTACGTGTATGTATGCCTACCCAAACCTGAAAGAACACGTTCTGAGCCCTAATGACTTTCATTTCGGTTGGATGAGATGTGGGAGAACTTTTACTTTCTACACATACCCTGGCGTCGGCCATGCCTCTGGTACCAACTGGAACAGGCCCTGGTCACGGCCATGGGAGTCTGTGGAAGCCCTGGGGCATGTGCTCTCCCAATCTTGGGGCTTCTGCCTGCACACATGCAGACTCTGTGCACCCGAGTCCCTTCAGAGCTGACACTCAGCTACTTCCTCGCTTTCCTCTCACACGACAACTTACTCTTTTTTTTTGAGTCAGAGTCTCACTTTGTCACCCAGGCTGGAGCGCAGTGACACGCTCACGGCCACTGCAGCCTCAACCTTCTGGGCTCAGGTGATCCTTCCACTTCAGCCTTCAAAGTAGCTGGAACCAAAGGCACACACCACCATGCCTGGCTAATTTTTTAAAAATTTATTGTAGAGACGAGGTCTTACCAAGTTGTCCAGGCTGGTCTCAAAACCCTGGGCTCAGGGAATCCTTTTGCTTCTGCCTCCCAAAATGCTGAGATTACAGGCATGAGCCACCACATCCGGCAACAACTTTCTTGAACATCACCAGAATCACCAGAAAGGGTCACACATAACTGCATTTCACAGTGATTTATCGAAAACTGCTTGTTAGACATTCTTCTCAGTCCTGAAGACCACCCCCGTGGAGCCATTCTTCCTGGCCTCTACCCCACAGAGCACTCACCTCCTGACACCCAGCTCCTCATGCCTTCCTCCCAGAAGACCCAGGAATGCCATTCTCTTTCCTCTGTGAACCATGGCAGTTTGGTTCTTAGCTTTCACTTCCCAGTGTGCAATACAAGCCCATCTAGGAGTCTGTAGGAGAAAGGCCTTTCCACTTAGGGACATGTGCCCTAAGGTTCCTTAGGAGACAGTTGTGGTTATAAACTGGGGGGAGGGGGACCTCACACATGCATTTCTGTACTATTTAATTTAACTACAAGCATGTAGCTTGTGTTGCTTTTGTATTCAGAACAAAACCCAGAATGATAAGCAAACAAATCCTCCCAAAGCCCCATGCGCTAATCTTCATGGCTAAAACGTGGTCCCAGCTGGGATGGAGGGACCGTGGCCAAGTGGTACAACCTCGCCCGTAATGACGGGAGGAATTTGAGCCAAGAATCATGGGTACAATTTCTGCTCTGATAAAGACCCCGTGAGAATTTGGAAATGTGCACGTTGAAGAGAAGCCCTCAGTATGTTGGGTCTTGCTCTGAAACATACATTTCAGAAAATATTTCCATCCTGAAGGTAAGAGAAGTGGCGAGCGATAGGCTCCCTGCAAAAAGATCAGAGCAAGTCAAAACTATTTCTGCTTTTCACACTTAAAGCATGGAAAAACAGAAATCCTGGATGATTATGCAGGCACTAAAGAAAGAACACAGGCTAGCCGGATGCAGTGGCTCATGCCTGTAATCCCAACACTTTGGGAGGCAAGGTGAGAGGATTGCCTGAGTCCAGGGGTTCGGGACCAGCCTGGGCAACTTGGCTCTACAATAAATAAATTTTTAAAAACTGGATGTGGTGGCACACCCCTGAAGTTCCAGCTACTTGGAAGGCTGAGGTGGAAGGATTGCCTAAGCCCAACAGGTTGAGGTTGTGGTGGCCATGAGCATGCCACTGTACTCCAGCGTGGGTGACAGTGAGACTCCGACTCAAAAAAAAAGAACACAGTGATAGCGATGCTATAAAGACAACACCCACAGCAACAATGAGAGAGTTCTTGTTTGCCGAGCGGTCCCTACAGGCCAAGTGCCATGTTGCGGGCCTGGTGCTGTGTAGTCTTCACGTGACCCCTGGAAGTTCATATGCCTTATTATGACCATTTCACAGATGGGCAAAATGAAGCTTAGAGAGATGAGGAAGCTTACATGGTCACTCAGCTACCAAGGGCAGAGCCAGGGTTCGAACCAAGTTACTGATGCCAGGCCCCTCCTACATGTGTGAATTGGTGCAAAGAAGGAAGAAACCTGAAAGTTCAGACATCCAACACTGGTTACTGCCAAGAGATGGGGAATCAGAGGGTATTTTGTTTTTCTTCTTTATATCTACACTGCTTTTGTTTTCCACAACAAACTTGTATTCATCTTTATTGGTTTTATGATTAGAAAAGGGTGGGTCACAGTGATGGTGGAAAATATATTTTTAAAAGTACTAGTGTTCTTAGAACGGAAATGTTACTTGCTGTTGCCATGGCTTCACCTCCATATTACTTTTTTTCTTTCTTTTTAAAAACTTTATTGTAGCCAGCTCCATCACCCTGCAGGGGAAGGTTAGCAAACATTTTTAAAAATAAAAACTTTATTGATATCAAATACCATGTAATTCACCCATGTAGAAGATGCAATTCAATGACTTCTTTCACTCCACGTCATGTTTTCTTTTCTTTTTTTTTTTTGAGTTGGAGTCTCACTCTGTCGCCCAGACTGGAGTGCAGTGGCCGCTCCCGGCCACCGCAGCCTCCACCTGCTGGGCTCCGGCGATCCTTCTGCCTCAGCCTTCCGAGTAGCTGAACTACAGGCGCGCGCTACCACGCCTGGCTAGTTTTTTTTATTTATTGTGGAGATAAGGTCTTGCCAAGTTGCCCAGGCGGGTCTCGAACCCGCGGGCTCAGGCAATCCACTCACCTCAGCCTCCCAAAGGTACGGGATTATAGGATGAGCCACCGAGCCCGGCCACATCATGTTTTCAAGGTTCATCCAGATTGTAGCCTGTGCGGGTGCTTAATACCTTTTTAGACTGAATCACATTCTATTCATTCATGTAGATATGCCACATTTTATGTGCCCACTTGCTGACCTGGGTATACTTGGAGTTTTTCCCACTTTTTCCTTTTACGAATAATGCTGCTGTGACATTTGTGTACAAGTTCTTGTGTGACGTGTGTTTTCATTCCTCCTGCCTGTATACTAGGAGTGGGATTGCTACATACATTGTGTCCACCCATCTCAGGAACTGCCAGACTATTTTCCACCCTTATTACTTCTTAACTTGAACCACCATCCCTCCGGGGCTTCAGGGTACACAAGGCAGGACCAGGATTTGAGAGCTGTGGGCATGTCACTAACGCATCCTTGATTGTGGGTTGGGAACAAGGTGCGGGACTTGTCATTCAGAAAAGACCATCCATTTCAGACCTTTAAAAACAGTCATCGGAGCCGGGCTCGGTGGCTCAGCCTGTAATCCCGCACCTTTGGGAGGCTGAGGTGAGTGGATTGCCTGAGCCGGCAGGTTCGAGACCCGCCTGGGCAGTAAGACCTCATCTCTACAATAAATCAAAAAATCAGCCGGGCGTGGTAGCGCATGCCTGTAATTCTGGCTACTTGGAAGGCTGAGGCGGAAGGATCGCCGGAGCCCAGCAGGCGGAGGCTGCGGTGGCCGGAAGCGGCCACTGCACTCCAGTCTGGGCGACAGAGTGAGACTCCAGCTCAAAAAAGAAAAACAAACCAAAAAAAAACCAGTCATCAGGCAGGGAAGAGTCCCTGGAGGTGCTTGAGACCTGGGCTCTGATGGGGGGTGAAGGTCACTGTAAAGGGCCTTGCGGGTGGCTGCTGTTCACGCAGAAGAAAAGTCAGCGGGGAGAGAGCACCATGGCCAGGCACCCAGCCACCATTACCCAGACCATCCAGAGGGCAGACCCCACCATGGCATGCCCGACTCCTGGAGAAAGTGGCAGCCAGATCTGATTCCTGGAGGTGTGGAGAGTTGTGAGTCATGGAGGGGTCATACACGAGTGTGTCTCCAGCGGTGGCCATGCAATGAAGATGCTCAGTCCTGACCCCCCTTGCGGCTTGCTCCTTGCTGGCCCAGGTCAGCGAGCGGATTCAGGAGGAGCCGCAGGGAGAGGACGTGAGGCGAAGATGGGGACAAGAGACTGTCTCCACCGGTTGAAGACTTCTAGAAAATACTGTGTCTTGTTGGGAGGAGGGAGGTCCTCCCCAGCCCTGTGAGTCTATAAAACCATTACAAAAGAAAACCTGCCTCACCAGGTACCTTCTTATGAAAACCAGGAATGACCTAGGTTCAAGTATATCATGCTCCTCTCTGTTTCATAGGGAGGTTATAAAACTTAATTATGAAGCATGGTTCTAAAGACATCAGTGGCTTCCTGAGCCTGACAGCAGGGATCACAAGCCCCAAGGCCCACGCCATCCATGGCAGAGGCAGAGGTTATATAATCCTGGTTGAGGAGACTCCAGCCCCACCAGCAGGCTGCCCTTGTGTCTCAGGGCCTGAGGCAGCCATATCGACGGAGGCCCACATGCTGTCTGTCTAGATGTTGAAAAGTTATCAATCATAGGACAAGCTGCTAGATAAATATTCCACCTTGACAGCGCTACCTTCAGCACGAGCGGAGTGGCAGTGTGAGGGGCCACTCCACTCAGCCCTGGTGCCATCCCTGGCCACAGTGCACATGGCCCCCGTGCAGTAGACCCTTCTCCACACCCTCCAAACAGCGGCCCTTGGCCACACTTCAGACCCCTGGGTGGGCACCACCACGGGTGCAGGTCACCCTCAGGAATGCGAGATCCCCATGGGCCCTAAGGTGGGCTGTGGTTATTTGAAGGAGAGAAACTGAGGGTTCAGGCAACCTAGAGTATAATCTAGAGTGGGGGGATGGGCCAAGGTGGCAACTCACTTGCACCCACCTCCTCACCCTTGTCCCCCAGCACGGAGTGCCTTCCTCGTACCTCCTACTGCCTAGATCCCTTGTGGCTCAGCTGCAAGCCGACTTCTTCCAAGAAGCCCTCCCAAGCCCACCTGGCTGAGGGTACCTCCATTTTGGCACTGGATCTTTTTTTTTTAATTATTTTTTGAGTTGGAGTCTCACTCCGTCGCCCAGACTGGAGTGCAGTGGCCGCTCCCGGCCACCACAGCCTTGACCTGCTGGGCTCCGGCGATCCTTCTGCCTCAGCTTTCCAAGGAGCTGGAACTACAGATGCGCGCTACCATGCCCGGCTGATTTTTTGATTTATTGTAGAGATGAGGTCTCGCCAAGTTGCCCAGGCGGGTCTCGAACCCGCGGGTTCAGGAAATCCACTTACCTCGGCCTCCCAAAGTGCTAGGATTACAGACTGAGCCACCTAGCCCAGCCGGCACTGGATCTTTCAGAGCCATGTTAACCACATTCAAATCACTTCAGGGTACTTTTAAAAATATTGATGCCTGGGCCTCGGCCCCATGGCAGCTGAATTTAGGACCGGAGCCTGGGCATGGACAGTTTTAAAAGCCCCGGGTGTAGGCCGGGCTCGGTGGCTCAGCCTATAATCCCAGCACTTTGGGAGGCCTAGGTGAGTGGATTGCCTGAGCCCGTGGGTTCGAGACCAGCTTGGGCAACTTGGCAGGACCTTGTCTCTACAATAAATCAGAAAAAAATTACCTGGGCGTGGTAGCGTGTGCCTGTAGTTCTGGCTACTTGGAAGGCTGAGGCAGAAGGATTGCAGGAGCCCAGCAGGTTGACACTGGGGTGGCCATGAGTGTGCCACTGCACTCCAGCCTCAGTAATAGTGAGACTCCAACTCAAAAAAAAAAAAGCCCTGGGTGTTTCTCACGGATGATCGGGGCTGAGGACCACGGTGACAGAACCTCCATCAGTTCATCCCTCCATGGGGTGTTGCCTCTTGGCTCCTCTTCACATGGCCCAAGCACTTAGTAGGTGCTGAAAAAATATTTGCTGACTGACTGACTGAAATTGGAAACTCCTAGAACACAGGACCGTTCCAGTGATAATGTAATGACTTGCCTTTTATTCGCCTGGAACTAAAACAAATGCTCAGAAACTAGTAAATTGAACAAACTTAACTAGGGCAGAAAGTGGTTATCTTAAATAAGCCTCCTGTGAGTGGTTTTTTGTTTTTTGTTTTTTGCCTAAGTTGGGGTCTCACTCTGTTGCCCAGGCTGAAACACAGTGATACAATCACAGTTTACTGCAGCCGCCACCTCCTGGGCTCAGGTGATCATCCCACCTCAGCCTCTCAAGTAGCTGGGACTACAGGTGCATGCCACCATGCCCGGCCTCTTATGAGTTTTTTTGTTGTTTGTTTTTGTTCTATTTTTTTATTCAAGGTCTCACTCTCTCTCCCAGGCTGGAGTGTAGTGACGTAATCGTGACAATCACAGTTAATGGCGGCCTCAGCGTCCAAGGCTCAGACTATCCTTCCATCTCAGCATCCTCAGGAACTGGGACTATAGGTGCACCCCACCACACCTGGCTAATTTTTTGTTGTTGTTGCTTTATTTTTTTGAGTCAGAGTCTTACTTTGTTGCCCAGGCTGGAGTGCAGTGGCACACTTACGGCCACTGCAACCTCGACCTGCTGGGTTCAAGCGATCCTTCGGCCTCAACCTTCCAAGTAGCAGGAACTTCAGGTACATGCCACCATACCTGGTTAATTTTTTTCTTTATTGTAGAGATGAGTTCTTGCCAAGTTGCCCAGGCTGGTCTTGAACCCCTGGGCTCAGGTGATCCTCTTGCCTCTGCCTCCCAAAGTGCTAGGATTACAGGCGTGAACTGCACCTGGCCTTTTTTCTACCCCCCCCCCAGAGATGCAGTTTCACTATGTTACCCAAGCTGGTTTTGAACTCCTGTGCTCAAACAATTCTTCTGCCTCAGCCTCCCAAAGTATTGGGATTACAGGCATGAGCCACACCATGCCTAGCCTCTTGTGAGTTTTAAGAGAAATTCTTGGCTGGGCGTGGTGGCCCACGCCTATAACCCAAGCACTTTGGGTGGCCAAGTTGAGAGGATAGCCTGAGTTTGAGACCAGCCTGGGCAACTTGGCGAGACCTCATCTCTACAGTAAATCAAAAAATTAACCGCACGTGGTGGCACAAGCCTGTGGTTCCAGCTACTTGGAAAGCTGCGGCGGATCACCTGAGTCTTTCAGTTCAAGGCTATAGTGGCTGTAAGCATGCCACTACACTCCAGCCTGGGCGACAGAGTGAGACTCCAACTAATGAATGAATGATTTTTTAAGAAGAGAAATTCTTCTGTGGCCTCATTTGTGCCCACATTATTTGCTTCATCCATCCATCCAGTCAGTAAACATTTCTCCGAGCCCTACGATGTGCCAGGCTCTGACCTAAGTTGCTGAGGAAATAGAGATGAAAGCTCTCACCACAGCTTAATAGGGGAGACAGATGTGGGCCCAAAGAATTAGAGCGTGCACTGCAGCTGCCACCCATCATTACTTTCTACTGAAAATCATGAGCTTGGTGCTGATTCATTTTGGCACAAGTATCACCTCCCTGAACCTCTGTGGTCTAAGAGCAGCAGTCCTCAAGGTGTGGTCCCCAGACTGGCAGTATGGACATCACTGGGGATTGTAAGAAATGCATATTCCTGTCCCCCTTCCCAGAAACACAGAATCACACTCTGTGAGTGGGACTAGCACCCTGTGTTTTTTTTTTTGTTGTTTGTTTGTTTTCTTTTTTGAGTCAGAGTCTCACTGTGTCACCCAGGCTGGAGTGCAGTGGCACATTCCCGGCACCTCAGCCTCAACCTGCTGGGCTCCGGCAATCCTTTCTCCTCAGCCTTCCAAATAGCTGGAACTGCAGGCATTCCCTACCATGCCCGGCTAGTTTTTGATGTATTGTAAAGACGAGGTCTCACCAAGTTGCCTGGGAAGGTCTCTAACCTGCGGGCTCAGGCAATCCACTTGCCTCGCCCTCCCAAAGTGCTGGGATTACAGGCTGAGCCACCAAGCCTGGCCGCACCCTGTGTTTTAACAAGTCCTCTTGGTCATTTTGTTGCCTGATGATGTTTGAGAGCCTTGCCTTAAAGCCATACTTCTCTACGTTGGCTACACCTTCCAATCATTTGAATGGAGAGTTTAAAAAAAAATATATGACTGCTCAGACACCACCCCAGACCTGTTAAACTAGGCTCTCTGGGAACAAAATCTGGGCCTCAGAATTTTTAAAGCTCCCAGATAAATGGTGTGAGCCAGTGCCTTAGTGCATGACAGGCCAGTGTGACGATGGCCACCAGCGCATCTGGGCAGGTCAGCTGGGACTTCTGCTCCTCGGGACCCATCTTCACACCTGGGCCTCCAGAATTAGCTCAGCGTTCCGCTTCCAGCCCCAAGGTTCCACTCCGAAGCATGAACTTTGTTTAGACATGTAGCACAACCTGCCTTTTCAACTAACACCTGCAAAGTAGGCTCAGAAAGGAAATGTCACTGATGCCGAAACTGCCAGCTCTCTGCTTGTTGAATAGTGATTGTTGATCTGTCACATAAGAAAAGAGAAGAGGTGAACCACCGACTAAGGGGTGTGCGTTGAGAATGTTCCCTGAGATTTTTGGAACTCTCTGGGTATGAGTAACTCATTCTATATATGAAACAGCATTGCCATTTACAGCTACTTAGATAGTATCAATTATAGTTCATTTGTATCTGTAGCCAATAATGTTATTTCAAAAGACCATTCCTGGAATATTGCACTGAGAATATGTGGCTTCTCTGAAAATACTAGAAAAATATTCCTTTGGTCGCTTAGTCTGAACTGAGTTAAATCATAGATTATACTGATAATTTATATATGATTTCTATTATAACTTATATAGTTATAAATCTTATATGTACTTAATAAATATATATCAGATAATTATAATTTGTAGTATGTTATCATTACATGTATTCTAATTAGCAAGTGCATAGAAAATATAATAATCACAAGAATATCTTCTGTTGAGTGCTTTCTGTGTTAGGTACCATGTCAAGCACTTTACATATGTAGTCCCAATAAGCTTCAAAAAAACCCAGTGCATATGTATTACTGTATTACCACCTTTTTCAAAATGAGGAAGCTGAGGAAAAGAATGTTAACTCACTCAAGATCATGTAGACAGAAAATGGCAGAGGCAGAGTTTGAACCCGGGTCTGTCATCAAAGATTATATTTTCAACCGGGCTTGGTGACTCAGCCTGTAATCCCGCGCCTTTGGGAGGCTGAGGTGAGTGGATTGCCTGAGCCCACGGGTTCGAGACCCGCTTGGGCAGGGAGACCTCATCTCTACAATAAATCAAAAAATTAGCCGGGCATGGTAGCGCGTGCCTGTAGTTCCAGCTACTTGGAAGGCTGAGGCAGAAGGATCGCCAGAGCCCAGCAGGTCGAGGCTGTGGTGGCCGGGAGCGGCCACTGCACTCCAGTCTGGGCGACAGAGTGAGACGCCAACTCAAAAAAAAAAAAAAAAGATTATATTTTCAGCTGCAGTCTCTACTGTCTCATAGTAAGTAGTGGCATATATATATATTAATACTGTTAAAATTATATAGTATAGGCCAGGCATGGTGGCTCAAGCCTATAATCCCAGCACTTTGGGAGGCTGAGGTGAGAGGATTGCCTGAGCCCATGGGTTCGAGACCAGCCTGGGCAACTTTGCAAGACTTCATCTCTACAATAAATCAGAAAATTAGTAGTAGTGCACACCTGTAGTTCTGGCTACTTGAAAGGCTAGGTGGAAGGATCGCTGGAGCCCGGCAGGTCAATGCTGGGGTGGCTGTAAGCATGCCACTGCACTCTAGCCTGGGCGACAGAGTGAGACTCCAAGTAAAAAAAAAAAAAAAAATTATATAGTACAATGTGTAAATAATTGCTACTGGATAGTGTTTTCTTTCTACATAAAATTATACATAATTTAACATGCAATTGTACATAGTATAAACTCAATAAATGCTGTATATGAAACAGCTTTGCCATGTACAGCTACTTACATAATATCAATTACAGTTATTTATAATTGTAACCAATAATGTTATCTCAAAAGGCCATTCCTGGAATGTTGCTTTGAGAGTGTGTGGCTTCTCTGAAAATACTATGTGATTACTTAGATACGGTGTTACAGGAAAAATGTAGGATACAAAATTATATATACATGATAGCAATTTTGTAAACAATATATACATATATCTTATATACATGCAAAAAATGGGAAGGAAGTGCCCATATCTTTCACAGAAATTATAATTGGATGGTTGGATTATAAGAGACTTTTCTTTCTTCTTGATCCTTGGGGCCAGATCAAGACACGGGACGGAGGCTGCTCCAGACAGGCCGGCCATTTGGCATCACTTCAAACTGGTGTTCTCTGAATTTTTGTTCTAAATTTATTGAGTGGGACAGGGAGAAATTAATTGCCTAGTTGTAAATATTGTGTACAAATACAGACTTGCTTCCTGATTCATTCCCACTGGCCAAAGTAGAATGCCTATTCTGGAGGAAAAAAAAACAAAAGCAAATTACGTCCCACTTTTGTGTGTGGCTCTTATTCTCTTTGTAAAATTGTAAACCCCACAATTTATTGGGAGACCTATTAGTTTAAAATGTAAACACTATTGCCTGATCCCATGGGCTCAAGACCCACCTGGAGAACTTGGCGAGACCTCATCTCTACAATAAATAAAAAATTAGCTGGGCGTGGTAGCGCACACCTGTAGTTCCGGCTGCTTGGAAGACTGAGGCGGAAGGATCGTCAGAGCCCAGCAAGTCGAGGTTGCGGTGGCCGGGAGCGGCCACTGCCCTCCAGCCTGGGCGACAGAGTGAGACTCCAACTCAAAAAAAAAAAAAAGAAAGAAAATGTAAACACTAAAATAAGTTACTCATTCATAGTCATATGTCAGGTGTAACTGGGGTTTCTGAATCTCAGCCGACTGCTGCATACATGGTACAAAAATACGTACAGAGAGAGACTGGTGGCAGTGGGAATAGTTTTGTTTGTTTGTTTGTTTGTTTATTATATTCCTGTCTTTCCTGTGTTTTGCTGTGTGACATAAGGGGTCCCATGGGGAACCCTGTGTTAACTGGCACCTCGTTTCCACTTGAATCCAGGCATGTCAGCACCCTTGCCCATTCTAGAAAAACTGGAAAATACACAAGAATGACTTTTTTTTTTTTTGAGTTGGAGTCTCATTCTGTCGCCCAGACTGGAGTGCAATGGCCACTCCCAGCCACCACAGCCTTGACCTGCTGGGCTCTGGCGATCCTTCCACCTCAGCCTTCCAAGTAGCTGGAACCACAGGCGCGCACTACCACGCCCAGCTAATTTTTGATTTATTGTAGAGATGAGGTCTCGTCAAGTTACCCAGGCGGGTCTCGAACCCACGGGTTCAGGCAATCCACTCACCTCGACCTCCCAAAGTGCTGGGATTACAGGCTGAGCCACCAAGCCCAGCCAAGAATGACTTTTCAAATGAGGAGGGGAAAGTTAAAATAGTATTTTTTACAAAGCCACAAAGAACAAGCACCTAAACCATCCCGTGAGCCTAAGTTTTCTAGGAGATGATGGCAGAAGCACAGTCACCTATCATCTGCTGGTGGCTGAAAAGAAAGCCCTTTGCAGAAAGATATTTAGGGCCAGGTGCGTGGCTCATGCCTGTAATCCTAGCACTTTGGGAGGCAGAGGCAAGAGTACAGCCTGAGCTTGGAGTTCAAGACCAGCCTAGACAACTTGACAAGACCTCATCTCTACAATAAATAAAAAAACTAGCCAGGTGGCGTGTACCTATGGTTCCAGGTACTAGGAATGCTGAGGCAGAAGAATCGCTGGAGCCCAGCTGGTCAAGGCTGCAGTGGCTGTGAGCATGCCACTGTACTCCAGCCTGTGTGACAAAGTGAGATTCCTACTTAAAATCAATAAAATAATAAAATAAAATAATTTCGGAGTTTGCTGGAGTTTGCAGCTTTTGTCTCTCTTGAGAAGCTGTGCACATCTCAGGTGAGATGGCCTGATGGAGCCCCACGGGAGTATTTTAAAGTTCTTGGAGTGAAAATGTCTCACATGTTCTTTTTGCTTCATACGGAAGCATGAATCTAAACAATAATAGACTGAAAGTGAATGAAATGGAATGGGCCAATGTGCTGTAACTGTGCAGGTAACGACTGGAGAACAAGTGACTGGGTTTAAGATGGTCTCCTTTAGTTGTTTTATTATTTTATTTTATTTTTTGAGTTGGAGTCTCACTCTGTTGCCCAGGCTGGAGTGCAGTGGCATACTCACGACCACCACAGCCTCGACCTGCTGGGCTCAGGTGATCCTTCTGCCTCAGCCTTCCAAGTAGCTGGAACTACCACCAAGTGCCACCATGCCCGGCTAATTTTTTTATTTATTGTAGAGATGAGGTCTTGCCAAGTTGCTGAGGCTAGTCTCGAACCCATGGGCTCGGGCAATCCTCTCACCTCAGCCTCCCAAAGTACTGGGATTGTAGGCATGAACCACTGCACCTGGCCAAGATGGTCTCCTTTAAACGTGTCTTTGAAGCAAAAGGAAACAAGCTGTAGGTTAGGGATATGCATGTAACAAAACTATCTAAAGCAGTGACTTTGTGCTAAATGGAAAATTCAGACAGTGGTTGTCTGGGCAAGGAGGAGGTAATGGCAGGGGAGGGAACACGGCTGAATGCAATGAGACTGGTGATTTCCTTCTTTAGTTGGGGGCTGGCTTAAAAAAAAACTTTATTGAGAGAATTCACAGACTGTATAATTCGCCTTTTTAAAGCCCCCTTGATCACAGCAACTTGTATGGATTTGGAGTCGATCATACTCAGTGATCTATCACAGAAACAAAGAACTGAATACCATGTGTTTTCACTCATAAGTGGACCCTAAGCAACTATCATAATACTATAAAAAAGGGTTTGGCAGTAGCGGGATACTGCGGGGGGTGGGGGGGTCCATAACATCAGTAAGGGTGCCTGATTCTAATCCAGGCAAAGTGAGGTCCGAGAGAGGCCCAAAACTGCACCTGTATCTAAACCATGTATGTACACAATCCTGACTTGGACCCCACAACTTTAAAATTAAACTACGAAAAACAAAGCCCCCTTGAATCCATAACTCACAAGATTTCAGCATATTCACAGATTTGTGTAAACATCACCATGACCCACTTTACATTCATCATGCCTGTACTATCAGCCGTCACTCCCCATCACCCCCCAGCGCCTCCTCCTCAGCCAGAGCCAACTACTAGTTTAAGTTCTGGCTATATGGATTTGCCTAGCTTGGATACTTCATAAAAATGGAATCAAGCCGGGCTCGGTGGCTCCCCCTGTAATCTCACGCCTTTGGGAGGCTGAGGTGAGTGGATTGCCTGAGCCCGCGGGTTTGAGACCAGCCTGGGCAACTTGGCGAGACCTCATCTCTACAATAAATCAAAAAATCAGCCGGGCGTGGTAGTGCATGCCTGTAATTCCGGCTACTCGGAAGGCTGAGGCGGAAGGATCGCCAGAGCCCAGCATGTCGAGGCTGCGGTGGTCGGGAGTGGCCACTGCACTCCAGTCTGGGCGACAGAGTGAGACTCCAACTCAAAAAAAAACAAAAAAGGAATCATGTGGTACACATTTGTGTGTGTGTGTGTGTGTGTGTGTGTGTGTGTGTGTGACTGATGCCTTTCACTTAGCATAGTGTTTTCAAGGTTCATCCATGCTACAATGTGTATTAGTGATTCATTCCTTTCTATGGCTGGATAATATCCCATTATATGGATAGACCACCTCTGAGTTACTCATTTATTAGTTGATAGATCTTTGAGTTTCTTCCCTACTTCACAGCATTATGATAATGCTGCTATGAATATTCAAGTACAAGTTTTAATGTGAACATATGTTTTCGTTTCTCTTAGGCATATACCTTGGAGTAGAATTACTGGGTCATGTGGAAACTCTGTGTTTAATAGTCTTTTGAGGAATGGCCAAACTGTGTTTCAAGCAGCTGTACCATCTTGCATTCTTACCAGCAGTGTATCAGGGTTTCTGTTTCTCCCCATCTTCACTGACACTTGTTATTATCTGTCTTATGTTAGCAATCCTGGTGGATATGAAGTGGTGTCTCATTGTGGTTTTGATTTGCATTTCCCTGGTGTTTAATGATTTAAGCATCTTTTCATGTGCTTATTGACCATTCATATATCTTCTTTGAGGATTCTCTATTCACTTTTTAATCTATTTGTTTGTCTTTTTATTACTGAATTGGAAGAGTTATTTGTATTTTCTGGATACAAGTCCCTTATCAGATATATAAGTATTTTCTCCCTTATATATCTGACGGTATCTTTTCTGGTTTTTGATGGTGTCCTTCGAGGCACAAAAGTTTTTCATTTCGGTGAAGTTCAATTTTCTTTCAACTTTTCTTTTGTCATTTTGTGCGTCCGGTGATATATCTAAGAAGACTTTACCTAACCCAATGTCACAAAGACTTTCTCTGACGACTTCTAAGAGTTTTATAGTTTTAGTTTTTACATCTAGATCTGAGCCATTTGGAGTTGACCTTGTATATGGTGTAAGGAAGGGTCCAACTTTGTTCTTTTGCTGTGTGGATGTCCATTTGTTGACATGAATATTTTCCCATATTGAACTGACTTGGCACCCTTGTCAAAAATCAGTTGCTAATGAAGGTGAGAGTTTACTTCTGGACTCTTAATTATATGTCATTGAACTATATGTTTATCCATATGCCACACTATATTGATTATTGTAGCTTTTGTAAAAAGTTTTGAAATTAAGAAGTGTGAGTTCTTCAGCTGTGTCTTCTTTTTCAGGACTGTTTTGGCTATTCTTGTTATCTTGCAATTTGAATTTTAGGATCAGCTTGAAAGTTTCAGGGGAAAAAAAAGCCAAGTGGGATTTTGATAGGGCTTATACTGAACCTGTAGATTAATTTGGGGAGCATTGTCATCTTAACAGTGTAAAGTTTTCCAGCTAGGTGTGATGATAGGCGCTCTCCCCTACTCTGGAGGCTGAGGCTGGAGGATTGCTTGAGCCCAGGAGCTATAATCATGCCTGTAAATAACCACCGCACTACAGCTTGGGCATTGTAGTGAGGTTTATCTCTTAAAAAAAAAAAAAAGTCTTCCAATTCCTAAATAGGTAATGTCTTTCAATTTATTTAGATTTTCTTTAATTTTTGACAATATTTTGTAGTTTTCAGAGCATAAATCTTATATTTCTTTCTTTCTTTTTTCCCCTGAGTTGGAGTCTCACTCTGTCACCAGGCTGGAGTACAGTGGCATGCTCACAGCCACCGCAGCCTCGATATGCTAGGCTCGGGTGATCCTTCCACCTCAGCCTTCCAAGTAGCTGGAGCCACAGGCATGCACCACCATGGCTAACTTTTAAAAATTTATTGTAGAGATGAGATCTCGCCATGTTGTCCAGGCTGAACTCAAGGGCTCAGGCAGTTCACTCCCCTCTGCCTCCCAAAGTGCTAAAATTACAGGCATGGACCACCACACCCAGCTTACCTTTCTTTTGTTAAATTTGTTCCTAAGTTTTTTTGGGGTTTTTTTTTTTGTGGTTGTTGTTTGAGTCAGAGTCTCACTCTGTCACTCAGGCCAGAGTACAGTGGCATGCTTACCTGAGCAGCCTCCATGTGCTGGGCTCAGGTAATCCTTCCACCTCAGCTTTCCAAATTATAGGCATGCACCACCACACCCAGCTAATTTCTTTATTTTTTATAGAGATGAGATCTCACTGTGTTTCCCAAACTGTTCTCAAACTCCTGGCTCAAGCAATCTTCTCACCTCAGCTTCCAACAGTGCTAGGATTACAGGCATGAGCAACCACACCTTGCCTCATTCTTATTTCTGTAGGTACTGATGTCACCTCTTTCACTCCCAATTTTGGTAATTTGTCTTTTCTCCTTTTTTCTTGGTTAGTCTAGCTAAAGATTTGTCAATTTGTTTATCCTTTCTCTTACTAATGGCTTCTTGGGTGATTTTAAAATTGTACTATCTGAGTTACATGTACATTACATATAATCTGTTGTATATATAAAATATTGCAGAGTAAAATTGGAAAAGAAAGAAAAAAGGAATCATGGTACAGTTAATTGTCTTAGGAAACTTGCTAGGACCATAAATCCCCTATTTGAGTTTCACACTGATTATCTTCTTCTTCAAATAAACTAACTTCTAAATTCTTTATGATTCCTTTTTTCTTTTTCTTTTCTTTCTTTTTCTTTTTTTTTTTTTTTTTTTGAGTCAGACTCTCAATCAGTTGCAAAGGCTGGAGAGCAGTGGCATGCTCATGGCCACTGCAGCATCAACCTGCTGGGCTCAGGAAATCCTCTGCCTCAGTCTTCCAAGTAGCTGGAACTACAGGCATGCATTACCATGCCTGGCTTATTTTTTGATTTATTGTAGAGATGAGGTCTCACCAAGTTGTCCAAACTGGTCTCGAAACCCAGGGCACAGGCAATCCTCTCTCCTTGGCTCCCCAAAATGCTGGGATTACACATGTAATCCACCACACTCAACCATGATTCCATCTTTAAAATGAAACTAATATCTGCTTCACAGTCAAGGCAGTAATTGATACACTGTGAGATCCTTAGGTGAAAGGTGATCAATTGAAGTAGTGTTCATGCCAGTGCTTGTGAAGTATTCATGCCAGTATTGACAAATTTGATCCTGTATTAGGGTTATCATAACAAAGTACCACAAACTGGGTAGCTTACAAACATAGAAATTGATTCTCTTACAGAAGTCTGAAATCAAGTTTTTGACAGGACCTTGCTCCCTATGAAAGCTGTAGGGGAGAATGCTTCTTTGCCCCTTCTGGCTTCTGGTGGTTGCCAGCAACCCTTGGCATTTCTTGGCTTAAGGCCGTATCACTCTAATTTCTGCCTCACATGGCCATCTTCTCCCTGTGTGTCTGTTTTCTCTTCTTATAAGGACACCAGTCATAATGGATAAAAGGCCCACGCTATTCCAGTGTGACCTCATCTTAACTAATTATGTCTGCAATGACCCTATTTCAAACAAGATTATATTCTGAGGTCCTGGGGGTTAGGACTTCAACATATCTTTCTTGGTGGCCATAATTCAATCCATAACAGACATGTCCTAAGCTAACTGTGAACATTTGTCTGTTACTCTTCAATTTTTAGAAATATATCCAACTGTCTTTTCTATTTACCATGGTCTCTTGTTCTTTTAAATCTTTTCCCTAGATTGATGATATGCTTAACGAAATCAAATTTAGTGAGTATGTGGACACTGGAAAGCTAATTGACAAGATCAACTTGCCAGATTTCCTCAAGGTTTACCTTAATCACAGGCCCCCTTTTGGTAACACCATGAGAAGCATCCACCAGAGCTTTGACGTTCTTGGTTACACCAATTCAAAAGGAGAAAAGGCTATTCGAAGAGAGGATTTCCTGAAACTGCTCCTAACTAAAGGTAAACACAAAACCAGGGTTATCTGGTAGAACCCTTTGGTTATTTCCAAGGACGAGAACCAAGTTTAGGGAGACAGATCCCTGGAACATCCATCTTTCATGAAAGAAGTGGCTTGACAGGGTGTCAGCCATGAGGGATGTCACTTCCCATCCCACATAACTGGCAAGGATGAGCCAAGGAAAGGATCTGGGCCTGGAAACCAGAAGAAGGCAACTTACATTCATCTTCTTGAAACTCTACAAGACTTAGTGTCCTCACTTATAAAACAGGAATAAAAATGCCACCCTGTTGGTTTCCCAGGGCTGTCATAGGATTGGGAGGCATTTGCGAAATGTAACCACGGCAGAGTAAACTTTTTTACTTTTTTCTTTTGAGTTGGAGTCTCACTCTGTCGCCCAGACTGGAGTGCAGTGGCCGCTCCCGGCCACCGCAGCCTCCACCTGCTGGGCTCCAGCGATCCTTCCGCCTCAGCCTTCCGAGTAGCTGGAACTACAGGCACACGCTACCACACCCGGCTAATTTTTTTATTTACTGTAGAGATGAGGTCTCGCCTGCCCAGGCGGGTCTTGAACCCCGTGGGCTCAGGCAATCCACTCACCTCAGCCTCCCAAGGTGCGGGATTACAGACTGAGCCACTGAGCCTGGCTAACTTTTTTACTTTTACCGATGATTTTCTTCATTATTGTATGTAGGAAGTCAAGTAAGTGTTCTCTGTGGATGTCATTTTCATCTTAGACTGGGTGGTTCTGATACGAGGGAATGTGAAATCAGGCTGAACCCAGTCTCATCAGCAAGTTGACTCATTTCTCTATTCAAGGCCCAACATAGATTCCCTTGCTGGAGGACCATTTTGCAGACAAGATTGGGCTGGTTCAGGGTGGTGTGGCCATAGATGGGAGGACCCTTTGTTTTGTCTTGTTTGAATCGGAGTCTCACTCTGTCACCCAGGCTGGAGTGCAGTGGGACATTCACGGCCACCACAGCCTCCACCTGCTGGATTCAGGCAATCCTTCTGCCTCAGCCTTCCAAGTAACTGAACCTATAGGCACGTGCTACAATACCATGCCTGGCTTATTTTTTTGATTTATTGTAGAGATGAGAGCTCACCAAGTTGCCCAGGCTGGTCTTGCACCTCTCAGCTTAGGCACTCCTCTTGCCTCAGCCTCCCAAAGTGCTGAGATTACAGGCTTGAGCCACTGTGCCCGGGCTTAGGAACCTTTCTAATACCCCATAAGAAAGTATATGTGACAGTATTATGGGACTCTCTTGGTCGTTTTTGTGTCTAAAGGAAAGAAAAGAGTGAAATAATTCTCTTTAAGACCTCTGAACAATAACTCTAAGTCCCGACACTGCGTGTGGCCCCAAGAGCTAAAGAGCCACCCTTTTACCTTTTGGTACCCAGGTGAGCACATGACGGAAGAGGAGATGCTGGACTGCTTTGCTACACTGTTTGGTCTGAATTCTGAGGACTGGAAATCCGAGCCTGCAAGCTCCTCTGTCAAAGGTTCTGTGGCTGGCTGGGTCTGGGCATGTAGCTGCGGCTCAATGATTTGTTGTAGACTTAAGTGCATGTATTTCTCCTGACTGGGGCAAGCCAGTCTCCTTAAGACTGTTCATACAAAAAAGCATGTCTGTTGGGAATTCCACATGAATGAGTTATGAAAAGACCAGCAAGCGGTGGTTATGTCAAAGAGATGGGGCTTTTGTTTCCATGCTCTGCTCCCTTGGTGTCTTCTGGTCTTGTTTTTCCCTTTATCCCAGTGACCTGTCATCTTTCTGGCTTGGGTGGGTGAATACTGGTCACCAGGAGAGGGTGCAATTTGGCAGCTGTTTCAAAAGCAGAGATGAGTCAAAGGAGCCTTGGAAGAGAGGATAGCAGCTTGGCGCGGGCAGCACAAGCCTGGCTTCAAGCTGCCAGATTTGAAAATGTCTAGTGATAGCCAGGCACCGTGGCTCACACCTGTAATCCCAGCACTTTGGGAAGCAGAGGTGAGGGGATTGCCTGAGCCTAGAGGTTTGAGACCAGCCTGGGCAACTTGGCAAGACCTCATATCTAAAAAAAAAAAAAAAAAAAGGAAAAAATAGGAAAATGTTTAGTGATAGTCCTCCTCTTCCCTCCTCTGTAGACTGTAGATTGTTCACCTTCTTTTACCCTAACTGGGCCTGAAGTTCGGGCTATGAATTCCAGTGCAGGAGGACCCAGTCCAAACAGCGAAGGGCCTGCGTGTGTGGGAGCATCTCCCAGACAGGCCTCATGCATCCAGAGTGTCATCAGAGCCACCACCATGACTGGGACTGGAGGCCAGTGCAAGGCCCCCTTGCTGGTCTCCCTTCTCCCTCTCCTTTCGTCATCCATTCCCTGTGTCAAATTTTTAAAAGTTCCTGAACTCAGATCATTCTAGACTCTAGTATCTGATGGGTCATTTCCAACCTGCAAGTCTCCCTACCCCACTCCTGTGTGCACTTCAGACCTCAGAATGTCACTTTCCCAATTGTTTCATACTTATACGTTGTGTTCCCAGCCATCTTGAAATAGTAAAATCAGAGATACCGTGTGAGTAGGCTTTCCAGTGAGGTTTGTAGAGAGTCCATTAACAAGGCTCCGTGCCGTCAAGGAGGAATTTTAACCAGTCTCCACCCAGGAGTTTCCAAGGGATCAAAGCCAAACCCTAGCACAAAACACCCCTTGCTTCTGTTTAGTAGCATTTCCTTGTGTTTTGGAAAAGGCTTTTGAGCTAGAAATCTAATCATCATGAAGGCATTTGGTTTTATTTTCTTGTTTGGCTAGGTTCAAAAATCTGCCTCGAAGAAGAACTTCCTGAAGAAATCACCGCAGAAATATTCACAACCGAAATTCTTGGCTTAACCATTTCAGAAGATTCCAAACAGGATGGTCAGTGAAGTCATAAGAAATGTTTTTTCTGTATTTCCCTACCCCACTCTTATCTTTAGAACATGTAGACATTAAAAGCAAATTTCTGTTAAGCCATGGAATTCACAGAGTTGGACATTCCACTGCTTCTGAAATAGGGAAAGGAGTGGCGGCGAGAAAAACACCAGCAGCTGGACCCCAAGGGTGGCTGGACACTCAGGTCTGCCTGGAGAGGGGTTTGCACAGGACCCAAAGGGGCGAGGTCTCTGGGGGTCGAGGAGCCTTCAGCCCGCAGCAGGCCTTCGTGACATGTGTGATCCCGGGAAATGATGGTCAGTGTGGCCCTTTTCCCAGAGGGTGGCCCAGGCCCTCAGCCTAGTAAGGCCAAGTGTGGGTCACCCCTGCCTGCTATTAGGCCGGGGTGGGGGTGCTGGGTACGCTGGGCTTCTGAGAGTCCCTGATTGTGGCTTCTTGTCAGCAAAACACAAGCGTTGAGTGTGGCCGTTATGAAGAGCATCGCTGGCCAAGCCGAACCCCGGAGGCAACTGCCTGTGAGAATGCAAAAGCGCCCACAGGCCGGCATGTGCTACATGTGGGCCAGAAACCACATGCAGCCCTGTCCCCAGAGGCCAGAGCCTCCTGGCATAGCACCGTCCCCAACACAGTTGACTCACTGCCTCAAACTTTGCTGGCTGCAAAGCACGTAGCAAAGACGGGGCCCGTCCCCCAGCCCGGGGAACCTTCAGGGGATGTTACTAAGTTTACAGTGGTGTTTTGACCTTGAAAACAGCCTGGTATCGTGATATGAACAGATGAAAGTGATGGTTTGGTCTGAGAGTTGTGTCACCAGTTCTGAGGTCTCACTCAGGACATGTGCTTAGTCCAACACACTCCCACCAAGCCAGCTTCTTCCCCAGAGAAACTAGCACCCACGATCACATTTCTGTTGCACTTAGAGCGCCTTTCTCCTAAGGAGTGGTCTATGGAAGGGAAGCGGAGTAGTGAGCACATCCTTACCTGCACGAAACTCCCCACCCCTCCACCTTCCCCACCCCCCCCTGCATCACAGGGTGGCCCCTTGAAAATGTGAGAGTCTTTGGAACACCCTGGAACGTGGAACAGAAACGTCTGCCCCAACCAGGCTGTGTCACTGTGACCTTGGGGCAGACGGCATGGGCCAAGGTTCTGCCGGCGCCAGCTTGTCAGTGCATGTCACCGAGGCTTTGCAACCTAGTTTACATTGTGTTCTTTCTAAAATAACACAAAAAGAAAAACAAGCTTTGTGAATCAATTTTGCAGCTGTTAAGGATTTAAGAGCCATATTATAAAGCCAGTTAAACAGTTCCTGGGGACATTTTAGGGAACGGGAAACTGAAATGAGACTTCTTGTTCTCTTTAAAAAATAACTCAGAATTGCATGCAGTCTGGACACAATCAGAGGCTTCTTTCCTGAAATTCAGGGCCCCTTGATCTCATTCTGATCCACTGCATGTGTTGGAATAGTTGTCTTGGGCAGAACTGACCAGTGACCGGCGAGACCTACTGTGTCTGGGCCAGTGATCTGGGGCCACTGTGACACGCAGGCTGACGTGCGTTCTCTGTGCTGAGCTGCCTTCCTGCATCTCTCTTTGATTCATAGAGGAGGAAGGTGGAGGGCCTGGTTATGGTTGTTTAACCAGGAGGCCAGAATGGCCATAGATGGCAGGGTTGGTGTCAGGAGTCTTCCCAGCCCGTGCTCAGCCTGCCAGGGGAACTCCTTCTCTCCCTGGGACCTTTTTCTGCAGATGTTTTCATTTTGTTGTCTCTCAACTTACTTGACAAGGCAGGGATGCCAGTGCATCCCTTTCAGGCCCCACAGGGGCCGGCCCAGCCTGGTGGCCACACGGATGGAGAAGAGGTAGGGCATCCAAGGCCTGGTCTGGGAAGAGGGCAGGGCCAGCCACAGAGAGCTCAGCGTCCTCAGCAGTGGGGACAGCAAAGCAATGACAACAAAGGGACAGCAAAGACAGAAGACAGCGTGTAGAACTTGAGCATGACAACAGGGACAAAACACTGGACACCTTTGGGTAAAGGCACACTGTGATATTTCTTTGAAAAAAGAATCCTTGTAATCCCAGCACTTTAGGAGGTGAAGGCGAGAGGATTGCCTGAGCTCAGGGGTTCAAGACCAGCCTGGGCATCTTGGCGAGACCTCGTCTCTACAATAAATAAAAAATTAGGCCGGGGGCTCGGTAGCTCAGCCTGTAATCCCGCACTTTGGGAGGCCGAGGTGAGTGAATTGCCTGAGCCCGTGTGTTCGAGACCCGCCCGGGCAACTTAGCGAGACCTCATCTCTACAATAAATCAAAAATCAGCCAGGCATGGTAGCACGTGCCTGTAGTTCCGGCTACCTGGAAGGCTGAGGCGGAAGGATCGCCAGAGCCCAGCAGGTCGAGGCTGCAATGGCCGGGAGCGGCCACTGCACTCCAGTCTGGGCGACAGAGTGAGACTCTAACTCAAAATAAATAAATAAATAAATAAAAATTAAAATTAAAAATTAGCTGGGCGTGGTGGTGCACGACTGTAGTTCCAGCTACTTGGACGACTGAAGTGGAAGGGTCGCCTGAGCCTAGCAGATCAAGGGTGCAGTGGCCATAGTGTGCCACCACACTTAAACCAGGGTGACAGAGTGAGACGCCTACTCAAAAAAAAAAAAAAAAGAATCCTGCTGGGCATGATAGTTCACATCTGTAATCCCAGCAGTTTGGGAGGCTGAGGTGAGAGGATTGCCTGAACCCAGGGGTTTGAGACCAGCATGGACAACTTGGTGAGACCTTGATTCTACAGTAAATCAAAAAATTATCCGGGCATGGTGGTGCACACCTGTAGTTCCAGCTTCTTGGAAGGCTGAGCTGGAAGGATCACCTGAGCCCAGCGGGTCGAGGCTGCTGTGGCCATGAGCGTGTCACTATACTCCAGCCTGGGTGACAGAGTAAGACTCAGACACAAAAAAGAAAAGAGAAAAGAATCCTGTGTGCTTTAGGTGGTGCCTCTGGCTCGCTGGCCTATACATCCTGATTTGGCACTTCTAGGTCAGGAATCCTGGAGTCCACTACAGCCCCTACTGTCCTCCAAGCCCCCAGGCCCTCCCGAGCCCAGGCCCTCCCGAGTTGGTGAGTGCCTGGTTTACACAGTGTCTGCTCTGGCCGCCCAGGTCTTGGCTGGGCTCCTGTTCTGCTTCTGCCCCTTAATAGCCACCTGTGTGCCCTTGGGTGTGGCTAAGCTCTTAAACCTCAGTTTCCTCCTGGCACAGCTCCTGGCTGGTTGTGAGGATTAAAAGAGACGGTGCGAGGAAGGCGCCATTGGCGCAGGGTAGTGCTCAGAATATGACGGCAGCTATTATTATCCCAGGCAGAAACTGTGCCTGAGAAGTGGGAAGACATTTGGTGAGAATTAACCTCTCCCAGCCCCAGAGTTTGAGTGAGAGTTAGCATCCGCACACTTCAGGTCTCTCCTAGTTTTGACAATGGGTCCTCAACAGATATTTCTGGAATGAGGAATGAACGAACATGAAACCTCAGTGCTCTTTGAATAGCTGGTTTAGCTTTGGGATTAAGGGGCCGTCAGGTCCTTGTGGCCCTCAACATCAGGGTGGGCAGATGTTCTCTGTCAGGGGCCAGAGAGTAGACACTGCGACTCCCCAGCCCTGCTGTTGCACGCAGAGGCCACCAGAGATAGCACAGAGAAGAATGCTGTGGCTGTGTCCCAATTCAGCTTCACCTACGGACACAGGCGTTTGGATTTCATGATCATTTCCATGTATCAGGGGATAGTCTTCTTTCGACCTTTTTTCCAACCATTTAAAAAATGTGAGGCCAGGTGCGGTGGCTCATGCTTGCAATCCCAGCACTTTGGGAGGCTGAGGCAGGAGGATCACTTGAGGACAGGAGTTTGAGAACAGCCTGGGCAACATAGCGAGACGAGGCCTCTTCTCCACCAAAAAATCAAAAGTTAGCCAGATGTGGTACCACGCGCCTGTAGTCCCAGCTGCTTGAGAGGTTGAGGTAGACGGATCACCTAAGCACAGCTGCAGTGAGCCGTGATTGTGCCACTGCACTCCAGCCTGGGTGACAGAGTGAGACTCCAACTCAGAAAAAGAGGAAACTCATCCTTAGGCCTTGCAAATGCAGGCAGCCAGCTGGATTTGTCCTGCAGGCTAGAATTCACCCACCCCACTCTACCTTGTAGGCCACTGCTACTCACTCTAGCAGATTTCGACAAATACAAGTCTGTACAAAAGAACTGACCAGCACTCTTTCAAAAATGTCAAGGTCATGACAGACAAAGAAAGACTGAGAAACCCTCACAGACCAGAGAAGATGAGGGAGACGTAACAAAATGCAATTTGGACACCAAGATTTGTTCCTGAAACAGAAGGAGGACATAGGGAAAAATTAGTGACATTCAAATAAAGTTTGTCATTAATAGTATTGCACCGGGTCAGGCGCAGTGACTCACGCCTGTAATCTCAGCACTTTGGGAGGCCAAGGTGAGAGGACTGCCTGAGCCCACGGGTTGGAGACCAACCTGGGCAACTTGGCGAGACCTCGTCTCTACAATAAATCAAAAGACTAGCCAGGTGTAGTGGTGCATGCCTGTAGTCCCAGCTACTTGGAAGGCTGACATGGAAGGATCGCCTGAGCCCAGCAGGCCAAGGCTGCGGTGGCTGTGAGCATGCCACTGCACTCCTCCAGGCTGGGCACAGAGTGAGACTCTAACTGAAAAAAAAAATAGTGTTGCATCAATGTTGATTTCTCCCTCTTTCTCTCTCTCTCTCTCTCTCTCTCTCTCTCTCTCTCTCTCGCTCTTGCTCTCGCTCTCAGGCTCACGCTCTCTCTCTGAGACAGGGCTTCACTCTTTTGTGACTCAGGCTAGAGTGCAATGGCACAATCATGGATCACTGCAGCCTCAAACTCCTGGCTCAAGTGATTCTCCTGCCTCAGCCTTCTGAGTAGCTAGGACTACTGCACTTGTCTAATACTTCTACTTTTTTCTTTCATAGAGGTGGGGTCCTCCTTTGTTGCCCAGGCTGGTCTCAAACTCCTGGCCTTAAACAATCATTCCTAGCTGGGTGTGGTAGCACACACCTGTAGTTCTGGCTACTTGGAAGGCTGAGGTGGAAGGATCGCTGGAGCCCAGCAAGTCGAGGGTGTGGTGGCTGGGAGCGGCCACTGCACTCCAGTCTGGGCGACAGAGTGAACTCCAACTCAAAAGCAAAACAAAACAAAACAAAAAACCAATCATCCTACCTTGGCCTCCCAAAGTGCTGGGATTACAGGTGTGAGCCACCACGCCTGGCCTAGATTTCTGAGTTACAATGAATATATCATGGTTGTATATGTTCACATTAGGGAAGCTGGGCCATGGGCTTGTGGGGATTCTGTGCTGTGTTGGCAACTCTTCTGTAAATCTGAAATTGTTTCAAAATAATACCTGAAGGAACTCAAAGCATTCTACAAAAAAGATACTTGCACATGCATGTTTATTGTAGCACTATCCATAATAGCAAAAACATGGACTCAACCCTGCTGTCCATCGAAAGTGGGCTGCGTAAAGAAAATGTGGTACATTTAACGATGGACACTATGCAGCCACAAAGAACAAAATCATGTCCTTCACAGCAACTTGATGGATTTAGAGTCCATCATACTCAGTGATCTGTCACAGCAACAAAGAACTAAGTACCACATGTTCTCACTCACAAGTGGGTCCTGAACGTTTATCACAATACTTCAAGAGAGGGATTGGTAGTCGCAGGACACTGCCGGGGACCACATAACATCACTAAGGGTACCTGATCCTAAACCAGGGTTAGTGAGGACCAGTGGGAGGCCCAAACTTCACCTGCATGTAGACCACTTGTGATCTAATCCTGACTTGTATCCCACATCTTCTTCAATAAAGAAAAAAAACCTTTTAAAAAATGAAATCCAGCTGGGCTCGGTGGCTCAGCCTGTAATCCCGCGCCTTTGGGAGGCTGAGGTGAGTGGATTGCCTGAGCCCGCGGGTTCGAGACCCGCCTGGGCAGCGAGACCTCATCTCTACAATAAATTAAAAATCAGCCGGGCGTGGTAGCGCATGCCTGTAATTCCGGCTACTGGGAAGGCTGAGGCGGAAGGTCGAGGCTGCGGTGGCCGGGAGCGGCCACTGCACTCCAGTCTGGGCGACAGAGTGAGACTCCAACTAAAAAAAAAAAAAGAAATCCGTACTCCCTTTCTGACTCGGTCACCCGAGTTGCTTCCACGACCCCCCTGTGCCTTTCGTTTTTGATCAGATGCTGCTGAAGCAGTCGGTGCCCACTGCACCTGGGTCCCCTCGCCGTCTGTCCTGTGCAGTCCCAGCCCTCTGCCATGCTCCGAGGTGATGCAAACAAAAAGGTCTTTTTTAAAACATCTGTGTCCTCCAGTTGTGGCTGCCTGAGACGCTGGTGTTTTCAGCTCGAGCATGTTCTTTAGGGATTTGGCCCGCAGTTCCCCTGCGGGCAGCTATTTCAAAATTGACTGTAATAAATAGATGCCAGGCCCTGGGAATCAACAGCAAGTTGCCACCCTGCTCATATGTCATGCAACCACCCTCTGCTTGCTTAGCTTGAAGGAATATTTTTTTTTTAAAAAGAAAGAAAAACCAGTTGATGCAACATTCGTCAACAGCAGCGCAATGCTGACTGCTGAGACAGTTAGTGGATCTCAGCGCCTGGTAGCTCGTGTTCTGAGCATGCGAGGCTTGGGGAGGTCACGGTGGGCTTTTATCAGACCAGGTGAGAGGTGTCAGACCCAGGAAGATCATTGTCTGCTGGCATTACTGCCCTTCCTGAGAGTCTGAACTCACGAGTGGTGCTGGGAGGTGAGGGTGGGGATGTTCAGCACCCATGTGACCCTCACATGAGAAGGGATGAACCCTTGCTTACTGATCCGCCCCCCCATATACTCTTGTTTGGTTGGTTGGAAGTCACAAAACACATCAATAGGGGTGGGCATGCTGGCTCACATCTGTAATCCCAGCACTTTGGAGACAGAGGCGGGAGGATCGTTTGAACCCAGGCGTTCAAGACCAGTCTGGGCAACATAGTAAGACCTTGTCTCTACAAAAAGTTAAAAAATTAGCCAGTCATGGTGGTGCGTGCCTATAATCCCAGCTTCTCAGGAGACTGAGGCAGAAAGATCACCTGAGCCCAGGAGGTCAAGGCTGCAGTGAGCTGGGATCGTGCCACTGCACTCCAGCCCAGACGACAGTGAGACCCCGACTCAAAAAAAAAAAGCGTATGGTGTGACCATGTGCTCTTTGAGCTATGGCTGTCGCCTTGCTTCCTGGCTTTGGTCCCCTCCCCCACCTTGGGGAGGTGAATCTTCTCTCCCTTCTCTTTCTCTCTCTAATTTACTTTTAAATAAACTCATTTTTAAATCTAAAAAAAAAGTGTAGCCAGGCTCGGTGGCTCAGCCTGTAATCCCGCTCTTTGGGAGGCCAAGGTGAGTGAATTGCCTGAGCCCACGGGTTCGAGACCCGCCTGGGCAACTTGGCGAGACCTCATCTCTACAATAAATCAAAAAATTAGCCGGGCGTGGTAGCACATGCCTGTAGTTCCAGCTACTTGGAAGTCTGAGGCGGAAGGATCGCCAGAGCCCAGCAGGTCGAGGCTGCGGTGGCCGGGTGGGAGACAGCATGAGATGTTAAAGGAACCCCAAGTCAATTTGAGGGGACACTGGGGGCTGGGGCAGGGAGCAATCCAGAGGGGGCAGTGATCAGGCTGTGGGTGGCGCTCAATCAAGGATCTTAAAGCGGATTCAGGGGACGGGAGAGGTAGGGTCTCTTAGAGGCACGGGCCTGGTGGTGGGCAGGAGGGGCGGCCGGGGAGGACGCGGTCTCACCAAATTGCCCCGGCTGGTTCAGGCGAAAGCGATGAACGGCACATTCAGGAAGCAGAAGAAAGACGAGGCCGGGCGTGGTGGCTCAGCCTGTAATCCCAGCACTTTGGGAGGCTGAGGCGAGCGGATTGCCTGAGCCCGCGGGTTCGAGACCTACCCAAGCAACTTGGGGAGACCTCGTCTCTACAATAAATTTAAAAAAAAAAGAGAAAGATGAAAGACGATGACGTGCAGCTGGAAGGTGGTTCAGTCATGATCTTTGCAGCAACAGACATTGGCTCTGGCTAGCCTAAGTGGAGAGGGATTTTATTTGAAAGCTGTCAGGTAACTCTCAGAATCCATGGAGAGACTGGAGAAGTCAGCTCTGAAGACGAGCCGGGATTAAGGAAGGTCAGGACGCCAAGGGTATAGCCCCCACTGGACACCCAATCCTCCGGTCCTCCCTGGCTCTCCAGAGGCCACTTCTGCCATAAGTCATTTCTCCATGGCCCCTGCCTTCCTCAAAAGTCAAAGTCAAGTGGCTGGGTGCAATGGCTCCGCCTGTAATCCCAGCACTTTGGGAGGCCGAGGCGAGAGGATCGCCTGAGCCCGGGGGTTCAAGACCAGCCTGGGCAACTTGGTGAGACCTCTTCTCTAAAATAAATCACAAAAACTAGCCGGGCGTGGTAGTGTGCGTCTATAGTTCCAGCTACTTGGAAGGCAGAGGCAGAAGGATCACCTAAGCCCAGCTGGTCAAGGCTGCGGTAACTGTGAGTGTGCCACTGCACTCCAGCCTGAGTGACAGAGTGCGGCTCCAACTCAAAAAAAAAAAAAAATCAAAATCAAAACTGAGATGTGATGCCACTTTACTTCCACTAGGATGGTTAAAATTTAAAAAGACAGTAACAAGTGTTGGTGAGGACGTGGACCAATTTCCGAATGACTGGTAAAAATGCGTTTTGGTGTGGATGCTTTGGAAGGCAGTTTAACAGTTCCTCAAAATGTTAAACATAGAATTACCATATGATTCCCTCCCCTACCCTAGAGAAAGAAAACCATCCATCCACTCAAAAACCTGTACACTAATGTTCATACAGCAACATTATTCATAATAGCCAAAAGGTAGAAACAGCCCAATGTCCATCAATGAATGGATGGATAAACTGTGGTATATCTATATGATGGAATATTGTTCAACTATAAGAAGATATGAAGTAGGCCACTAAAGCAGTGGTGTGCCTAAGCTCTGGTGTGTCCACGTGGCTCTGTGAGTTATGGCCACCATGTTTTCTTAGCTTTAGCCCCCTCCCCTACCTTGGGGAGGTGAGGTGAATCTCTCCTCTCCCTCCCTCTCCCTCTCTCCCCTCTCTCTCCAACTTACTTCCTAAATAAACTTTGCTGAAAAAAAAAATTTTTTTTTTGTCAGAGTCTCACTCTGTTGCCCAGGCTGGAGTATAGTGGCACGCCCATGGACACCGCAGCCTCAATCTGCTGGGCTCAGGGGATCCTTCCACCTCAGCCTTCCAAGTAGCTGGAACCACAGGCATGCACCATCACACCCAGCTGATTTTTTGATTTACTGCAGAGAAGGGGTTTTGCCATGTTACCCAGGCTGGTCTCGAACCCCTGAGCTCAGGCAATCCTCTCGCCTTGGCCTCCAAAAGTGCTGGGATTACAAGCATGAGCCACTGCACCCGGCTGAAAACTTTTAAAAAAATAAAAAAGAAGTATTAATACATGCTACAATATGGATGGTCCTTGAAAACATGCTAAGTGAAAAAAGCCAGACACAAAAGGCGACAAGTTGTACAACTCCATTTATGCGAATAAGTGAATCCATAGAGACAGAGACTGGATTAGTGGTTGCCATAGGGAAGGGAGAGGAAAGAGTGACTGCTTGATGGGTACAAAGTTTCTTTCATGGATGATGAAAACTTTCTAAAATTGTGGTAACAGTTACATAACTCTGAATATACTAAAAAACACTGAATTATATACATTAAAGGGATGAGTTCTATGGTACATAAATCATAGCTCAATAAAACTATGATTTTAAGAAATCAACAGGGCTGGATGTGGTGGCTCATGCCTGTAATCCCAGTACTTTAGGAGATTGAGGCGGGAGGATTGCTTGAGGCCGGGAGTTTGAGACCAGCCTGGGCAACATAGTGAGACCATATCTTTTAAAAAATAAACAAACATAGCCAGGTGCAGTGACTCACACCTGTAATCCCAGCACTTTGGGAGGTGGAGACGAGAGGACTCCACATGGTGGAGACCTTGTCTCTATAATAAACATGGTGAGACCATGTGGCTCTGTGAGCTATGGCCACCATGTTTTCTTAGCTTTAGCCCCCTCCTCTACCTTGGGGAGGTGAGACCTTGTCATGGTCTCATGGTGAGACATGGTGAGAACTTGTCTGTAAAATAAATAAAAAAAATTAGCCAGGCGTGGTGGCGCACTCCTGTAGCCCCAGCTACTTGGAGGGCTGAGGCAGAAGGATTGCCTGAGCCCAGCAGGTCGAGGCTGGGGTGGCCGTGAGCATGCCATTGCACTCCAGCCTGGGCGACAGAGTGAGACTCTGACTCAAAATAAATAAATAAATAGGCAAAAAATTGTTAAATCAACTGGCTAGATCATCCATCCATGGCCAAGGCTGGGACACATGCCCAGGATTTAGCTGCTTGGGTGAAGACAGAGACAGACCCCCCTTAGCCCCCTTCTGTAGAGGGGCTGCCTCCACACCCAAAGGCCCACCCAGAATGAGGAAGGGTATTCAGATGGAACAGCCAAAATGACTGCACATGTGAAGAGTAAGGGAGAAGAAATCTGCACAACCTTCTAGACTCCTAAGAATTTATCATGCCTGTTTGCAGAGGAAGTCTACCTTTACTCCGGGTCACTGGGCCATGGCCAGACTTTCTGCACTTAATCATTCAATGTTTGAAGAGTTTCTGGATGACACTGTCTCACCTTGGAACACATTCGTCTTTCAAAGGACTTCATATATACTGTCTATTTTTTTCTTTTTCCTATCGTTTTTGCTCTCACCTTACCTACTATCTATTTTTATACGCCCTCAAGTGGCCCAACTTTTAGGCAAGCCAATGCATGGATGAATATGCAAATCACTGATCTACTAGTATTCAGGCTGGTGATAATTCTTATAGTTTGGGTTTTAAGGCAAGAAAAAAGTATGCAGAAAGGTAGATTGTAGTGTTTGGTGCAAACACACACACACACACACACACACACACACACACACACACACACACACCATTTCCAAGGCCTTCTCAGTCTATCTGAAACTCATCAGAAGGTCCACACTTGGTGGGAGACCCTTCTTCACAATAAGTGGGACCTCGATGGCTCCTCCTGTGGTGGTATGGTTGCTATCTGCCAACCAGCTCAGGATGGGGGCGGGAAAGGAGAGGCACTTGCCAATTTCCACAGTGTAAATACTCCGGCGATAGCTGATTTCAAACTATTCCCATTCTGCTGTGTATGGCGTGGGGAAGCCCGGACTCCGCAATCAGCAGAGCTGTGTTCTGGCTACAGCTCTGCTACCTGGCTGTTGCAACGACTGGATTGTCACTTTCTTTTCCACAAAAGGAGGTCGGTGGTTTCCATGGTCTGTTTGGGACCCTGAAGCCTCTTTCTTCTGTTCCCGTCTCAGAAGAAGGGACTATATTCATTCTGTAGCTGGGGCTTTCTCTTCAAAGCCTTCCCCCTTTGCTAGGCCTGGCTACCGACCGGCTCCTGGAACGCCAGAGCGCCTCTGTGAGTGGCACAACGATGCTGCTGCCGCTGGAAGTTGCTAGGCTGCCGAGACGCGCCCAAGCCGGGCCTGCATTTGCCTCCCAATTACACATCTCTGTTCCAGAGATGGAAACCTCCTCCACCCTATGGCGGTGAACGAGCCTCCACCCTGGGAGAGCACTTAGCAGCAGGAGTGGATCAAGAGTTGAATTTAGCAACCCAGGAAGGAGGAGTAGTTTGACATCAGTCTCTAGCGTGGGTCACTGGATAATAATGTCTACTCATTATTATGATTATAAAGATGTTGTGAGCATCGTACAGGTCCTTTAACAAATACAGTCATGCATTGCTTCACGACAGGGATACATTCTAAGAAATGCATTGTTAGGCATTTTCGTTGTGCAAGCATCACAGAGTGAACTTACATAAACCTAGATGGTCTAACCTACTGCATTCTTATGCTACATGGTGTAGCCTTTGGCTTTTAGAGCTTACAACCCTGTACAGCATGTGACTGTAGTGAATACTGTAGGCAGTTGACACACAGCAGTATTTGTGTATTGAAACTGGCCAGGTGCAGTGGCTCACGCCTGTAATCCCAGCACTTTGGGAGGTTAAGACGGAAGGCTTGCTAGAGCCCAAGAGTTCAAGATCAGCCTAGGCAACATAGCGAGACCTGGTTGCTACAAAATTTTTTTTAAAAATTAGCCAGGTGTGGTGGTGCACACCTACTTCAGATGCTGAGGTGGAAGGATTGCCTGAGCGGTCTGCAACGAGGCTCAGTGGGCTGTCATTGTGCCACTGCACTCCAGCCTGAGTGACAGAATGACAGAGTGAGACCCAGACTAAAAAAAAAAAGAAAGAAATCTAAGCATAGAAAAAGTACAGCAAAAATACAGTATGAGAAATTAAAAATGGGCCGGGCTCGGTGGCTCAGCCTGTAATCCCGCACTTTGGGAGGCCGAGGTAAGTGAATTGCCTGAGCCTGCGTGTTCGAGACCCGCCTGGGCAACTTGACGAGACCTCTTCTCTACAATAAATAAAAAATTAGCCGGGTGTGGTAGCGCGCACCTGTAGTTCCAGCTACTTGGGCGGCTGAGGCAGAAGGATCGCCAGAGCCCAGCAGGTTGAGGCTGTGGTGGCCGGGAACGGCCACTGCACTCCAGTCTGGGCGATGGAGTGAGACTCCAACTCAAAAAAAAAAAAAAGAAATTAAAAATGGCAGCCGAGAGCTGGTCGCAGTGGCTCATGCCTATAATTCTAGCACACTGGGAGGTTGAGGCGAGAGGACTGCCTGAGCCCAGGGGTTCGAGACCAGCCTGGGCAACTTGGCCACACCTCTTCTCTACAATAAATCAAAAAATTAGCCGAGTGTGGTGGTGTGCTTCTGTAGTTCCAGTTACTTGGAAGGCTGAGGTAGAAGAATCACCTGAGCCCAGCAGGTTGAGGTGGCTGTGAGCATGCCACTGCATTCCAGCCTTGGAGACAGTAGGACTCTGACGCAAAAAAAAAAGGCAGCCAAGTACAGTGGCTCACACTTGTAATCCCAGCAATTTGGGAAGCCAAGATGGCAGGATCTCTGGATCTAAAGAGTTCAAGATCAGCCTGGGCAACATAGTGACACTTTGTTTCTATTTAAAAATAATAAAATATAGCTGGGCTTGGTGGTTCAGCCTGTAATCCCAGCACTTTGGGAGGCTGAGGTGAGTGGATTGCCTGAACCCGCGGGTACGAGACCCGCCTGGGCAACTTGGCGAGACCTCATCTCTACAATAAATCAAAAATTAGCCAGGCATGGTAGCACGCGCCTGTAGTTCCAGCTACTCGGAAGGCTGAGGCGGAAGGATCGCCGGAGCCCAGCAGGTCGAGGCTGTGGTGGCCGGGAGCAGCCACTGTACTCCAGTCTGGGCGACAGGGTGAGACTCCAACTCAAATAATAATAATAATAATATTAAAATATAATAATTTTTTTTTTAAAAGACTAAAGCTGAAGGCTGGGCACAGGGCCTCATGCCTATAATCCTAGCGTTTTGGGAGGATGAGGTGGGAGAATTACTTGAAGCCATGAGTTCGAGACCAGCCTGTGCAACAAAGCAAGATCCCATCTCTACAAAAACGTAAAAGTTAGCCAGGCGTGGTGTCATGTGTCCGTAGTCCCAGCTAACTGGGAGAATGAGGCGGGAGAATCGCTTGAGCTCAGGAGTTTGAGACTGTAGTGAACTATGATCATGCCACTGTACCCTGCCTAGACAACAGAGTGAGACCCTGTCTCAAAAGAAATTTTTTTTAAAGGAAAAAAATCCAGCCTGGGAAACTTGGTGAGACCTCGTCTCTACAATAAATCAAAAAAAGTAGCCAGGCATGGTGGTGCGTGCCTGTAGTTTAGCTACTTGGAAGGCTGAGGTAGAAGGATCTCCTGAACCCAGCAGGTCAAGGCTGGGGGGCTGTGAGCCTGCTACTGCACTCCAGCCTGGGCAACAAGAGTGAGACTCCAACCCAGAAAAATAAAAAAATGATGGCACACTTAGTATGAATGGAGCTTGTGGGGCTGGAATCTACTCTGGGTGAGTCAGTGAGTGGTGAGTGACTGTGAAGTCCTTGGACATTTCTGTACACGACTGCAGACTTTATAAACACTGGGCACTCAGGCTGCATGCGATTTAAGAAATAAAGTAATTGCACTATGACCTTATAATGGACACGACGTCACTAGGCAATAGGAATTTTTCAGCTCCATCATAACCTTATGGACCAGGCCGGTCTCGGTGGCTCACACCTGCAATCACAGCACTTTCAGAGGCCAAGGCAGGAGGATTATTTGAGCCCAGGAGTTTGAGACCAGCCTCAGGCAACATAGCAAGACCTAGTCTCTACAAAAAATTTAAAAATTAGCCAGGTGTGGTGGTGCATGCCTGTAGTCCCAGCTACTCAGGAGGCTAACGTGGGAGGATCGCTTGAACCCAGTTTTTGAGGCCGTGCTGAGCCGCGATCATGCCGTTGCACTTGATCCTGGAAACAGACTAAAACCCTGACTCAAAAAAAAAAAAATCTATGAGACCATCATCATATATGCAGTCTGTTTTTGGCTGAATGTCATTATGTGGTACATGACTGTCCTTCCTTACTGGTACACAGCACTTACTATGTGCTGACACCGTTCTACATGCTTGACAGTTAATGTTTTTAATCCCAATTGCAATTTACTACTGTAGCCCTGGGATTAGTCGTTTACTCTTTTTTTTTTTTTTTTTTGAGTTGTAGTCCTGCTGGGCTCCGGTGATCCTTCTGCCTCAGCCTTCCAAGTAGCCGGAACTACAGGTGCATGCTACCACCCCCGGCTAATTTTTGATTTATTGTAGAGACGAGGTCTTGTCAAGTTGCCTGGGTGGGTCTCGAACCCGCGGGCTCAGGCAATTCACTCACCTTGGCCTCCCAAAGTGCTGGGATTATAGGCTGAGCCACCGAGCCCAATCAGTCGTTTACTCTTTTAACATGTCTAGAATAATAGCTAACATTTGTGGAGAGCTTGACTTCCAGTTTCTGGTAAACAATTATTCAGACAAACTCTCAAGCTGAAAGTAACTACAAAATGCTAGGGTCGGACACAGTGGCACACGCCTGTAATCCCAGCATTTTGGGAGACAGAGGCAAGAGGATTGCCTGAGCCAAGGGGTTTGAGACCAGCCTGGGCAACTTGGCGAGACCTCGTCTGTACAATAAATAAAAAAATTAGCCAGGTATAGTGGTGCGTGCCTGTAGCTCCAGTTCTTTGGAAGGCTGAGGTGGAAGGATTGCCTGAACCCAGTAGGTTGAGACTGTGGTGACTGTGAGCGTGCCACTGCACTCTAGCCTGAGCAATGATGAGATCTGATTCAAAAAAAAAAAAAAAGAAATGCTAGGAAAAGGCTGGGTATGGTGGCTCACACCTATAATCCCAGCACTTTGGGAGGCCAAAGTGAGAGGACTGCTTGAACCCAGGAGTTCGAGACCATCCTGGGTAACATAGCGAGACTTCATCTCTCAAAAAAAAAAAAAAATAGCAGCATGATGGCACATGCCTGTAATCCCAACTATTTGGGAGGCTGAGTCAGAAGGATCACTTGAGCCCAGGAGGTCAAGGCTACAGTGAGCGTGACTGTGCCACTGCACTCCAGCCAGGGTGACAGAGTGATATCTGGACTCAAAAAAACAAGGAAAAAAAAAAAGGCTAGAAAAAGTATGTGACAATATCCTAAAAGCTACCACATACTAACAAGACAGTAAGAAATTAGGCCAAAATTGAAGGGGAAGCCGGGCTCAGTGGCTCAGCCTGTAATCCCGTGCCTTTGGGAGGCTGAGGTGAGAGGATTGCCTGAGCCCGCGGGTTCGAGACCCGCCTGGGCAGTGAGACCTCATCTCTACAATAAATCAAAAAATCAGCCGGGCGTGGTAACACATGCCTGTAATTCCGGCTACTCAGAAGGTGGAGGCGGAAGGATCGCCGGAGCCCAGCAGGTGGAGGCTGCGGTGGCCGGGAGTGGCCACTGCACTCCAGTCTGGGCGACACAGTGAGACTCCAACTCAAAAAAAAAAAAAAATTGAAGGGGAAAAAAAACACAAAAATGCTGAAATGTAACCCAGCAATGAAGTCACTTTTACCCAGCAGATATCTGCCAACCTTAGCATATTTGAACTTGACTGTGAATGGTTTTGTGGGGAAGGAAGCCAGAAAATTAAAGTCCAAGGCACACTAAGCAGAATACCTTTCCCACAACAGTTTGGGACCCCATCAGACTCTACCAGCAGTCTGCTGGTAAATGTTTAACAATCAGGTTAGGGTGGGGTTGGCGAAGGACAGGCCTGATGTGTATCGTGCTTGCCAATTTCCGTGGTGTAAATACTCCCACCATGGCTAATTTCAAACTCTCCACATGAGATCACTAAACACAGAGCTGGGAAGCACAAGCCTGTAAGCCAGCAGGAGCAACACATGTACAGTACACGAATCAGTCTCGCACAACTGTGCAGCCTGTCTTTGTATCGCCTGGGTGGTCAGAGATTCCTGAACTTGGATGAAGGTCATCCTGGACTAACAGTGACAGAGGAGCCTGTCAGAAGCAAATGTAAACCATCTCTAGGGGAAGGTCCCAAATTATCCCTGTAAATAAGTTTTTTTTTTTTTTAAGTCGTAGTGTTACTCTGTCGCCCAGGCTGGAGTGCAGTGGCACGCTCACAGCCACCACAGCCTTGACCTGCTGGGCTCAGGTGATCCTTCCACCTCAGCCTTCCAAGTAGCTGAAACTATAGGCGCATGCCATAAATCAATTTTTTTGATTTTTGTTGCCCAGGCTGATCTCAAACCCGTGGGCTTAGGCAACCCTCTCACCTCTGCCTCCCAAAGCACTGGGATTACAGGTGTGAGCCACCACACCAGGATATAAATAAATTTTAAAATACAGTGACCAGCTTGGTCAAAGAGAAACAGGCATATAACAAGGAAACAAGAATTCGCAGAAACAGATCCTCAGACACTTAAAATATTAGAATCCTCAGTTGCAGGCTATAAAACAACCATAGTTTGTTGAAAGAAGTTTAAAAATATCTGCAGGGGGCAGAAAACTATTAAAAGTGACAACTGGATTTATAAAGAACATTTGTAGAGAGCTTTATGGTTTAATCAGGGATCAGAAGCAAAATACCTTCAGGGGCCAGATAGGTAACACTAGTGAGTGGCTGGGTGAACACACTGGCCACCCCAAGAGTTTTGTCTGAAAGGCACAGGGCCCCTTCAGTACTAGCTGATGGGTACCATGTGGCACTGGGGGGGTGAGTCTGCAGATCTGCTGCTGTTCCCTGGACATTTAAATTTATTTTTAATGTGGTCAAATACACATAAAACTGACCACTGTAGCATTTAAAAGTGTGTGATTCCATGGCATTATATACTTTCACAATGCTCTGCCACCATCACCACTGTCTTGTTCCAGAACTTTTCATCACTCCAAAAGGAAACTCCGTACCCAATAGAAGTCACTCCTGTTCTCCCTTCCCCAGCCCCTGGCAGTCAGCAATCTGCTTTTGGACTCTATGGATTTGCCTGGTCCAAATATTTCATGTAAGCAGAATCGTACACTACTTGTCCTTTTGTGACTAGCTTCTTTCACTTAGCGTGTATCAGTATTCATGTAGTCATTCTCCTTTTTTATTGTTATACTATTATTATTATTATCAGAGACAGAGACTTGCTATATTGCCCAGGCTGGATTTGAACTCCTGGGCTCTAGCGATCCTCCTCTTCCACCTCCCTAGTAGCTGGGACTATACAGGTGTGGGTCTGGCTTATTCATTTTCTTTTATGCCTGAATAATATTCCTTATGTGGATATGCACATTTATCCATTCATCAGTTGATAACTGGATTTTTGACATGGCATTTGAATTTAACTTCAAGACTGCTCGGCGTGGTGGCTCACGCCTGTAATCCCAGCACTGTGGGAGGCGGAGAAGAGAAGATTGTATTAGTCCAGGGGTTCGCAACCAGCCTGGGCAACTTGGCGAGACCTCATCTCTATGATAAAGAATTAGCGGGGCATGATGGCATGCACCTGTAGTTTCAGCTACTTGGGAGGCTGAGATAGAAGGATGTCCTGAACCCAGCAGGTTGAGGCTGCGGTGACCATGAGTGTGCTGCACTCTGGCCTGGGTGACAGAGTGAGACTCCAACTCAAAATAATAATAATAATAATTTTAAAATCCAAATACATATTTTTAAAAGCCCTGCGGGGCCCAAAGCTTATCTGTCGGCCAGAAGCAGTCAGAGGGCCAACATGTTTATGACCCGTTGTGACATATTTTCCCGGAAGCCCCTCAGAATGGTTCTCTGAGGTCACTGTTCTCATATTCGTTTTTCACAGTTGGATCCTGCATTTCAGCACGGTAAACAGCCCTAGGAAAAGGCCCAGTCTCTCACCCCATTTCCCCCAAAGACCCAAACCTCAGGGGAAATTGCCTGGTCCTGGGAGAAGGGCAGTCGTAAATCCAGCTTATGGCCGCCACCCTGGACTTCCCTGGGACTCAGTTTCCCCACCTGTGAAATGACTCGTGTCGGGCTTCTCAGGCACTGGGCTCGCTGACTTGAGGGCCACCCTGGCTTTCCGAGCATCACTCCGGACACGTTAGCCCTGGTCAAGCCAGTTTCTCCGCAGCTGGCCACAAGGACTCGGCACCTGGGTTATGCGGATAACTGTAGGTTCCTCTCCGAGAGCTCCCCTTGGAGCCTGCTGGGGGGGGGAGACTGCCCTCCAAAGCCCTCCCTGTAGACCAGACCAGTCCGTTTTACCTGCAGCAGCACCACTCTGAGCCTGGTGCTTAAGTCAGGCGTGGCTTAAGGTCAGATCGTGGTCCTCCGGCAGACCCCGGCGGAGGCCCGGCCCTCTCTGGCAGGGCAACTTACGGGGGCCTTGGGGGAGGGGCCCCGTCAGTTACGATGCTGACCATCAAAGAGCTTTGCCTGCACAGAGAGCTGTCGGACGAGCAGGGTCGAAGGTCTCTCGCGGTCCGCCTCGCCCCAGGCCCCTCTCCCGCGACCCGGGTTTCCCACAAGGACAGAGCGGGGCGTGGGGGGGGGAGTGGACGGGAGCCACGTCCTCGCTCCCGCGTCTACGCAGGGCGGCGGGCCAGCGGCGATCCGCGTCTCGCCACTCTCTCGGAGAGCACCTCGCGTCCCGAACGGCCGCCTTCAACTCCGAGAAGTCCGGAGCCCCCAGGAAAGTCTCCTCCCCGCGCCCGCCGCCGCGCGGCCGGCGCCAGGCCGGGCGGGCTCTCCCGCGGAATGCGCCCCCCGCCCGGCCGGCCGGCCCGCCAGCCCGCGGCCCCCGGGGGACCCCCGGGCACCTGCGGCCTCGGGGTGAGCGTCCGCGCGCGCGCCGCCCGCCCGCCGCGCGCCGGCTCGGGTGGCCGGCGGCCCTCCTCGCCGCCGCCCCGGGGCGGGGGTCCGCGGCGCCCCCGGCCCCGGCCGGCGGGGGAGGCTGGGGCGCTGCCCGCGGCGGCGGCGGCGGCGCCGGGAGGCCGCACCGCTGGCGGCCGCGGCGGCGCTCTCCCCCTGCGCGGTGCAGCCGCCGCCCGGCGCTTGCGCACTGGGCCGGGCGCGCGGCGGCCCAGGCTTTGTGTGTGTGTGTGTGTGAGTGTGTGAGTGTGTGAGTGAGTGTGTGTGTGTGTGTGTGAGCGGGAGAGTGTGTGAGTGTGTGCGCGCGGCGAGTGTCTGTGCGCGAGTGAGTGAGCGGGCGGGCCGGCGGGCGCGAGTGTGGCCGCCGCGGGGCGCGAGCAGGACCCGGCGGGCGCGCTCCCCAGCCTCCCTCTCCCCGCCAGAACCATGTCGGGCAGGTCGGTTCGAGCCGAGACCAGGAGCCGGGCCAAAGATGATATCAAGAGGGTCATGGCGGCTATCGAGAAAGTGCGCAAATGGTAAGCGGAGGCGCCGGCGCGCCCGGAGCCGCGAGCACATACAAAAAGCCGCGGGCGCAGCGCCCCGGCCCGCCCGCGCCGCGTCCCGGGCCCGCGGGCCGGGTCACCTGCCGGGCGGGGGCCGCGGCCGCTGCCCAGGTGCGCTCGCGCCCGCCGCCCACCTGGCGCGGCGGCAGCCCGGAGGCGGCGGGCGGCGGGCGGCGGGCGGCGGGCGCGGGGCCGGGCGGCTGGCGCGGCGGGCGGCCCCCGCCGCGGCGCGCGGCTCCCGGGAGGGGGGCGCGGGCGGCCCCAGAAGCCATTTCGTTTTGTGCAAGTCACATGAAAGCGGCTTCCCGCGCGCCGGGGCCGCGATGCCGGCGGCGGCGGCGGGGCCGGCGCGAGCTCCATTGTGCAGGCGCGGAGCGGGCCGCCGCCGCCGCCGCCGCCTCCCCGCGCGCCCCGGGCGGCCCCGCGCCCGGCCCGCGCCCGCCTCCCGGCCCCGCGCCCTCCCGGCGGCGGAGTTTGCGGAGCGCCGGCGTTTAAATTTAGCGCTTTGGGCTGCCGCGAGCGAGGGCTCTCGGCGCGGAGGGAGGACGGGGGCGGGCGCCGGGAGGAAGCGGCCGCGGCCCCGGCCCCGGCAGGCGGCCCCGGGCCCCGCTCCGCCCGGGCGCGGGGGCTCGGGCCGGCCCCGCTCTCGGCCGGAGCCCGGTCCTGGGCCGCGGCCGCCTCGCGGCGCCGGAGCCGTGTCCGCTCCCGCGGCGGGCGCCGCTGTTTTTGTTCTCGCGCCGGGCGAGGGAGGCTCGGCGTCGGCGAGCGCGCTTTTCCGCGCGGACTCGCCTCCGCCCGGCGTGGCCTGGCTGCGGCGAGCGGGAGCCCGGCGTCTCCGCGGCCCCGGCGGGGCTGCCTCGGACGCGGCCCCGCGGCGCGAGCCGCCCGCCGGCTCGGGCCGGACTTGTTGAAAACTCCCCGCTCCCTGATGGCAACTTTATTTTTTTTCCCACGGCTGCACCCGGGTCCGGGAGGGAGAGGCGCCGCCGCGACGTCGGCCCGGTGTCAGCGCCCGCGGGCTCGCCCGACCCTTTATTTAAAGCCCAGGCGCCGGGCGGGCCCCTCGGCGGGGGGGGCTGTGTTTGGGGGTGTCACTTCTCGAGTAACGCCTCGGTCTCTCCAGACCGCTGGGGGCGAGCCTCCGGTGTGGCGATGTCACAAGTTAGCTGTCCTTTCTGAGTCAAGCCCAACAAAAAAAGCAGGAGGAAAATCAATAAAGTCCACGTGCTCCCGGGCCTCCTATGGAAAGGGCTGTCTGCGATGGCCGGATGCCCGGCCGTGGGCTGGGTTTGGCTCCAGTGGGACAAAGAATTTTCAGAACCGTGAGAAGGGGAGGCTTTCCAAAGTTGAGATCCAAGTCGTCGGTGCCTCGGGAGCTCCCCTGGTGCGCGGGGTGCCCAGGGCTCGACCGGAGCCATTTAAAAATGGCAGAAACAGCTGCAGGCCAAAACACACGCGCTGGAAAACAACCCACCACCCCCTCTCCTGTGGGATTCCCAGGGCAGGCCGGAGTTGTCCCCGCCCTGCCTCGGCCCCGGTGCAAAGAAAGAACTGGTGTCTGCGCCTGGGTCCCCTCTGTCGCCGGCCTGGAGGTTAGAAAGCGGCCCCCACGCGCTGCCTTTCTCTGCTCCGGGAGGCGTGGTGGGGCCTCGTGCCCCGGGTCCCCAGCCGGGCAGAGGCTCCTGCCCCCCTTCCCCCAGCTGCTCCCGCAGGGCCGCCAGCTGCTCCGCGGGGAGGGCAGATGGAGAGATGGGGCTGTCCGCCCCGTCCGCCCCAGAGCCGCGGGCCTGGAGGCCTTGCGTCCCACTGGGCCACGGGGCCAGGCCCGATGTGGGGTGGAGCGTGTGTCTCTGTCCCTCCCTGTGTTTTGGGAAGCAGCACAGCTTGTCCTCTAAAGACCTCAAGCCTGGGACCTCAGGGTTGGGCTTCCAGTTCACTTCCTAGCTGTGACCTTGGACAAACCATTGTCACTTCTCTAACCGTGACAACCAGGGTCTCTCTCTCTCCTGACTTCCTGCTCGCCTGGGGTGGTTGAGGATGAGGGATGTCAGGCCTCTACGAGCACCTGACCCTGTGCGCGGGAGCCACTTGTGTTGTTGCAATTGTGAGGAAGACTTTGTAGAAACTTGGGCTTTTTTTTCTTGGCTTTTTTTCTTTCTTTCTTTCTTTTGCCTCTTCTGAGCAGAAAGCCTTGGACTTACTGCCCAGGTTTCTCCAGCCCCCAGGAAACCGAATCTCACCATCCCGGCGCCTTTAAAATGGGTCTTCCAAGTCAGTCCTTGAGACTTCGGGTTGTTTATTAACTGTGTGGCCACCAATCATGCATTTCACCACTGGCTGGGACGTGGGGTTGCCAGATATAGAAAATAAAAATAACAGTACACCAAGTTAAATTTGAATTTCAGATACACAACGAAATGATTTTTTAAAATAAATGTTTTCAGTGTGAGTATGTCCCATGCGCTATTTGGGACATACTTATACTAAAAAAAATATCCATTTATCTGACATCCAAATTTAATCGGGCATCCTGTATTTTACCCAGAGAGAGCCAAGGTGTCTGGTATACTAGTGGCCCTGTAACCTAGGGTGGTATTTCTCCTCAGCCCCACGACCCCTAAAACTTGCCTTCTGCCCACAGCCGCTCCATCCCTACCCTTGGAAAAAGCCGGCAGCTGGCTGTGGCCTCCCTGTCTGTAGGGACTGGCTCTTTCTCCTCTCCTGTCTGTCTGGCGTCCCAGCAAGGCAGGCTGGTAGAGTGTGAGGTAGCCAGAAGATGGCTGAAGGAAGACAAAATGGTGGGCCCCCTTTTTGGAAAACTGGGCCAGGGTTGGGAGGCCCAGTTCGGGTGGGAAAGAGAAGGTGGCGGGGGCGTCATGGGGGGGACAGACAGAGGCTTGAGCTGCAGAGTGGGCTTAGGCCTGGGACCCCGGGTACTTGTCTGAGGGTTCCCTCAGTGACTTGCCTGAGGACCGAGAGAGGCCTGTGCCCTCATCCTTGGGAGAGGTGGAGGCTTGAGTCTGACACCTCACCTTGGCTCCTCTGGGGGTTTCTTCACAGGTATCTTTCTGCTAGGCGTGTGGCAGGTCAGGTGGACCTGGGCCTAGTTAGGATGAGGCCAGACATAGGCTAGGCCTCCTAAGATGTCAGGGTCTATAGCCCTGGAAGTGAATGCAGAGTGAGGGATTTAGCATTCTTTTTTTTTTTTTTTTTTTTGAGTTGGAGTCTCACTCTGTCACCCAGACTGGAGTGCAGTGGCTGCTCCCGGCCACCGCAGCCTCGACCTGCTGGGCTCCGGCGATCCTTCCGCCTCAGCCTTCCAAGTAGCCGAATTACAGGCATGCGTTACCACGCCCGGCTGATTTTTTGATTTATTATAGAGATGAGGTCTCGCTGCCCAGGCGGGTCTCGAACCCACAGGCTCAGGCAATCCACTCACCTCAGCCTCCCAAAGGCACCGGATTACAGGCTGAGCCACCGAGCCTGGCGGGATTTAGCATTCTTAAGGAAGTCAGCAGGGTTCCCTTGGGCAGTGGGTGACCCCCAAGGTAGTCTCCTTGGCTAGCCCTTAGACCTGGACCCCAGAGAACACTGGAAATTGGTCTTAGCCTGGAGAATCTGGGGTGGATAGTTGCAGTTTATATAGGAGTCCATGCTGGGGAGGAGCGTTTGGGGCTATATTCTTACAGTTGGAACTTCGTTTCATCCTTTCACCCCAGGAGCCAAAGTCGGATGGGAAAAAAGAAAGACTGCAGCCAGGCTGGTTACAAGTGGCCATCGAGGCAGGAGGGCTCAGGGCACGCCTGGAGACTGCTTCGTGGCAAGGTTGGGGCGTGGCCGGGTGGCCTTGGTGAATCCTCGGGTGCCCACAGTGGCAAGAGTTTGGGGGCCTGAGGAGGCCAAAGAGCCCATCTAGAGCCAGCGGTCGTTCCTCGGGCCATGTGGACCCTGATCTTGTTCTCAAGAGTAACCAGAAATCTGGGTTTTTTTTTTTTTTTTTTTTGGTGGAGTCTGATTTTTTTTTTTTAAGTTTGGCAGTAGATAACAAATTTTTAAAAGTACTGTGCAGGCCAAACAAAACACGCCTGTGGACTGCTTGTTGGCCATTCCAGAGCTAAAGTAATGGGTACAGCTTAATACCCTCATGGAGGGGCAGGGATGATACCCTCGTTGGGGGAGAGGCTGTGTGTTCTGGGGTGGTGGGGTCGGGGGACAGTTGTGGGAAATCAGCGGCTGCCCTGAGCCGGGGCACCCGCGTGATGTGCTGTGAAATCCATTTTGTCCTCCTTGGTGCTTGCTCAGTGACTTAACACCTGGGTCCCGCGGTCCCCTCCTCCTGGGTGATGGCCAGCCAAGCCTCTGTCCAAGGTCCAGCCCAGAGGTCGGGTTTTTTGTGTTCTTGCCTTTGTCCCAAAGCCCCCTCGATATCCACATCCAGAAATGCAGCTGAGGGGCAACCCCTTTAGGTCCCCTCCCACTGTGGGAGGCTTTCTGTTCTCTCAATAAATCCTGCTTTCTCAAAAAAGAAAAAAGAAAAGAAATGCAGCTGAAGAACAGTTTCTGCCAGACACAGTGGCTCACGCCTGTCATCCCAGCACTTTGGGAGGCAGAGGCAAGAGGATTGCCTGAGCCCAGGGGTTCAAGAACAGCCTGGGCAACTTGATGACATCTCATCTCTGTAATAAATCAAAAAATCAGCTGGGCGTGGTAGCACGCACCTGTGGTTTCCAGCTATTAGGAAGGCTGAGGTGAAAGGATCGCCTGAGCCCAACAGGTCAAGGCTGTGGTGACCATGAGCGTGCCACTGCGCTTCAGCCTGGTTGACGGAGTGAGACACCGACTCAAAAAAATAACAGTTTCTAATCTCTGGCATGACTCGGGGCCGGGACAGAGGGAGGCACGAGGACCTGGCTGCAGCCAGTCTGTGACTTGGGCTTGCCGAGGCCTCCCTGGGAACAGCTACAGCTGCCAACCTGTCTTGCTCCTTCACAGCCGGCAGAGCCCAGATCTCTGGCACACTTTTTGCCCTGAAAGGTGCCCTGTGTGTTGTGAGTCAACTGCTTTTTTTTTTTTAATGCAATCAAACCTTGAATGTGTTGATTTCCTGGGGCCCGGCCAAGGAAGCTCGTCGAGGGCTTGTGAGTAGTGAATGACTTTGGCCACTTGCATGGGATTCTAGCAATCTGTCATTCTCTTTCCAGCTTCTGCAACCCATGTGCTCCTTAGAATGGATTCTTCATTTTCACAGGCAACAGAATAGCAGAAGGTGGACTCTGGGATCAGAGCCTGTGTCTGATCCTTGTTCTGCCACTTAGTGTCTGTGTGACCATGAGCCAGTGGTCCAACCTCTCTGGAGCTCCTGTGTCCCCATCTATAAAATGTGGTGACAGGCTTCCTGTTCTCATAGCCTTCTGGGGAACTCAGCGAGAATAGGCATGTACATCAAGTGCTTGGCATGAAACCTGACGTGTAATAAGTCTTTGGTGTACAGTGGCTATCGTGATGGTTATTCTGTTGTCACTGAGGGCATTCCTGGGAATGTCCTGTCCTTTCCAGGCACCTTCTGATCATTCACAAGAAGGCAAAAGTGTGTCGTGGTGGCTTGTCCATTCAGCCAACAGGAGGCATGTGAGTGGTGACTCAGATATCTGCCTTCCCTGCATTCTTTCTGCACCAAAAGGGACAGGGTTGGGGGCCGGAGGGACCGTCCCTAAAAGCAATATGATGTCAGGGGAGGAGAGGGAAGAGGGAGAATGAGTTTGCTTCCCCTTGCCTCAGTTTCTCTATCTGTCACATGAGGAAATGTGCACTTCCTGCCACACAAGGTTATGCAAAGATTAAAGCAAGTACATGCAGTACCTGGCACGTGGAAGGTACGAGAAATGGTCACTGGTATTGTAAAAAAAAAAAAAGCCAGGCCTTAGCGTTCTCCTGCAGGGGGTGTGTGGGACCCGAGCGCAGGGTTTGGGGGTGGAGGCATCTGGCTTGGGCTGTCTGGTTTTGAGTGTGCTCAGGTACCCAGCAGCTCCTGTGGTCACAGGGTGGGGAGCAGTAATGTGTCACAGCAGCACGTGAGGGTTGTGCACCCAAGGAGGGGGAGACCCAAGACTGGGTTTGGGCAGAGAAACCGAAACAGGTGCCAGGCAGTTCATGGATCATGGTGCTTGGCCACATGGGGTTCCCAGTTCTAGGGGACTGTTGGCACTAGAACTGCGGAGAACTACAGGAGGCTGTGCCTCCTGGCCCTGACAGCCCGTGTGGGCGTCCGCACCGAGCGGTCAGCGGTTCCTCAGGGACCTCATGTGTCTCCCGAGATGGCAGAGCCCCAAGTTAGGAGCCTGGGTTCCAATCCCAGCTCTGCCTCTGGGGAGCTCTCCTGACCTCAGTCCCCTCAGGGGTATGGCCACCGGGTTTCTGGGGCTGGAAGGGACACAGTCAGCACGTACGAGGTCAGGGACAGAAGGTGGTTGGCTGTAGCAGTAATCCGAAAAGTGCCAGTGGCGAGGGCTGGCGTTGGGATCTTGGATGGAAACCATCCCTCCTCCCTTCTCGTGGCTGGCCATCGTCTCCTTCTTATCCACAAGCGGCCTCCCACGGTTGGGGAACTGGACACTTCCTTCAGGAGTTTGGAATGTGGCCAGGGCAGCCGTGTAGACAGGGCCACTAGGAGCCCTGAACCAGGGGCGCGAGTCCCTTACCGCCTGGCTGCCACCCACAGGTCCAGACCGTGTGACCTGTTTTCGGGCCGTGGCCACGGCTCCCAGGCTGCACTCGGCTGCTCCAACCGGCGCTCACCCAGCCGAGTAAGAGTGGGTTCCTCGCTGCCTGCTCCCGAGCCTCCTTCCCTGACCTCAGAAGCATCACCAAGAGGCCAGGAGAACCCTGGGTGTCCTCCCCACTGGCCGGAAGCCTCCTCTGCTGTCCAGAGGAACGCGGTGCCCATCCCATGGCTGCATGGCTTTGGCGGTGCTGCGGGACTCCCTGTCATTTATAGGTGTCCTGGTTATAGCAGCCCCCCCCCAATCTCAGCCAGCGTTTCCTTCCGGCAACAGCCTGGAGGGGTCAACGACCCCATGTGGTGTGATGGCGGAAACTGAGGCTTGCCCAGGGGCCCCTCCTAGCAAGAGGCAGAGCTGGGATTCAAACCCCCGTCTCTGATCTGGAACTCGTTCTCTCAGCCCACGGGCCAAGCAGCGGCCGAGTCACAGCTGCCCCGAGGGAGTATGGCCTCTGCCCAGAAGCCCCCTGGTAACAGGCTGTTCCTCATCTTCCACAGGGAGAAGAAGTGGGTGACTGTCGGTGACACGTCCCTGCGAATCTACAAGTGGGTCCCTGTGACGGAGCCAAAGGTTGACGATGTGAGTATCTGGGGCTGGTCCCCTGGGGTTGGCTTCTCCTCCCACGGGGATAGGGAGTTGTCTGCCGCCACCCTCCGTCGTGGAACCTTGGGACCCAGGCCCCCCAGGAAGCAGAAGGACCCAGCTTAGGCCTGGAGAGGCCGCTGGACCTACGTCCTCATCTCCGTATTCCAGTGCCAGAGTTCGGCCCTCAGAAGTGGGGGGTGTCCCTGCAAGTTGTTTCTTCTGAGCTAAGACCCCCTCCCCAGGGCCTGGGCACCATGGTTTGGGACAGGTGTGGAGATGCCCACAGACAGGCAGCTTCTGCCCCGTTGTGTGGCTCCTTCCCCTCGACCAGGCCCCGGGTTAGGGCTGCACATGCATCATTCCATTTCTTTCTCTTACATCGAGTCTGTCAAGTCCATCTTTTTAACCCTTCCCTGTGCAAGTGAGGACACGGGCTCAGAGAGGGTAAGGCGCTTTCCCAGAGTCACACAGATTAGCACCAGAGCTGTGAATCGAGTTCGGGTCCATCTGGCTCCAAAGTGCTTGTTCTCTCTGCTCTTGGAGAACTTTCTGGTGGTAGAAGCTGGTGGTGACCAATAGCCCCCAGGAGTTAGAGAGCCTGGTGCAGGGATGCCTGGGCCAGGAGGCTGCCCGGTGGGTAGAGCCATCCTGACCTCCACCACTAGAGGGAGCTCGAGGGGCCGCGCTGCGTCTTGGGAGGGCTTGATGGCAGACAGGGTTCTCTAGCTTCGGGCCTCTGAAGACCCCAGGGCAGCTACTTGCATTTCCAGTCAAAGTCCAGTCTATAGGCCTTTGCTGGGCTGTTCCTCCCTCCTGGCCTGCTGCCCCGGTTCACTGAAACTCAGTATTTTCATCCAGGAAGATGGCTCAGACTCACCCACATGACTCTAGTCACTCTTTGGAGTGACGTGGCCATGATCAGAGAGTTCGGGGAGGCAGGTGGCACGAGGGTCCAGCTTCCTCCATAAAGACGGGCTAATCCTCCCTCCACCATCTTCAGTTACCTTCCAGGCGGTTATGGCTTGGGTCTCCTGGCAGGGCTGAGACTCCGTTCTCCACCCTGTGATCACATGCTCGTCCCTGAGTGGATCGGTGCCGGGCTGAGAAGTTAGACATGTGTCGTCCCTTCTGGTTCTGGTCTGGGCTCACGGAGCTTCCAGGGCTGCTTCTCCCCAAAGAGATGGAGACTCCGTCTCCCTTCGCATCTCAGGCGGAAGAGCAGGGCAGGCTCCTGGCAGGCAGCGCCTGGCTCTGGCCGGCGCCCTGCCTCGCGCGCCATATGAGATGTTGCAGAGACGCCGATTGCACTGAGAAGCCGTGGTCCCTGCTCTCAAGGAATTTCTAATCTTGTTGGGGGAAGATAATTATAGAATCGCATGAAACAGACAGGAGGGAAGTGCCAAGTGGAATATGATCAGGGAGGAAGCAATCTATGGGCCGTCGTGAAGGACTGGCCCGCCCGCTTCAGCCGTGCTGTTGGCCAGGTGACCTCACCTTAGTTTCCTTAGTTTCCTTAGTTTCCTCTTTCGTGCTGTGGAGAAGTGACTTCCAGCTTGTGGGGTTTCTGCAGCAGAGCACAGGCAGGATATCACCACGGAGAATATTAGCATGGCTGCTGGAGACATGCTAATGCCTTTTTCATCTCTGAGCCGTGATGTGCAGTGCACCCTTTCCCCGCCCACTTTCCCCCTAGGATGATGGTTCCTGGCCTGGTTGAGTATCTCAATAAAATTCAGATTCCCAGGCCTCGTGCCAGACAGCTGGATCTCTGAAGGTTGGGGCTGGGATCTGCATTGTGGAGAGAGAGCTTTTTTTCTGTTTTAAGCACCCAGCTACTGTGTGATTGCACCCATTTTTTGCTTTGGAACTCCTGAAAATTTCATCCTTTTGAATAGGTAAAAGGTTACCAAAATTCAAAGGTTACTTTAAAACAGTTTGTGTTTTTGGTTTTTTAGTGTTTAGTTTAGTTTAGTTTAGTTTTGTTTTGAGTCGGAGTCTCTGTTACCCAGGCTGAGTGCAGTGGCACGCTCACGGCTCACTGCAACCTTGACCTCCTGGACTCAGGCAATCCGTCAGCCTCCCGAGTAGCTGGGACCAGAAGCCTGTGCCACCATGCCCAACTAATCTTTTGATTTTTTTTTTGTAGACACGCGGTCTCACTATGTTGCCCAGGCTCGTCTCCAATTCCTGGTCTCAAGTCGTTATCCCGCCTCGGCCTCCCAAAGTACCGGGATCGTAGGTGTGAGCCACCATGCACGGCCTGAAAACAGTTTTTTGGTTTTTTTGTTCTGTTTTTTTAGTTAGGACAACTCACATCCCATAGAAGTCGGTCTTTTAAAGTGTACAGTTCAGTGTTAGTATATTCATAGTTGTACAACCATCTCGCTGTAATTCCAGAACATTTGCGTTGCCCCAAAAAGAAAACTCGTAACTGTTAGCAGTCACTCCCCACCCCACCCGGCAGCTACCAGTCTACATAATGTCTGGCTGGATTTGTGTACCCGTCAGATGTTGCTCTTTTACCGTGTATCTCTTTAATAAATCTATCTCTTATCCCTGTGCACACACCCCCACACCACCCAGTTCTCTTCCCTGGAGGCAACCAGTGTTTCCAGTCTCTGTTTAACCTTCCAAAGGGAGCCTGTGCTCACAAACACACCCAAGAACACACACTCACAATTGTCCTTTGCTTACCCCAGTGGTGGTGTTTGTGTGTTCTGCACCTTCTTTTCTACATCTTGGTGATATTGAAATTTTTTAATGTGTTAAGATTTCACCCGGGTGTGGTGGCTCACACCTGTAATCCCAGCTCTTTGGGAGGCCAAGGCAAGAGGATTGCCTGAGCCCAGGGGTTCGGGACCAGCAATAAATCAAAAGAATTAGCCAGATGTGGTGGCACGTACCTGTAGTTCCGGCTACTTGGAAGGCAGAGGCAGGAAGATGGCCTGAGCCCCGGGGGTCAAGGCTGTGGTAGCCGTGAGCTTGCCATTGCACTCCAACCTGGGCAGCAGAGTAAGACTCCGACTCAAAAAAAAAAAAAAAAGATTCTGGCAGATCACTCCATGAGTCTATGAAGAGCCGCCTTATCCTCTGTCATTGTTGCATCTGATTTCGTTGAATGAATGCACCATCATTTATTTTTATTTTTATTTTTTTTTTGAGTTGGAGTCTCACTCGGTCGCCCAGACTGGAGTGCAGTGGCCGCTCCCGGCCACCGCAGCCTCGACCTGCTGGGCTCCGGCGATCCTTCCGCCTCAGCCTTCCGAGTAGCCGGAATTACAGGCATGTGCTACCACGCCCGGCTGATTTTTTGATTTATTGTAGAGATGAGGTCTTGCTGCCCAGGCGGGTCTCAAACCCGTGGGCTCAGGCAATCCACTCACCTCAGCCTCCCAAAGGCGCGGGATTACAGGCTGAGCCACCAAGCCCGGCTACCATCATTTATTTAACGAGTCTCTTACCAGTGGACACAGCCTATTTCCATCACGAATGGAATGGCACACAGAAAGCATCCCTTTCCTCCCGCCTTCCTCCCAGGGTTTTCCCTTCTTGACCCTTGCATTTGTGTGCTGGAAGCCGGCTGACTGCCCTTTAAGAAAGGCAGCCCCAGGGGACCGGAAGCTGGTGGCCATGAGTGACCTCTGTCTTTTCCTCAGCTCACCTGGCATCGCTTTGTGCCTGCTTTGGACTGACGGTGGCCTTTTCCCCAGATGACTCTCCCTAATGGAGGAGGCAGCTCCTGCCCGCTGAGGTGTTTGCGCGCCGCTGGTGATGGCCCCGCGACAGGCAGGCCTGTTTCCCGGGCTGCCCGAGCTGGGCCAGCCTCAGAATCCACTGCCCCCGCCTCCCCCGTGAGGCTCTTCAGTTCCAAAGCGGGCATGACCCCGAATGCAGCCCCTCACGGAACACATCCACATGCAGGCCCAGGAAAACCCTCCAGAGGCTTGGGGGCGTCAAGAAGATTCAGAATAATATATTCATGCCACTCCCCGGGGCCCCACGTGTGTATGTACACACGTGATTTGGTGACTTGGTTTCTGCTCCATTTTCCTCTCCAGAAAAACAAGAACAAGAAAAAAGGCAAGGATGAGAAATGTGGCTCGGAGGTGACTACCCCAGAGAACAGCTCCTCGCCAGGGATGATGGACATGCATGGTGAGTTCCCGCAGCCCGCCGGCCTCTTCTGCCTGGTCCCTGGGCCTTGGCAAAGCTCTCGCTTGTGTTTTTGTTTCTCTAGCAGGTTTGTTCACATTCCAGTCAAGGGGTAGAAGGACTGGGCAGGACCGGGAGGCCTCTGTGCCAAGGAGAAGGCTCAGTGCAGGAGAGGAAGTTTCTTTTCCCAGCGCACCAAGCCAAGAAACATTTAAAAAGCCAGAAATATCTAAATAAGACCCTGTCCTCACCAAGGACTGAGAATCGCATGGGGGATGTTTCTCTCAGCCCTGTGTCCCCAGGAAGACTTTTTGAAGTGTACACTTCTTTTTCCTTCCTAGGAAAATATAAATATAAATCATAGAAATGACTATTTTTCCATTTCCCTTTTTGCTTTGGCTGCTGGGAAGCTCCAAACTGGATTTCTGACTTCCTCTTAATCCCTCCAGTACCTTGAGAACTGGTCTTCTACTTCCACAGCCTAACCTCCTTTGCTGTTTTATTTTACTTTATTATTATTATTTTTTGAGTCAGCGTCTTACTCTCTTGTCCAGGCTAGAGTGCAGTGGCACGATCACGGCTTACGACAGCCTCGACCTCCTGGGTTCAGGCTCCCAAGCAGTTGGCACTACAGGCATGCACCACTATACCTGGCTAATTTAAAAAAAATTTTTTTTTATAGAGACAAGGTCTTGCTATCTTGCTTTGGCAAGTCTCAAACTCCTGGGCTCAAGCAGTCCTCCTGCCCTGGTCTCCCAAAGTGCAGGGATTACAGGTGTTTGCCACCACATCCGGCCTCTTTGCTGTTTAATTTATTTTATTTTTTTATTTTTTTGAGTCGGAGTCTCACTCTGTCGCCCAGACTGAAGTGCAGTGGCCGCTCCCAGCCACCGCAGCCTCGACCTGCTGGGCTCCGGCGATCCTTCCACCTCAGCCTTCCACGTAGCTGGAACTACAGGTGCGTGCTACCACGCCCAGCTAATTTTTTGATTTATTGTGGAGATGAGGTCTTGCCAAGTTGCCCAGGCGGGTCTCGAACCCGCGGACTCAGGCAATCCACTCACCTCAGCCTCCCAAAGGCGTGGGATTACAGGCTGAGCCACCGAGCCCGGCTTGCTGTTTTATTTTATTTTATTTTATTTTATTTCTTTTTTTTGAGTTGGAGTCTCACTCTGTTGCCCAGACTGGAGTGCAGTGGCTGCTCCCGGCCACCACAGCCTCCACCTGCTGGGCTCTGGCGATTCTTCCGCCTCAACCTTCCAAATAGTTGGAACTACAGGCGTGCGCTACCACGCCCAGCTAATTTTTTGATTTACTGTAGAGATGAGGTCTTGCCAAGTTGCCCAGGCGGGTCTCGAACCTATGGGCTCAGGCAATCTACTCACCTCAGCCTCCCAAAGCGTGGGATTACAGGATGAGCCACCGAGCCCCGGCTTGCTGTTTTATTTTAAAAGATATAACTTAGCTGGGCGTGGTGGCTTATGCACATAATCCCAGCACTTTAGGAGGCAGAGGCGAGAGGATTGCCTGAGCCCATGGGTTCGAGACCAGCCTGGGCAACTTGGTGAGACCTTGTCTCTACAGTAAATAAAAAAAGTTAGCCAGGCATAGTGGTACACATCTGTGGTTCTGGCTACTCGGAAGGCTGAGGCAGAAGGATCATCTGAACCCAGTAGGTTGAGACTGCTGTGACCGTAAGCATGCCACTGTACTCCAGCCTGAGTGACAGTGAGACTCTAACTCAAAAAAATAAATAAATAAAAGGTATAACTTAGGGAGGCAGATGCAGGAGAATTGCTTAAAGCCGGGAGATTAAGAATATTGTGTGCCGTGATCATGCCTGTGAAACAGCCACTGTACTACAGCCTGAGCAATACAATAAGACCCTATCTTTTATTTTTATTTTTATTTTTTTTAATTGGAGTCTCACTTTGTCACCCAGGATTGAGTGCAGTGGCACACTCACAGCCATGGCAGCCTCAACCTGCTAGGCTCAGGTGATCATTCTACCTCACTCAACCTTTCAAGCAGCTGGAACTACGGGCATGTGCCACCACGCCCAGCTAGTTGTTTTTTTTATTGGTGTTGTTTTGTTTTTAATTTTTTGAGTTGGAGTCTCTTACTCTGACGCCCAGGCTGGAATGCAGTAGCATGCTCACCACAGCCTCGACCTGCTGGGCTCAGGGGATCCTTCCCCCTCAGCCTTCCAAGTAGCTGGAACCACGGGCATGCGCCACCACACCTGGCTAGTTTTTTTGATTTGTTGTGGAGATTAGGTCTCACCAAGTTGTCCAGGCTGGTCTCAAAACCCTGGGCTCAGGCAATCCTTTCACCTCTGCCTCCCAACGTGCTGGGATTGTAGACTTTAGCCACTGTGCCCAGGCTAAAATTGTAAAATTATTAAATTGGCTGGTGTGGTTGCTCACACCTGTAATCCCAGCACTTGAGGAGGCTGAGGTGAGAGGATTGTCTTAGCCCATGGGTAACAGAGTGAGACTCCGACTAAAAAAAAATGGAGTTCACTTCCCGTATTTAGAAACCAGGAAATCTGCATTACTGCCGTTCTTTGAGAAATCAGACATGGCAGCCCAGGCGTGCCTTCCCTGAGGCAGTGGCTGTCTGAAGCCTGGGCTGTTGTCCCTTAAGGGCATGGCCTCTCCGGGCCCACTTGGTTCACCACCTCTCTCTTGTTACCTGCCGGCCTGCTGGGCCAAGAGCCCGCAACCCCTGCCTTTTTCATCTCTTGATCCTAATTTCAATGTCTTTGTACTTTTGACCCCCCTGACCCTTTGGTACAGCAAGGTGGTATCAGATAAATAACAAAATGAGGAAACTAACTAGGTGAATTGGTTTGCTGGAGTTTCCGACGCCTCTAGATCCAGGGCTGAGTTGTTCTGCGGGAGGAAAACCAGTAGTTTCCCCATGTGCCCAGACTCACTGGTCTGGAAAACTCAGTCACCAGCTCTGAGGGCAGGGAGGCTGGCTGGTTGCCAAACTAGCTTCAGAAAAAGCACAGAGGAGGCCAGGTGCGGTGGCTTATGTCTAATACCAGCGCTTTGGGAGGCCAAGGTGGGAGGAGTGCTTGAATCCAGGAGTTTGAGATCAGCCTAGGCAACATAGTGAAACCTCATCTCTACAAAATGAAGGAAAAAAAAAAAAAGTTCAGGTGTGGTGGCGCTCTCCTGTAATCCCAGCTAACTCGGGAGGTTGAGATGGGAGGATGGCTTGAGCCCAGGGTTCGAGGCTGCAGTGAGCTATGATTGCACCACTGCACTCCAGCCCGGGCAACAGAGCAAGCCCCTGACTCTTTAAAAAAAAAAAAAATGCTCAGGGGTTTGCTGCTGCTTAACATGTCTAGAAAGCTCCCGGGCTGACTGCAGGATCATAGTTGGGATACGTTTCATTTTCAGAAACAACGTCTTGAGCTGGGACGTACAGCTTCGTTACTTCTCAACCCCTTTCTCTCAATAGAGGAGACCCCAGGCCTGGCTCAGGACCGAGGTTGGATCATAGAATTTCAGGGCCTTTCAGGGCAGAAGTCAGGATTCACCTGGATTCAAATCCTGTTTCCCATACCCCTGCCACCTCCAGCTGTGTGATCTTGGGCTACTTACTTAACTTCTACCTTCAGGTCTGTTTAGCTTTTATCTGTAGAATGGAGGTGGTAGTGCCTGTTCCAGAAAGTGACTGTGAGGATGAAATAAAACAGTTCCGTAGAAGCCTTGGCATGTTAACAGCTCATGTTTAAGGAAACCGTCACAGTGTGCCGGGCATCACACTGTGCCCATTTCATGAGTTACCTCATTTGAATCTCATAAGCCCCATTTTACAGATGGAAAATCTAAGGCTCAGAGGGGTGATGTCCTTGCCCAGTTAGTGAGTTCGATAACTTCCAGTACCAGCGCTGGCATTCAAGGTCCTTTGAAAACAGAATCCAGGGTTGCGGTCTGGAGCAGCCTGGATGAACACGCCAGAAAAGTCTAGAATGCCAAACAAACCAGATCCCGGGACACAGAAACCCTGTTCACCATCGCAGTATCATATCTATTTTAGTTCATGAATAGCCAAAGCCAAGTCAGACCGCAGGGTGTGCATGTACATGTGAAGGTCAGGGAAGGATGTGGGCCACCTGGTGAGTTTTCTGGAAGGTTTCGTGTGGGAGAATGAGCACAGTAAGAGATGACAGAGAGGGTGTCTGCATCTGGCCGTTTAGTCCATGAGACTCAGCTGAAGCTAGCCCAGGTACCAGGGTCACACTGTTACCAGGTTAGCAGGCGAGGCTTGGACAGCCACTCATTAAACATTAATGCTTACTTTCATTAATTAACATAATCTCAGACTGGGCCTGTGGGTCAGCTTCTTGTACACATATGTGCATACCTTTTTTTTTTTTTTTTTTGAGTTCAAGTCTCACTCTGTTGCCCAGGCTGGAGGGCAGTGGCACACTCCTGGCTACTGCAGCCTTGACCTGCTGGGCTCAGGAGATCCTTTTGCCTCAGCCTTTCAAGTAGCTGGAACTACAGGCGCGCACTACCACACTCAGCTTATTTTTTTATTTATTGTAAAGACGAGGTCTCACCAAGTTGCCCAGGCTGGTCTTGAACTGCTGAGCTCAGGCAATCCTCTTGCCTCACCCTCCCAAAGTGCTGGGATTACAGGCCTGAGCCACCACGCCCGGCCCAGTACGTGCATATCTTGGCACAGGCATGAAGTGTAGGTTTTCTTGAAGGATAAATCAGGAGGGCATACATCCTTTTTGTTTTGTTTTTAAGTTCCAGAATTTGCAAGAGGATGCTTTTGTGTAATGAGCCCCCCAGAGTATATGTAAAAGAAGATCCAGCTCATTCATGTGGGGTGCCGGATTGCCTGGCACTTCCTTGGTGGGTTGAGGTGGAGGAGAGACTCCGAGTCGGGAGCTGGACAGATCAGTCTGAGCAGGTGGCACTGCCGCTCTGAGCCACAGTTTTCCCCTCTATAAAATGAAGGTGGCAGCAGCACCTATCCAGGGGCTCGGGGGGAAGATTGAACAAGGTGACTGTAAATGTTCTTGCCTAGTTCCTGGCACATAGCAGGTGCCCAGGTCTGTTGGGGTGTCTCTTTCTCACTCTTTTTTACAAAAATGGCCTTGTTCACAGGTGCAGCATGGCCCAGAAAGGCAGCTTCAGATTGTGATGGTATGTTTTGAAACCTCCACATGGGTATCTGCAATTTAAAATGACTCTTTTCAGCCTGGCCAACACAGCGAGACCTTGTCTCTTTGAAAAAAAAAAAAAATTAGCCGGACATGGTAGCACATGTCCCAGCCACTTGGGAGGCTAGGGGAGAAGGCTCATCTGAGCCCCGGAGTTGGAGGCTATGGTAGTCCATGGCCATGCTGGACCACGGAGTGGCCACAGAGTGAGACCCTGACTCAATAATAAACAATTAAATTGGTTCTTTTAGGCTGGTATAATGGCTTCTGCCTATAATCCCAGCACTTTGGGAGGCCAAAGCAGGAGGATCACTTGAGGCCAGGAAGTCAAGACCAGCCTGGGCAACATAACAAGACCTTGTCTCTACAAAACATTACAAAATTAACTGGGCATCGTGGTGTGCACCTGTAGTTCCAGCTGCTCAGGAGGCTGAGGCTGGAGGTTCAACTGAACCCAGGCATTTGAGGCTGCAGTGAGCTATGATGGTGCCACTGCACTCCAGCCTGAGTGACAGAGTGAGACTCTGTCTCTAAAAAATAAAAATAAAAGTGAAATAACACTGAACCCAAGAAGGGGGAACGGGACAAGGGCAGTCCCTCAGCTCTACCTGCAGCCCAACCATGAATGCCATGGGCAAATTCACTTTTCCCTTCCTCCTTTTTATTATGAAAAGTTTCAGTGGAGAGAACAGGAGGCTGAGCCACATCCCCACACCATGGCGTCTGTGAGCGTGTGGCCATATTTGCTCATCTATTTTTTCATATGTGAAGTTTTTTTCATTTAAGTATAATTTGCATATAAAAATACACAGCTCTTGCCGGGCTCGGTGGCTCAGCCTGTAATCCTGCGCCTTTGGGAGGCTGAGGTGAGTGGATTGCCTGAGCCCGCGGGTTCGAGACCCACCTGGGCAGGCGAGACCTCATCTCTACAATAAAATCAAAAAATTAGCCAGGCATGGTAGCGCGCGCCTGTAATTCCGGCTACTCAGAAGGCTGAGGCGGAAGGGTCGCCGGAGCCCAGCAGGTCGAGGCTGCGGTGACTGGGAGCGGCCACTGCACTCCAGTCTGGGCGACAGAGTGAGACTCCAACTCAAAAAATAAATAAATAAAATAAATAAATAAATAAAAATAAAAATACACAGCTCTAGAGCTTGATGTTCAGAGAGTTCTAACAGTTGTATGCAACCTGCACTGAGCATTTTTAAAGTAAGTTTCACTCACTCATGACCTTTAAGTCTATACCTAAACATTTTGGCATGCATTGCTAAAAGATGACATTTCGACCGTGATCACTTCTGACAAAATTAACAATTCCTTAATAGCTTTTAAAACCCAGACCATCAGCCGGGCTCGGTGGCTCAGCCTGTAATCCCGTGCCTTTGGGAGGCTGAGGTGAGTGGATTGCCTGAGCCCGGGGGTTTGAGACCCGCCTGGGCAACTTGGCAAGACCTCATCTCTACAATAAATCAAAATGAGCCGGTCGTGGTAGTGCACGCCTGTAGTTCCGGCTACTTGGAAGGCTGAGGCAGAAGGGTCGCCGGAGCCCAGCAAATCGAGGCTGTGGTGGCCGGGAACGGCCACTGCACTCCAGTCTGGGTGACAGAGTGAGACTCCAACTCAAAATAAATAAATAAATGAAATCCAGACCATCTTCAAATTCCCCAATTGTTTACAGCTGGCACAGTGAAAACAAGATCCAAATCATTTTCTTTCTTTTTTTTTTTTTTTTGAGTTGGAATCTCACTTCATCACCAAGGCTGGAGTACAGTGGCACTCTCACGGCCACCTCAGCATCTACCTGCTGGGCTCCAGTGATCCTTTCACCTCAGTGTTCCAAGTAGCCGGAACTACAAGTGCGCACTACCATGCCCAGCTAATTTTTTGATTTACTGTGGAGACGAGGTCTCACCAAGTTGCCTGGGCTGGTCTCGAACCCGGGGGCTCAGGCAACCCACTAGCCTCGGCCTCCCAAAGTGCGGGGTTACAGGCTGAGCCACTGAGCCCGGCCCAGATCATTTTCATGCATCATATCTAGTTGGGTCTCTTTCTTTCTTTTTTTTTTTTGAGTCAGAGTGTCACTCTGTCACCCAGGCTGGAGGGCAGTGGCATTCTCACAGCCCCCACAACCTCGACCTGCTGGGCTCAAGCCATCCTTCCACCTCAGCCTTCCAAGTAGCTGGAATTACAGGTATGTGCTACCACACCCAGCTCATTTTTTTGATTTATTGTAGAAACGAGGTCTTGCCAAGTTGTCCAGGCTGGTCTTGAACCCCTGGGCTCAGGCATTCCTCGCACCTTCGCCTCCCAATGTGCTGGGCTCATAGGCGTGAACCACTGTACGTTGCTCTTTCTTCTTCCTTTTGCTTTATCTTTTTTTTTGAGTTGGAGTCTCGCTTTGCCACTCAGGCTGGAGCGCAGTGGCACACTCACGGGCACCACAGCCTCGACCTGCTGAGCTCAGTTGATCCTTCCGCCCCAGCCTTTCAAATAGCTGGAACTATAGGCACGTGCCAACAAGCCCAGCTAATTTTTTGATTTATTGCAGAGATGAGGTTTCACTAAGGTTGCCCAGGTTGATCTCAAACCCGTGGGTTCAGGCAATCCTCTCACCTCGGCCTCCCAAAGTGCTGGGATTACAGGTGTGAATCACCATGCCTGGCTTTTTTTTTTTTTTTTTTGAGTCAGACTGTCACTCTGTTGCTCAGGCTGGAGTGCAGTTGGGCAATCATGGTCATCGGTGCCCGGCCTTAGCTTTCTTTTCTTTTTTTTTTGAGTTGGAGTCTCACTCTGTTGCCCAGGCTGAACGGCAGTGGCATACTCAACTACCACAGTCTTGACCTGCTGGACTCAGGTGATCCTTCTGCCTCAGCCTTCCAAGTAGCTGGAACTACAGGCACGTACCACTATGCCTGGCTAATTTTTTGATTTATTGTAGAAATGAGGTCTCACCAAGTTGCCTGCTGGTCTCGAACACGTGGGCTCAGGCAATCCTCTCACCTCAGCTTTCCAAAGTGCTGGGATTATAGGGGTGAGCCACCACGCCCAGCCAAGCTTTCTTTATTCTATAATAATCTCCTCTCTCTCTCTCTTTAATTAAAAAAAAGTCAGGCATGCTGGCTCATGCCTGTAATCTCAGCACTTTGGGAGGCCAAGGCAGGAAGATTGCTTCAGACCGGCAGTTCAAGACCAGCCTGGGCAACATAATGAGACTGTATCTCTACCAAAACATTTAAAAAATTAGCTGGTCATGGTAGTACAAGACTGTAGTCTTAGCTACTCGGGAGGCTGAGACAGGAGGATTGCTTGAACCCATGAGTTCTAGGCTGCCATGAGGTGTGATTACGCCACTACACTCTAGCTTGGACAACAAAATGAGACCCTGTCTCTTTAAAAAAAAAAAAGCGATATTGACTTGAAGAGATTGGGTCACGTCTCTGAGATCCATACCACCCTCTGCTGCTGTCTTGTTCTTCTCCCTCTTTTATATCGTATCAAGTGGAAGTCGACCTACAGGCTTGATGGAGTCGGGTGGAATGTTTTGGCAGTAATGTTTCATGGACCATGCTGTGTCCTTCATAGTGCTTCACTGCCAGACACCCAGAATTAGGCCTCACATGTTCCCCACAGGCTTTACATTGCATTAGACCACCGTCCCTAGCTGCCTGCAGACCCAGGGTTGTCCACAGTGGGCCACTGGGAGAGGGTCAGGCCAGCGCCAGAATTCTTTGCCCCACAAGACATGAGGGGCAGCCCTGGGTCAGCTCAGGGGTCTCAGGAGGAAGAAGCATCCAGACCTTTACTGGGGAGAGCTCCCTGTGGGGCTCCAGGCATTAAGGGCATGGTGAGGCTGAGCCCCCCCCCGTCTTCTCCAGCTGCGGGATTTCATCCTGTGCTTCTGTTCCCCTCTTAGACGATAACAGCAACCAGAGCTCCATAGCAGATGCCTCCCCCATCAAACAGGAAAACAGCAGCAACTCGAGCCCCGCTCCAGAGCCCAGCTCGGCCGTGCCCGGCGACGGCACCGAGGCCAAGGCGGATGAGGCCCAGGCCGATGGGAAGGAGCATCCCGGAGCTGAAGGTATGTGCCCTCGGTGGGCTGGGGCTCCGAGGGGCCGCTCTCCAGCCAGCCTTAGTCAGGCTACCGACAGGTATTCAAGGAGGCCTTGCCATGTGCTAGTCCCCTACAATGACAGTAGAAGAAACATGGCACCTGGAACACATCATCTCGTGAAGCAATTAAAATATCAGACCATCTGACGGGCGCAGTGGCTCACACCTGTAATCTCAACACTTGGGGAGGCAGAGGCGAGAGAATTGCCTGAGTCCACTGGTTCGAGACCTGCCTGGGCAACATGGTAAGACCTCGTCTCTACACTAAACCAAAAGTTAGCTGGGCGTGGTGGCCCACGCCTGTAGTTCCAGCTACTTGGAAGGCTGAAGCAGAAGGATCGCCTGAGCCCAGCAGGTCGAGGCTGCGGTGGCCGGGAGCATAGCATGGAGGCTGCGGTGAGCCATGACTGCACCACTGCACTCCATCCCGGACAACGGAGTGAGACTCCAACTCAAACATAAGTAAATAAATAAATAAAATGAAATATTAGGCAATCTAGTATTTTGGAAAATACTTGAGGTGGAGAATAACGGAGCAGGAAGCGGGGCGGGGGTCTTGCCGAGTGATGGGAGGTGTTGGCAGTTTTAAGTAGGGTGGGGCAGTGAAGGCGCCACTGAGAAGGTGACGTCAGCGCCAACGAGGCTCAGACTGAGCGAGTGAGCACGCCGCATGACTCTCTGGGTGAAGAGCGCTACCGGCAGAGGGACAAGTCGTGCAGAGGCCCAAGGCAGGAGTGTGTTCAACAAGGCTGAAGAAGAGTGCGGCTGAGGGGCTAGGAGATAAGATGGGATCAGAGAGGAGGCAGGGCCTTGGGCGTGGGGAGCTCGTAAGGCCACTGCCTGACCCGGCGGCCACTGGGGGTTTGGGTGCTGTGACCTGAAGGACTGAGAATGAGTGATGGAGGGTGAGGGCAGAGTGGGAGGCCCAGTGAGAGGGCCGCTGCGGTGGTCCAGGTGGGAGAGGATGGCAGCGGACCAGGGCGGGAGCAGAGGAGGTGTGAGGCGTGGTCGGATTGTGGAGGGAGGGAGTGTGTGTGTGTGTGTGTGTGTGTGTGTGTGTGTGTGTGTGTGTGTGTGTGTGTCGCTACAGAAAAATTGAAAGAATAACATAATCCTCTTCTATATATCCACCTCCTGAACTCAGCAATTGGAGTTTGAATTTTTTTTGTTGTTGTTGGTGGTGGTTTTTTGTTTTTGTTTTTTTTGAGTTGGAGTCTCACTCTGTCGCCCAGACTGGAGTGCGGTGGCCGCTCCCGGTCACCGCAGCCTCGACCTGTGGGCTCCGGCGATCCTTCTGCCTCAGCCTTCCAAGTAGCTGGAACTACAGGCGTGCGCTACCACGCCCAGCTCATTTTTGATTTATTATAGAGATGAGGTCTCGCCAAGTTGCCCAGGCGGGTCTTGAACGCGCGGGCTCAGGCAATCCACTCACCTCAGCCTCCCAAAGGCGCGGGATTACAGGCTGAGCCGCCGAGCCCGGCTTGCAAATAGTTTTTTCTGGGACCAATTCAAAGTAAGTTATAGACCTTAGAATGTTTAAACCCTAAATGCTTCAGCATATGTCTTAAAAATAAAGGCCTTCAGCTGAGCAGGGGCTCATGCCTATAATCTCAACAATTTGAGAAGCTGAGGCAGGAGGATCCCTTGAGGTGAAACCAGCCTGGGCAACATTGGGAGACTCCAACGCTACAAAAAACTTTTTTTTTAATTAGCTGGGCATGGAGACTGCAGTGAGCCATGACTGCACCACTGCACTCCAGCCTGGGCAACAGAACAAGACTCTGTCTCAAAAAAAAAAAAAAATAGCAGGAACATTCTCTTTTAGAATCACAAATGCTGTTATTGTATCTAAGAAAATGAACAGTCCTATCTGATGGCCTAATATGAAGTCTGTTTTCAGGTTGAGGTGAGGTGTCCAAGGGTGGTACGTGGAGTGTGAGGGTGGACTCAAGGGTGGCTTCAGGCATCTGGAGACAGTGGCAGAGTGGTCTGGGGGCTGCACAGGGTACAGGGCAAGGGCGTGCATCTTGGGGGCAGCCGATGTGGGGAGAAAGGCCACCCCTGCTGCTGAGTTCATCTGTTCCCCTGCATGAGGCTCTGGGCCGCAATCCCAGGTGCACTTGGCTTCCTGGCCCTCGAGAACTCCCGGGCAAGCACGGAGATAGACATTGAACCTGAGGAATAGTCTACAGAGGTTGTAGATGGACTAGCTCCAGTGGTGTGTGGTGTGGTCCTGGAGCCCAGTGATTTTTTTTTTAAGTTGAATGCGATGTCAAAATTTAAAAATCAAGGCTGGGCTCAGTGGCTCAACCTGTAATCCCAGCACTTTAGGAGGCTGAGGCAAGTGGATTTCCTGAGCCCACAGGCTCGAGACCAGCCTAGGCAACTTGGCGAGACTGCGTCTCTACAATAAATCAAAAATTAGCCAGGTGTGGTAGCGTGTGCTTGTAGTTCTTGCTAATTGGAAGGCTGAGGTGGAGGGATCACTTGAGCCTGGCAGGTCGAGGCTGGGGTGGCTGTGAGCGTGCCTTGGCACTCCAGCCTGGGCAATGAAGTGAGACTCCAACTCAAAAAAAAAAAATTTTTTTTAATTGAGAAGTTTAACTTAAAATAGGATTGGTTTCCAGTTTCTTGTGAAAAATCAGATTGGGCAGTACCGGTCCTGCTGTGCCATGGGGCAGCAACCAGCTAGAGCAGAGAAGTAGCTGCCCCTCCAGGTACCACACTCCCCACCACTCCCTATTGCCTCCAGTACCAAAGCCAAAGGGTATTAACCCATGACAGCTGTTTTCTTTATTGTAGATTTAGAAGGAAAATTAAGACTTGCTTATTGAACCTATTTCTCTATCAAAAGTTTTGGGGGGCGGAAGAGAGGGGGGCACATAACATCACTAAGGGTACCTGATCCTAAACCGGGGGAACCAGACTTCACCTGCCTGCAGACTACCTGTGTACCTAATCCTGACTTGTGCCCCACATCTTTACAATAAAACAAAGAAAAAAAAGATGAGGAGAGAGTGAAAAAGAAGACTGGGAAGACTCTGGTTTTTGAAGAACATTGGAAAAATGCGTATCTCTTTGAAGAAGCAGAGAATATTTCTTTATGTTTACTTTTTTTTTTTTTTGAGTTGGAGTCTCACTCAGTCGCCCAGACTGGAGTGCAGTGGCCGCTCCCGGCCACCTCAGCCTCGACCTGCTGGGCTCCGGCGATCCTCCCGCCTCAGCCGTCCGAGTAGCTGGAATTACAGACGCGCACTACCACGCCCGGCTCATTTTAACTTATTGTAGAGATGAGGTCTCGCCAAGTTGCCCAGGCAGGTCTCGAACCCGTGGGCTCAGGCAAGCCACTCACCTCAGCCTCCCAAAGGTGCGGGATTACAGGTTGAGCCACTGAGCCCGGCTTTTTTTGTTTTTTTTTTGAGTCAGAGTCTCACTCTGTCACCCAGGCTGGAGTGCAGTGACACACTCAAAGCCACTCCAGCCTTGACGTTCTGGGCTCCGGTGTTCCTTCCGCCTCAGCCTTCCAAGTAGCCGGAGCCACAGACGTGTGCCACCATGCCTGGCTAACTTTTAAAATTTATTGTAGAGGCAAGATCTTGTCAAGTTGCCCAGGCTGGTCTCGAACCCGCGGGCTCAGGCAGTCCTCTCCACCTCAGTCTCCCAAAGTGCTGGCATTTTTGGTGTGAGCTACCACGCCCAGCCTGTTTTTGTTTTTGTTTTGTTTGAGTTGAAGTCTCATTGTTACCCAGGCTGGAGTGCAGTGGCATGCTCATAGCCACCACTATGATGTCAAAGTTTAAAAACTGAGAAGTTTCACTTAGAATAGGATGCATTTTCAACGTCTTTGAGAAATCAGATTGGTCAGTACTGGGCCTGCTTTACCATGGGTCAGCAACCAGCTAGAGCAGAGAAGTGAATGCCCCTCCAGGCAGGGCGGGTGGACCTGCATTCACCGGTAACCACACTCCTCACCACTCCGTATTGCCTCCAGCACCAAGGCCAAAGGGTATTAACCAATGATGACTGTTTTCCTTATTGCAGATTTAAGGAAACCTGCCGCTCAGGCGATCCTTCCACCTCAGTCTCCTGAGTAGCTGGAACTACAGGCGTGCACCACCACGCCCAGCTAATTTTTTGATTTCTTGTGGAGATGAGGTCTCACCGAGTTGCCCAGGCTGGTCTCGAACCCCTGGGCTCAGGCAGTTCTCTCACCTCAGCCCCCCAAAGTGCTGGGATGACAGGCATGACCCACCATGCCCTACAAATTTCTTCCCTTTCAAAACACTTTTGCTTAACAGTCACTTGCAGCTGGTTGCATGTGAGAACACAGGTCTGTGGTTTTTCTTTATCGGCCACGAGCTGTGAGTGTTTCCCTGGGTGGTCACTTAGGCGTTTCTGTCTTTTTTTTTTTTTTTTTTTGCACATGTGGTTCTTTGGGTGCAGGTGGCTCGTAGACCGCATCCCTGAAGGTGGAACTGTTTGTTCAGAGGATGTGCGTGCTTAAAATGTCGGCTCCTTCTGTTTTCCTCTAGAGAGGTCTAAGCAGGAGGACTCCACCAGTGCAGGGGTGCTCAGTCTCAGCACTACTGGCATTTTAGGTGCTGGATTATTCTTTTGGGGGGGAATCTTACTCTGTTACCCAGGCTGGAGTGCAGTGGCACGGTCCCAACTCACCATAGCTGCAGCCTCCTGGGCTCAGAGTCTTCTGCCTCAGCCTCTCAAGTAGCTGGGACTACAAGCACGTACCACCACACCTGGCTAATTTTTTTATTTTTTGTAGGAATGGGATCTCGCTATGTCACCCAGGCTGATATCGAACTCGTGGGCTCAAGCAATCCACTTGCATTGACCTTCCAATGTGCCGGGATTGATTGCAGGCATGAACCACCACACCCGGCCCTGGGCTGGATGATTCTTTATTGTGGAAACTATACTGTACCTGGTGGGATTTGAGCAGCACTCCTGGTGTCCACCCACTGGATGCCAGTAGCTCCTCTCTTCAGTGGTGACACCAAAAATGTTTCTAGGGCCAGATGTGGTGGCTCATGCCTATAATCCCAGCAGTTTGAGGAGGCTGAGGCAGGAGGATTGCTTGAGCCCAGGAGTTTAACACCAGCCTGGGCAACAGAGTGAGAATCCCCCATCTCTACAAAAAAATTAAAAATTAGCCAGGCATGGTAGCCTGTGCTTGTAGTCCCAGTTACTCAGGAGGCTGAGGCAGGAAGATCGCTTGAGCCCAGGTGGTCGAGGCTGCGATGAGCCATGATCGCGCCACTGCACTCCAGCCTGGGGGGAGAGCAAAACTCTGTCTCTTAAAAAAAAAAACAGGGTGGGTTTGGTGGCTCAGCCTGTAATCCCACGCTTTGGGAGGCCAAGGTGAGTGGATAGACTGAGCCCGCGGGTTCGAGACCCACCTGGGCAACTTGGCGAGGCCTCATCTCTACAATTAATCAAAAAAATAGCCGGGCGTGGTAGTGCGTGCCTGTAGTTCCGGCTACACAGAAGCCTGAGGCAGAAGGATGGCCGGAGCCCAGCAGGTCGAGGCTGCGGTGGCCGGGAACAGCCACTGCACTCCAGTCTAGGCGACCGAGTGAGACTCCAACTCAAAAAAAACACAAAAAACAGTTTCAGACGTTGCTCAGTGTCTTCAGGGTGGAGGGGGCAAAGCTGCCCCCAGTTGAGAGCTAGTGGCCTGGTGGCTTTGCCATAGCCTTGTGCGTATGTGGCATCCCCTCTCGTTCCCCTCGGCGTCTCCCACAGTTATGGCACACCCACCCACCAGGCTTCCGGTGCAGTCCTGGGCAGGCGACTCTGCAGGTAGAAGGCAGAGGGGGTGGGACGGGGCCATGGTCACGTACAGGCCCACACTTGCCGTGTAGCCTTGGGCAGACAGTGCCACCCCCTTTGTACCTTTCTGTTTTCCTGTTCATAAAATGGGACAAATAGGAATTGCCTCCGGGGTCAGGTCGCTGCAAGGAGCCAAGGAGAGGAGAGGTCAGCAGAGTGCCTGGAGCTGGGGAAGGTTCTGCAGAGCCTCAGGGGCTGCCTGTCCGCCTTTCTGCCAGGAGCGATTCCAAGGCCGCCGGGGGCAGGCAAAGGACTGTGGTCTGCAGCCACGTTCCAGCAACTTTCCCATCCTGATTTCTTTCTGGCTGTGGCTTGCTTCTCCCCCGTCTGGGGTCTGCATCTCCTTTGCTCTAAAGGACCAGCCCAGGCTCAGCTGCAGGAGCGACATTTTGAGCAAATGCGTCCATAACTGCCACGTTCTGCAAACGACCGCTCCTCTTTCCATAACACCCAAAGCAAAAGTGGTAGAAGCCAGGGGCAGAGGAACCCACTCCAGGGTCCTCCGCCAGCCACCCCAGGCCCCTGGGCCCTCTCAGACAGGATTCACCTGCCACTGCCAGGGGCTCCCCTATAGAAAGGGCATGGGGACAGACCCACGTGGCCTTCCCAGGTGGGCGCATGCTGCCTGCCGGGACAGGGCGGGTCGGACACCAGCTGTTGACCTTGCTTTGAACTTGTTTACTGCTGAGTGAGTTCAGGGAATGACATAATGTCCGAGCTCCCTGGACTAAATTTAGGCCCCAGGAAAATAATTTCCCCTGGGTGAGCTCCAACACCACAGCGCTGAGAGAATCTGCCGCCGCCCAGGGCCCTTGGATGCTCGGCCAGCTCCGAGGCCAGTTCCCACCGAGCTCTTGGGCCTGGCTCTCGGGAGGCCACTCCCAGGGCGTCGCTCTGCCCAGCAAGGATTCGTGTGACTCTCTGGGTGACCGGCCACCTTCATGATTGCTAAGCTTGCAGCGGGGGCCCCTCCACCCCGCCCGTTCTGCAGAGCCCACTGTGCCAGGCCGAAAAGGGACTGTGGTCAGACATGTGGAGCCATAGATGTGGCAAGTTTTCTGGGTCAGTAGAAATGGTAAATGTTTATGCTAAAGCAGACCAACATTAGGAAACAGAAGATAATGTGAACGTGGGGTTTTTCTTTTTTACTGAGATGAAATTCACATAAAATGAGCCATCTTAAGTGAACAACAGTTCACTGGCAACTAGTACAGTCACACGGTTGTGCAACCACCACCTCTGTCTTCTTCCAGAACATTCTCATCACCCCAGAGAGAAACCTCATACCCACTAGCAGTCTCTCCTTTCTGCCTCCCCCAGTCCCTGTCAGCCAAAGGTCTACTTTCTGTCTCTCTGGATTTGCCTATTCTGGACATCTCGTGTAAGCAGAATCCTACAATGTGTGGCCTTTGGGGTTTGACTTCTTTCACTCAGCGTGGTGTAGCCTGTGTCGGTGGTTCCTTCCTTTTTACGGTAGAATCATACTGTACTGTGTGGACAGACCACATTTTGTTTATCCATCTGTTCATTTCATTTGGCTGTTTCCACCTTTTGGCTGGTATGAATGGTGATGCCCGAACATTCTTGTACCCATACCTGTTTGGGTTCCTGTGTTCGGTTCTTTTGGTTGTATACCAAGGGTCTGTTCCTGGGTCCTGTGGTCATTAGGTGTTTAACTTTTTGAGGAACTGCCATTAACGTGGATTTTAAAAGTGAAACGAGGCCAGGTGTAGTGACTCACTCCTGTAATCCCAGCATTTCGGGAGGCTGAGGCGAGAGGGTTGCCTGAGTCCACGGGTTAGAGATCAGCCTGGGCAACTTGGTGAGACCTCATCTCTACAATAAATCAAAAAATTAACTGAAGCCAGGCTCGGTGGCTCAGCCTGTAATCCCGTACCTTTGGGAGGCTGAGGTGAGTGGATTGCCTGAGCCCGCGGGTTCGAGATGCACCTGGGCGGCGAGACCTCATCTCTACAGTAAATCAAAAACGTAGCCGGGCGTGGTAGCGCATGCCTGTAATTCCGGCTACTCGGAAGGCTGAGGCGGGAGGATCGCCGGAGCCCAGCAGGCGAGGCTGCGGTGGCCGGGAGCGGCCACTGCCCTCCAGTCTGGGCGACAGAGTGAGACTCCAGCTCAAAAAAAAAAAAAAATTAGCTGAGCATGATGGCACACGCCTGTGTTTCCAGCTGCTTGGAAGGCTGAGGCAGAAGGATTGCCTAGGCCCAGCAGGCGGAGGCTGCAGTGGCTGTGAGCGTGCCACTCCCCTCCAGCCTGGGCAACAGAGTGAGACTCCAATTACAAAAAACATGAAACTAAAGACCAAAGAAATGTCAAGCTTATGGAGAGTTCGATGCTAGGCCCTGAATAATCCCTCAGTTCCTCCCACCTGGGGTTGTTCTGCTGATGGGTGTTCTTTGTGTCACTCCATGTCATGCCCACAGCCACTCACCAGGGTGGCTCTTGTCCAGAGCCTGCGTCCCCTAAGAAGCAAGCAGCAGAGGCAGTATGGGCAGCGTTCGGACCCCGGTCTCCTCTGAGCCCTGTGTCTTCCACATACCAGACTGTAGGCAGAGCCTGGACCTGGTGAGGGTGGATCCCTGACCCCCTCCCTGTGGCAAAGAGAAGGCCCAGCTCACAGCCTGCCCTGGACCCTTGGCTAGTGTCAGGGCTCCTGGAACAACCAGGAGCTATCAGGGCTCCTGGTTTGAGGAGTAAGAAGTGTCTGCTAACAGCAGCCCTCGACCCTGGTCAGCCTCCCCGGGAAGGAGGCCCCTGCAGGTCTGTTTCTGCGCCCTCTGTGGCCCATCCTGTCCCAGGCCCTGGAGGACTGCTGACTCTTCCCCTCCTTTCCCATGTGACTTGCTTGCTTCTCCACTGAAGCCTGAATGTTTTTCCCCCTTGTTATTTCTCTGCCTCAGAAACCCCAGAAAGCCAGTCCTAGTTGCTTAGGCATTCTTGAGTATTTGTTCAGTGTGCTTTCTTTTCTTTTCTTTTCTTTGGAGTTGGAGTTAGAGTCTCAGTCTGTCACCCAAGCTGGAGTGCAGTGGCACACTCACAGCCACCACCGCCTCAACCTGCTGGGCTCAGGTGATCCTTCCAAATAGCTGGAACGATGGGCGCGTGCCACCACACCCGGCTAATTTTATTTATGGCAGAGACAGGGTCTCGCCATGTTGCCCAAGCTGGTCTCAAACGCGAAGGCTCAGGCCGTCCTCTCACCTTGGCCTCCCAAAGTGCTGTGATTTCAGGCGTGAGCCACCACACCCAGCCAGGGCGCTTTCAAAATCAGGAAACTTGCCTGCAACAGAGCAGGACCCTGGGCAGGACTTTGTTGCTCCCGCTGTGAGGCTCTGTCTCTGTGCCTGGTAAGCTTTAGGTAAAACTTCTGGCACCATTTCCTCCCCCTCCCAAACTGCACCCCACATCCAGCCTGCACCTTCTTTCTGCTGAAGAAGCTTGAGGTGAAGCAGAAGGGAAACCGAGGCATGAGCAATCATCCAAATAGCTTGAATACTGCACAGCCATCTTATAAGCTCTGGTATTTAGAGGACTTTTAAAGACATGAAAAATTATTCCAAATACTGTGTTATCCCCATTGGGGTGAGGAGAAAATAATATGCATGTAAGGGAAGGAAACCTGCAGAACTGGGAGTGAATCCTCTAAGCATTAGTGGGTGGTCTCTGGGTAGCGTGAGTGACAGGTGATTTTAACTTCATTTTGTTTTCTGTGATGTTTTCTGCAATGATCAGTCATGGCTCTGGCAATCAGAAAAATGCCCATATAATCAAGAGAAATGTTTACAAACGGTCAGTTACCTCTGATGTTCCCCAGGAGGAGAACGCAGGCTCTTGAAAGAAAGAGGCTGAAGCCACCTTGGCTGCGGGGAGAGAGGAACTGACAGCCATGATTGTTGTGTGCGTTGTGGCCACCAGGGGGCGCTAGTTGCACGGAGGCTGCAGCATCCTTCCATTGCCTCCGGAGGCCCTTGGCCGCTAAGAACTGTGCAGGAGAGTGTGGGTGATCCCGGGGCCAGCATGCGGCCAGGCTGCTGAAAGCAGCATCACGAAAAAATAAACAAGAGGCTTCCCCAACTCCCCCAGCCCTCTGCAGCCTTCAAAGACCGCGGCCACAACACTCCCCAGTTCCAGATGTTTTTACTGTTTTTAGTCTCACGTGTCTGAAAACAGCTTCTGTCGTCTTGCCCTTCCCTCAGACGCTTCTGACGAGCAGAACTCACAGTCTTCGATGGAACACTCAATGAACAGTTCAGAGAAGGTAGAGCGGCAGCCGTCTGGAGACGCGGGTCTGGCCGCAGAGACGTCGGCAATCTCTCAGGTACCTCGGTCGAGGTCTCAGAGGGGCAGCCAGATCGGCCGAGAGCCCATTGGGTTGTCGGGGGTACGTTGACAGGTGTCTTGTTTTCTTTTATTTTGTTGTTTTTTCGTTGGACAATTGGAACTGTCATTTTATCCATCAAGCAATGTCCGTGAATGTCGTCCTGTATCCTGCCTTGTGTGTGCTGGGGCCTCAGGGACAGATGAGATGTGTGATCCCTGCCCTTGGGGAGCCGTGGGTAAGGGGAATGAAGGGACCTCTATCCCAGCCTCAGCTTCGTCGTTTTGTCTATTTGGTTTCACACAAGCATTGCCTTGTCTCCATGACTCAAAGTCACCATCTTTTACAGCTGCAAAGTCAAGTCCGCAGAAACCTAAATGGTGGGTCATCCCATGGAATTGTGCAACTGACCCTAATCCCCCTGCTGGAGCCCCTTTCTGGGTTGTGACTGTGTTTCCAAGCCTGGTCTAAATGAGTCAGTACAGGGCGCCTGGCGGTTGGAAGCAAACCTCCCAATGTCAGCCCTGGGCTTGAATCCCAGCTCTGCTGCTTGGTGCTGGGCAGTTAAATTCCTTGAGCCTCAGTCTTTCCAGCTGCCAAAATGAGGTTACAGAAGGGTCTTAGGGCCACGGTGAGGATGAGATGAGAAGGGTCTTAGGGCCACGGTGAGGATGAGATGAGAGAACGTGGGCAAAACACTTGGCATGAGCAAGACCCAGAAGATGCAGAAGCCGCTGTTAGGACTTTCACCATAAACCCTGCAGACCTGCCTTGACAGGGGCAGCGGGAACTCAGGGGTCACAAAATATCAACTAAAACAAAACATTCTCCACTTTGCTGAGTGTTTTCTGGTGCCTCAAGAGAAACTGACAGCAGGTCACGTAGGAGCAGAGAAGAGGCGAGTTGCAGCAGGTCATGTTACGGAGCCTGAAAACAGGCCTTCCCCAGGGTCAAGTGGCCCTCAACTCCAAAATCTTCAGACCCTCTGCTCGGCAGCTCCCTTTCCAGGAGCCTCCTTCCCTAGCCTCCCCCCATGTGCACGAACACAGAGGGGTCGTGGAGTGGAGATGGATTTGCGGCGGTGGGAAGTCAGCCACAGTCTCGACTCGAAGGGTAGGGTCGAAAAACCTGGGGTCAGGTATGAACAGGCCATTGTGCAGCTGTACTGCTGAGTGCAGTTGGCCCTTCCAGGTAGCGATAAATATTCTTGCAGCATGAAATGAGACAAGCAGTTAGGAGAACTGCTGGCACAGCACGCGTCCATTTGGCTAAAAACAATAAAAATCAAAGCCTGATGCCCAGCATGTGAGACCAGGATGTCGGCCGGGGTCTCCTGGCCTCTTGAGCTCAGTGGAGAAAAGGTCAGCTTGAAACTTTGATCCATACCCTGGGAGCATTGGATGGTCTCCCCTGATGTCTGAAAAAGCTAGGGGTCTCCCATTCCCCCACACCCATCCTCGCTCCTGCTGCCCGGGGATCCAGACCTGGAGTTGAGCCTCTGTCACCATTTTCACGCACGCACCGACACATACGCTGCCCTACAGAGCCGGTTCTGTGAGCAAGGTAGAGACCACATTCCAGTGATACAAACAAGCTGATCCTGAAATACATATGTGCCAGGCACGGTGGCTCACACCTATCATCCCAGCACTTTGGGAGGCAGAGGCAAGAGTATTGCCTGAGCCCACAGGTTTGAGACCAGCCTGGGCAACTTGGCAAGACCTCCTCTAAACAATAAATCAAGAAAAATTAGGCAGGCGTGGTGGAACACACCTGCAGTTAAAGCTACTCGGAAGGCTGAGGCGGAAGGATCACCTGAGCCCAGCAGGTTGATGGTGATGTGGCTGTGAGCATGCCACTGCATTCCATCCTGGGTGACAGAGTAAGACTCTGACTCCAGAGAGAGAGAGAGAGAGAGAGAAACATGTACATATTCTTTGGGGTTGGGAGGGGTTTGGTTATTGTTTTTTTTGAATTGGCGTCTCACTCCGTTGTCCAGGCTGGAGTGCAGTGGCATGCTTACGCCACCCCAGTTTCAACCTGCTGGGTTCAGATGATCCTTCCGCCTCAGCCTTCCAAGTAGCCAGGACTACAGGCACGCACTACCAAGCCAGGCTAATTTTTTGATTTACTGTAGAAATGAGGTCTCACCAAATTGCTCAGGCTGCTCTCAAACCTGTGGGCTCAGGCAGTCTCCTCACCTCAGCCTCCCAAAGTGCTTGATTACAGGCTTGAGCTACTGCGCCCGGCCCCCCTGCGTATTCTTTATGCCACCCACCCTGCCCTGACCCCAGTATCAGGAAAATTTCTCTAAATTATAAATATTTACACTAACTTCTTTTTTATTATTAATTTCTCACGCTATTTCTAGAGTAAGGCTGGGTGCAGTGGCTCACACCTGTAATCCCAACACTTGAGGAGGCTAAGGCTGAAGGGTCCATCCGAGCTCAGGAGGTAGAGGCTGCAGTGAGCCGTGACCTTGCCACTGCACTCCAGCCTGCGCCCCAGAGAGAGACCCTGACTCAGAATTAAATAATAAATAAGGAGAAAGGGCCAGGAACAGTAGCTCATGCCTATAATCCCAGTGCTTTGGGAAGCTGAGGTTAGAGAATTACTTGAGGCCAGGAGTTCAAGACCAGCCTGGGCAACATAGTAAGATCCTGTCTTTACAAATAGCTGGGTGCAGTGACACTTGCCTGTATCCTAGCTACTAGGAAGGCTGAAGCAGGAGGATGGCTTAAGACCGGGAGTTTGAAGTTACAGTGTGCTATAATCGTCCCATTGCACTCCAGCCTGGGCAACAGAGCAAGCCTCTGAAGATAAATAAATGCATAAATAAATAAAAACACAGCCAGGCATAGTGGGGCTCACACCTATGATCCCAACACTTTTGGGAGGCCAAAGCAGGAGGATCGCTTGAGGCCAGGAGCTTGAGACCGACCTAACAACAGAGAGATCTTGTCTCTACCCAAAAAAAAAAAAAGTTTTTTTGGGAGTTTTTTGTTTTGTTTTGAGTCAGAGTCTCACGCCGTCGCCCAGGCTGGAGGGCAGTGATACGCTCCTAGCCACCGTAGCCCTGACATACTGGGCTCAGGCAATCTACTCACCTCAGCCTCCCAAAGCGCGAGATTACAGGCTGAGCCACCAAGCCCAGCTAAAATTTTTTTTAATAAGTAAAAATAGTTTTTAAATAAGTAAAATAAAATAAGACAAAGGGAGAGAGAGGAAAGAAGAGCAGGCCTTCCTGAGTCCCCGTGAGGGTTCCCTGGGGGGAGCTCACGCAGCCTTCTCTGCACATGCTGCATGCAGGCCTCGACAGGTCCCTCCCTGCTGTGTGGGGGTGACAGCAGATCTGGGAGTCTGAGGCGCTGCCGGGATATGGCAGACACAAACAGATCACAGAGCCACACTAAGTGCCGTGAGAGAGTGGGACAGGGTGACTTGAAAAAACAGAACAGGCCGGGATGAGGGCATCGTGGCTGGCACTGGCAGAGGCAAGAGTTGTGTGCCCGCCTTTGGGGAGAAGTGCCCAGGGCCGGGAAGGCGGGCTGTCTACGTAAGGGCGGCCCAGGGCATGCAGGGGCCTTGAGACGGGAGCCAACCTGAGGAACAAAAGGGAGGCCAGGGTGGCTGGAGCTAGTGGACAGACGGGTGGCAAGACGTAGGGAGAGACTGACGGGGCGGGGCTTGGCTTCTGTTTTGAGGTCGGTGGGGAAAGTGTCGCAGGGCTTTGCATTTTGTGCACAGTTTCTATTTTAGGGAGATTGTCAGGCCATATTGGAGGCCACAGGGAGGCCACAGCTCCAGCCAGGCAAGAGGTGACGGTGGCTCAGGTGTGGGGCATAGGTGGAGGGCGGGACTGCGGGGTGCCATCCAGACCTGGGACTTTCTCCCAGTATGATGGGGAACACCGGTGAGAACCGCTTCAGTCAGCATCCGGCCTCGGGTCGCAGGTGACGCATGAGTGAGTAAGTGCTGGACGTTTTGGGGTCATGAGGCTTCCTGGGAATTTGGCGACAACCGCAGACCCGTTTCCCCTAGAATAATCTCCATGGGTACCTTCAACAAGGGCCAAGGCTGACCTAGGCCAGGCGCCTGTGCCAAGCCCTAGAGGAACTAAGTCACCTGGCAAAGCAGGTCAGGGCCTTCCGGGGGATGGCCTCAGAGCTTCGGGAGGTGAACTTGAAACTTGAGCACAAATAATCACCCTCATAATGAATTACAGATGGGAGACCGATAACAGGGAAACCTGGGTCAGCCTGGGCAGGTGAAGGGGCCAGGAGGACCTGGAGGCCCAGGGGGTGGTGTGGGAAGTTGCTCTAGCTGACAGCACCACTGGCACCGGCGGGGCCAGGCAGGGGCCAGGCGACCCAGGGCCCTGGAGACTCCAGGTGTTCGGGTATGAAGTTCTCCATAGCCTGCCATCCGCCTGATGTCCGTGCTTGGGCCTCGGGTGGGAACTGCTGGTCTGAAGTGCACAGACCCCTCCCTCGGTCCCTGAGCCCACCTTCACCCTCATGCCCGGTCTGAATGGCTCCCCTGGGGTGTTAACCTTTGTTTCTCTTGTCTTCCTTCTTCCCCCAAGGATTTGGAAGGAGTGCCACCCTCTAAAAAGATGAAACTGGAGGCCTCTCAACAAAACTCCGAAGAGATGTAGACAGGAAGTGAAACCCTCCGATCCATGTCTCATGGAAGGTACATCAGCAATTAATTCTAGAACAACTTTGCCCGAGCGATTCCTCTCGGGTGCGAGCAGAACTACTAACGTTTCAAGTTTACCAAGTGCAAATCCAAGAACACCTAGAACGGCGTAACTTCTCAGACACTGAAGAACTCTCTGCTGTGAAGCAAAACACTCGGACCTTTGAGTGTGTGTCCGTGGGGAGGCGGGGTCCGCAGCTCAGGAGTGTCTGCACACTGTCTCGGAAGCCAAGCTCACATTTGTGTTGCTGCTGTATTTTGTTTTCCACTTCTCTATTTAACGATATAAGCTACTTGAGGGTGGTACCGATCAGGAATCTGCTTTTCATCGGGGCTTCTCACTGTTCAACCGATTCCTTCTGCTTTCTTTTTGTGTGCCTTGTGCCCTTGAGGTGACCTCTGGCATGTCTCCTGGTTGTTTTGCATCTCCCTGTGCAAAGTGCCCTCTTGGTTTTGCTCGGGCGGTGACTGCCACCTCGCTCACCGCTCTCTTCCCTGCCCGAGGACTTCATTGGAGCAGACAGGGTGGAGCGGGGCATGCCTTGGCTCACCTGATTTCTAGGTGCAGGGGCCCTGGGTGGGGTCAGCACCAGCCTCTGGGGCCCGAGGAATTGCAGGTGTCAGCCCCCAGGGCTTGGCCGTTTGGGCCCAGGCAGGGCACTTGCTATGCCCTCCGTTCCTCGGGGCGTTGAAAGCTTGGTGTTTCTAAGCCCACAGCAACCTGGAGGGACATGTAAAGCCCTGGGATTTTTCTGGCACGTCCACTCAACTGCCCCCACCACCTCCACCGCCGCTTTCTCCCAGACCTCCGAAGACAAAGATGGCTTCTCTAGCTGCCTGCCAGACTGTCTCCTTAAGACGCCAACAGGGCTGGGGAGGCTGGGAGCAGGCGGCAGGCATAGCTGGTGCTGAACTTTCTCTCACAGGACGTTGCTTGGATTTCAAATCCACGGTAACCTGCTGTCCTCTGCCTCCCTGCAATCACTGCGTCCCGGCCTGTGCCCTAGAGAGGCAAGATTGCAGCCGGTCTAAACCCACCTGCTTTTGCATCATGTTCTGACTCTCAGAGCGAACAGCTGAATCGTGTCTCATTCCTAAAACGTGTGCCGTCGGTCCCCACCCGGGAGTGGGCCTTGATGGCTGGGCCTTGAAGGCCAGGAACAAGGCGCCAAGGAATTGGAAAGATTTGCACACCCTCCAGAAAGGAGCGACGCAACCTCCCCTCCAGCCCGCACCTGCACCATCTCGCTGAACGGAGATGCCCCTTGGACGAACTGCCTAATCGTTTGGTTCTGAGGTCTGGTTTGCTCTTAATTAATATACAGACTCCTCAGACCTTAAACCTTTTCCTAAGCTTTCTTTACTGCACTGGAGTTCTGACTCCCTTTGAGTTGTATGTTATTGGGGGGGAGGGTTGGTGGGTTTTATTGGGGTTTTTTTTGGCTAATTGGTGCATATTCAGGTACCCCCTTTGACGTGTGGATCTTTCTCCTGACCACCATGGGAAGTGTCTGCCAGATTCCATTTTCTAAGAGTTTCTGAGGGTGAGGCTCTTGCTTTTTTTTTTTTTTAAGGGAGCCTATTTCCTGCACTTCAAGAAGAATCAAAATGTTCCTGAATTTCAAATACCTCATGCAAAATGTCTCCTGAAATAAGGGAAAAAAAAAAAACTTTGAAAATCTTAATGTTGAAGTTAGCAATGCCGGAAGGTTTCTGTCTTAAAAAAAAAAAAAAATCCTTTTACTTCTCAGTTTTGCCCCTCAGGCAGTCAGTTTTGTTGAGAACTGTGTTCTGCGCCCTGACGCAGAAGCACCCAGATGCGTGACCCCTCCACGCGTCTGCAGGTGACTTTACCTCCAGATCCTGTAAGAGTTCAAGTCACGTTTTTCTTTGCAGCGAAACTCCATTTTGATGACAGACGAATTTGGATATTTATTTCCTTTCCTTTCTTTGGGAAACGAGAGGTTACAACCAAGACGGCTGAAGGAGAATCAAACACACACTTCCACGGAAACAGAGAGGCGCAGGTGGCCCTCCTGTCTGCAGCGGCCTCTCTGGACAGGCGAGGGCAACTGACACAATTGAGGACGAACACGACATCCACAGTACCAAGGCTGTCACTAGTTTTTCTCTGAAGTGCCTGAAGGTAGGAATGGGCCGGCGGCTGGGACCCCCTGGGCCCCGCCATGGCCACGCCAGGCAACACGCCAGCAGCCCTGCACTCCACGCTGGCCAAGGCCTTCCACATGGAACGGCGAGACTGCAAAAATCGATGTGCTTCCTTCCCTGATGCAGTCTGCTCCTTGGAGCCACTGCCCCCCACCCACCTGTACCCCTGGGCTTCCCCCCACCCCCACAGAATCTAAGACCTTTTAGCTGCGAGCCAGGGGTGGGGGTGTCCCACACAAAAGCCTTCCGAGAACATCAGGCCCCGCGGCCTAAAGGGCTCCCGGGGCAAACTCAATTTCCCCCAAAACTTGAAGTCGGGGAAGCTGCGGCTACACATTCCACAAAGTGCTGGCACTTACACCCACAACCCGGAAGGCTGTTGACCGACTCCTAGAGGGTGGTGACCTCCCATTATCAAACGGTGTCATGGTTTGGAATGTTCATTATCGCTGAGGACCTGGTTAGAGGCATAAAGACCGTTTTTCACCGTTACAGAGTTTGTTTTTTTCCTCCTACAATTTTTTTTGGTGTGTTGTACAGCAGTATAATTTTTCACTTATTTATTCCATCAGTAGATATGGTTTGTACAATGTACAATGGTTCCATTTCAGAAAATAAATAAAAAAAAATCGAATCATGAACCCTTTAGTTGTGTTGCATTGTAATTAAAGAGTAAAATCGGCCAGGCATGGTGGCTGAAGCCTGTAATTCCAGTACTTTGAGAGGCTGAGGTGAGTGGACTGCCTCAGCCCAGGGGTTTGAGACCAGCCTGGGCAACATGGCAAGACCTTGTCTCTACAATAAATCAAAAAATTAGGCAGGCATGATAGTGGCGCCTATAGTTCCAGCTACTAGGAAAGCTGAGGCAAAAGGATCACCTGAGCCCAGCAGGTGGAGGCTGCAGTGGCCATGAGTGTGCCACTGCACTCCAGCCTGGGCAACAGAATGATGCTCCCATTAAAAAAGAAAAGTACAATCAGCTTGATGGTGAGGACACTTCTTGCTGGCTGCTCTGACCTCTTCTGCATGGCTGTGTGGCCCTAACTCTGCAGGGCCCAGTGAGCTCCTTGCACACAGGGACTATTCCCTTCCACAGTCATAAGAGCTGGCATTATTAAGCACCAGCTGGATGCCAGGCAAGCCACTAGTCACTCCTTTCTGTGAGCATGTGTTACCAGCTACCTCATGCAGGTGAGGAAACAGCAGAAATGTCCCTTGCCCAGTTCTCATGCCCTCTCAAGGCCTCAGTTTAAGAGTTACACCCACCAGGTGAGGTGGCTCACACCTATAATCTCAGCACTTTGGGAGGCCAAGACAGGTGGATTGCTTGAGCCAAGGAGTTTGAGACCTAACAGCCACATCTTTTCACCCTTCTTCCAGGACTGGGTTCCGACAAAGGCATATTTATAGATTCAACTTTGGGGTGCTCTGCCCATGGTGGGATTTGGGGTTCAGTGCACAGGTAGATTGCAACCTTGTCTTGATTTAACATGGCCTCTAGTGACTATGGCCAGGCTAGGACCAGAACATTCCCAGGGCTTCTCCCTCTCAGTTCAGACTCCCACCCCACTGAGGTGACTTTCTCCCCTGTCTCCAGTCTCACCCAGCCCTGGGTCAGCCCCTAAAAGGGGCCGGACTGGGGGGAATATTGTGTCAGACTCACTGCGTGGACCGACCTGGAGGCAAATGTTCTCTCCTTTTTGTTTTGTCTGACTCCTCCCCTCCTCGTTCCTTTTTAACATGTTCCAGTGTTTTTACCAGAATTGGTTGCTCAGCTAAATAAACTGATACGGAAAGTTCGGCCTGACAAAACACAAATCACAGGGGCCTTGTTTGTCTAAACGGATAAATGCCTTTGCGGGCACACGCTCACACCCTCCCTGTCTGTTCCCTGGTTTTCTCTCTCTGGATCAGTGTCCCTTCCTTGTCCCTAAGGCTCTTGCCCTTTCTCTCTGCATCCCTTGTCTCCACCCCCCTTGGTCTCTGTCTCTCAGTCATTCTGTGTCACTTTGTGTCTCTGTGGAGCTGTCTGACCTCCTGTCCCATCTCCCTTCCTCAAGGAGCAGCACAGAGCTGGAAACAGGCCTTACAGGCCTTCATCGAGCATCACTGTGTGTTGGGCTCTAGGCAGCTATGACTCAAACTGGACCCTTTCCCCTAAGGAAGTCAGTGAGCCCCAGTGCATTCAGAAAGATGTCCCCACACAGTTCGGAGTTAGGGGACACAGACATTTTGATGGTGGGGGTCAGGGAAGCTCGTAGGACTGGAACCCCAGGCAGGGGGCTAAGCAGCTTGATTTTCCTTGTTGTCACGAAGGACCGAGGATCCTGAGCCAGAGCTCGCTGGACGTGACGCCAGTGAATAGGACGGATTGGAAAAGACCAAACAGGGTCGGGGAAGGGCAACTAGGGATCTGGGATGATAGGTCAAGTAAGAGGCCAGCAGTTGATAAGAGGTCTCGTGTGCTCCCAGGTGATGTGAAGGCAGTCAGTACTGCAGACAGGTAGGGTGGGCAGGAGGCAGGTGGGCTGGGGAGGCAGGCAGAGAAGGCTCAGGTTCAGGTTCCAGTCCATGCCGAGCCAACAAGGGTCATGGAGGGCTGTGGTGGGACCGAGGATGGAAGACAAACCCTGAAGGCCAAATCTAACTTCCAAGCAATGCTCTTTTCTTCCAGAGGCTCATAGTAGTCAACCCCTTACCTTATCTATCCAGTTGCAATCCCCTCATCTTCCCATAGGGGTCGCCTGCCTCATTGTGTTGGCACCATGCCAGGGTTGCCATGTGACCCAGTTTTGTCCAATCAGCATGTTCCCACCTCCTGGCTACTGCAATTGGTTCAGAGATGAGCACATGACCCAAGATGGCCCAATGAGAGTCAGCCTTGGGATTTCTGCTGGAACTGGTGGGGAAGAGTTCCCCGGGGGAGCATGTACTGCAGTAGTTCACCTGGAGCTGCTGGGCCATCTTTGCTCCCAGTGGAGAGAGGCCTGCTTGAGAGTGCAGGTAGCCCCTGAAGGGTTCAGAGATGATGAGTGTGTGCTTCCTTGTTTTTTTTTTTTTTTTTTGAGCTGGAGTTGCTATTGCCCAGAATGGAATACAGTGGCATGCTCATGGCTACAGCAGCCTCGACCTGCTGGACTCAGGTGATCCTTCCTCCTCAGCCTTCCAAGTAGCTGGAACTACAGGCACGAGCCACCACGGCGAAATAATTTTTTAATTTTTATTGTAGAGATGCGGTCTGGCCAACTTACCCAGGCTAGTCTCGAACCTGTGGGCTCAGGCAGTCCTCTTGCCTCAGCCTCCCAGTGTTGGAATTATAGGCGTGAGCCACCGCACCCAGCCACTGCTCCCTTTTTAATGCTCCCATTTGAGAACGACTTGGAAGTTTCACACCTGAGGACAAGGAAATAAACAGAGGATAATATGACCTGAGGCAGCCTCTTCTATAATCCTCGGCATCCAGGTCTCCACCACTCCAGAACTGGGTGACCTTAGCCAAGTATCTTAACCTCTCTGGATCTCGTTTCTTCATCTGTATAATGGGGAGAATAATAGTCCTTATTAGGGTTGTATTAAATTATGAATTAATTAATATGCATAAAGTGCTCAGGACAGACCCTGGCGCAATCTCAAATGTTAGCTGTGTTTTTGTTTTGTTTTAGATTAGATTAGAAAATATAGTTTAGCCAGGCTCGGTGGCTCAGCCTGTAATCCCGCGCCTTGGGAGGCTGAGGTGAGTGGATTCCCTGAGCCCGCGGGTTCGAGACTCGCCTGGGCAACTTGGCGAGACCTCATCTCTACAATAAATCAAAATGAGCCGGGCGTGGTAGCGCGCGCCTGTAGTTTCGGCTACTCGGAAGGCTGAGGCGGAAGGATCGCCGGAGCCCAGCAGGCGAGGCTGCGGTGGCCGGGAGCGGCCACTGCACTCCAGTCTGGGTGACAGAGTGGGACTCCAACTAAAAAAAAAAAAAAAAAAAAGAAAATATAGTTTATCTAGAAAGAAAATTAGAGGAGATTCGCCAGGCTCAGTGGCTCAGCCTGTAATCCCGCGCCTTTGAGAGGCTGAGGTGAGTGGATTGCCTGAGCCCGCGGGTTCGAGACCCGCCTGGGCAGGCAAGACCTCATCTCTACAATAAATCAAAAAATCAGCCGGGCGTGGTAGCGCATGCCTGTAATTCCGGCTACTCGGAAAGCTGAGGCGGAAGGATCGCCGGAGCCCAGCAGGTCAAGGCTGTGGTGGCTGGGAGCGGCCACTGCACTCCAGTCTGGGCGACAGAGTGAGACTCCAACTCAAATAAAATAAAATAAAAGAAAGAAAGAGGAGATTCACCTCCCCAAGGTAGGGGAGTGGGCCAGAGCCAGGAAACATGGCAACAGCCATACCTCAAAGAGCACATGGACACACCAGAGTCTAGTAAGGCAATGGCCAAAACGTTAGCTGTTAGGTTTATTACTACGACACTTATTATCCTTAAGTAAATCTGTACTCCCAGAAGTCTATACCAAAGTCACAAGGCACAGGGAAAGGAGACCCCACCCCCAGCTGCCTCAGGCTCACCCTCAGTTCCACTTTGTTCTCTGCAGGCAGACCCAGCTTGTCCCCAAATGATTGACACTGGAGTTACCCATCCAGCGTGGCTTGGATGATCCAGCCCGACTCAGGCCTTGTGAGCAAAGGTTGGTGGTTACACAGCACATCACTGCCCCAGGCACTGGCTGCTCAGTGGAGTAGTCCAAGCAGGGAGCTCCTGGCCGAGATCTCAGAGGAACAGCCTGGTAGAGACTCATGTTTCCAGTCTCTTTCACCATTGCTCTCTCTCCACAGATGGGGGGTGGGGAAGGCCTCCACGAGACAAGGACCAGGATCTGTTGCCAAGCCTGTGGGTCCTGTCTCTCTCTGGGATGCCCCTGGGATGCTGGTGTCCATGGATGCACTGGGTGACTTAGGGTCAATGGCTTTCTCTCTCCAGGCCTGGGCAGAAATAACAATCTGCTTCGCGTCAGAGAGCCTCAAGAGGCTCCTAATCCTACTTTTTTTCCCCTTCGGGATCTCTCAGTGATGAGCTCATATGACCTCCTTGCAACCCTGAATGGTGGCTGAGAGCAGAGATTCCACCTCTGCATTTACAAAAGGGATAACTCAGGGACTCTGTGAAGGAGGCTTCAGAACCCAGCCTGTCTTCCACTAGACCAAGGGTCGGCAAATCCAGCCCACCGCCAGTTTTTATAAATAAAGTTTTATTGGAACACAGCCATGCTCATTCATGTGTACATATTATCCCTGGCTGCTTTCACCGTACAGCAGCAGAGCTGAGCGCAGATGCTCCTCAACTTACAATGGGGTGACTTCCCAATACACCTGTAAGTTGAAAAATCTCATGAGTCAAAATGCATTTTTTTTTTAAATTGGAATCTCACTCTGTCACCCAGGCTAGAGTGCAGTGCCACTCTCAGGCCACTGTAGCCTCAACCCGCTGGGCTTGGGCAATCCTTCTTCCTCAGCCTTCGAAGTAGATGGAACTACAGGCGTGCCGCTACCATGCCCAGCTTATTTTTTTATTTATTGTAGAGACGAGATCTTACCAAGTTGCCCAAGCTGGTCTCGCACCCCTGAGCTCAGGCAATCCTCTCATCTCAGCCTCCCAAAGTGCTGGGATTACAGGCTTGAGCCATCGCACCCAGTGAAAATGCATTTAATATACCTAACCAACCAAACATTTTAGCTTAGTCTTGCAACCTCACACATGCTCAGGACACTCACAATAGCCTACAGTTGGGCAAAGTTATCTAACACAAAACCTATTTTATAATAAAGTGGTGGCTGCCTCACGGAATTTGTTAACTACTGAAAGTGAAAAACAGAATGGTTGTGTGGGTACTCGAGACAGGGTGTCTATGCCATGGGTATCATTCGAACACCATTGTAAAGTCAAACCATCGTAAGTCGGGGATTCTTTCATTGCAGCAGAGACTGTATGGCTCCCAAAATCTAAAATCTTTACCATCTGGCCCTTTCCAGAAAATGCTTGCCAGTCCTTACCCCACACCACACTTTCCTGTTGAAATGCTGTGTAGTTGAAAAAATAATAATATTCATTGACCGGGTGCAGTGGCTCAAGCCTATAATCTCAGCACTTTGGGAGACCAAGGTGAGAGGATTGCCTGAGCCCATGGGTTCAGGACCAGCCTGGGCAATATGATGAGACCTCATCTCTATAATAAATCAAAAAATTAGCCAGGTGTGGCATGCTCTAGCGCATGCCTATAGTTCCAGCTACTTTGAAGGCTGAGGTGGAAGGATCGCATGAGCCCAGCAGGTCGAGGCTGCAGTGGCCGGGAGTGTGCCACTGCACTCCAGCATGGATGACAGAGTGAGACTCTGACTCAAAAAAAAAAAAAAAAATAGTAATTATTACCTACTGTGTTCTAGGATCATGCAAGATTTTTCTGAGTTTGTTATTGACATGGGTACAGCTCAGTGAATTTCCACACACTGAACACACTTGCATAACCATCACCTGGATCAAGAAAGAATATTACTAGCACCTCAGAAGTCCCCCTCCTGTACCCCACTAGTCATGGCCTCTCTAAGGGTGACTGCTACCCTGACTCCTACCTGCACAGATCTGCTTGGCCTGTTTTTTGTTTTATTTTATTTAATTTATTTATTTTTTTGAGTTAGAGTCTCACTCTGTCGCCCAGACTGGAGTGCAGGGGCTGCTCCTGGCCACCGCAGCCTTGACCTGCTGGGCTCCGGCGATCCTTCTGCCTCAGGCTTCCGAGTAGCTGGAACTACAGGTGTGCGCTACCATGCCCGGTTAATTTTTTGATTTATTGTAGAGATGAGGTCTCGCTGCCCAGGCGGGTCTCGAACCCGCGGGCTCAGGCAATCCACTCACCTCAGCTTGTTTTATTTTTTAAGTCAGATTCATTCTGTCACCCAGGCTGGAGTGCAGTGGCACAATCACGGTCACTGCAGCCTCGACCTTGCTGGGCTCAGGCGATCCTTCTGCCTCAGGCTTCCAAGTAGCTGGAACCACAGGCGCGCCACCACATCCAACTATTTATTTATTTATGTACTGCAGAGATGAGGTCTCACCATGTTGCCCAGGCTGGTCTGGAACCCCTGTGTTCCGGCAATCCTCTTGCCTCCACCTCCCAAAATGCAGGGATAACAGGCATGAGCCACCGTGCCCAGCTATGTTTGGCCTGTCTTTGAATTTTACATTCCTGGAATCACACAATATGTGCTCTTTTGTGTCTAGCATCCTTCACTCAACTCAATTCATCCATTGTGTGTGTGTGTGTGTGTGTGTGTATGTTTTGAGACATGGTCTGGCACTGTTGCCCAGACTGTGGTGCAGTGTCACAATCATAGCTCGCTGTAGCCTGGAACTCCTGGGCTCCAGTGATATTCTTGGCATCCACCTCCCAAAAACCTAGGACTACAGGCATGCACCACAACGCCTAATTTTTTTAAAATTTATTTATATTTTTAATAGAGAGAAAGTCTTGCTTTGTTACCCAGGCTGGTCTCAAACCCCTGGGCTCAGGCATTCCTCTCGCCTTGGCCTCTCAAAGTGCTGGGAATACAGGTGTGAGCCACTGCGCCTGGCTACTCTGTCTTATTTCAAAGATGTGAAAACTGCTGGGCATGATGGCTCAAGCCTGTAATCCCAGCACTTTGGGAGGCTGAAGAGAGAGGATTGCCTCAGCTCAGGGGTTCGAGACCAGCCTGGGCAACTTGGTGAGACCTCTTCTTTACAATAAATTAAAAAATTAGCCAGGCATGGTTTCACATGCCTGTAGTTCCAGCTACTTGGAAGACTGAGGTAGAAGGATTGCCTGAGCCTAACAGGTTGAGGCTGAAGTGGCCACGAGCATGTCATTGTACTCCATTCTGGGCAATAGAGTGAGACTCCAATTAAAAAAAAATATCTCGCCATGACTACATACTGTGTTATTTCATTTGTATAAAATTTCTAGGCTCAGCCTGTAATCCCAGCACTTTGAGAGGCTGAGGTGACTGGATTGCCTGAGCCCGTGGGTTCGAGACCCACCTGGGCAACTTGGCGAGACCTCATCTCTACAATAAATCAAAAAAATTAGCCGGGTGTGGTAGTGTGCGCCTGTAGTTCCAGCTACTTGGAAGGCTGAGGCGGAAGGATCACCGGAGCCCAGCAAGTCGAGGTTGCAGTGGCCACTGCACTCCAGTCTGGGCCACAGAGTGAGATTCCAACTCAAAAAAAAAAAAATTTTTTTCTAGAAATAGCAAATCTATGGAGACAAAGCAGAGCCTGGGTTACCTGAGGCTGGGGCAGGAATTGACTGCAAAGAGAAATGAGGAAACATTTTTGGGTGATGAAAATATTCTAAAATTGTGGGAATGATTGTGTAACGTTAATATGGATAAGTGTATTAAAACTCATTAAATTGTATTCTTAAAATAGGTGAATTTGGGTAACCCCTTGGGGTCCCCTCCCACTGTGGGAGCTTTTCTGTCCTCTCAATAAATCCTGCTTTCAAAAAAAATAGGTGAATTTAAGGGACTATAAATTAGACCTCAGTAGTGGGTGCAGTGGTTCATGCCTGTAGTCTCAGCATATTGAGAGGCCAAGGTAGGAGGATTGCCTGAGCCCAAAAGTTCGCGACCAGCCTGGGCAGCATAGTGAGAACTTGTCTCTACAAAAATGTGAAAAATTAGCTGGGTGTGGTGGCATCCACCTATAGTTCCAGCTACTCGGAGACTGAGGCTGAAGGATTGCCTGAGCCCAAGAGGTCAAGGCTGCAGTGAACCATGATGGTGCCACTGCACTCCAGCTGGGGTGACAGAGTGAAACCACAACTCAAAAAAAAAAAAGTAAATTAGACCTCAATAAAGCTATCCAAAAATTCCCAAACCCAACACTCATCTATTTCTTCACCCTCCTGTGCCTCAGTTTCCCTATCTGTAAGGCAGAAGAAACTGTCCCTGCCCTGCCCTCCTCCCAGGGCTGAATGGGTACCAGTAAGACCAGGACATGTGAGGAACACTGTCAAGGGCTGTTGGGCCACAGGACTCTTTCAGTTCCCCGCCACATATACCATTAGGTGCTCGCTGCAAAGACGTCCAGGAGCTCTCTGGCCAGAGGCGACATCTGAAGCAATCAGAATCCTGTTTGGCTTTCCCATATCCGACCTGCCGCCTGGCCAGGGCAGGAGAGCCACGCGCGGCGGATGCACCGGCCCTGAACTCTCTCTCGAGTAGTCCCCAGAGGTAGCTGCTGCCTTTCAGTTTCTGCACTTGTTTATTTTCAAAGAACGTTGACAGACCGCGAGGCCACCCCTGCCCTTTCATGGTTTGTTTTATGCAGGAGATTTCAGGAAGAGAAGAGGTAGCGAGACCAGAAACAAAGTCTTCTGCCAGCAAAGAACTGCAGCAGGCTGCAGCTGTGAGATTTGAGGGGCATATTGGGGCAGGTGATTCAGCGGCAGAGTGGGGCCGGGGTCCCCTTGCTGACCCCTCCACCTCGGAGCCCTGAGAATACTGACAGTGTCAGCCATAACTGCAAATATTCAACAAATGCTGGAAGAATGGGACAGCTGTGTGCAAAAATAGTGAACCCATCTCTTGGAACCTTGTCACGAAATTCATTCAAAATGGATCACAAGCCAAAATGTAACATAAAATTCTACAGGAAAACAGGAGAAAACTTTATGACTTGAGATTTAGCAAAGTTTTTTTTGGACATGACATCAGAATACTAACTGTGAAAGAAAAAAATTGATAAATTAGACTTCATCAAGATTAAATACGTCTGCTCTGATTATTTTTGTTTTGTTTTGTTTTTTGAGTGGGAGTCTCATTCTGGTGCCCAGGCTGAAGTGCAGTGGCATGCTGCTTATGGCCACTGCAGCTTCGACCTGCTGGGCTCAGGCGATCCTTCCGCCTCAGCCTTCCAAGTAGCTGGAACCACAGGTGTGCGCCACCATGTTTTTGTTTTTGAGTTACGGTTTCACTCTCACCCAGGCTGGAGCACAGTGGCACGATTATGGCTCACCACAGCCTCGACCTCCTGGGCTCAGGCAATCCTTCCACCTCAGCCTCCTGAGTAGCTGGAACTACAGGCATGCACCACCATGCTCAGCTAATTTTTTAAAAATGTTTTTTGGAGAGATGAAGTCTTGCTATGTTTCCCAGGCTGGCCTCAAGCTTCCGGGCTTAAGCAACCCTCCCACCTCAGCCTGCCAAAGTGTAAGCCATTGCTCCCGGCCAAGGCTGCTTATTAACATTCTGGAAAAGGCAAAACAAGGGAAAAAAACAGATCAGCAGCTGCCAGGGGCTGGGGTGGAAAGAGGGCCTGGCTACAGAAGGCGAGAAGGGGGCGGATGTGGTGGCCACACCTATAATCCCAGCACTTTAGGAGACCGAGGTGAGAGGATTGCCTGAGCCCCCGGGTTGGAGACCAGCCTGGGCAACTTGGCGAGACCTTAGCTCTACAATAAATACAAAAATTAGCTGGGCATGGTGGCACAGGTCTGTAGTTCCAGCTACTTGGAAGGCTAAGGCGGAAGGATCACCTGAGCCCAGCAGGTCGAGGCTGTGGTGGTCGTGAGCATGTCACTGTGAGCATGTCACTGCACCCCAGCCTGGGTGACAGAGTGAGACTCCAACTCAAAAAAAGAAAAGCAAGAGGGACTTGGGGTGGGAACTGTGCTATAGCTTGATTGTGGTAGTGGGTACTTGACTGTAATGTTTGCCAAAACTCCTGGAACTGGGTTGGGTGCAGTGGCTCACACCTGTAATCCTAGCACTTTGGGAGACTGAGGCAGGAAGACTGAGCCCAGGAGTTGGAGACCAGCCTGGGCAACAGAATGAGGCCTCCTCACTACAAAAATAAAAGGGGGTGGGGGGCAGGCATGGTGGTTCATGCCTCTAGTCACAGCTACTCTTGAGGCTGAGGTAGGAGGATTGCCTGAACCCAGGAGGTTGAGGCTGCGGTGAGCCGTGATTGTGCCACTGTACTCCAGCCTGGGCGATAGAGTGACACCCTGACTCAAAAAACAACAACAAAAGCTCCTGGAACTATACACTGAAAAGAGAGAACTTTATGTAATAATACCTTAATAAAACAAAACCAACACTAATAGCAAACATAGCACCACAGACTCTCTGCCAGGCACTGCTTAAAGTAATTTACACATATATTAACTCATTCCATCCTCACAGCAACACTACAAGGTAGGAATTAATTATCCCAAGTTGTGAAATTTGTCCCCAGAGCCCTCTCACCTTCAGTGTCCTCCCCTTCACCTGATCCCCAGTGTCCTCTTCCTTCTGTAACCCACCCCTCGTCCATGGCTGTCCTCTCCTCTCTCCCACAGCCACAGGAGGAAAAATTTCCACAAACTTGTTCCACTGAAGGGCATGCAGTTAATAGTAAGGCTTGGCAGAGATCTCAAACTCAAATGCCCACAAAGAACCAGGCAGGTAATGTAAATAAGCAAAACAGCTGGGCAACAGGGAGGGGTGGGGACTGTGGAAAGCTAGTGATGACACTCACTCCTGAGCTCCATTTGTTACTGTGTGGAAATAAGGACCCAGCATTGTCAGACCTTCCAAGAATCCAAGGAAATCCTAACATTCTAATGTTTGTGTGATATAAAATGTCATGATTTTTAGAAGGTTAACAAGTCAAAAATTTTAAAAACTGTTTAGATGTTAGTGTTTACTATAGTAGAGACATGTTCACCCCCTTCTTTTTCTCCCAGAACACCCCAAAGTTCTCTTGAACAAGGATCAGAAGTAGAAAATTCATCTTTAGTGAAATAAGGCAACACCTGTAGCCCCAATTCATAATATATGAAAGCAGAAAGGGCCAGGTGTGATGGCTCGTGCCTGTAATCCCAGCACTTTGGGAGGCTGAGGTGGGAGGATTTCTTGAGCCCAGAAGTTCGAGACTAGCCTAGGCAACATAGCAGGATGTTGTTTCTACAGAAATTAAAAAGTGTAGCCAGGCATGGTGGTGTGCGCCTGTAATCCCAGCTACTCAGGAGGCTGAGGCGGGAGGATTGCTTGAGCCCAGGAGTGTGAGACCAGCCTAGGCAGCATAGTGAGAGCTTGTCTCCACAAAAAAATAAAAAATTTAGCCAAGCATGGTGGCATGTGCCTGTAATCCCAGCTATTCAGGAGGCTGAGGTGGGAGGATTGCTTGAGCCCAGGAGGTCAAGGCTATAGTGAGCTATGATGGTGCCACTGCACTCCAGCCTGGGTGATAGAGTGAGACCCCAACTCAAAACAACAACAAAAAAACAGGAGGAGGAGAGAGGACTAGAAATAAACTTTACATGTTGGAGAAAGATCGGACCCAAGTTCTGCAGAAGCCAGTCCTCTCCTGGAATCCCAGAAAACCTCAGAAATTGGAGAAATCAGGTACCGTGGAGGGGAGGGGTCTAAAAATGAAGTTTGAGCCGGGCTCGGTGGCTCAGCCTGTAATCCCGCGCCTTTGGGAGGTTGAGGTGAGTGGATTGCCTGAGCCTGCGGGTTCGAGACCTGCCTGGGCAATTTGGCGAGACCTCATCCCTACAATAAAATCAAAATAAGCCGGGCGTGGTAGCGCGCGCCTGTAGTTCCAGCTCCTTGGAAGGCTGAGGCGGAAGGATCGCCGGAGCCCAGCGGGTCGAGGCTGCGGTGGCCGGGAGCGGCTACTGCACTCCAGTTTGGGCGACAGTGTGAGACTCCAACTCAAAAAAAAAATTAAATAAAAATGAAGTTTGGTTGACAGCCTGGAAGGGTAAGAACTCCGGCTCCCACCCCCATACTGTGCAGTCTTGGCTGGCAGATTCTTTTTCCAGGTTCAGCTGCTGGAGAAATGAAATCAGAGAGGCTCCAGAACTGGGGACAGCGGGCATTAGGTGAGTGAGCTGCAGAGGCTGAGTGCAGAGAGGTTTAGTGATGGTGGGCAAAGCCAACAGCAAGCCTCCTGTTCCCTTCCCTTGCCTCACTCCAGAGACTTCTACCCTCTCAGAAGGCAACTGGAAGTCCTCCCTGGACAGTCAGAAGCATCCACAGAGAAGATCTCCAGATAGTGACATTTAGAAGCCTCCAACTGGCCGGGTGCCATAGCTCAGCCTGTAATTTCAGCACTTTGGGCGGCCGAGGCAAGAGGATTGCCTGAGTCTGGGGGTTCGATATCAGCCTGGGCAACTTGGTGAGACCTCATCTCTACAATAAATAAAAAAATAAGTGCATGCCTGTGGCTCCAGCTACTTGGAAGGCTGAAGAGGAAGGATCACCCAAGCCCAGCAGGTCGAGGCTGCAGTGGTCATAAGCGTGTCACTGCACTCTGGCCTGGGCAACAGAGTGAGACTCCAACTCAAAAAAAAAAAAAAAAGCCACCAACCAAAAAGCTGCCTGGCCACTCACTGGTGTGGTGGTGTGCGCCTGTAGTCCCAGCTACTGGAGAGGCTGAGGTGGGAAGATCACCTGAACTTGGGAAGCCGAGGCTGTGGTGAGCTGTGACAGTGCCACTCCAGCCTGGGCAACAGAGTGAGACCCCCAACTCAAAAAAAAGAAGAGTAAAACATTTCAGCACTTTGGGAGGCCAAGGTGGGAGAATGACTTGAGCCCAGGAATTTGAGACCAGCCTGGGCAACAAATCAAGAACTTGTCTCTTCAAAAAATTAGCTGGGCATGGTGGCATGCACTTGTGGTCCCAGCTACTCAGAAAGATGAGGAGGAAGGATCACCTGAGCCCAGGAGGTCGAGGCTGTGGTGAGCCGTGATTGAGCCATCGCCCTCCAGCCTGGGTGACAGAGTGAGGACCCAACTCAAAAAAAAAAGAGGGAAAGAGTACAATCTATCAACTCTAACAAGTAAGTCAATAGACAGCGTCTGAAATTGATGATTCTAAAATATATTTATGAGTTTTTTTTTAATTTGGAGATAAGTACCATAAGTAGTAACTAAAAAAATGTGAAAGTGGTTACTTGTGTGGAGGCAGTAGGTAGGGCAGTGAACGTAGTTCTGGTCTGACAGTAAGGGACAGGAGCTGGTGGGGGAAGCAGACAGAGAACTGTTATTTTCCATTACAAGCCTTTTTTTTTTTTTTTTTGATTTAGAGTCTCACTCTGTCACCCAGACTGGAGTCACTCTGTCACCCAGCCTCGGCCTGCTGGGCTCCGGCGATCCTTCCGCCTCAGCATTCCAAGCATCTGGAACTACAGGCGTGTGCTACCATGCCCGGCTCATTTTGTTTTATTGTAGAGATGAGGTCTCGCCAAGTTGCCAAGGCGGGTCTCGAACCCGTGGGCTCAGGCAATTCACTCACCTCAGCCTCCCAAGGAGCGGGATTATAGGCTGAGCCACCGAGCCCGGTTCATTATAAGCCTTTTAACATGACTCAATTTTCTTTTTTTTTTTTTTGAGTCAGAATTTTACTAGTGCCCAGGCTGGAGTGCAGTGGCACACTCACGGCCACCGCATCCTCAACCTGCTAGGCTCAGGTGATCCTTCCACCTCAGCCTACCAAGTAGCTGGAGCTACAGACATGTGCCACGACACCTGGCTCATTTTTTTCATTTATTTTAGAGATGAGGTCTTGCCAAATTTCCCAGGCTGGTCTCGAACCCCTTGACTGAGGCAATCCTCTTGCCTCCGCTTCCCAAAATGCTGGTATTACAGGCATGAGCCACCGTGCCTGGCTAACATGATTTGATTTTTTTTTGTAATTTTCTTTTTTTGAGTTGGAGTCTCACTCCATCGCCCAGACTGGAGTGCAGTGGCTGCTCCCAGCCACCGCAGCCTCGACCTGCTGGGCTCCGGCGATCCTTCCACCTCGGCCTTCCGAGTAGCTGGAACTACAGGCGCGCGCTACCACGCCTGGCTCATTTTTGATTTATTGTAGAGATGAGCTCTCGCCAAGTTGCCCAGGCGGGTCACGAATTTTTTTGTAATTTTAAGTTTTGTTGACTTGTTTACTCTATACTGTTTTGCTTATCTTTCTCTTACTTTAATTTCATTTTTAAAAAAATATTTGTTAGAAAATAATCTCTAGTAGTTCTTCCAAACATGGCCTATGGATGAAAAGACCACTTACCCTCTTATCCTCCATGTTGTGTTGAGGAATAATTTACAGGTGGTAAAGTTCACTCTTTTTTTTTTTTTTTTTGAGTTGGCGTCTCACTCTGGCGCCCAGACTGGAGAGCAGTGGCCGCTCCCGGCCACCGCAGCCTCGCCTGCTGGGCTCCGGCGATCACTCCGCCTCAGCCTTCCCAGTAGCCGGAATTACAGGCACGCACTACCACACCCAGCTGATTTTTTAATTTATTGTAGAGATGAGGTCTTGCTGCCCAGGCGGGTCTCGAACCCGCGGGCTCAGGCAATCCACTCACCTCAGCCTCCCAAAGGCGCGGGATTACAGGCTGAGCCACCGAGCCCGGCAAGTTCACTCTTTTAAGGTGCACTGTTCTGTGAATTTTGACAAACTCACACAGTCATTAACCGCAGCCACAATCAAGAGACAGAGAATCTTTTTTTTTTTTGAGTTGGAGTCTCTGTTGCCCAGGCTGGAGTGCAGTGGTATACTCACGGCCACCCCAGCGTTGACCTGCCAGGCTCCAGGGATCCTTCCACCACAGCCTTCCAAATAGCTGGAACTATATGCTCACGCTATCATACCCGGCTAATTTTTTATTTTATTGTAGAGACGAGGTCTCACCAAGTTGCCCGGACTGGTCTCGAACCCGCGGACTCAGGCAATCCACTCGCCTCGGCCTCCCAAAGCGCTGGGATTACAGGCTAAGCCACCAAGCCCGGCCGAGACAGAGAATCTTAGCCACCCTAAATCGTTCTCTTTTGCCTCTCTGTAGTCCCACTCCCTGCCCTTAGCCCCTGGCACCCACTGATCTGGTTTCTGTACTGATTGTTATGCCTTTTCCAGAAGGTCATATTAATAGAGTCAAACAATGTGTGGCCTTTTAAGTCTGGCTTTTTTGCTTAGCATAATGCTTCTGAGAGTCATCCATGGTATTGCATTTATAAGGGACCTTTGAAATCCAAAGTCATCAGTGCCATTCAACTTTTTCTAGCTGTCTGTTTTCTGGTCGTCTGATCACACTGCACTTCCTGTGTTCCTTGTGGTTGAGTGGGGCCACATGATTAGTTCCGGCCACTGAGTTGTGAGTACATGTCACTTCTAGCCAGACCATTTAATTGACAACTTGAGATCTTTGGCTGTCTCTTCCCCTTCGCCACAGTGACGGGCAACATTCAAGATGGTGGCTGCTGTCAGCCTGAGTCTTGGAGTGACTGTGACCGTCAGAGCTCACTGCCAACCTATTGTAGACACATAGCCCACGTAGAGAGGTAGCTCAAGTGAGAGGTGCACGCTCGTGGTTTGAAGCCACTGAGATTTGGGAGGAGCTTGTTATCACATTGCAGCCTTGAGTTCCTTGGCTCAGGCAATCCTTCTGCCTCAGCCTCTTGAATAGCTGGGACAACAGGTGTGTGCCACCACACTCAGCTAATTTTTTTATTTTTGTAGAAACAAGGTCTTGCTATGTTGCTCAGGCTGGTCTTGAACCCCGGAGTTCAGGCAATCCTCCTCCCAAAGTGCTGGAATTACAGGCGTGAGTCAGTGGGCCCAGCCTATTTGCTTCTTTTTCTTTTCTTTCTTTCTTTTTCTTTTTTTTTTTTTTTGTTTGAGTCAGAATCTCACTCTGTCACCCAAGCTGGAGTGTAGTGGCACACTCCTGGCCACTGCAGGCTCGATCTGCTGGGCTCAGGCAATAATTCTGCCTCAGCCTTCCAAGGAGTTGGAACTACAGTCGTGTGCCACCACACCCATCTAAGTTTTTGATTCATTGTAGAGAGGAGGTCTCGCCAAGTTGCCCAGGCGGGTCTCAAACCTGCAGGCTTAGGCAATCCACTTACCTCAGCCTCCCAAAGCGCGGGATTGCAGGCTGAGCCACCGAGCCCGGCTTCCTTTTTTTTTTAAAGTCTTCACTTTTCCCCCTCACTTACTGGTTTTCAGGTAGCTTTCTTCCAGAGGGCTGTTTTCCTTGCTAAGTTTTGCTGGTCTGCAGTCCTTTGTGTTGGGAATTCCTATTTGCCTGACTGCTGATTTGATTACAATGGAGTGTTTCTTCTGATTATTGGAGAAGAGATGGCTACCCTGTGAGGTTCTGTTTTCTGGTGGTTTGTGTGAGCGTGGGAGCTCCTTGTCCTCACACAGGTTGTTAGGTCCCTGGGTCACTGCCCTGCATGACCATCAGCCTAAATACTCTGCATTTCCACATTTTCTTTTTCTTTGTTTTTGAGTTGGAGTCTCACTCTATCACCCAGACTGTAGTGCAGTGGCCACTCCCGGCCACCACAGCCTTGACCTGCTGGGCTCGGGTGATCCTTCCACCTCAGCCTTCCAAGTAGCTGGAACTACAGGCGCGCGCTACCATGCCTGGCTCATTTTGATTTATTGTAGAGATGAGGGCTCACCAAGTTGCCCGGGTGGGTCTCGAACCCGCGGGCTCAGGCAATCCACTCACCTCGGCTGCCCAAAGCGGTGGGATTACAGGCTGAGCCACCGAGCCCCGCCACATTTTTAAAAAATGTTACTCTTGAGACCTTCTCCCTGTCCTTCTTGCCATTGACTGTGAACTCGCAGCACCCTCCGTAACTGGACGTCACACTCAGTGGTCCTTTGCTTCCTGCATTTTTAATTGCAATTTTCCTAAAATCTTGTTTCTTTTTTTTTTTTTTTTTTGAGTTGGAGTCTCACTCTGTCGCCCAGGCTGGAGTGCAGCGGCTACTCCCGGCCACCGCAGCCTCGACCAGCTGGGCTCCGGCGATCCTTCCGCCTCAGCCTTCCCAGTAGCTGGAACTACAGGCGCGCGCTACCACACCCAGCTGATTTTTGATTTATTGTAGAGATGAGGTCTCGCCAAGTTGCCCAGGTGGGTCTCGAACCCGTGGGCTCAGGCAATCCACTCACCTCAGCCTTCCAAAGGCACGGGATTACAGGCTGAGCCACCGAGCCCGACTAAATCTTGTTTCTTAATACAGTATTTTAGGAATATATAATGAAGATTAAACAAAGCATGTTTTTATACTGAATATAGTCTGTGGGTTAGAACTTTGCAACCTTGGCATTAAGGAGTTATCGCCTCCCTGGAAAGTGATGTTTAATTGTTTAAATTGTTAAAAACAGGTCAGGTACAGTAGCTCATGCCTGTCATCCTAGCACTTTGGGAGGCAAAGAGGATTGCCTGAGCCCAGAGGTTTGAGACTAACCTGGGCAACTTGGCCTGACCTCATCTCTACAATAAATAATAATAATAAAAATAGCTGACCGGGTTTGGTGGCTCAGTTTGTAATCCCAGCACTTTGGGAGACTGAGGTGAGTGGATTGCCTGAGCCTGTGTGTTCAAGACCAGCTCGGACAGTTTGGTGAGACCTTGTCTCTACAATAAATCAAAAATTAGCTGGGCATGGTAGCATGCACCTGTAGTTCCAGCTACTTGCAAGGCTGAGGTGGAAGGATCGCTGAAGCCCAGCAGGTCGATGCTGGAGTGGCCGTGAATGCGACACGGCACTCCAGCCTGGGCAGCAGAGTGAGACTCCAACTCCAAAAAAAAAAAAAATAGCCAAGTATGGTGGTGCATGCCTATAGCTCTAGGAGGACAGAGTGAGACTCTGACTCAAAAAAAAAGTATACAAGCCGGGCTTGGTGGCTCAGCCTGTAATCCCGCGCTTTTGGGAGGCTGAGGTGAGTGGATTGCCTGAGCCCGCGGGTTCGAGACCCGCCTGGGCAGCGAGACCTCATCTCTACAATAAATCAAAAAAATCAGCCGGGCATGGTAGTGCATGCCTGTAATTCCGGCTACTTGGAAGGCTGAGGCGGAAGGATCGCTGGAGCCCAGCAGGTCGAGGCTGCGGTGGCCGGGAGCGGCCATCGCACTCCAGTCTGGGCGACAGAGTGAGACTCCAACTCAAAAAAAAAAAAAAAAAAAAAGTATACAAGTAATACATGTTTATTTTGGAAACGAGAAAATATGAATAAACATAAAGAAGAAAATAAAAACCATCCCACTCAGAGATAACCAGTGCTAAAATTTTGGTATATATTCTTTTATTTTTTTGAGTTAGAGTCTCACTCTGTTGCCCAGACTGGAGTGCGGTGGCCACTCTCGGCCACCGCTGCCTCGACCTGCTAGGCTCCTGCAATCCTTCCACCTCAGCCTTCCAAGTAGCTGGAACTACAGGTGCGCTCTACCACACCTGGCTAATTTTTTGATTTATTGTAGAGATGAGGTCTCACCAAAGTTGCCCAGGCGGGTCTCGAACCCGCTGGCTCAGGCAATCCACTCACCTCAGCCTCCCAAGGCGCGGGATTACAGGCTGAGCCACCAAGCCCGGCTTTGGTATATATTCTGACATACAAATATACATTTTTCTTTTTTGAGTGGAGTCACACTCTGTTGCCCAGGCTGGAGGACAGTAGCACATTCTCGGTCACTGTAGACTCAAACTGCTGGGTTCAGGTGATCCTTCTGCCTTAGCCTTCCAAATAGCTGGAACTATAGGCATGTGCCACCACGCCCGGCTAATTTTTTTATTTTATTGTAGAGATGAGGTCTCACCCAGTTGCCCAGGCTGGTCTTGAACCTGTGGACTCAGGCAAGCCTCTCACCTCAGCTTCCCAAAGTGCTGGGGTTATAGGTGTGAGCCACCATGCCCAGCTCAAATATAAATATATTAATTGGTTTTTTTTGAGTTGGAGTCTCACTGTTGCCCAGGCTGGAGTACAGAGGCATGCTCCTGGCTACCGCAGCCTCAACCTGCTGTGCTCAGGCAATTCTTCTGCCTCAGCCTTCCAAGTAGTTGGAACTACAGGCGTGCGCCACCACGCCTGGCTAATTTTTTGACTTATTGTAGAGACGAGGTCTTGCCAAGTTGCCCAGGCTGGTCTTGAGCCCCTGGGCTCAGATAATCCTCTTTCCTCGGCCTCCCAAAGTGCTGGGATTACAGGCTTGAGCCACTACACCTGGTCTACTATCAATTTTTTTTAGTGTCTTATTTTAAAGATGTGGGGTACAATGCAGGCTTAAGTATACAAATGTTCATTATGCAGGTACCCTTGCTGATGAGGTGTGCTAATTTTTAAAAATATTTTATTAGTCTGGTGTGGTGGCCCAGTAGATCGAGGCTGCAGTGGCCGTGAGCGTGCCACTGCACTCCAACCTGGACGACAGAGTGAGACTCCAACTAAAAAATAAATAAAGCTGTTTTTCCACCCAATACTATATCAAGGACATCACTTACTTCATTTAATATGTAGTATTCTATTATATTTGGGGTTATAGTCAACAAATTCCCTCTTATTCGACATTACATTGTTTCTAAGTAGTCACTAGTATAAGTAATGCTACAGTAATTTGTACACATATCCTAGGTATAAAATTCTAGAAGTAGAATTGTGTCAAGCATGGCTGGTCATTTAAGTTTACCAAGTCGAGATAAAGGTAGACAACTCAAAGGTTGGACTTTCAAACATTTGCAACCAGTGTTACAGGGGTTTGAGAGGAAAATCTCAAACTCACATCTGGAAGTCTGGCCCATCCCTCCTTGCAGCCATTTTGGTAAGAGCCCTTTGTCCCCTTCAGGAGTCTCTAGTCAGGGGAAAGGTGGGGCAGAGCGCTCAGCCTCCACCTAAATCTGGAAGTGTAATCCCTTCCTCCCTTCCTCCCTTCCTCCCTTCCTTCCTTCCTTCTTTCCTTCCTTCCTTCCTTCCATAGGAGTCTCACCCCACCCAGGCTGGAGTGCAGTGGCATGCTCACAACTAACTCAGCCTTGACCAGTTGGGCTCAGGTGATCCTTCCATCTCAGCCTTCCAAGTAGCTGGAATCACAGACGTGTGCCACCATGTCCCGCTAATTTTTTTTTATTTATTGTAGAGATGAGGTCTCGTCAAGTTGCCCAGTCTAGTCTCGATCCCCTGGACACAAGTAATCCTCTTGCCTCTGTGACCCAAAGTGTTGGGATTACAGGCGTGAGCCACTTCGCCAGCTGTGAAAATGGTTTCAAAGCACAGCTAAGGAGTGGCTCTGGAGAGTTCTAAGACCCCGCTGGGATTAGGATAGGTGCTCCTGGCTCATTCCCCCTCATGGTGCCCTGCCACCCCACTGCAGGCTGGCCTTGAGCCCCTGAAACACTGACAGCTTTCTAGAAGAGTCTGCAAGTTAGGTTGAATTATGAAGTTGCTGTTTCTGTAGGTCAGAAAGTAGCCGATTATTGGCAATTTCTAGGCACCTCAGGACTGGTTGATCCAATTCCTCCAACCTGTAGTATGATTTGCTCATTTTGTGCCAGTCACCCTGCTAAGCACCCTATTGCCATTTTTACACTGTCACAACGTTCTGTGGCACAGAAATTGTTCCCCATTTGGCAGAGAAGAAAACTATAGTTCAGAATTTCCCCTTTTGGAATTGTTTCAGGAGCTGGTTCTCCCACCAAACTTCAAAAAAACAAACAGACATTCTTTTGAGTTGTAGTTAAAGGAGTTGGAGTCTGGGGACAGACAGTTGGGCTGGAATGGGCGCTGCCACTTAGTAGCTGTGATGCCCTGGGAAAGTGCCTTAAACGGGCAGAGCCAGTTTCCACCTCTGTGGATGGAAGGGTCAATAAGTGTTCCTGATCTTGTTTTCGCGTTAGGAAAAATCCTTTCGTTATTCACCGATCTAGTCTTAATAAAAGCAGGACAACAGCCAAAACGCCCAGCAAAACCCGGCTCAGTTACGGCCCGGGGGGAGCAAGCAGGGACGGGGAGGCGGAGGACCCCACCCCCACCCACCACGTGGAGCGTCAGCGCCCGCCGGGTAGCGAGGCCCCGAAGCGACTCCAGGAGCGCTGGGCGGGGCTGGGCGGGAGCGGGGGCGGGACCAGCACGGCCCCGCTCGGCCGACGCCTCTCCTAGGCCGAGACACAAGCGAGCGGCGTGGCCGGGCCACCGTGTCCCGCCGCACCCCGGCAGCCCCGAGCGGAGGAGGTGGCGAGGGGCAGGGCAGGGAGGCGTGGCCTTTGCTCCCTCATTATTATTATTATTTTTGTCCGCCTAGATAGCGAAAGGTTCTCCTGCGCCTTTAAGAGGCCGAAGCGAGCAGCCGATTGGCCGAGACGCTCCGGTGACGTCACGCCGGGGCCCGCGCCCTCCTCCCCCACCCGCCCCGCGGCGCGCTCGCGGACAGTCCGCGCGCGGGCCGGGCCGGGCCGGCGCCCCTCAGCCCGTCTCTCCCGCGTCGCCCTGGGCTCCGGGGGATGCCCCGGCCGGGCCCACCTCATGGCCGCCGACGTCTTCATGTGCTCCCCGCGCCGGCCCCGCAGCCGGGGCCGCCCGGTGCTGCTCAAGCCCCAGGTGCCCGAGGACGACGACGACTCGGACACGGATGAGCCGTCCCCGCCACCCGCCTCTGGCGCGGCCGCCCCGGCCCGGGCCCACGCGAGCGCCGCTCCGACGCCGCCCCGGGCGGGCCGGGCCGCGAGGAGCCACCGCGCCGCCAGCAGATCATCCACAGCGGCCACTTCATGGTGTCGTCGCCGCACCGCGAGCACCCGCCCAAGAAGGGCTACGATTTCGACACGGTGAACAAGCAGACGTGCCAGACCTACAGCTTCGGCAAGACCAGCTCCTGCCACCTGTCCATCGACGCCTCGCTCACCAAGCTCTTCGAGTGTATGACTTTGGCCTACAGGTAGGGACCCGGCGACCTCCAGAGGCCCTGGCCGGGCCCCACTTCTCCTGCGGGGTCCCCGTTTGACAAAACAAGCGTGGAGGGCAGGGCCGTCTAGACACCCTCTGGCTTCACATGTTCTCTTTGGGTCTTTCCCCCTGCGGGAGGGCCTATGAGGCTGGGGTTCCCGGCGTTGCCAGGGGCGCTGGGGTCCTGGCCTCTTCCCCTGCCCGCAGTGCTTGGCTTCTTTCGGCTTGGATGAGGTTCCTCATCCAAGGCCCTCCCTTCCAGCGTCCTGGGGCCACCCATCACGGACAAGAAGGAGATCTAAACACTGACTGCATCTTGTGTTACCCGACTCCATCGACCTCCTCCCCAAAGGCTTTGTGTGTTTCCAGCAATATCCAGCAGCGTTTAGGACCACCTGTTCAGGGTAGCTGGAGCGCTGGCCCCGCAGTTTAATGGTTGTGTAACACTTCGGAGCCCGTTTCCTCCTTTATAAAAAGGGAATGACAGTCGTATCTGCCTCCATGGGATTCTTTGTGGGATGGAATGAGATGGAAATTGCTTATTCCAGTGCCTGGTGTAGGTAGCTCTTGGCTACTTTTCTTATTATTCCTGCACCTGGAGGCTAGCCCTCTCACAGCCCGTTTATGGAGAGGCCCTCCCCGTCTTGGGAGGGCCCTGGGTGCCTCCTAGGAAGGTTTTGGAGCCACAGCTGTTGGAGGTGCAGTCTGTCCTCCTGGCAAGTTGGAGGGTTTTCTGGCCGTCTTTGAAACCTTATACGAGGGCGATGTCAGTGTTCAGGGCAGACATCCCAGACACCATCCTGACACGTGGATTTGGCTCTGGGTGGGATTGCTCTTTTCCAAGTCACAGAAATGCCTGGCCTTCAAGGGTTAAAACTAAACCTTTCCACTCTCTCTCCGTCCCCAGCGTGAGCATTATGTGTTTCAGGTCACTTTTCTACCTCAGCAACGGGACTTTTTGGACTAGCTGTAGTGGCCTGAGCAACCCTGCACACAGCTCACGGAGGGATCTCTGCTAAGTTGAGCTTATTGCATTAGTGACTGGATCTCTTGGGGCTGTTCTGGGTCTGCTCTGTAGGCCACGCAGGAAAAATTTCCTGAGAGACTCCAGAAACAGTGTAAAGGAGAACCTTGAGTCTAAATACATTCAGCTTTATTTATTTGTTTAAAGTGGGAGTCTCACTCTGTCACACAGGCTGGAGTGCAGTGGTGCACTCATGGCTCACTGCAGCCTCTACCTTCAGGGCTCAGGCAGTCTTTTTGCTTCTGCCTCCTGAGTAGCTGGGACTACAGGCACTCACCATCCTGTCCTGCTGAGTTTCTTGATTTTTTTTGTAGAGACGAGGGCTTACTATGTTGCTCTGGCTGGTCTTGAACTCCTGACCCCAAGTGATCTGCCACCTCAGCCTCCCAAAGTGCTGGGATTACAGGCATGAACCACTGTGCTCGGCCCCTGAATATATCCAACTTTAAACATTTACACATCTACCTGAAGTTAAAATACTAGATACTTGCCTCTGTATGGGTTTTCCCCCCTCTGGAATAAATGATTAGTCAACCTGTTTTTTTGTTGTGTTCCTGAAACCACCCCCCCATTTCCTCTCTTGAAGGTTTCCCTGATGATTTGTTCCTGCAGCTCTCCCATCCCCCTTACCCAGCGCATTGGTCAGTCTGCCCTGATTCTCTGGTCTTGCCAGTTTGAGTTGGCACTGAGCCTGTAAAGATGTTCTGTTTTTTAAAAAAGCAAATGGTATTGAGGTTGCTGCCCTGTGCGTCCTCCAGTCTCAGATTTTGAGCACTTCCATTGGAATCGAACCCAGCTAGCTTGCAGCATATACTCAGCTTGGAGAGAACCTTTCAAACAAAACCAGAGGTGAAAGACAGGAATGTGTTTCATTAAGAGAACTTAATCCTCTTCTTTATTTTAATATAAACTTCCACATATACAAAATGATTGAGTCACAGGAGGCCTGGGCTAGAAAGGTCTCACCTAAATAAGCTCTGCTAAAGGAAAAATAAACCAGACTCCCCTTTGCACTCTGTTTGGATAACCTAAAGACTTATTAAATAATAAGAATTTTAGTAAAGGCATTTTTTCAAAAATGTTTTGGCAACTGGCCATTGTTCAGTTAGCTTTCTTGATTGCAAAATGCACCACCAGTTTGGAGCAAGATGCTTACCTTGCTCTTCAGGGCTTCCAGCCCTCTTGGCTCTCTTGGTTTTGCTGCTGTTCCCTATGCCTGAGGTCTCCCACCACCTAAGGTCTCCTACTGCAGGTTCCTGATGGGTTCTGCCTGGTGCTATCTCATGAAGATGCCCTTTGTTTGTGAGGCTGGCTGGGCTGGCCCCTGTGTTTAATTGGCAGGTGGCTCTTTGGTGCAGATCGACAAGGGGGTGACTCAAAACTAGTTGTCTGGGCTGTAGCCGCTGGCACAGGCAGAAGCTAGAGGAAAGTGAGTTTCTGACCCAGCTCTTGAAGTTAGAACCACCACGTGGCTCTCAGAGAAGTAAGGTCAAGAGGGGGCAGTGTGGAAAGAAGACTGCCCTTCAGAGCTGCTCTGACTTCCCTTTCTGTGGGGCCTGTCCTTCCCCGCAGGCTGTCCAGGTTCTGTCTTGCTTGGACTGAGGAGAAGGCCAGCTGGGTCTTCTCTTCTGGGTGACTGTTTCTGGCCTAGGTTCTTTCTAACTTTGGCTTCCTATCTGCCCCCTGGCCTCCTCGTTCTAGCCGCCTAACTCTCCTAGTACACTCTGTGCTTTTTTTTTTTTTTTTGGTTTTGGTTTCCTGTTAACTGCTGCCTCCCAGCTGTTTCCAGATGAGGTTCTCTGGGGAGGAACTAAGTGCAGGGGAAGTTGAAGTTATTTTTTTACCCAGTCCTGAGTAGCCGTCTAGGGATCCCGACCATGATCTGTTCTGCACTGGCAAAGGCTTTACCTCCTGAAGGGTCTTTGGCCAGGGCTGATTTGGATGGGAGCAGGGTGTTTGCAGGGACTGTGGGGCTATGCTGGTGGCCTGCCTGGTGGGCAGCAGTGCAGATGGGAGTCCAGTTTCGTCGCAGCTTCCTTTCAAATCCGTGTGCTTCCCACTCTGCGATGCTAATAGCCCTGTGGTAAAACCGTCTTGATTTAGTCTGGAAACATGTGCTAAATTTTGGGGACATTTTGGAGGGAAGAGGCTGCCCTTTCCTGAGGCAAAACTCAGATGATAAATGACAGGGGTACGACGCTGGTGCTTACCTTGTCTAAGCTCCCCTGTCCCTGCTCTAGATTGGGAGGATAAATCTTCCCTGCTAGGTGGAAGTGAGAATGGCCGAGGTAACCTCTGGGATGGGACTCGTGCCTGACTAAATAGCAGGGAGAGGAGTGTTAGCCGGTAGTGGATGAATGGTGGCGTGGAAGAACGTCAGGTCTGCGTCCCCACTCATCTGACATTTTTTAGGAGCTTGGGCTTCTCTGTGAGCTGAAGAAAATAATGCATCTGACTGGGTCTCTTAGTGCAGCTTTCAGATGCTAGCTCGCCAAATGCTAAATGGAAGCATTCTTGATGTGGCCAGAGACTTCCTAAGGCCCCACAATGGAGCAGCTCTGTCCTCTAGAACCCAGTTCATGGCTCTTGCCCTCTTAACATTTTAAGGAATGCCACACATGTCCAGTCCCCACGCTGGCTCTGAACACATTTAGTGTGTGGGTTTATGTGGCTAGTTTTGGTTCCACTTCTTTACCTTTTTAGTAACTCCTTATCAGGGAGCCTTGGCATGAGTGTCTCTGGGGTAAGAGGTGTCTTTTTTATGTATGTATGTATTTATTTATTTTATTTTATTATTATTTTTTTGAGTCGGAGTCTCACTCTGTTGCCCAGGTTGGAGTACAGTGGCAGGATCACGACCACCGCAGCCATGACCTGCTGGGTTCAGGCGATCCTTCTGCCTCTGCCTTCCAAGTAGGTAGAACCACAGGCGCATGCCACCATGCCTGGCTAATTTTTTGATTTATTATAGAGATGAGGTCTCACCAAGTTGCCCAGGCTGGTCGCGGACCCCCGGGCTCAGGCAATTCTCTCATCTCAGCAGCCTCCCAAAGTGCTGGGATTACAGACTTGAGCTACTGTGCCAGGCCTTTTTATGTATTTAGAGAGAAGCCATTTCTGGAAGATGGGTTTCTGCTTAAGTGGATATTTGAGGAGACTTTTGCATTAGGCCCAGTAAGATAGCCTTAGGATATGTTTTGCTAGGATGTAGTCCCCTGTATGAATGCCCCGTATATAGCAACCCCTTGTTCATGACCAAGGTGGGATCCTAGGCCAGACGTAAAGACTTAGAGTACTGTCCTCCAAATTTGGAGTTTTCTTTCTTTCTTTTTTTTTTTTTTTTTTTGAGTTGGAGTCTCACTCTGTCACCCAGACTGGAGTGCAGTGGCCGCTCCCGGCCGCCGCAGTCTCGACCTGCTGGGCTCCGGCGATCCTTCCGCCTCAGCCTTCCAAGTAGCTGGAACTACAGGCGCGCGCTACCACGCCCGGCTAATTTTTTTGATTTATTGTAGAGATGAGGCTTCGCCAAGTTGCCCAGGCGGGTCTCGAACCCGCGGGCTCAGGCAATCCACTCACCTCAGCCTCCCAAAGCACGGGATTACAGGCTGAGCCACTGAGCCCAGCTCTGGAGTTTTGGTTTTCTTTTTCTTTTTCTTTTTTGAGTTGAGTCTCACTTTGTCGCCCAGGCTGGAGTGCAGTGGCACACTCACGGCCACCCCAGTGTTGACTTGCTGGGCTCAGGCAATCCTTCCGCCTCAGCCTTCCAAGTAGCTGGAACTACAGGCATATACCACCACGCCTGGATAATTTTTTTATTTTATTGTAGAGACAAGGTCTCACCAAGTTGCCCAGACTGGTCTCGAGACCCTGGGCTCAGGCAGTCCTCTCGCTTCGGCCTCCCAACGTGCTGGGATTACAGGCTTGAGCACTGTGCCCGACCTGGAGTTTTCAATAGAGGAACCTAGGCATGGTAACTAGTTGTTACGACACATGACTGCATTAATTTTGCTTTTTTGCAGCCATACCAAAGATACCAGTTTTTCTTCTCTTGCATTCTAGTCTTTAGTTAGTGTACCATGCAGGGTGCTCACTGAGGGGGCAGCTGGGTGCTGCAGAGATGAGAAAGACAGTCTGTCTCCTCAGGGCGCTCATGGACAAGGACTGGGGGGCAAATACTCAGATAAAGATAGAGCTGTCAGTAGGGGCTGTGGCAACAGTGAGGCCCGGGCTCCTGGAAGTACTGAGGAAGGGTATCTACGCCAGATTGAGTGTGTATTTATGTGTGTTTACATAACCCATATTAGTGTGGATGGTTTACCTGACATCAGGTTTAATACTTATTTCCCCTGTGTCAATTTTTTTTTTTTGAGGTGGAGTCTCACTCTGTTGCCCAGGCTGGATGGAATACAGTGGCAGTGGCATGCTCACGGCCACCATAGCCGTGTTAACTGTTAAAAATCATGGGTCATACTCCTCAACAGTAAGCTTCAGTGTTCCTTTTACCTGTCTCCTCCCCTTTAGTAGCGTGAGACCAAATTTCCATTATGTGTGGAGGCTGATTGGTTAATTGCCAATCTGATGGAAGGGCAAGGAAGGGTTGATAAGCTGGAAAAAAAGGCTGGGCAAAGAGGTTTCAGCAGAAATTGGAGGGAGGTTATTTGCTAGGGTGGAAGAAGAAAAGATAACTCACACTAACTGAGCAGCTACTATGTTTTAGATTTTCTTTCTGTGATCTTAATTTGCACAACAACCCTCACAGGTGGTGTGGTATCCTCATTTTTCTTTTTTCTTTTTTTTTGAGTGGGAGTCTCACTCTGTTGCCCAGGCTGGAGTGCAGTGGCATGCTCATGGCCACCGCATCCTCGACCTGCTGGGTTCAGGCAATCCTTCTACCTCAGCTTTCCAAGTAACTGGAACCACAGGCATGCATCACCATGCTCAGCTAATTTTTTGATTTCTTGTAGAAATGAGGATCTTGCCAAGTTGCTCTAGCTAGTGTCAAACCACTGGACTCAGGCAGTCTTCTCAACTCCGCCTCCCAAAGTGTTGAGATTACAGGCGTTAGCCACCACACCTGGCCTCATTTTTCAAAAATAAAGAAAACCCAAGCTCTGAGGTTAATTTGCTCTGTTGCTGGTAGGTTAGGCTACTTGTCCAAGGACATATCTCTTGAACAGAAAGGTTTCCTCCCTCACCTGCCCTCAAAAGCCTGGGTTCTGTTAGCAGCAATGAGCGTACCAGTTCCCCTCCTAGGTAAGGCAGGGAGGCAGGGGTGGGGAAGATGGATCTCTCAGGCCAGGGAAGGTGGATCCCTCAGGCTGTTCCCTGTCCTTGCCTCCTGGGGACACCTGGTGCTTACTTCAAGACTCAGCTCAAGCGCTGCCGCCCTCACAGGCCTCCCAAAGTGAACAAGCACCATGTCCCTCTGTAATACTGACCCTGCGGGCCCTTATGTGATTCGGCCTGTGGCATTGTTACTGGGCTGGACTTACCAGGATCCCTGCTCTCTTCACCTTTGACTTCCCCACAATGCCTGTGGGCGATTAAGAAATAGATGCAGAGCTGAAAAGGGACACTCAGGGACCTGGAAGCCAACTTGGTAAACTTACCTGTGGCAGATCTTGTTTATCTTCAGCTCTGCAGAGACAAACGCGGCCTTCCTTGGTGGAACGGTGCTTTGGGGGATGTTGCTGTGGAATGGGACAGCAGGCCAGGGGCTTTGTGGTGGTGGCGTGTCATGGCCCACTGGGTGTGGTGGGCAAATTAGACCCCCCAAGACGTCCACATCCTAATCCATAGAACCTGGGACTGCGTTAGGTTATATGGCAAAGTAAAGTTGCAGATGGACGTTGGGTGGCTGATCTACTAGCCTTAAGGCAGGGAGATTACCTGGGTTACCTGAGCAGGCCCAATGTCATTGCAAGAGTCCTTAAAATTAAGAGATGGGACCGGGCTTGGTGGCTCAGCCTGTAATCTAACGCTTTGGGAGGCCAAGGTGAGTGAATTGCCTGAGGCTGCGGGTTCGTGACCTGCCTGGGCAACTTGGCAAGACCTCATTTCTACAATAAATCAAAAAAATTAGCCGGGTGTGGTAGCACACGCCTGTAGTTCCAGCTACTCGGAAGGCTGAGGCGGAAGGATCACTGGAGCCCAGCAGGTCGAGACTGCGGTGGCCGGGAGCGGCCACCGCACTCCAGTCTGGGTGACTGAGTGAGACTCCAACTCAAAAAAAATTAAAAAATAAAATTAAGAGACGGTATCAGAAGAGAGAACCAGAAAGGGAGCAGCAGGAGAAGGAGGTGGCCCGATGTTGCTGACCCCAGCTCTCCGGTTTAGAACCACCATGTGGCTCTCGGAGAAGAAAGGTCAAGAAGGAGCAGTGTGGAAAGAAGACTTCTCTTTCTGTGGGGCCTGCACCTTCCCCGCAGGCAGTCCAGGTTCTGTCTTTGAAGTTGGAGGAAGGGCCACGAGCTTAGGAATGAGGCACCCAGAGGAACTGGAAACGGCCAGGGGATGGACTCTCCCCCAGAACTTCCAGAAGGAAAGCAGCCCGGCAGAATCTTGGTTTTAGACTTCTGACCTTCAGACAATAAAGCTGTCTTGTTCTGAGCCTCCAGGTTTGCGGTAATTTGCTTCAGCAACAACAGGAACTTCATATAGACTAGTTTCAAAGGTTTCTTGAAGAAATGTTTTTAACACATAATCCTGGGTATGAAAGTCTTTCTCACTCCCCTTTCACCACAGGAGAGCACAGCAGCCCACCCTGGAGTTAGGCTGAGGGTTTCAGGTGCCGGTTCAGGGGATCTCGTGATAGGAGGGTGCTGTTATAGGAGGGTGCTTGTTATAAAGGAAATTTGAGATCAGCCTGGGCAACAAAGTAAGACTCCATCTCTAAACTTATTTTTTTAAAAAAAGGAGAGTGGGCCGGGCTCGGTGGCTCAGCCTGTAATCCCAGCACTTTGGGAGGCCGAGGTGAGTGAATTGCCTGAGCCAGTGGGTTCGAGACCCGCCTGGGCAACTTGACGAGGCCTCATCTCTACAATAAATCAAAAATGAGCCGGGTGTGGTAGCGTGCGCCTGTTATTCCAGCTACTTGGAAGGCTGAGGCGGAAGGATCACTGGAGCCCAGCAGGTGGAGGCTGCGGTGGCCAGGAGCGGCCCTTGCACTCCAGTCTGGCTGACAGAGTGAGACTCCAACTCAAAAAAAAAAAAAAAGGGAGTGAATCTTATCCTTGTCCCTTGGTGTATTTCAACAACAGCACATTGTGGAAAGCTAATTTTACATCTGTTCAAGGATTCATATAATGGCTGATGAAAAATCCAGAGCACGAGCTTCCCTTTCCCAGAACTGAGTTACTTCTCGGGTGTAAAATGTACAGTCCAGACTGCCAGTATCTTGGGTGATTATTTTCTGTCTTTTGTTGGAATTCTCTGGTCTGTGGTGAGAATTGCAGGCCACAGGGCTTGTGTTGGAGGCAGAGTTGTTTGGTGCATGAATCAGGGACCTTCCTGTGCTAGCCTGTGGAATGGGGTTTATTGCAGGGATTGGGGGGTGCCAGGCATCTCATGCCAATTCCTGGATTCCTAGGGCTACCAGACTTTAGTGGAGACTGGGTCTGGGTTCCAGGCCATTCTGGTCCCCAGCGGGGGGAGGTGCCTCTCACTGTCAAGCCACCATTAAGTGACTTGGGTCCTTGTAGGCTTGGCTTGTCTTAGCAGCCTTGTTTCCCTGCCGCCTGCCAGCTCTCACCGGCCACTCTGTTTCTTTTCTCTGCTACAAAGCTCTGCTCATGGGAGCGTTTGCACCTGCCCAGCTTGAGCTTGCCCAAGGGCCTGGTTTCACATAGGGACCTCGCTTAGCTTTCTCGTACCATCAGTGAGTGCCCTTTGCCAGCTGTCTAATTAAATTAGCCCCATGGTCTCCAAGTCAGATGTTTGCGAGGGAGCCTGGCTAGCCCTCTGATGGGACCTCATGGCCACAGAGCATGAGTCTGGCTATGGTCTGGGTTCAGCTGCTCCTGGAACAAGTGCTCATTTCTCCTGAAGTATTAATCAGGCCTCTCTGGCATGCCAGCACGCATCTAGCCCTTGAGGATACACAGTAGTACACAGGTGGATTAGTCGCCTCCCCTCACGGAACTTACATTCTGTTGGGGGCATCCATAAGTGAATCAGATTTTATATTGTGGGTGCATGAAATAAGAGAAAGGTAGCCGGGCATGGTAGTGCGTGCCTGTAGTTCCGGCTGCTTGGAAGGCTGAGGCGGAAGGATTGTCTGAGCCCAGCAGGTCGAGGCTGCGGTGGCCAGGAGCGTGACACTGCACTCCAGCCTGGGTGGCAGAGTGAGACTCCTACTCAAAAAAAAAAAAAAAAAAAAAAAAGAAGAAGGAAAAGAAATAAGAGAAAGGATGGTAGGAGTAGGTGGGCTTTAGGCTGGCCAGAGGAGTCTTCTGAGGAGGTGACATTTCAGGTTGAACTGAAACCTGAAGGGTGAATACGAGCCAGGCATGGGTGGTCGTTCCAGGCAGTGGCCTAAGGTGGAGTGAACTTGACACATTGGGGGTGAGAAAGAAGGCCAACCTGGCTAGAGTGCTCGACAGTGAAGCTGTGCTACCAAAATCCCCATGGCTTCCCCTCTCCAGTGTACGGAAAACTCCCCAGCCCCACTAGGTAGAGCCTTTACTAACAGCTCTCTCACTGTCTGTGTATTTTTTGCCAACACCCACCCACCCTCCTCAACCCCCAAATCTCCCTACCGCCTGGCCTGTGAGCTCCCTGGGGAAAGAGACTGTCTTTCCCATCTCTCCAGCCCCAGCTCATTGAATGGTGGACAGTACCTCCTGCATTGGCCATGGGAGGTGAAAGAAGGAAATCAACGATGACTCTGAAGTTTGGCCTGAGCAACTGAGAGCCAGTCCTGAGATGAAGACCCGCCTGGGCAACTTGGCGAGACCTCATCTCTACAATAAATCAAAAAATTAGCCATCTGTGTGGCTGGTGTGTGTTGTGCTGAGGACACTCCAGTAGAGAGGCTGGCTGCCTAGGGCTGCACTGACGGCCAGAGCTGAGGGCAGGCAACTTCCCTGGAAGGACTAAGGGGCTGTCAGTGGGGTGGGCACCACAGCCTTCCATTTCGCTCTGCCCTGTCCTGGCGCCCTGGGTTTCTTCTCCCATCTAGGCGGCTCCGTTTTGGCCCCGTGAGCTCTGTGAGCTTCTTGAGGGGGCTGCTGGGGAGGGGAGGCTTTGGGGTTTTGAGCTTGCATTCTGAATGGTGTGAAATACACACTACCCCTGAATGAATTCATAACCTGGTCTTGAATTCCCTAGAGACCTCTCCAAGCCTTATTCTGGTGTTTGGGATTTGACTGCATCATCAGGAAAATCTTCTAGAAGGCAGTGGAGAAGGGGTGATTTTGGCAGCTCCAGAAGGAGGTCCAAGATCTGGAGAGAGAATTCCAGAAACAGGATTCTGTGTCATCAGCTTTTGAGTCTCAGAAGTGAGTATGAGCGGGAATATCTAAGGAGTAAGGAACAGCAAAGAGATGGTACAGAGAACCAGGCGCTGGCAGAAGCTGAGGTTGGGGAGCTTTCATTGCACCAGAGAGGGGAAGCCGTGGGGGTTTGGTTAGCACAGCTTCACTGTTGAGGAAGATTCTGAGAGTAGGAAGGAGCTATTTTTTGGTTTGGAGTCTCACTCTGTCACCCAGACTGGAGTGCCATAGCCGCTCCCGGCCACCTCAGCCTCGCCTGCTGGGCTCCTGATCCTTCCACCTCAGCCTTCCAAGTAGCCGGAACTACAGGTGTGCGCTACCACACCCGGCTAATTTTTTGATTTATTGTAGAGATGAGGTCTCGCCAAGTTGCCCAGGCGGGTCTCGAACCCACGGGCTCAGGCAATCCACTCACCTCAGCCTCCCAAAGCATGGGATTACAGGCTGAGCCACCGAGCCCGGCTGGAAGGAGCTTTGAAAGCTGGTTTCTAGGCTCATGGGCATGGGGAGGGAGGGGAGCTGCTTTTATTCACCACCATGAAATAAATTTGGCTCACCAAAATAAAAAACAGCTTCTTATGTAAAAAATAGGGGAATTAACCTGGTTTTCAGATATTTGCACAGTATTCTAGCTTTTAAAAGAATAGTTTGGGGCAGGTGTGGTGGTTCACACCTGTAATCTAACACTTTGGGAGGCAGGAGGATCACTCGAGGCCTGGAGTTCGAGACCAGCCTGGGCAACATAACAAGATCTTGTCTCTAAAAAAAATCAACCAGGCGTGGTGCAAGTACCTGTATTCCTAGCTACTCAGGAGTCTGAGAAGGGTGGATCCCTTGAGGCCAGGAGTTTGAGCCCGTGGTAAGTGGTAATTGTAATTGTGCCACTGTAGTCTGGGTGACAGAGTGAACCCGCCCCCCAGTCAAGAAAAAAAAAAGAACAGCCTGAAGAACCTCTTCATATGTTTATGTGGTAACTGGCCCTTTGGCAAATGGGCTGCCTCCTTTTAAGATCAGCAGTTCGGCTAGGTGAGGTGGCTAACGCCTATCATTTTAGCGCTTTGGGAGGTCAAGGCGGGAGGATTGCTTGAGCCCAGAAGTTTGAGACCAGCCTGGGCAACATAGTGAGACCTCGTCTCTGGCCCTAAACTGTCCTCTCACTTCGGCCTCCCGTAGTGCTGGTATCATAGGAATGAGCCTCTGCTCCTGGCCAAGACCCTGCCTCTCCAGGAAACTTAAAAATTGGCAGGGCATGGTGGCATGTGCCTGCAGTCCCATGGAGGCTGAAGCAGAAGGAATCCAAGGCAGAAGGATCACTTGAAACCAGGAGGTCGGGGCTGCAGCGAGCTGTGATTGCGCCACTGAGCCCGAGTCGAGGTGACTGGATGAGACCCTATTGCTTAAAAGGAAAAAAAAGGAAAAGAAGAAAAGTGAATTTATAATTTGCTTCTATTTTTTTTTTTTTGAGTTGGAATGTTGGAGTCTCACTCTGTCGCTCAGGCTGGAGTGCAGTGGCTGCTCCCGGCCACCACAGCCTCGACCTGCTGGGTTCCGGCGATCCTTCCACCTCAGCCTTCTGAGTAGCTGGAACTACAGACGTGTTCTACCACACCTGGCTTATTTTTTGATTTATTGTGGAAATGAGATCTCACCAAGTTACCCAGGCTGGTCTCAAACCCTGAGCTCTGGCAGTCCTCTCGCCTCGTCCTCTCAAAGTGCTGGGATTACAGGCTTGAGCCACCCGCCCGGCCTCTTCTATGTTTTAAAATAAAACTTTTTTTTTTTTTGAGTTGGAGTCTCAATCTGTCACCCAGGCTGGAGTGTGCTGCATCGACCTGCTGGGCTCAGGCGATCCTTCCACCTCAGCCTTCCAAGTAGCTGGAACTACAGGCATGCTCTACCACGCCTGGCTGTTTTTGATTTATTGTAGAGATGAGGTCTTACCATGTTGCCCAGTCTGGTCTCAAACCCGCGGGCTCAGGCAATCCTCTTGCCTAGGCCTTCCAGAATCCTCTGGGATTACAAGCTTGAGCCACTGGCCAGGCTGGCTGTCTCCTTTGTTCTTTGTGTATCAAGCAGATCTTTCTCTGCCCTAGGTTCTTTAATTTATTAAACTGATCTTTCTCTGCCCTGCAGCAGGATTCTTTCCTTCATTTGTAGTCGGACTTTTTTTTTTTAAAGCAACTTTCAGTGTAATTTACATAGCATAAAATGAACTTCTTGAAAGTGTACAGTTCAGTGACTTTTAATTGTACACTCATCATAGCCCAATGTTAGGACATTCCATTACATCACTAAGATCCCCAAAGTTTGCCTGTGTGTTGTAGCACATGTCAAGTATTTTGTTCCTTTTTTTTTGAATTGGAGTCTCACTCTGTTACCCAGGCTGGAGTACAGTGGTACGCTCACGGCCACCCCAGTGTTGACCTGCTGAGCTCCAGAGATCCTTCCGCCTCAGCCTTCTGAGTATTCAGAACCAGAGGCGCGCACTACCATGCCTGGCTAATTTTTGATTTTTTGTAGGGACGAGATCTCGCCAAGTTGCCTGGGCTGGTCTCGAACCCATAGGCTCAGGCAATCCACTCACCTTGGCCTCTCAAAGTGCTGAGATTACAGGCTGAACCACTGAGCCTGGCCTATTTTATTCCCTTTTATTGCTGAGTAGTATTTCATTTTTTGGATATGCCACATTTTTTTAATCCATTCACTGACACACCTGTTTTTGAGGGGACTCCTAATATTTTCATTATTTGGATATTGACTTTCCATTTCCTATAAGGACTGCTGACAGAATCAGAGAACTTCTTTATAGGGTCAGAATAAGGAAGTGGCTGTGAGGTATGTGGAACAATGATTAGATTGGAAGCCATAGGACAATGATGTGATTGACTGGCAGCATACCACTTAGCTCCTGTAGGTCTTGGTATCCATGAAGAAAAAAGCAAGAGAAGGAGTCAGACTAGAGTTGTGGTTACCAACCTTGTTTTCCTTCCATGGACTTTATTTTTAGAAAGATTCTGCCTTAGAAATAAAGTGCATTCAATAGGAAACTAAAAAGAAACAAATTACTGGCATATGCAACAATATGGATGAACCTCAGAAATGTTATGTTGAATGAAATAAGCCTTCCCCAAAAGATTACATACCGATGCCATTTGTATGAGTTCTAGAATAGGCTAAACTGCTCTGTGGTGGAAAAATAGGCTCAACTAACCTATGGGGAAAGGCAAGCAAGAGCAGTACTTTCCTCAGAAGGGGATTGCAGAGGGTGCTGACTGGGAAGAGGTGTGAGAGGACTTTCTAGGTGATGTAATGTTTGTTTGTTTATTTGTTTGTTTGATAAATAAATAAATAGAGACTTGGTCTCACCATGGCGCTCAGGCTGGTCTCTAACTCCTGGGCTCAAGCAATCCTCCCACCTTGACCTCTCGAAGTGCTGGGATTACAGGCGTGAACCACCGTACCCTGCCCAGTGTAATGTTTTCTATCTTGAGAGGGAACATACCTTTGTCAGAGCTCATTGAATGAAGGACTTAAGATTTGGGCATTTTAAGCCGGGCTCGGTGGCTCAGCCTGTAATCCCGCACCTTTGGGAGGCTGAGGTGAGTGGATTGCCTGAGCCCGCGGGTTTGAGACCCACCTGGGCAACTTGGTGAGACCTCATCTCTACAATAAATCAAAAATTAGCCGGGTGTGGCAACGCGCGCCTGTAGTTCCAGCTACTTGGAAGGCTGAGGTGGAAGGATCGCTGGAGCCCAGCAGGTCGAGGCTGCGGTGGCCGGGAGCAGCCACTGCACTCCAGTCTGGGCGACAGAGTGAGACTCCAACTCAAAAAAAAAAAAAAAAAAAAGATTTGGGCATTTTATTATACATAATTCTTACCCAAAACAAAAAGAACCATTGACAAATATTAAACCCTGGTTCATGATAACATGCTGAGGTGCTAGGGATAAACCTTCTACGTCTGCAGCTTACTTTGAAATGCTTTAAGGTATGACTCTCAAATGTTTTGCTTTTCAGACCCCTCTACTCTCTTTTTTCTTTTTTCTTTTTTTGAGTTGGAGTCTCACTCTGTCTTTTTTTGAGGCTGGAGTGCAGTGGCACGCTCACAGCCACCGCAGTCTTGACCTGTTGGGCTCAGGCAATCCTTTCCAAGTAGCTGGAACTACAGGCAGTGCCACCACGCCCGACAAATTTTTCTTGATTTTTTGTAGAGTTGAGGTCTCGCCATGTTGCTTAGGCTGGTCTCAGACCCCTGAGTTCAGCGAATCCTCTGTCTCTGACTTGCAAAGTGCTGGGATTACAGGCATGTAATGGGCCACCACGCCTGGCTTTTATTCTCTTGAATATTGAGAACCTCGAAGAGTTCCTGTTTATGTGGATTATATCTATAGATGTTTACCATATTAGAAATGAAACTGCTGAGTGCAGTGCGTGCACTCCAGCCTGGGCAACTGAGTGAGACTTTGACTCAAAAAAAAAGAAATCAAACTGAGAAAAATGTAAAATATTTATTAAAGCATCAAAAAATAAATTCATTACACGCTAACATAAACAACATGTTTTTGTAGAAAATAATCATTTTCCAAAAATAATTGAGAAGAGTGACATTGTTTTTACACATTTGCAAAACTCTTTAATGCTTGGCTAACGTTTGCCTAGAAGGTGATTGGATGCTCACATCTGCTTTTGCATTCGTTTGTTGTGGCATCGTGTCCAGAAAACTTCACTATATACTCTTGAGAGAATGAGTGGAAAAGGCAAATAACCTTTTAGTGTTATTCTGAAAATAGTTTTGTTATCTCAGGGATCCTTGGCAGCTATGCCTTGAGAACGACTGCTTTAAAAAAAAAAAAAAAAAAAAAAAAGATGAGCTGGGTGTGGCGGCTCATGCCTATAATCCCAGCCCTTTGGGAGGCCAAGGTGAGAGGATTACCTGAGCCCACAGGTTCCAGGCCAGCTGGGGCAACTGTGGCGAGACCGCATCTCTACAATAAATCAAAAAATTAGCCGGGCGTGGTGGCATGTGCCTATATTTCCAGCTACTTGGAAGGCTGAGGCAGAAAGATCATCTGAGTCAGCAGGTCAAGGCTGAGTTGGCTATGAATGTGCCACTGCGCAACAGTCTGGGTAATGGAGTGAGACTCCAACTCAAAATATATATATATATATATATATATTGAAAATTAATTTTGGAGCCAGGCTCAGTGGCTCAGCCTGTAATCCCGCACTTTGGAAGGCCAAGGTGAGTGGACTGCCTGAGCCTGCGGGTTCGAGACCTGTCTGGGCAACTTGGTGAGACCTCATCTCAACAATAAATAAAAAAATTAGCCAGCTGTGGTAGCATGCGCCTGTAGTTCCAGCTACTTGGAAGGCTGAGGCGGAAGGATCACCGGAGCCCAGCAGGTCAAGGCTGCGGTGGCCGGGAGCAGCCACTGCACTCCAGTCTGGGCGACAGAGTGAGACTCCAACTCAAAAAAAAAAGAAAAGAAAAGAAATTTTGGAATGAAGTCCTGATACATGCTGCCACGTGGATGAGCCTTGAAAACATCACGCTGGATGGCTGGATGACAGGAGCCAGACACAAGGAACCGTATATTGTGTGATGCCATTTTCGTGAAATGTCTGTAGTAGGAAGTGTGGAACAAAGTAGAGCAGTGGTTGGGGTTGGGCTGGGGGATGAGTAGTCACTGCTAATGGGAAGGTGTTTTTTGGGTTTTTTTTGAGAGGGTGATGAAAATGTTCTAAAATTAGAGAGTGGTGATGTTACACAACTGTGTAAATATTCCAAAAAACCAGTGAACACTTTCCAAGAGTGAATTTTACTGTATGTAAATCATGTCTCAATAAGGTAGTATACTTCTTAAAATACTGAAAACAGTTCAGATTTTCAACATTATCTTTCGGGAACTGACTTGGAAAGTGCAGGACCAGACAGATGATCTTGAAGATCTAAACACGTCAGTGTCTAGAAATTCCCCATTCTCTCTCTTCACTGTGTACAGTAAGTGGAGGCCTGTTTGGAAAGGGTGACCTTCCCTGAGCCTTCCCCTAGATTGTAGACAACTTGCGGATCGGTGTCGGATTGGTGTCTCGGGCTTACACTAGAGCTTGCCAGACAACCCTCTGCAAAGTTATTCTGAGACCTCTTTTCTCCTAACATTGTTTATCTGGGTCAGAGGTCGCAAACTTTCAATGCTCACAAGGGCCAGGGAATAAAGTAGGTCATCTGTAAGGCCAAGAGAACTTTTTCTGTTTTTAATTTTTCTCCTTTTGATAAAGTCATGGTTACAGAGAGCTGTTTCTTTATTATGAAAACTATGTAAGCATACACAGTTGGCCTCAGTGACGAGAAGATGATAGGGCGTAGCGGAACTGTGGTGAACTGTAGAGGGTTTGCCTGAGAGGGCGACCATCCCTTAGATCCAGGCAATTATTGCTGTTTGGGAATTTGAGCCCAATGTTATGAGATCTGTCCCACCCCTTCCCCCCCACCCCCCCGCAGGGTCTCACTCTGTCGCCCCTGCTTGAGTGTAGTGCCAGGATTCTCACTCACCACAGCCTTGATCTCCTGGGCTCAGCGATCCTTCGGCCTCAGTATCCTGAGTTGCTGGGACTAAGTCTAACTATGTCACCCAGGCTGGTCTGGAATTCCTGGACTCAAAGTGATCCTCCCGCCTCGGTCTCCCAAAGTGCTTGGATTATAGGCATGAGCCACTGTACCTGGTCAGATCTGGCATATTAGAAAAATTGGAAGAAATCTAGATTTTTATGTGAACTTGACTTTGAAATTTTGGTTCAATTTGGTTATCATTTAAGGCCTGAGATCAGGTGTTAGGTATTCTGGGGGAATGAGTTGAATCTAGCTGAATCTAGTTTAGAAGTGAGTCTTGGCGTCTGAGATGAAGGTGGTATGCTGTTTGCTGCAGGCCAGCTGTGACACAGGGAGGATTTTTGTAGATGTTCTCACTGCTTTGTGGACCTTCTCACCCTGCTTTTTTTTTTAAAGTCACAGGACCAAAATCTCCTGAATACCAAATCTAAGATTGTCTGCTGGTGAACTCCGAGGAGACAGTTATCTCTGTGTTATAAGGAGCTAGGGCAATGATTTTCAATGGTCTTGTCCTGGAAATGGAGGGTTTATTCTCCATCTTGTGAAATTCTTGGTTAATCTCAGACTTGCATTTCATACTGGTACCCCTTAACTGCACCACTGTACTTGACTAGGGTGGGGTGTTTCCATGGAGGGGTTCTGGGGTGAGGGAGAGGGATAATACTTTGACTTAACTCCAAACAGTTGAAATAAAATTATAACTTTAAGTTATGAGTGAGGAGTCCTGTGTCTTGGCTTTTGTTTTAAGTTTTCTTCTTTCTTTCTTTCTTTTTTTTTTTAAGAGACAGAGTCTCACTCTGCTGCATAGGTTGGAGTGCAGTGGCATGACCATGGTTCACTGCAGCCTCAAACTCCGGGGCTCAAGTGATCCTCCTGCCTCAGTCTCCTCAGTAGCTGGGACTGTAGGCCTGAGCCACCACACCCAGCTAGTCTTTTGTATTTTTTGTAGAGACAGAGTCTCACTGTGTGGCCCAGGCTGGTCTCCAGCTCCTGAGCTGAAGCAGGACTCTCACCCTCGCCTCCCAAAGTGCTGGGATTATAGGTGTGAGCCACTACACCTGGCTAAAGTTTCTAGTCTGCACATTTTACATTACTCTCCACATCTCTGACTTTGCTTCCCCAGTACGTGCATGTGTGTGTGCTTGTGTGCATGTATTTGGGGTGACTGGGAAAGCAGTAGGTGCACACAGTTTAGAACCCTCCCTATGGTGTACCTTCACAGGCAGAAGTACTGCTTGTGCCTCTGCCTTGTCTCTAGTCCTCTCTTTTTGATCTGATTTAGAATGAAGTTGGCAAATACCTTTATGGCCCTTAAATGCGTCAATTTCTGGTTCTAAGCCAGATTAAAGTAGAATTTGTATTTATCAGAGATGCAATGCTTCCTCTGCTGAGACATGTTCACTGAGAAGTAGGGGAATTCTTCTGAACTTGGCATCTGATTTTTTGGAGTTTGGACACACTTTCCAGGCCTCCTTCCAAATCTTACTCATTGGTATCTCTCTGTGTTCATCGTATTTTCTTTTTATATTTTAAAATTAAAATTAACCTTCTCCTTTTAAACTGCATTTCATATTATCATAGGAAAATTAGAAAATACAGGCTGGGCTTGGTGGCTCAGCCTGTAATCCCAGAGCTTTGGAAGGCTGAGGTGAGTGGATTGCCTGAGCCTGTGGGTTCGAGACCCGCCTGGGCAACTTGGAGAGACCTCATCTCTACAATAAATCAAAAAATTAGCCGGGCATGGTAGCGCGCGCCTGTAGTTCCAGCTACTTGGAAGGCTGAGGTGGAAGGATCGCCAGAGCCCAGCAGGTCGAGGCTGCAGTGGCCAGGAGTGGCCACTGCACTCCAGTCTAGGTGACCAAGTGAGACTCCAACTCAAAAAAAAAAAAAAAAAAAAGAAAATACAGATAAAACTAAAAGAAAAAATAATTTCAAAACCCAGAGATAACCTGTCAATTTCTTATTGTTATCCTTACAGACCTTGTTTCTTATTTTTTTTTGCCTGGTGAGTATATATATTTTTTCCATTTAATAGATGATGAGCATCTTTCCAAGCCCCAAAATATTCATTTGCAGTGTTTTCCTTTTTAATTTTCTTTCTTTTTTTGAGTTGGAGTCTCACTCTGTTGCCCAGACTAGAGTGCAGTGGCCGCTCCTGGCCACCGCAGCCTCGACCTGCTGGGCTCCGGTGATCCTTCCGCCTCAGCCTTCCAAGTAGCCGGAATTACAGGCATGTGCTACCACGCCCGGCTGATTTTTTGATTTATTGTAGAGATGAGGTTTCGCTGCCCAGGCGGGTCCCGAACCCGCGGGCTCAGGCAATCCACTCACCTCAGCCTCCCAAAGGCATGAGATTACAGGCTGAGCCACCGAGCCCGGCACTTATTATTATTTTGAAGAAACAGGATCTCACTATGCTGCCCCAGCTGGTTTTGAACTCCTGACCTCAAGAGGTCCCTCCCACTTCAGCCTCCCAAACTTGGTTATGGTCAGGCCTGACTTTGTAGAGGTTTGCTCGCCCATCCATGATACTTGTTATCTACCTGCTGCATTCTTGCTCAGAGCTCCTTTCAGAAGACTCTACTTCCTGGCTCAGCAGAAGCCTGACTCTCAGCAACCTGCTCTTTCAGGTAACTCCCTTAGCTATTGGACCAGTCTCTGTTTCCCTTTGGTTCTGGAATCCATGGGTTTTTTTCCCCCATGAGAACCTTGGCAGAAGGCTTTGTCCAGAAGAAAGCCTGTCTTCACAAAAGCGTAGAACCCACTTATCAGCTCAGCTGTGGCTCGTCCTTGGCTTTGTCCTTGCACACAGCCAGCAAGCAGGTAAAGCTTACCTGTGCTGTGTACTGCATCCTCCAGATCCTTTTCCAAACAGCCTGCCGGAGGGCTGGAGACACGGAGGAGCTGGCTGGCATGGCCTGTGTGGAGCCAGCTGCTTTGCATTTGATAAATGTGTTTGCTTTTCACCTGATAAGTTTGTTTCTGTACTTGTTGCTGGTTCCTTGGAGCTATGGGTGTGTCTGTGTCGTGCTGGAGATGATTGCCCCTGATTGGTGAAATAGGGTTGAAGCGAGCAGGGCAGGTGTGGTGTGAGAAACACTGTAATCTGCTTTTCCCGTTCCCTCAGTTTTCCCCTGCAGAGAGTTTTCTTCTGTTTCCTGTACTGGAGGGCCCTGGGGTAGCAGCTTTTGGGCTCTTGGAAAGATGGGGAACAGCCACCCCCGCTGGGTAGCTCAGATTGAGTGATCTGGGGTCTGCCCCCCTCTCAGACAACTGGAATTGACAGAGCAGTGCTATAGTTGAAAAACTTGATGTTTCAGCCCTTTGTTCTTTGTTGGCTGGGATCACTGGAAATATATCAGTAAGTGAGACTTAAATGTGCCCTGAGAGCTTGAGCTGCGAGTAGGAGATCCATGGCTGCAAACAGCCAGCTCCAGTGATGTGTCATCTCGGAAGGGCAGCTGGCCTGGCCTTCTGTTGGTTCACATGGGTTGGCTGATGTTGGTTTATGTGTAATTTTTTTCCTCCTTTTTAGTGTGGTGCCTCAAAGTCACAGGGACTTGGGTAGAAAGTAGTAGAGGAGGGCAGGTTTTCCATCCAGCTCTTGATGGACTGTTGCTCGACAAAGCTATCACTGTTTCAAATCAAGTGCCAGTTGGTGTGGTTTGAGTCGCTCCAGTGCTCTGAAGCTGGCTTCTCTTCTCCCACCTCTGCACCTGTTCCTGGGGTTGGGCTAGGACGACCACCAGTTCCAGAGGGAGACGTGACTTCCCCCGTTGTTGTCCCTGCTCAGCGGTAGCAGCAGCAGCGTCTTGGGGCAATTACTTAACTGTTTTCGCACAGGCAGCTGTCTCCTGGCCCAGTGGGCATCCCAGGCCCATCCTGGACCCTAGCTGGGTCTCAGCCATGTTCCCCCTTGGTAATACCATGGGGCATGGGCTTCCAGGAATCACGCTGCTTGCTGGTGGCCTCAGCGTCACTTGGCTGTTCCAGATGTGAGACCACCTGCTCTGGTCAGGCACCCCCACTGCTGTCACTGCTGCCCAACTGACCTCCCCACTGACCTTATTGGCCTGATGTCTCTCCCTGTCATGCGTAATATGCTTCAAGCTACAGATAATCAGCAAGACAGAAGAATTCCTCTGGCTGAGATCCCTTAAGAAGAGGAGAGTTGAGCAGAGTCCCAGTGTTTGGTTTCAGATGCCAACTTTGGCTGCTGTGTTTGACAGACTCGACCCCTCAGCTCTGTTTCTTATTTATGTGGTCAGATTCATTACATCCAGATGTCTTTGTGGAAATTCCAGCCCTGAGGGGTTGAGGACGTTAGGAACTAGGTAGGGTGGAGGTTGTTCACACAGGAAGGTGTTTGCAGTGAAAAGATTGAGACTCCATTTCCTTCTCAGTCAGGAACTTAGTTTCTCTGCATTTGAATTACTTGCTCTCCAAAGACTGTGTGCTTACAAACTGACATTTGAAGTGCTTAGATGGAGGAAATCAAAGGGTGAAAAAAACTTTTAAGTCCTTTGCCCTAGATGGCCAAGTTAATGTGCTTTTATTTTTATTTTTTTTTGAGTTGGAGTCTCACTCTGTCGCCCAGGCTGGAGTGCAGTGGCACACTCACGGCCACCCCAGCGTCGACCTGCTGGGCTTTGGCAATTCTTCTGCCTCAGGCTTCCAAGTAGCTGGAGCTACAGGCGTGCTCTACCACGCCCAGCTAATTTTTAAATTATTGTAGAGACGAGGTCTCGCCAAGTTTCCCGGGCAGGTCTCAAACCCCTGGGCTCAGGCAGTCCACTAGCCTCGGCCTCCCAAAGTGCTGGGATTACAGGCTGAGCCAATGTGCTTTTTCTCAATGCTGGAAATGCAGAAGCGGGAGGAGTATAATTCTGGTGAACAAGAGTGGTAGGGCGGTAGGGCGGTAGGGTGGTGACACCTAGTGACCTTGTCCACAGGGCTAACTCATTCAGAGATAAACTTGGGAAGCTCCTCCGTGGTACCATGTGAGGAGCACAAGAGAATCCTCGAGTGGACCTAACATGACTTTTTAGATTTTGTGGCATTAATGTTGGATTGCTGTTAAAATATGTTTGCACAAATACCTTATTCATCCACCCCTCTCTTAAGGAATAGAGCTTCCTTTGATACAAGCCAGTTTTCTAGTTCACTGTTATTTTGTTAATCGTTTCTTTTATAAAAATTAACTATTTTTGCCAGGTGCTGTGGCTCACGCCTGTAATCCCAGCACTTTGGGAGGCCAAGGTGAGAGGATTGCCTGAGTCCAGGGGTTCGGGACCAGCCTGGGCAACATAGCAAGACCTTGTCTCTACAATAAATCGAAAACTTAACTAAGCGTGATGGCGCATGCCTGTAGTTCCAGCTACTTGGAAGGCCGAGGTAGAAGGATCACCTGAGCCCAGAAGGTTGACGCTGGGTTGACTGTGAGTGTGCCACTGCACTCCAGCCTGGACGACAGTGAGACTCCGACCTTCCCCCCCAAAAAAAGTTAACCATTTTTAATGGGAAGGAGAAATCTCTCTCAAATGCATAATAACCCTCACTGCTTTCTTGAACATATTGAATATAATAGTCACTTTTGATTATTTAGAAACCCATTTCTGAATATCGTTTATTGTGGTAACTTCCACTATGCAGGCACATTTGCTCCTCTGTTCAGTGATCCCAGACTCTTTCATGTGTTGTGTTTCAGATCTTTAATGATTGGCTCCCCAGACTGTTGGCTGCCACTTGCTCTGCAGTGAGTTTGTCTTTTTGTCTAGTGGCTCCCAGTTTCTATGGGCTTGCATAACTTGTTAAATTGAGTGTAAAATAAGAGTAATTAACTTAGTGAGGATTTAGAGACTCTCACATGAGTCAAGTGCACAGACCTTTATTATCTGTCTCGAATTACTTTTACTTACTTCTGGATAACTACATTAAGCTTCAGGTAATTGTGAGATAATGCTGTATCTATAAACTTCTTTTGTGTAGTTATCTGACGCCATTATTATCAGTTGTATCACTGAAAGTTGTTGACCAGATTAACTTGTCCGTATGATAGAAATTACCTGCAAGTCATGTGAAAGGGTAAAGATCCTAAACTCTATAAAAATTACAGCCTATTTTCGTTTCTAAAATTGGGGAAAATTTTTTAAAAATCTCATCAGCAGGGCAAGCTGTGTCCCCTGGCTAATTGAGTTTTACTTTCTCTTAAATATGAGATGGATGTTCACCTTTCGCCTTTCCAAATGGAAATCAGTCTGTGGCAGTTCTCCCCCTCCCCCACATCCCTGTGTGCGGATGCATACTCATTATCAAGGGGAAGTCAGACATTTCAGAAGAAAAGGGCGGAATCTCCTGGGATGCCCCTTTTAGAGTTACCTCTGTCATTTTGTCACTGTGGTTTCTCCCTTTTTTCCTGTGCCATGTAGGTAAAATTGGTCTGCACTATCATTTGCAGTTGTCTTTTGAAGAACAGAAGTTTTACATTTTGATAATGTCCAGTTTTTTAATCTTGTTTTTTCCTTTCATGCTTTTTGTTTCCTATTTAAGAGATCTTTGCCAAATGCAGGGTCTTTATGATTTTCTCCTATGTTCTCTTCAAGGAGTTTTATAGTTTTTGCTCTTATGTTTAGGACTGTGATCCATTTTGGGTTAATTTTTTGTGTGTGGTGTGAGGTAAGGGTTGGAATTCAGTTAAATAGTCATTTAGTGAATATCCTTGTTTATAGCTCTTCTCATTATACTCTTTAAACTATTTCCTTAAGATACATTATTGTTAATATTTTTATTTTTGAGTCAGAGTCTCACTCTGTCACCCAGGCTGGAATGCAGTGGCATGCTCATGACCACTGCAGCCTCAACCTGCTAGGCTCAGGCAGTCCTTCCACCTCAGCCTTCTAAGTAGCTGGAACTACAGGCATGTGCCACCATGCCCGGCTAAATTTTTGAATTATTGTAGAGACAAGGTCTTGCCAAGTTGCCCAGGCTGTTCTCAAACCTCTGGACTCAGGCAATCCTCTTGCCTCCGCCTCCCAAAGTGCTGGGATTAAAGGCGTGAGGCACCTTGCTGGGCCAAGATAAATTCTTCTTTTTTTTTTTTTTTTTTGAGTTGGAGTCTCACTTGGTTGCCCAGACTGGAGTGCAGTGGCCGCTCCTGGCCACCGCAACCTCGCCTGCTGGGCTCTTCCACCTCAGCCTTCCGAGCAGCCGGAATTACAGGCGTGCACTACCACGCCTGGCTGATTTTTTGATTTATTGTAGAGATGAGGTCTCGCTGCCAAGATAAATTCTTTTTTTTTTTTTTTTTTTTGAGTCGGAGTCTCACTCTGTCACCCAGACTGGAGTGCAGTGGCCGCTTCCGGCCACCGCAGCCTCGACCTGCTGGGCTCCGGCGATCCTTCCGCCTCAGCCTTCCGAGTAGCCGGAATTACAGGCATGTGCTACCACACCCAGCTGATTTTTTGATTTATTATAGAGATGAGGTCTCGCTGCCCAGGCGGGTCTCGAACCCGCGGGCTCAGGCAATCCACTCACCTCAGCCTCCCAAAGGCGGGATTACAGGCTGAGCCACCGAGCCCGGCTAAGATAAATTCTTAAAAGTAAACTGCAAGCTTGAAGAGATCCACCTGAAATCTTTTTTTTTTTTTTTTTTTTTTTTTTAGTTGGAGTCTCACTTTGTCACCCAGGCTGGAGTACCGTGGCACACTCACAGCCACCCTAGCGTCGACCTGCTGGGCTCCGGCAGTCCTTCCGCTTCAGCCTTCCAAGAAGCTGAAACTACAGGCATGCGCTACCGCGCTCGGCACAAAAGTAATTTTCAAAAGCTAACCTCTAGAATGAGAGAAAATATTGACAAATCATATATCTAATAAAAGTTGTATATTTAGAATATATAAGCAACTCTACAACTAAAAATGGGCAAAGGACTCAAATAGACATTTCTCCAAGAAGATATACAGATGACTAATAAACACATGAAATGATGCTCGACACCATTAATCATTAGGGGAATGCATATCGAAACCATAATTAGGGCTGGATGTGGTGGCTCACATCTGTAATTTCAGAACTTTGGGAGGCCAAGGCATGAGGATCACTTGAGGCCAGGACTTTGAGACCAGCCTGGGCAACATAGCTAGACTTTGTCACTAAAACAAAACAAAACAAACCAATGAGATACTACTTAATACCCGCTAGCACCTGATAAGTGTTGGTGAGCAGTGTGGAGACTCTGGAATTCTCCTATACTGCCGGTAGGATGTGGTGACTCGTGCCTATAATCCCAGAACTTTGGGAGACCAGGAGGGAGAATTGCTTGGGCCCAAGAATTCAAGACCAGCCTGGGCAATATAGCAATACTCCATCTCTTCAAAAAATCAAAAGAATTAGCTAGGTGTGGTAGCTTGTGCCTGTAGTCCCAGTTACTTGGGAAGCTGAGGCAGAAGGAGCGCCTGAACCCAGGAGGTCAATGCTGTGGTGAGCTGTGGTCGTGCTGTTGCACTCCAGCCTGGGTAACAAGTGAGACCCCAACTCAAAATCAATTAGATAAGCATTCATTATGAATAATGAGGGAGGACGTAGCAAGGAAGGAGAATTTGTTTTGCTTTTTTGAGTTGGAGTCCTACTGTCACTCAGGCTGGAGTGCAGTGGCACGCTCACAGCCACCACAGCCTCGACCTGCTGGGTTCAGGCGATCCTTCCACCTCAGCCTTCTAAGTACCCGGAACTGCAGGCATGCACCATCATGCCCAGCTAATTTTTTGATTTATTGTAGAGACGAGGCCTCACCAAGTTGTCCAGGCTGGTCTCGAACCTCTGGGCTCAGGCAGTCCTCTGGCCTCTGCCTCTCAAAGTACTGGGATTATAGGTGTGAGCCATTGTGCCTGCCTGAGAAAAAAGTTTTTTTTAAAAGGGTGAGTGATAAAAAATGTTTCAAAGTAGAATTCTTGGTTACAAACTTTCACCTGTCAAGTTCCATTCCATTTCTGTGGAAGGTGGGTGATGTGTTTATTCTAGCTACTTCCTGCTGAACAGGGGTGTAGATAGGGGGTAAGGGAATGGACCTTGTCCACTTGGAGTTCGAAGCATTTGCGAGTTTCTGGGCTTACAGAAGAAACTTACTGGAGCATCATATGATGAAGAGTCAGAAATCTTAGGGAGAATCAGTCCTGCATTCCCACACATAAAACACAATGGCAATAGAATTCACAACAGAAAAGTACACTAACGTCGATAATCATGGCTAGGATTACAAGTAACTGTTTCTACCCAGATGGGCCTGATCTGAGCCATGATGATAGTCATTGTTTTAGAGACATTGTGGAGTCAGACACAGCAGTCATCTATGTATGCATATCTTAGAGGACTGAAGAGACATTCCTGGGATTATCTGGGATAGACACGCATCACTCAGTTTCAATGATAGCAAAAGTCCCATCTTATGTTGCTATAAAGACATAAAGGGTCATCGGGTTTCCTCATCATTGTCATTTTAGAATTGATTAAAGAAATAATGCTTCTAATGATTCGTTTATTAATAGGCTTATTTATAGGGAGGATGGATAATATGGAGTGAAGTCAAGAAAGAATTCAAGATTTAGTCCAAATTGTAGAAAATAATAAAAACTCAAAAATAATGAACAAGAGAATCTAATAACAGGTATGTTATAGTTTTTTGAGACATGATTTTCTCTCTAGTTTGCAGTGTTTACTAAAGACAAATCATAGTAGCATCAATTTATTTGCCAAAAAAAGGTTTTGTCTTATTATACTTGGCCTGATTATTTGCATAAAGTGCACCAATAATAGTTATTTTTCATATAGGCTCTTTTAAAATTGGCTTTGTTGATACTTTTTCCTAAGAAATCTCACATTAGACTTTTTATTTTATTTATTTTATTTTTTATTTTTTGAGTTAAGGTCTTACTCTGTCACCCAGGCTAGAGTGCAGTGGCACACTCACAACCACTGCATTGTCGACCTGCTGGGTTCAGGCAATCCTTTCACCTCAGTCTTCCAAGTAGCTGAAACTACAGGCATGCACCACTACGCCTGGCTAATTTTTTTCATTTATTGTAGAGTTGCAGTCTTGCCAAGTTTCCCAGGCTGGTCTTGAACCATTGGGCTTAGATAATCCTCTCACCTCTGCCTCCCAAAGTGCTGGGATCGCAGATAATCCTCTCACCTCTGCCTCCCAAAGTGCTGGGATCGCAGGCATGAGCCACCATACCTAGCCACGTTTGGCTTTTTAGTCTTTTGAGCCCAGCCAAGGATTTTTCTATGCTTGCAATCACCTGTATAAATTGAGTGAATTCCTGACTTCTTCAAGTCCGAAAATAACTTGGGGTTTCCTGTGCCTGTCAGAAAGTGACCTTCTTTACTCACCACAGGTCAGGAACCCTGTAAAGACTGACAAGTATGAAGCCAGTTTTTCTAGGGGCTTTTATCAGCTCTATAGACAATTTTAATTCCTGAAAGCAGTCTGTTATGTCTAAAAATGTCATTCCAGTCAAAGCCTTGGTAAAATAACCAGTGTTTCCAATTGTGTCCTGTTAGGAAAGAAAACAAATTCTTATTGAATTTATGCAAATAACTGTTGCCAGAAGTCAGGAATAGTCACAAATAGCTTTCAAATTCTGGAAAAGTCAGGTAGAAAGAAAGAATATATAATATGCTTCAAATTTGCCAATGAGTATGTTTTACTCAGTTGTTAAGGCCTATAAATAGTTCAAAAGAAAAAACATTTTCTTGACTTTGGAAACAAAAAGAATCAGCCATGTCTTAAACAGGTCATACAAAATTCTTTCAGTCTTCAATTAGGTCAGTCCATGCAATTAGCTCCTGTTCTGCTCAGTATTGAGTCAACAATCCTCATGAACATATAAGCTCTTCAATAACAGTCCTGGAATTTTTGCTAGTCTAATGGCAGAGTCTCTAAAGTTACCAGAAACTGGCACTGAAGAACGTCTGTGAGAGTCTTATGGCTGATTATAAACCACTTCTTGAAAAGGATTAAAGTAAAACAATAATTATGGGTAGCAAAAGTCTTAGACTTGGTCAGGAAATTTGGTTATTTCTGTGGCATATAACAATTTAACATAATCATATATAAAGACATGTCAGAAATATAGGAATCTCATACAGTTTTGGACTATTAACAAACATCAACAAATAGCAAGGGCTTAAAACATTTATGTATAAATATAACCCAAAGAAAGTTAAATACCCTTTCATATTTGACAATGCCTCTTGTATTATTTTAGCATACCAAATAAGCTGAATATACCTCTCTGGACCTTCAGGAAACCTAATATCTAAAAAATACATTTGAGATCATAAGACTGAGTTTAGAATTTGATTTTGGAAAAGTTTGTCAAATATCAAAGTCTCAAAACATAAACTACAAAGATATTATCAACTACAAAAATTTTAAAAAGCAAAAACCTTTACTCTTTGTTAGAAAGGAGACTCAGTTTCCCAAACAAGACCTAATAAAGACAGTATGAGGCCAACTGAATTTCTTTCCCTTCTCCTTTTTTAAAAAAATTTGCTCAAAAGGTAAACAAAATTTTTGTGCTGTCTCTTAATAGTACATGAAAATCTTGTTTAAAAGAGAAAACCAAAATTTACCTTTGTATTAGTGTATTGTTAATGCTAACCCTAGTTTTAATGAAACTTTAGTAAGTTTTTCTCCCATTTTACATTATTAATCTCTTGAATACCTGTTCCATTCCCTAAACAGTTGTTAGGGAGGCAATTCTAAATTTTCATTTCCAAAGACAGGACTCAGGTGAAATATGGTGGAATATTTACATCTCAAAGACACAGAATTTAGATATAATCAAAGGTAAAGTTGTTGGTACCCTTTGTTTCTGATGAAGTTAACTTAGATTCTTCCTAGTCTTCCCATTTGTGGGGATTTGTTTGGAGTGCTCTGCTTGTGAATTTGTTTATGTTGTGTGTTACTAGTTTATAAGACTTTTACATGTATATTGCACAAGCCAGAATGAAAAATGTTAATTCGGTTTCCCATTGTGACCCATTAGGTACTGACTGCCAGATCTTTTCATTGTGAAGAGAAGTTTTTCTTTCTGCAATTAGTAATCTGGGAAGTTTAAAGAATTTGTATCGTTCCTTTTGTATTAAAGACTAACCTTTTTTCACAATCTCTCCCTCAGTTTGACATTTCTCTCTTAACTTTGCTTATTTATTTAATTATTTATTTTTTGCATTGGAGTCTCACTCTTGACACCCAGGCTGGAGTGCAGTGGCACACTCACAGCTACTGCAGCCTCTTCCTGCTGGGCTTAGGCGATTCTTCCATCTCAGCCGTCCAAGTGGCTGGCACACCGTTACGCCCAGCTAGTTTTTGGGGTTTATTGTAGAGACGAGGTCTCACCAAGTTGCCCAGGCGAGTCTCCAAGCCCGTGCTTAGGCAGTCCTCTTGCCTCAGTCTCCCAAAGTGCTGGGATTACAGGCTAAGCCGCTGTGCCTGGCCTATTTATTTTTATAGAAGAGTTTTCACGTTTATATAGTCCAGCCACCCATGTACAGAACAAAGCATCTCTCAAAAACCCCCCTTTTTATGGCACTTCTCCCTCCTCCTCTTCTTCCTCTCTGTCTGGTGTGACAGGCTAGCTCTTACTTCTCCCATTCTGTCATCTTTTTGGACTGTAGGGCTAGAAAATCACACAACCCGGTATGAGATTGAACAAACTGACGTTTCTATAGCTCTTTCTTCTTTTTTCAAGAACTCAGCTGTTGCTGAGGCCACCCTGCTGGCCAGGTTAAGGCAGCAATGAGGTAGAGACTTTGATCCCTAGGGCTCCAGACAGTTGGTGGTGTTATCTTAACTCCTCATTTATGGTGGTAAGAGAGGAGGGAGGAAAGGGGATGGGCTAGGACCAGCCAGAATCCAGAACTGCTAATAGCTTGAAAAAGGCCTTATTCCTCCTGTCTGAAACTCTTTCTGTGCTTCCTTTGCCTGGTTAACTTCTGCTTGTCCTTGGAGACTCAGCTCAGGCATCCTAATTAAGGAAAACACTATTAGCCGGGCTCGGTGGCTCAGCCTGTAATCCCGCGCCTTTGGGAGGCTGAGGTGAGTGGATTGCCTGAGCCCGAGGGTTTGAGACTCGCCTGGGCAACTTGGCATAGACCTCATCAATACAGTAAATCAAAAAATTAGCTGGGCGTGGTAGCGCGCGCCTGTGGTTCCAGCTACTCGGAAGGCTGAGGCGGAAGGATCGCCGGAGCCCAGCAGGTCGAGGCTGCGGTGGCCGGGAGCGGCCACTGCACTCCAGTCTGGGTGATTGAGTGAGACTCCAACTCAAAAAAAAAAGGAAAACACCATTGAGTGCTCATCTATGGTGTGTCCATACACTCCACACATGACTTTGCTTACTCCAACGAAGGCATTTCTGGCTTCTGCATTAGTTTGTGAGGTCCTGAGCGCAGGGCCTGGGACTGGCTCTGTCTCTGTTCCTCTGTGCAGAGCCTGACACATTACAGGCTCTTGTTAGCGTTGCTGGCATGTCTCACTCCCTGGCTTGCAGATGATTTCTTCCCTGTGATATAGATGCATTTGATTCCTGGTGGTGAAAGCAGGATGGAGCCATGGCTCTTTTTTTTTTAAATCGAAATACATATTTATCTGTTAGGTCACATCTTGGTAGGACCTCCAGAACTGTTAGGTCTCGGTGGGACCTCCAAAAATGTTAGGGCACACTCCCAGCAGGGCCTCCAGAATGTTAGGTCAGTCCTGGCGGGGGTGTGGTGTGTCTGGTGTGCTATCCGATGTCACATGAAAGATGCAAAGAATTGCATGGAAGTTAGATTAGAAAATATAGTTTATTTAGAAAGTAAATTGGAGAGAGAGAGAGAGAAAGAGGGGATCACCTTCCCAAGGGAGGGGAGGGGCCAAAGCTTAAGATAACATGGCCTGGCCATAACTCAAAGAACACATGGCCACACCATAGCTTAGCAAGGCAGTGGCCACAGTGGCCTGGCAATGGCCTAGCAATGGCAACTGGTTGCTTGTGGTTGAGTCCTTTAACCCTTCTCTTTGATGGGGGAAGGTCATTAAGGTTATTGGTTGGTGTCTGCTCCACATCATCAGGAAGGGACAGGTAAGCGCAGGTACTGACATCAGGTGATGGACAGCAGGCAAATGGGTGGATTCATCGCACAGTTGCTGCCATGGTGGGCTCTGTGTCACATAGGTCACAAAGGGCTGATTAGGTTAACTTGGGTTTTTATGGGTAGAGGCAAATACTTGAAATAGAAAAGCTAATTAGTACAAAATAACCTGGGGAGGGGGGTTGTAAAACAATTATCAATAGCTACCTCACAGAAACCGGTTCTGTCCTTGGCTGGTGATTAGAGGGCAAGTTAAGTGAACTGCTAGAAAAACATCAGATTTAGGCAATGTTAAAATGGTTGCTCATTGGGTATATTAAATCCACGTTATGCCCTTTCATGATCTGTACCTTATAAATGGTAGAGAAATGAAAACCCTTGGCCTTTCCCCTGGTAACTAATGAAGCTGCCCAGAATTCCACTTCTCGCTGTTCTTTCTTCTGTCAATGCCTAGAGCTGAAGGAGATGTAGCAACAGTCCCTCCAGGTGTGTGACTCCACTGAGGTCCGTACGCGCCCCGCGCTGGCAAGAGCCAAACGCATCCTCGCGCTCCTCCATGTGTTTTCTCTTTCTCCTCCCCTCTCCCAGGTTTCCCACTCTCTAGCCTCAGTGGCGCTTGAGAGCGACTTTGCCTGGGACCTGATGTTGCTACAGTCACCAGTCCCTCAGCAGCATATTTGCAGAGGAAGATGGGGTGCAGGGCACAAGGCCCCCATGAAGACCCTGCCTGCAGTTCCTGGAGAAGAGCTAGCAGGCTTTTCTACTATTGCTGTTCAGATATTCTGCTGTGGTCGAGGGTGACTTGGTACTAATAAAAAAAGAGTTCAGTCTGTGCCATTGATACTGGTAGGATTCATTTGCTACGGGTCTCATTCTGTCGCCCAGACAGGAGTGCAGTGGCACGATCCTGGGTTGCTGTAGCCTTGACCTCCTAGACTCAAGTGATTGATCCTCCTATCTCAGCCTCCTGAGTAGCTGGGACTACAGGTACCTGTCACCACACCTGGCTAGTTTTTTTGGCTTTTAAAAAATTTTCTGTAGAGATGAGGTCTCACTATGTTGCACAGGCTAGTCTCAGACTCCTGGGCTCAAGCTGTCCTCCCACCTCATCCTCCTGCCTTGGCCTCCCAAAGTGCTGGGATTACAGTGCTGAGCCACCGCACTCAGCCTCGTTTGCATTTTCATTGATGTGTCTAATCTCTTAGTGCTGGCTCCCTCTAGTTTCCCAGGACTTTCATCCCTCCTAACAGTTACGCCCTCTCTTTGTGTTCAGTCATAGGGATGCTTGGTTGCAGTGGCCTAGAGGTCTTTAATTGTGCCTTTTCATGGCACAGTGAGTCAGAACAGTCCTGAACGTCATGGGAAGTGTCAGTTGAATGCATGAGTTCATTTTACTGAGAGCCCCCTGTGTTCCAGATAGAACAGTTAGCCTGCTGTTTAAGTACCTGACTTCATTTAATTTCTTACCACAGCTCTGTTAAGTAGGCTTCTTTTTTCCCCGAAGCGAAATTTCCAAAGACCAAGTGACTGCCCAAGGCTGCAGAGCTGGCAGGTATGGACACTGTTTGCTTTCTGGGGAGAAGCTGTCCAGTGGCTGGCAGGTGACAAGGGTGATTCTGAAAGCATCTTCTAGTTGGCCCTGGTTGGAAGGCACAAGGTACTTCCTTCTGTGAAGGGTAGCCTGGCCTGGTAGATAAGGTGAATTTGTATGACATTAGGACAGGCACAATGAACACAATCAGCTTTCCTCAGTAAAATCTGACATTTTGACTTCAGAGAACCAGAAATTATCACTCTTCTTTCTTCCAAGAAAGGGTAGCAGACCCTTATAAATAACACCGACTCTGAAACTTCACAGTCAAAAGATCATCATAAGTGGTTGGCTTCAAGTTTTGTTCAGAAGTATCTTTTCTTCTTACTCACCTCCTCCCTGCCAAAATGCACACTGGTCCACAAAGACCCACAGGAATGAGAAAACACAAAATCTCTTCATTTGGTTCACAACCTTATACCATGAGCTCCTGTAGAGCCTGTGTATCGGTTTGTTTGTGAATATGACGTGGGAGAAAAATCAGCACATCAGGGACTTCAGTTTTGAAAAAATAAGTGCCCACCACTTTCTGTGCTGACTTCTTTTTCCTGCTCCATAGTTTGTTTCCTTAAATTATCTGTGCTGTAGGCATTCTCATTTTGTTTCTGTTTTCCCACGAGGCCCTGAAGCAGGGGTAAATGAAAGAGGGAGACGTTAGTTACCTGACCTTGATTTTTAGTACTGACGCTGTGCTTACCCTCGCACGGAGCTATGAAAATACGCTTTTCTTTTTATGCATTTGCTTTAGCAGGTAAGATGGCAGAAGCCTCTATAAAGCAAGGTCTGGTTAAAACTGGGAGGTTATAATAAACTGAAACTTTGTTCTCCGTCTGATTGTGTGAACAATGAATTATAATGAGTGTATCATGAAGAAAGACATGTAGGTATTTGGAACACTGACAAAGGTGTAATCCATTCATCTGTTTCAGGGAACAAAAGGGCTGTGTCACCTTGGTTGGGTCAGCTGTGGAGATTTGCAGCATTTATGAAATAGAGACCAATCTGACTGCATTGTATCACTTGTCTTCAATATAGTGGGTTAGTCTCCAACTCTCCTGCCCATCCCAAACTCCTCTGCTACTTGGAAGATTAATAAGTTGATTTAAAAACACACATGAGAGGAGGAAGAAAAGAGGGGGAGAGTTAGAATGACTCTGGATTCTCAGTAGCAGATGGAAGGGAAATCATCTCTAGCAGGCAAAGGGAAACAGATTTTGTTTTGGAATTTCCATTATACGAGGAGGGCAGCACATGGTCTGCATGCCTTTTTGACTCCCTGTCCTCAGTGATAAGGCAGAGGTATGTGGTTGTGGTGGGGTGTTACAGATCCTCCTGTGCTTTCTTTTGCCTTATGGCAGCTGATATGACCCCAATATACTCCTGCTTTGGAGAGATCTTATTTGTATTCTTTAGGACCAGCATCTCCCTTCCTGGGGCGAGGGATACAGTTCCCGACCCTTAGAACTGGAAAGGAATTTGGAATAAGTTCATTGAATTATCTTCTCCTCTAAAAAAGGAAAACTTCTATTTAAAGCCTATTTATAGGTCTTGGCTACCTGGCGAGTGTTACCTTATCCTCTGAAATGCATCAGACAGCTTCAGATTTCTCTGACTTTTAAGTAGGTTATGTAGCTGGCAGTGCCTTGAAATGACTAATAATGGTGATAACAAATTTGGTTTTAGTCACTCTTCATGGGAACTCAGAAACATTTACAAGTATGATCTATTTCTATTGCATTTCTGATAGCTAATTTCTAGTCTTGACTCCAGGTATGTACTCTGACCAGAGACGTTTGTTTGTTGATTTATTTGCCTTTAAGCCAGAGTTCTGCAGTTGTGTAAGTTTATAATTTTTTACATGAAAATCCTACCTTGGTGAATATTTGAACCTACTAATTACCTCTGCATGCAGGTAGATGAAGGTACTAGGGAAAAGCTGTATTCTTTGGGAGGTAGTTATTCCTAGTAGTGACTACAATGGAAGCCTTTCACTTATTTCTGTGGCTTAGCCACTAGATCAGGGTGAGGGTGGCAATTGCTATAACAGCCAGGTAGGGCTATGTCAGACACAATAAAATGTGGACAGTGCTTGTGTTTGGGTGGTATAGCTGTGTAATTTGGTTTGTTTTGCTGACTTTTCTTTCTAAATTTTCTTTTAGTTTTATGAGTTAGGAAAGGTAGATATATTAAAGGAAAGACACGCTGTGAAGAGCACAAGGGGCAGGACAACAGCAAGAGTGTCTACTGCCTCTAAATTGTCTTTTGACATTATTTAAAAATATTAAAAAAGCACCAGGCACCATGGCTCAAGCCTGTAATCCCAGTACTTTAGGAGGCTGAGGTGAGGGGATTGCCTGAGCCCACGGGTTTGAGAACAGCCTGGGCAACTTGGCGAGACCTCATCTCTACAATAAATCAAAAAATTAGCCAAGTGTGGTAGTGCGCGCCTATAGTTACGGGGAAAAAAGTATTGTCATCACAAAAACCAAATGTCCTCCGGTTTCTCTGCTTTTTTTTTTTTTGAGTAGGAGTCTCACTCTGTCCCCCAGGCTAGAGTGCAGTGGCATGCTGACTACTGCAGCCTCAACCTGACAAACTCAGGTGATTTTTCTGTCTCAGCCTTCCAAGTAGCTGGAACCACAGACATGTGCCACCATGCCCAGCTAATTTTTGATTTATTGTAGAGATGAGGTCTCGCCAAGTTGCCCAGGCTGGTCTCGAACCCCTGGACTCGGGTAATCCTCTCGCCTCAGCTTCCCTAAGTGCTGGAATTATAGGCATGAGTCACCGTGCCCGGCATTTCTCTTACTTTTTAGAATAGGTTAGGTAGCTTGAATAAGTAGAGAAACATTCTCTAATCTGGGGTGGAGACAGCCCAAGTGGAACTGTCAGTGCTACTTACATTAATTAAGGACAACCCCAGTCTAAATATTAAAATAGGTTTTTTTTGAGATTTGACAACATGATTATAACATTCACTTGTAAGAATAAGTAGGCAAAAATTCTAAAATTTGTTTTAAAAATTGATGGAAGGTAACCTTATCTAGATAGCAAAGTCTATCAAAATTATTATAATTATTAAATCAGTGTGGTATTAGCACAGGATTGGAACAAATCAGTGATGCAAGACCACAGGACAGACTCTAGTATGTGTTAAGATTTCATGTATATTAATGGAAGTGTTATAAATTGGCGGGGAAAGATGAGGCAATCAGAATTTATTTTGGTGAGCTATGTAAAGAATCAAATTGCTATTCCCCCCAGATGAATCAGAGTTATGTCAAAAGTGAAATCATTAAAAACATATGTATAAGATACAATAAGAGAACATTTGGAAGTGGTCCTGAGTATATATGGGAAAGTGGTATATGGTGAAGCTGGAACTCTAGTCTAACAGGGGAAAGATGGATTATTTAGTCAATCCTGACTAAAGCAGGATCCCTACATTATCCTATGTGGTCTTTACACCAAAACAAATTCCAGATGGAGCAAAGATTGGACGAAGCTGTGTAAGTACTAGAAAGAAACAGTCTCGGGCTAGGCAAAGCCTTTTTTAGCATGACACAAGAAACAGAAACATAAAAGGAAGGACTTTTAAATTTTGACTACATTAATGAACATTTTGACTAAAAATAACAACAAAAACCCACTTAGTAATATATATTTAAAAGTAAAGTAATATATACCATAAATAGTCAATATGTTCAGAACAGGGCATGGTAACACTGTTGTGTGTTGCAGACATTTCCACCAAATTAAGAGCTCTCAAACCAACAAGGAAAAGAAACAAAATGAGGAAAAGAAACAAAATGAGCAAAAGTTGTGCAGACATTTAACAAAAAAATCCAACAGCTAATAAATATAAACAGATGTGAATAAATTGTTTTGGTTAGATTAGCAAACAGTAGTAATTAATGTGAGTAATGATTTGGGGAAATAGGCACACTATTCACTGCCTCTGGGGGTGTGAATTAATGACTATCACTGTTATGAATGTACACATACCCTCTGGTTCAGCTTTTCCATATCTAGGAGTTTTTCTTACAGAAACAGTCATGCAGTTGCACAAAGAAGTAAGTACCAGGATGTTCATCACAGCATTGCTTTTTTCTTTTTTGAGTTGGAGTCTCACTCTGTCTCCCAGGATAGAGGGCAGTGGCACACTCATTGCCACCACAGCCTCGACCTGCTAGGCTCAGGTGATCCTTCCACCTCAGCCTTCCAAGTAGCTGGAAATACAGGCACGTACCACGATGCCCGACTAATTTTTTTGATTTATTGTAGAGATGAGGTCTCGCCATGTTGCACAGGCTGGTCTCAAACTTGTGGGCTCAGGCAATCCTCTTACCTCAGCCTCCCAAAGTGCTGGGATTATAGGTGTGAGCCATCGTGCCTGGCCCAGCGTTGTTTATAATAGTGAAAAATTGGCACCAATATGTGTCCGCTAATACAAACGTATATCTGTGGGGAAGTGGTTAAGTAGCTTATGAGAAATATGTACAGTGAAATATTCTGTAGCCAATAAAAATAATGTAAAAGTATATTTATTGGCATAAGATGTCTGTAACATATAAGTGAAAAATGAGTTTTTATAAAACAAACTTTCCCCATATTTAAACATGTTTATTCATATATTTATACCTTTTTTTTTTGTCAGAGTCTCTCTCTCTCTGGAGATTACAGGCATGAGCCACTGCGCCCAACCCACATATTTATATCTTTACCTGTATATATGCGTAATCAGATAAATATGTATTATGAGGACCTAAGGGTCAACTACAACGCTAGAGAGAACAGGCATCCTTAGTTTCAGTAATTCACCGAAAGGACTCACAGTTCAATGAAAGCTGCTATATTCATGGTTACTATGTATTACAAGGAAGAGATTCAAATTAAAACTCAGCCAAGATCATAGTTTTCACTGGGACTCTAGCCATACTGCCTTTGTGGCTGACCTTTAGTCTCCAGCCCCTCCCAAAGGTCTGGCTGAGACCTTTAGTCACCAGTTCCTCTGAAAGTTGGAACTGATAACTTGGGTTCCCCACTGTAAATCACATTGTTAGACTGTCCTGTGGCCAAAGCCTCCAGGCAAAAAAAAAGGTACTTCCATCACATAGAACCTTCCAGGGGCCTAGAATTCACCTCCCAGTAGCCAAGGGTAAAGGCCTGACTTCTTTGCATGAGGTTAGTTCTTTACTACACAGTATTATCACCAAAATCTAGCAATAGTTAATTCTGGGTGGTGGAACTGCAGGGGGCTTTGCCCTTGTTCTTTGTACTGTTTCTTATTGTTTGAATTTTCTTTTACTGTAGAGTTATGTATTTACGAGGGAGAACCGGAAAAAAAACCAGGATTACTTTTTGGAGGGTGGGCCCCTTATAGTCTAGGGCTTCCCCTGCTAGGTAAGTGTTCTAGGAACCTGTCGGCATCCGTGTACCAGCTAGCTAGTGTTGTTGTGAGAGGCTGTGTTCAGCTTCAGTGGATTTTTTTTGGAGATTCTTTCAGCGTGTTTGCTCATTTCATAATGGGTGATTTATGAGCCCACCTGCCCACACCACACTGAGTGTTCAGCAGTTTTTGACCAAAAAAAGCCCCCCAAAATGGCATGACCCCCGTGCCTCATCCTCCCTATTCACTTGATCTCATCCCGAGCAACTTTTGTTTCTCCAGATGAAAAAAAGTCCTCAAAGGGAAGCATTTTGCTGATGTGGAAGAGATAAACCAAAAAAGGCAGAAGCACTAAAAGGTATCACAATTGACAAGATCAAAAACCGTTTTGAGCAATGGAAAAAGCATCTTGATAGGTGATTTGCATCATATGGAGAGTACTTTGAAGGTGACTGAAGTTTGAACATGGAAGAATAAATACACAATTTTTAATAAATTCCAGGTTTTTTGGGTCCTCCCTCGTATGTGTGTTTCAATAAAATTCAAAAAGCTAGAAAAGAAACAAAAGCAAAAACTAAATCTCCAAATGGGGCAGGTGGGCAGGCAGGGAAGCAATTAAAGAAATGATAAAGATCATGGACATGGCTATGTAGATATATGGCCTGCATTCAAAGATTTGCTGTAAAAACAAGAGAGGGTCAGAAACCTAGGGAGGCCTGTGCAGAAACATCAAAAAGGGTTAGTGTCCCAAATATTGTAATATTACAACTGTCAAATAGCAGGGGGAAAATAACTCACATTTCAGTGGATGGTGAAGAACTGAGTAAGACTTGTAGTCTAGTTACCAGTAATGTCCCAAAGCCAATTTCCTGGTTTTGATATTGTGCTACAGCTGTGTAAAAGCACTGTTGGGGAAAGCTGGGTGAAGGGTACATGGGACGCTTTGTTCCATTTTTATGACTTCCTGTGAGTCTGTAGTTATTTCAAGATAAAAACTTCTTTTAAAAGGAAGGGCCTGGGCTGGTGGCCCAGCACTTTGGGAGGCTGAGGTGGGTGGATTACTTGAGTCTAGGAGTTTGAGACCAGCCTAGGCAACATACTGAGACCTTGTTTCCACAACAATTAAAATTAGTCTGGTGTGATGGTGCTGCCTATAGTCGTAGCTGAGGAGAAAGGATCATCTAAGCCCAGGAGGTCAAGGCTGCTGTGAGCCGTGATCATGTCACTGCATTCCAGCCTGGGCAACTGAGTGAGACCCCAACTCAGAAAAAAAGAAAAAAAAGACTAAGGTCACAGACAGTAAGCTTAGAAAATAAGAGAGGCGTGGCTGGTGCACAGATTTTGAAAATTATTAAATTTCATTAACAAATGATGCAAATCAAAGTGAGACACCACCTTTTTCCTTTTGCAAGTTTGGTCTCATTCCCAATTCAGAGGAGTCGAGAACACCCTGGGTTCTGATTGGAGCTTACTCTCCTGGCAAGTTCACCTAGGAATGTAGCTTTAAATCGTGCCCTACCCAGGGATCCCTGCTGCCTCCTGAAAGTCCAGTTATGGCTCGAATCTGACAGGAAACTCCAGACTTCAAAACTTAAAGATATGCTCAAGAATCACCTAAAATGCGGGAACTTGAATGATCAGCACTCACACTGCTGGGCCCAAATCTTCACACCTGCTGTGATCCTCCCAGCTGTCCTGTAGGGTGGGTATTGTCCTCATTATGCAGACAGCAGGTTCGGGCAGCATATGTGACTTGTCCAGAAATGGAGCCAATCTCCTTTCTTCGTTTGCTCAGAAGTGGTATAAACATGGTGATGTCGGTCTCCAAGTGGAGGGCAAAGCCACAGGCCACTAGAGGCACAGGCAGGATGAAGGGGAAGTCTCCAGTGCTGCTAGGCAGATTTTGCCTGATCTCTACTCCCCCAGGTTGCCTTGTTTCTTGGTGGTCATGGAAATGATTGCTCCCTGTCTCTTCACAAAAAAGGCACACGCCCTCACAAACATGCCCGTGCACACGTGGGCAGTTACACATCTGCCACCACTAGCACACCTACGCTCTCCAGTGTGCTCACCTGCTCACTCAGTCTCACTCACCTGTCAGTAGGACGGATCTGGAACAGATGACCGGAGCTGGTGTTTCTGCCTTTCTGCCGTCGCCCTCAGAGCTTGCTTCTCCAACAGGACATCCTTTGAATGTAAGAAAAAATAAAGACATTAAGTGACCCATAAGGAGGATTAATTTTAGGTACAGGAAAGATACCCTGGCCTGGGCACAGGAGCAGGGCTTGACACCCCCCCATCCCAACTCCTCCTGCTCCAGGCCTCCCTGGCAGGCAGGTGGCCCAGGAGTGGAGGGGCCGGCACGTACACTCCCCACTCCTGCCATGCCACTGGCCGTGGCTGCTCCCTACGTCCCAGCTCCTCAATGAACCTTTGTCCGCCTGCAGCCTGTTAGCTTTGGCTCCTGCAGTCTGTGGGACCAGGCCCAGATACAGCAACAGCCAATAGAGGCTGCCCTTTTGAAGAAAATGAATTGGAGTCCTGGAGGCAAGACGAGACTGTACATTTTTTCTCCGCTCAGTCATTAAAACCACTTAATAACCATTATCCTATTTGGACCTGGTGCACAGAATTGACTCATTCACAAGTTTGTCTGTTTTGTGATTAATTGCTTTCCCCGATTAATTAGAAACTCTGGAAGGTCTTGGACTTTGCCTGGTCTTTTTTCCTTATTTGTTTTGAAAAATAATACAGCAGTTCCCCTCTTATCTGATAGGGATCTGTTCAAAGCCCCCCCCCATGCATGCCTGAAACCATGGATAGTACCAAACCTTATGCATACTATGTTTTTTCATATATATTTCTTTTATCTTGAGTTGGAGTCTCACTCTGTTGCCCAGACTGGAGGGCAGTGGCTGCTCACGGCCACCGCAGCCTCAACCCGCTTGGCTCCGGCGATCCTTCCGCCTCAGCCTTCCGAGTAGCTGGAACTACAGGTGCATGCTAATATAAATGGGATTGTACAGCAGTCTCCCTTTATCTGTAGTTTTTGCTTTCTTTGGTTTCAGTTACCCACAATCAATCACTATCTGAAAGAAAACTTTTTTTGAGTTGGAGTCTCACTCTGTCGCTCAGGCTAGAGTGCAGTGTTATGCTCATAACCACCACAGCCTCGACCTGCTGGGCTCAGGTGATTCTTCCGCCTTAACCTTCCAGGTAGCTGGAACCACAGGCACGTGTCACCACACCCGGCTAATTTTTTGATTCATTGCAGAGATGAAGTCTGGCCACGTTGCCCAGGCTGGTCTTGAACCCCTGGACTCAGGCAATCCTCTCACCTCTGCCTCCCAAAGTACTGGGATTATAGGCGTGAGTCACTGTGCCCAGTCTATATGAAAATATTAAATGGAAAATTCCAGAAATAAATAATCCATAAATCCTAAATTGTGCACCATTCTGAGTAGCAGGATGATATCTCACACTGAACTCCTCCGTCATGCCCGGGACGTGACATCCCTTTGTCTGGGGATCCATATTGTCTGCGCCACCCACTGGGTAGTCACTTGGCAGCCCTCTTGGTGAGCAGATCAACTGTCTCAGTATCACAGTGCTTATGTCCAACTAGCCCTTATTTTACTTAATAATGACCTCAAAGCGGAAGAGTAGTGATGCTGACAACTCAGATATGCCAAGAGAAGTTGTGAAGTGTTTCCTTTAAGTGAAAAGGTGAGCGTTCTCAACTTAATAAGGGAAAAAATATATATGCTGGGGTTGCTATGACCTATGATAAGAATGAATCTTCTATCTATGAAACTGTGGCCGGGCTTGGTGGCTCAGCCTGTAATCCCGCACTTTGGAAGGCTGAGGTGAGTGGATTGCCCGAGACCGCGAGTTCGAGACCCCCCTGGGCAACTTGGCGAGACCTCATCTCTACAATAAACCAAAAAATCAGCCGGGCGTGGTAGTGCATGCCTGTAGTTCCAGCTACTTGGAAGGCTGAGGCGGAAGGATCGCCGGAGCCCAGCAGGTCGAGGCTGCGGTGGCCGGGAGCGGCCACTGCACTCCAGTCTGGGCGACAGAGTGAGACTCCAATTAAAAAAAAAAAAAGAAGCCGGGCTCGGTGGCTTAGCCTGTAATCCCGCGCCTTTGGGAGGCTGAGGTGAGTGGATTGCCTGAGCCCGCAGGTTCGAGACCCGCCTGGGCAGCGAGACCTCATCTCTACAATAAATCAAAAAATCAGCCAGGCGTGGTAGCGCGCACCTGTAATTCCGGCTACTCGGAAGGCTGAGGCGGAAGGATGGCTGCAGCCCAGCAGGTCGAGGCTGCGGTGGCCGGGAGCGGCCACTGCACTCCAGTCTGGGTGACCGAGTGAGACTCCAACTCAAAAAAAAAAAAAAAAGAAGAATACAGGCCAGGCACGGTGGCTCACACCTGTAATCCCAGTACTTTGGGAGGCAGAGGTGAGAGGATTGCCTGAGCCCAGGGGTTTGAGACCAGCCTGGGCAACTTGGTGAGATCTCGCCTCGACAATAAATAAATTAGCCGAGTATGGTGGTGCGCGCCTGTGGCTCCAGCTACTTGGAAGACTGAGGAGGAAGGATCACCTAAGCCCAGCAGGTTGAGGCTGCGGTAGCCATGACCGTGCCTCTGCACTTTAGCCTGGATGACAGAGTGAGATGCCTACTAAAAAGAAAAAATACACAATGACTATATTGTGTTTGTTTTTATTTTTTCACTTAACAGTGCATCTTGGAGGTCTTGCCTATATGTCACCACATATGAATGTGCTATTTTTTTAGTTGCTCCATAGTGCTCCACAGTGTGGATATGCTAGTTTTTTTACTGGTCCCCTGTGATGAGTATCTTGGTTGTTTCCTGTCTGTGGGGGAGTAAAGCGAGGGATGTTTTGCTAGCAGGTGTCCCTCCAGGAAGCATCAGATGAAGAATGTTGCCCCAGAACAAACAAATATGGTTGAATGGACAAACGAATGGACTCCTCCACTACTGTTCTGAGACCTGTAACGACAGGCCCCAGAGCCCTCTGCCTGCTTTCTTTCGGAAAGAATGGCCTGAGGAGGAGTGAAGAGCTAATCCTACCTGGGACCAAGAGAACCCGGAATTTCTGACCCCATCCTGCCCTGCCTCACTTCTCTGCCCGTCTCTGTTCTTCATTTCAGCCTGATCTGTGTGAGGCTTGCAATTTAATTTCCTTCCATTCCAAAGCAGTCTCTTGCCAAACCTCCGAAGAATTCATAGTTTGCTAGTCTCATCCAAGAAAAGTTTTGAGAGAAACCTTTGTTGTACTGAGAGTTTCCTGTTTCATGTCAAGACCCTGCCTTCTAGGAAGGGTGGCCATGGCAGGATGTTGTAAAGATTGTTCTTCTTGGAAAAATGTAGCATTCATTTCATAACTGTTTAAAAGTACCTCCCACGTGCCAGGCACTGTGCTGGCGACCCTGAGAGGAGTCAGTCCTAGCCAAGACCTTCCAGGCGAGTGACGGGAGAAGGATAGTGCCTGAGTGAGTGCAGTCAGGGGTCGTTCTGACAGAGAACCCAAGGAGCTCAATGAGGAGATGGCAGGGGCAGATTCTGGAGACTGAGACTGTGGGAGGGCTTTCCTGTGTTGGGACAAAACCACTGGACTCACAGAATAGTCATGATGTATTTCTAGTTATGCTTTAAAGAAGGAATTCCAGTGTCTGGAAGATGTTAAGCCGGGCAGGGTTAGGGAGCAAAAGTCCAACCATAGATGCTTTCTGGGATGCTGCCCGGGGCCCCTGCGGGGGATAGCTGTCCCCACTGCTGCAGGTTCCCTTGTGGGTCTTTTTACAGCAGCTTCGCTTGTGTGTTTTATGGGAGCCTAGACTTCGGACACCCTCATCAAAAGACTCCTTGTGAATGTTTGCTTAGAAGTCTCCTCTTTTCCTTTTTGAAGATCCACAGTGCATGTTGGCAACCTGCAGGCCATGAGGAGCCCGTCAAGAAAGACATTTACAGAAAGCTGTTTCCTGACCGTTTGTCTAGGGCGTCCCTTCCTCCTGGTAGCACCTTGATGTCTGGTACTACCCATGTTGCTTCCTCACATCTTGACTTGAAATCACTATGGGGCAGCTTGGGCCATGGTTCCTTCTATGTCTGTGGGCTGGTTCTGGTTTTGATTTGGACTCACTTCTTTGTATTTGTTGAGCGCCACCTGTTGGCCATGGAAATGTCACAGAAGCCTGGGGTGATGGTGTTCTGAAATCTACATATTCATATAGAAGTTTGGCTGTATTTGGGCCCGGCTCAGTGGCTCAGCCTGTAAACCAGCACTTTGGGAGGCCGAGGTGAGTGGATTGCCTGAGTCTGCAGGTTCGACACCCACCCAAGCAACCTGGCGAGACCTTGTCTCTACAATAAATCAAAAAAATTAGCTGGGCATGGTAGCTCGCGCTTGTAGTTCCAGCTACTTGGCAGGCTGAGGCGGAAAGATCATTGGAGCCCAGCAGGTCGAGGCTGCAGTGGCTGGGAGCGAGCCACTGTACTCCAGTCTGGGTGACGGCATGAGACTCCAATTCAAAAAAAAAAAAAAAAGTTTGGTGTATTTGACATAAACACCAAAGAAGAGAGAACCATTTCAGCACGTGGGAAGGAAGAAGAGGGGAATCCTGAAACTAAGCCCTGTCCAGAGTTGGTTTTAGCCCATAGGTGTGACTTCTCGATGTCTTCCTGCTCCCTGCATCCGGCATCATTGCAGCCATTGGCAGGAGCCGGCTTCTCTGAGCTGGTGCTCTTGCGCTTACACCGGCCCACCCTTCCTTAAGCAGCACTGCAGAGGAAAGAAGGGGTTTCTACTTAGGTCCAGTAGCTAATTCTGAACAGAACATTCCAGGACACCCATGGTCATTCTCTTCCCAGAAGCCCCGTCCCCGGCAATCCCTTCCCGGCCCTGATCTCTGCAACCTCAGGATTCGGGTCCTGCTGAACACACAGCCCATGGTCCCAGGCTTCCCTATGAGGAGGGTGTATCGACTATAAGTAAAGTGGGCTTGTTATGTTTTTTCTTCATCTAGGCAAAAAGGTGGAGAGAGTTTTGTTTCCTAGAACCACCTGCTTAGCCAGACAGCACGTGGCTGGATCTTGCAGAGAAGGGGAAGGAGGGTTGGCTTTGCCCAGAGCAAGGAGCCTCTGCCCTCTGGGACTGCCCCCCGCAGCCACCATCCTTCTCGAAAGCCACCCCCACCTCCAGGCTCTGGCCACAGGGGGATCTTTACTGCCTTGACCAGGCCAAGTTTGCTGCTCATTGGGGCCACCAGAGGTCAGGCAGAAGGAGCAGTGTGCACCTTGCCTCCTCTCCAACGTAGCCAGCTTTCCTTATCTGCTAGGCCTTAGCTTAAATGCCACTTTCTCCAGAAAGCCTCTCCTGACTGTTTGGCTGGCTTAGTTATGCCATCTGTAACCCACAGTCCTCTTTCTTTCATGACATTTGGCACGTAGGTGTGATGTGGGCCTCAGCAGTGGGCATGCTCCGTGAGGGGATCCCATCCTCATCTGTCCCTTTCCTCAGTTCTTCACGACACAGAGTAGGTGCTTAATTCTTGTTGAATGAGAAAGTGGAAGCACACAGAAACAGGTTCTGCAGCTACGCAGGATTCCAAGGAGCAACAGTGGCTACCTTCACCCAGGGCTCTGTTCCCTGGGATTGAGAGTGGACACATGGTGTCACCTTTTCCACCTGTGGTGCAGGAGGGGCCAAGAGGCAATGTGGCAAATCTGAAAGAAAGGACTTTTCAAGCGAGGGAGTGTTGTTAAAAACCGCACCTTTCAGTAATAGCTTAAATCTACATCATTGAGATGGTTGTTAATATCTTAAAATGTTTGCTTTCGGGTTTACCAGTTGCATATGTGTCTAAGCATGTATGTGTGTGTGTATGTATATGTCTACATGTATCTACCGTACATACACATACGCTCTCATTTCATCCTTATGTAAATACTCTGGAGGAGGGGGTGTCACTCTGATTTTACCTAGGACATTGCTATGCCAGCCTAAGGTACACTGATACGGGGTGACACAGGAGAGGGTTTTCAGCTGTGGAATATAGGCGAGACTGATGGGGCAGCATGGAGGTGGGCAAGGTGTGCCTTTGAATTGGAGAGAGAGGGTAGGAAGAAGGGATGCAACTGTCCTGAGACCCTGACCTTTTGGGCAGAGGCTGCTACTGTCTGTGAGTCCCTCGTATGCTAAGAGGATGTGCTGTTGCGACATTTTGTCTGGGGAGGTCACAGCCTTCTGACCCATATTCTCCAAAGCCTGGGCTCCCTGCTGGGTTGAGTGGTGATGGGCATGAGGTTTTTGCCAGGTGTACAGCCAGGGGCTTTGCTTCACAGCGAAATTTTCAGGGTCGCTTAATGTTCATTACTTGAGTCCTTCCTTTGAAGACTGCTCGTCACATGACCTTTCTGAGTGGGATTGGAGATGGGGCAGGGCTGTGGCCTGTGGTCAGGTAAAGCCCTCAAAACCCCCTTTGATACAGACCAAAAAATAGTGCCTTGCCTATCTCAAGCCATCTGAAAAAGAGAATTCCTATGCCAGCTGCCCAGAGACTACTCCTGGCAGTACTTGGAAAGCTGAGCTGCCCAAGAAGACTGGCAGCTTTCCTCGCCTGCTGGTGGTTTGGTTTGCAAGTGCTGTTAACTTATTCAGTGAAGAATTCATCAGTAAGCCCCTACTACGTGCCAAGGTGCCTAAAGGGCCCTCCCTAGGGAAGTCTCTACAGGGGAAGGTACATGTGAGCAGGCATTGCTACTTAGTGTGTTCTTGAGTGCTGTCCCAGAGGTGGAATAGGGCTGAGGGGCAGTACCCTGAAAGCATTGTCTTGAAGGTTGAGTGGGTGGCTAGATGGAGGACATCAAAAGTGAGGACCATGTCAGACGCTCTAGGAGGCAAAAGGGGCCCCAGAGGCACCAAGGCCAGTGGGATGCTCGCATGCCTGGATTGCGAGTACCTTGTGGCTGATAGCAAAGGAGTTGGGCCGAGACCAGGTGAAGGGGCCTGGCTTTCATTTGGCAGTCAATAGATTTTTTTTTAATTATACAGAATTTTTTTTTTTTTGAGTTGGAGTCTCACTCTGCCCCCCAGACTGGAGTGCAGTGGCTGCTTCCGGCCACCGCAGCCTCTACCTACTAGGCTCCGGCGATCCTTCCGCCACAGCCTTCCGAGTAGCTGGAATTACAGGCGAGTGCTACCACACCCGGCTGATTTTTTGATTTATTGTAGAGATGATGTCTCGCCTGCTCAGGCGGGTCTCGAACCTGCAGGCTCAGGCAATCCACTCACCTCAGCCTCCCAAAGGCGCGGGATTACAGGCTGAGCCACCGAGCCTGGCAGGTGGCACTTTTAAACTTCATTTCAGAGGAAATGAAGTCTCCCTGCTTTGTCTTGCCTTTCAGTGGGAAGTTGGTGTCTCCGAAGTGGAAGAATTTCAAGGGCCTGAAGCTCCAGTGGAGAGACAAGATCCGGCTCAACAATGCCATCTGGCGGGCATGGTACATGCAGTGTAAGTGCTACTGGAGCATGGTGGTGGCGAATGGGGCTGCAGGGCCCAGAGCGTGCTCTCTGGGTGGTGTGCTTCTAGCAGAAGTCTTTCTCGAGCAGTCTGTGGAGAAGGAACCCACGCCAAATCCTAGGGACTGCACGCTTACCAGCCATCAGGCTCAACAGGCCAGGAAAGTGGTCTCCTCGAAGCTGCTGTAGACTGAAGGAAAAGGCATGTGAGACCACATACTGCTGCTCACAACATAACGCACTTAGTGTCGTCTTCCTAGACGTCCAGGCCCAGTGCTGGGAAGGATGGAGCAGGTCTGGGAAGATGCAGGCACAGGCTTCTGTCTCCAGTCTGGAGACCTGCGGATCAGTGGACTGGCTTTCTCTGAGATGCCAGGCTGCCTTCCTGCTCATGCACCGTTGACAGATTCTTTCCTTTTCACCTTTATTTCCCCGACCTTTCCAGTTTTCCAAGGGAAGGAGAGGGGAGGAGTACTTGGGAAGGTCCCACCTTGAGAAAGAAGGAGTGTGGACTGACAGGACAGGGCTCCTTTGATGACATCTCACCCTCTCTCTGCCCAGATTTGGAGAAGCGCAAGAATCCTGTGTGCCACTTTGTCACCCCACTGGATGGTTCTGTGGACGTAGATGAGCACCGCCGGCCAGAGGTACTTGGCAAGTGATCAGGGTGGCTGAGGAAGGAAAAGCACCCTCATTTCAAGAGGAACAGGGCTGCTTCCTGCAGGAAGAGGCTGTGGAGGAGTAGGGGCCCGCGCTGTCCTGACCCTGGCATTGCCTGGAGAAGGTCAGGCATGGGGGCAAGTGGCCCCTTATACCCGAGGCCACCCCTTCCCAGACAGGCTGACCCAAGGACTGAGGGACTCTTCAGTCAAGACTTGTCTGCCACTTTCATTTAAAATTGACTTTTCTTCTGGGAGTCAACAGGGAGGAATTCTGGCTCCTTGTAAGGCAGATCTCTTTAACCATTGAAGAGTGACCTCAAGATGTTTATATCCTGAGACAGAAAAAAGTTGAAGAGGGAGTAAATGAGAAAAACCAGTTGCATGGCAGTCTTTTTAGGATCCTTATGTTAATTTCAGAATTGTGTATCTGATTATACATGTGTGGGGATGTCTAGGAGAACATACAGAAATTTTTTAATGGTGGGTATCTTTGGGGAGTGGGGTTAGAGTGGATGCTGGATGAGGAGAGGAGACTCTTTTCAGTTATACTTCTCTGCGTTGTTTTAATTTTGTCTAAGCAAGTCTTACTGGAATTTTTTTTTGGTTGGTTCTTTTTGTTGTTGTTTGTTTGTTTGTTTAGTTGGAGTCTCACTTTGTCGCCCAGGCTGGAGTGCAGTAGCACGCTCATGGCCACCGCAGCTTCGACCTGCTGGGCTCAGGCAATCCTTCCGCTTCAGCCTTCCATGTAGCTGGAATCATAGGCGTGTGCCACCATGCCCGGCTGATTTTTTTTATTTACTGTAGAGATGAGGTCTCACCATGTTGCTCTGGCTGGTCTCGAATCCCTGAGCTCAGACAGTCCTCCCACCTCTGCCTCCTAAAGTGCTAGGATTACAGAGGTGAACCACCACACCCAGCTAAGTCTTACTGTTATGGCACAAGGGGGAGAAATTAGAAAGTAATCTAATGAAAGACAGTCTTGAGACAGTTGGACATGATCTGGTATTACACAGTATCAAAAAATGCCATTTTGGGGGGTATGGTAATAATACCTTAATCTTGTTTGTTTGCTTTAAAAAAAGAACTGCTTCACTGTTCAAACACATACTGAAGTGTTTGTAGGTGAAGTGATGTGGCATTAAGGTCTGAAGGTGAGGTGGGCTATGAGACAGGACGGATTCCTTGTCTTTGGAACTCCAAAATATTCTGGAAGGTCTGTGAGCCTGAAGTCACAGGAAGGTTGAACTAGATGCCTTTGGAGGTCACTTTCCACTTGAAACTCCTGTGATTGGCTGTTTGTTTTTGCCCTTTGCAAGTGGCAGAGGCTACCGGGAATGGGCATGTGTGGCTTCCCAGGAGTTTCTATGGTGTCCCTCACACGCGGAAAGGGCCTTCCTGCTTCTTCCCCACCCAAGCCGACCCTGCTCCCGTGCAGAGCCTTAGGACCATGCCCTGAAGCTCTTGGATACCTGAGATCTTGAAATGAAAACGTGTTGTTTGCTAGAGGGCCGACTGTGGCAGGGAGATGGGACGTGCTTTCCGAGTGAAGTGGCTACACAGCATGACAGGGGTTTCTGAGCTGGATTGCCTGAGGCCTGCTTCTAGTGTCAGGTACTTTTTTGTTCACGGGTTGAGTTTTGCTGATCAAGCAAAGATACCTCTTCGTTCTGCCCTGTGTCTCTGTTCCAGGCTATCACCACAGAAGGGAAGTACTGGAAGAGCCGCATTGAGATTGTGATCAGGGAGTATCACAAGTGGAGAACCTACTTCAAGAAAAGGGTATCTGCCTGGGGCCCCCGCAGGTGCCCGTAGAGAAGGGAACGAGCAGAGTCTAGCATTCAGAACACGGCCCCGTGGGTGTGGCGCATCAAGTAGGAAGCTGGGACTCAGAGTTCTAGCCCAGCCCGAGCCATGTCTTGGTCTTATTGACTCTGCTCTCAGTTTCCCCATCTGTGAACTGGGCTGTGTGTTCCACACGTGCTGAGTGGGAATCTTCTTCTTGCCGGCAGCGGCCTGGGGATGGCAGGGAGCAGGGTCCCTCTCTCTACCCATCTCCATGTAGGAGATGAGGCTGCGGCCTTATCCTTCCCAAGGCACTCAGTGACCACTCCGTCTCATCCCCTTTTCCCACAGCTACAGCAGCACAAGGATGAGGACCTCTCCAGTCTGGCCCAGGTGAGTAAACTTGGGAGCTGCGAGAACCCCCAGGGAGCCCTGTTTTGACACGAATCAGCAGTGACTTGGGTGGCCCAAAAGTGAGCCCTGTGGCAGAAGGTGGCAAGACACGGACCCTCCCTGAGGTTGGAGGCAGGGTTAGTTCCTTTCTTCCATGAAGACCTTACGAACAGCCCAAGGAAGCAGGCCAGGTGTCTCTACTGGGTGGGCGGGAGCTGCTCTCTAAATGTGTCCGCCCTGACACCTCATCTCCACAGAGTAGCCCTGGGACACGTTTCCCCAGCATGACAGGCTTGGTAATTCTGAGCTCCTCCGTTGCCCTTGACTCTTCCCTCTCCCTGTGTTGGTGGTAGGACGATGACATGCTGTATTGGCACAAGCACAGGGATGGATGGAAGACCCCAGTCCCCATGGAGGAGGACCCCCTGCTGGACACAGACATGCTCATGTCAGAATTCAGTGACACCCTCTTCTCCACACTTTCTTCACACCAGCCGGTGGCCTGGCCCAACCCACGAGAAATAGGTAACCTCAACCTAGGTCCTTGGACTTTGAACACCCAGCTGGCTTCCTTCTCTTCCAGAACACCTGTGGTCCAGGCTTTCTTCAGGGATGTCTCTGAGCTGCTGCATATCATTTGTTAAGGGTAGACAGTAAGGGGGAGAAGAGTTGTCAACCTTATTTGACATCTGAGGCCACATGCATCCAGTGGGCGGGCACTGCAGACTGAACCTTACTGGGGTAGCTGCTGTTCCCCTGGCACCACTGTGGGACGACAGCAGCCAGGGTCTGATCTAAATCAATTTTGTATTTCTAATACTGCCACTTAGTGGGGGCATGTGCAACACGCAGGCCTATGTAGCAGGGCTATGACGACTCACTTGGGTGAGACCTCTCTCTTGGTGGCCTTCTGTCTTCCAGTTAACCCCTCAGGGAAGAGTCTGCAGATTAAAAATTAGAGTAAGGGTGGGAGAAATCTCTGCTGAGCTATTTACAACTTCCTTGGGGTATCCATTCCCTGATACTTAATTTATCTTCCTTGCAAAAACTCACTTTCTTTTCTGCCTTCTGAGGGTGCAGAATGGCCGTGAACTCGCGAGAAGGTAGAAATCCCAGTCAGCTTCCTACAGTTCTCCTTGAAAGACTCTAGAATGTGAGCAGGGCCAAGCAGAGCTCTTCCAGGCCTTTTTTATGTTTCTGCAACATTATCTGAGATGGCAAAATGATTCCTCTCTTTCTGATTCTTGCAGCACATCTTGGAAATGCAGATATGATCCAGCCAGGGCTGATTCCTTTGCAGCCCAACCTGGACTTCATGGATACCTTTGAACCCTTCCAGGGTGAGGACCAGAGGCATGGGGAGCCTGACTACCTGAATCTCCCTTTGTCCAGAGCTGATTGGTGCTTTCCTTTCAGAGAGAAAAGTTAGGATGGGCAAGGGGACAGAGTTAGAACTGTTCAAAACCTAAGCTTATAAGGTCTAGGAAATTTCTCTGAGACATTGTTCTCTTTCCCACTGGCTCAGTCTCTGGTTTGGCTGTAACTGTAAGCAGTTCTCTCTATAGGCAGCAGAGGGCGCTGATGACACGGCCAGTGCCTCTCAAAGGTTCCTGCAATTAGTTGAGTCCTTGAGCCCTTGCAATTGTCAGAGCTGCGGAAGCGCCAGGCCTGAGAGTATTTCAGAGCCCAGACTAGTTGCCAGCATGTATGGTTTCAATCACAGGGCGTTTTTCTACATAAAAAAGTTATCTCTGAGAGGAATGCTCTGGCCATGGCTTCCCTCTGGTATTGCAGGGTTCAGTCTTCGAATTGTTTGGGCCTTAACTCCAGGGAATGCTGGACCCGTCAAGCTCAACACTTGATGTTGTTTTTCAGACCTCTTCTCTTCCAGCCGCTCCATTTTTGGCTCCATGCTGCCTGCACCTGCCTCAGCACCTACAGCAGATCCCAACAACCCACCTGCACAGGTAGAGGAAGCTGGGGGAGGGTGGTCATCAAAACGGGGCCACCAGAGCTAGGCTAATGACATAACCACACAGTCATAAGCAAAGTACTAGGCATGCCAGACTAGCGCTGAGCACACGGATGCTGTGTAGGACGTGATTCTAGCCCTCCTTGGACACCTCTTTGAGTGTCCATGAGGTCGGAGACTGTCAGTATATGCATGCTCCATCTAAGACTCCAGGGAACATGTGTGAAGCCGGCTAGGTTCTGAGCAGTTATGACAGGATTAGCAAGATGGAGAAGAAAAGCATGAATCACTAATAAAAATAAGTTCTGTGTATTTCACTTTTTACTTAGCAATCAACAGACGTTGGCTCCAGGTACTGGGGCTGCGGAGCTGAGTGAGGCGCAGTCCTTTCTCTTGTGGGGCTCTCAGGCTGGCTCCCGTGTCCACTTCGACACCAGTTACATGGCACCATCCTCTTCAGCCTGGCTCTGGGAGGAGCTTCTTCTATAGAGGGTGCCATCTGAACCATGGATACCTCATAGCTCTTCCCATTTAGGAAGAGGTGGCCAGATGAAGAGTTGATACATGACACTGTCTTGGGGAACCCTGAACAGCTGCGATGCAGGCTGCCTCTGCTCGGTAATAGAAGATGGTAGAGACTTCGGGGAGACTCCGTGGACTCTAGAAACAGGATATCCCCAGGCTGCCGGCCAGCTGTGTGGGGGCCGTTGCTTTGTCTGAGCTCTGTGTTATCGTTTAGTTCCTAGTGGAAACAAGACCCCCACAGATGCCTGGGGAAACACAGATCCATTTTCCCAGATCAGCAGTCACCGGCATGGGAAACACGGCCTCCGTCCCTCCATCCAGGCACTGGTGTGCGTAGCTGGACTTGGTGGTGTGCAGTGCTAGGAAGGGGAAGTGAATTGTGTGATCCCAGCGTTGCCTCCTGGCTTCTCTTCTTTTCTTAGGAGAGCATCCTGCCGACCACCGCTCTCCCCACTGTGAGCCTTCCCGACAGCCTCATCGTGCCCCCTGCCACCCCCTCTCTGGACCCCACAGATGGGCAGGGCTGCGACCGCACTCCTCAGACTGGGGACCCCTTTATCCCGCCCACGGACTTTGTTCCCTCGGAGCCGCCACTGAGCGTCCCGCAGTCGTTCCTCCCTGTCTTCACCATGCCCCTGCTGTCTCCCAGCCCTGCTCCGGCACCGGTCTCCCCTGCATTACCATTAGCTCCTCCTGCCGCTGCCCTGAGCCCCCCGACTCCACCTGCCTTTCTGCAACCACAGAAGTTTGCTGGAGTCAGCAAGTCACCCTCTGTCATCACCCACACAGCCTCTGCCACCCTTACCCACGACGCCTCTGCCACTACCTTCAGCCAGAGTCAGGGCCTTGTGATCACAACCCGTCACCCAACCCCGTCAGTGACCTCCTGTGGCCTGGCACTGTCTCCTGTCACCCGGCCTCCAGCTGTTGGGCCTCCCCAACCTCGGTTAACTTTCGTGCAGCCCAAACCTATATCCTTGACTGGGGGGAGGCCCAAGCAGCCCCCCAAAATAGTGCCTGCTCCCAAGCCAGAGCCTGTGTCCTTGGTGTTGAAGAATGCTTGCATCACCCCAGGTGAGTCAGGTGGAGGTAAACCGTGTGGGGTTTTCTTCCCAGGGAGGAATATTATCCTATCCCAAGGCTGTCAAACTTGTGATCCCCTGCCTGCTACACACACACACCCGCATGCACACATTTATTTGTTTGTTTGTTTGTTTGTTTTTGAGTTAGAGTCTCACCGTCACCCAGTCTTGACCTGCTGGGCAATCCTTCTGCCTCAGCCTGCCAAGTAACTAGAACTACAGGTATGCACCACCATGCCTGGCTAATTTTTTAAAATTTAAAAAAATTTTTTATTGTGGAGATGAGCTCTTGCCAAGTTACCTAGGCTTGCCTCTGCCTCCCAAAGTGCTGGGATTATAGGCATGAGCCACTGCGCTCAGCTCACACACACATTTAAATAAGTGAAAACAAGAGTGCCATGAAATAATTCATGTATATATGATCTATTCTACATCTTTTTTTTAAAGTTAGTCCCAACCCAGTTTGAAACCACATGGTCCTACTTATCTCTTTCCTGGGTCTGTAATATGTCTCCTTCAAGGAGAAGTCACAAGAAAGTGTTAGGTACCTGGTGGCTTTGACATTCTTTCCCCAGCTGTGAGGAACAATCCTTCACTGGCAGAGGGGGCTGGCGTGCTGCCCCGGGAGCCTTGCTGCCTACAGCTTGGCTGGTCCGGGTTCAGCAACAGTTGATATTTCTGCAGGGTCGGGACCAGGCCCTGCAGCCCAGGGCTTTACCTTCTCCTTGTCCTGGTAGCTGCCTTTTCAGGTCAACCACAAGCAGTGATTATGACTCCAGGCCCACTGAAGAGAGAAGGAATGTTGGCTTCTACGGTGTCCCAGTCCAACATGGTCATTGCGCCCGCTGCCATCGCCAGGGTGAGGAGGGCCCTGGACACACCCTCGGTGCCCTTATCACCCAGCGGGGGCTGCTCTTTGGTGGCCCTCACCTGATGTCATGGTCTCCTCTGCTGTGCACCAGTGGTTAGGGTGACCTCTCCCATGTCACCGCAGGCTCCTGGAGTCACAGAGTTCCACAGCAGCATCCTGGTGACAGACCTTGGCCCCAGCACGAGCAGCCAGCCTGCCCCCGTCTCCCGACTCTTCTCTCCAAGCACAGTGCAAGATTCCCTGGTGAAGGGCGAGCAGGTCCCGCTGCACACGGGCAGTCCCCAGGTCCCTGTCGTGGGTCCTGGTGCGTGTCTACTTGGGGAAGAACGGTTGAGACGTGGTGGGGGAAATGAGGAGGCCTGCTGGGATCAGGGAGGCCACCCACAGGGCTCCCCAAGACGGAGCCTGGCCTTCCAGGATGCACAGTGAAGTCTCATAAGCCTGCTGATGGCACAGGCTGGAAACACCCAGATGTCAGGGTGACCTGTGGCAGCACGGATGGGGCAAGATAGCAGGTGTATGGCAGTGTGGGTGGCTGGTGTGCTTAGCAGCCACTGCTGACCACCCCGAAAAGCCAGTCTTGGGGCAGCCAGTTCTCATCCAGAGAAGGGTTTGAGGAGTCCCTGGGTTCTGGCTTTTGGGAACGTTAGCCTAGGATTGCTTTGGCCACAGAGGCCACCCAGCCTCATCTCAGCATTGACGTGGTCATCCCTGACAATTCTCAGAGCACTGGCCATCTGTGGACTGTGTCCATACTTGGGCCTTCTGTTGGTGAGACAGTCAGGGCAGGACTGATTTTGCCCAGTGACATCTGAAGAGCCAATAGGTGAGGTCAGAGATGAATGGTTTGCCTGAGGCTGTGCTGCTGGCCATGGGTACAGGCAGACTAGACTCCTTTCTTCAGACACCGCGCCAGGAAGGGAAGGGGAAACGTTCTCTTAAGTGAAGCTTAAAGGTAGTGGCTCTGGGGGCCCTGAGCAGACAGTTATCTCCCTCCTACCTCAGGAAGACACAAACGAGGGAGGGTCTGTAACTCGGTGGGACTGGACAGTAGAAGGACTTGTCCAGGAAAGGCTTTGGAAAGAAAGGATTCCTCAGTCTGGAAAGATAAAGACTGAAGAATTATGAGTTAAGTCCTTAAAATATCCTAGGGAAAAGTCAGAGCACAGAATTTCGAGCCATGTTTTGCAGCCTGACGGTAGTTTAGGGAAACATAACTTAGTAGAGAGTAAATGAAGTTGAGGCATTTGTTAACAGTAAAGCAGGACAGGCCACAGAAGGTTATAGAAAGCTTTCCAGTCCTGGGACTTACTGGGGTTCCCTTCATCTGTATGGTCTGCCTGGAGGTGGGGGCAGCCTTGCTTGCCGTTTGAGGGAGTCCTTCTCAGGCCCTGTCCCTCAGCGGTGTCTCTGTTCTTCTCAGGTCGAGACTGCCCAAACTCAGGACAGGCCTCTCCGTGTGCAGCCGAGCAAAGCCCCAGTCCTCAGTCTCCCCAGAACAACTGCTCAGGGAAATCTGCAGAGCCCAAAAATGTGGCTGCACTAAAGGTATCACACATCTCTCCTGGGTCTTGGTTCCCTTGGAGGATGGGAAGGAAGAGGGAGAAGGACATCAAGGAACCTCTGGGGCTGCTGCGTCTGTCTGGAAAGGGGCACCACAGACCGGCTGGTGTTGCAGTGGGCTGGGCGGCATCAGAACCACTGGCGTTAGCGGCTTTAATCTTGAGATTAAACTGGCCCCTTCTTGCCCCTTCTCACTAACCAGCCCGGTGGCGATTGGGGGCCTGCTAGAGACCTCTAGGTGGGCCCCAAGCTCAGGAACTGGCATTGAATCCTTGTAACATGGTAGTGCCGCTCTGGCCCCTGTCAGTTGTAGGAGGGAGATAACAGCTGGAAGAGCTGGGTCATGAGGCGAGGTTTGAGGTGGCTGGGACGTGCTGGGCCAGACTGCCATTCCCAGCTCTGGCTATGCCTCCTTCTGCAGCAAAGGTTTTCTGGTGTTTTCTGTCCTGTCTCTCTCTTGGCTCCTCACCGGAGCCTTTAGCTTTTTATCATCCCCTCCCTCGTAACTTTCTAGCCCTGGCCTGTCGGGCACTCCAGGGTCCTAATCTCTCACTAGCCGCTCAGCATCAGCTTGAGGGGTGAGGAGGATCGGGTGATGCAGCCCCTCACATTGCCCGTGTCTCAGTGGGTAAATTCCCCAACAGAACCGGCAGATGAAGCACATTTCAGCAGAACAGAAAAGGCGCTTCAACATCAAGATGGGCTTTGACACCCTCAACAGTTTGATTTCTAATAATTCCAAGCTGGTGAGTTGCCTGAGAGGGTGGGGCAGGAGAACCAGCAGTTGGGCCCTCCCGCCTTTGTCAGTGCCTCCAGCCGCCTGTCCCTTCTGCAGACCAGCCACGCCATCACGCTGCAGAAGACCGTGGAGTACATTACCAAGCTGCAGCAAGAGAGGAGCCAAATGCAGGAGGAGGCCCGGCGGCTGCGAGAGGAGATCGAGGAGCTCAATGCCACCATCATGTGAGACTTCAGGCTTGGGGCTCTGGGCCAGCATCTCGTCCCACATGTGGGATGTCACAGACAGTGGGACCCTGTGGCCTCTTCACTGGCAGATGCCTCTTTGTTGCAGCTGTTTAGTGCTTTTTTATTCTCCTTTCACAGGCCTCTCCTATGCATGGCTGTGGCCCACCATTGGGCCAGTTCTGCCCGTCTTTTGCCCCAGGGTCCTGATTTGCCACTGGTTATTCCAAAGCTTCCCCTGACTTCTGTCATTTCAGCTCCTGCCAGCAGCTGCTTCCTGCCACAGGAGTCCCCGTCACCAGGCGCCAGTTTGATCACATGAGAGACATGTTTGATGAGTATGTGAAAAGCCGGACCCTGCAGAATTGGAAGTTCTGGATTGTATCTTTCGATTTTCTTTGCTCTTCCCAGCTCCTGACCAATGCACTAAAACATCAGATAGTGACGCTCTAGTTCCTTGAGAAAGAGTATCTTTAAATGGCTATCACTGAACTCATCACGACAGGCAGTGCTACAGTTTGTCTCAGGGAGAGAGCGGTCTGGCCTCGCCTGCGGTGGGCTGGTGCCACTGGCTGGTCTGCATCCAGGACTGGGACTTGTGAGTGCTTTGCAGGAGGACCAGGGCGGTGAGGTGGCAGGCTTTGCTCTCTAGGTGCTTGAGAAGTAAGGACAATGCTAGTGCCACTTGCAAGAGCTACAAGGGGAAGGAGGTGGGATGTCACATAGCCCGGCAGCCAGCTTAGTCCTTGCAATGACAGCAGGGATGAGTGCCATCCCCACTGTGACAAACAGAAACTGGGCTCACAGGAACATGAGTGGGAGAGTCTGGTTTGAAACATAATGAAGCAGGCCTACCTTTAACATCAAGAGGGACTATTGCTGAGTGCTAGGGCTGTCTCTGGGGCCCAGGCTGGCCTTCACTTGCCTTCCAGGTGGCAGCTCAGCTTTCACGGGGTTGGCTCCTACCTGTCACTGCCCACCCTATCACTGTTCTGCCTCTGAGTAAACATTCGGCACTCGTGGTGGGTTGGCCGTGGCATCGGGGCATGGGTCTCACAGAGGAGACAGTTGTGTGGGAAGAGAAGACCACAGCCGCAGCAGTCGGACAGGACAGGGCACCTGTGTGTGCTCTAGGGACAATTTTTACATGAAAAGTGAGAGACGCCAGTTCTGCTTCCCTGCTTTGCTTTGCTGGTTTACTGCCTGCCTGGTCCTAGTCCTGTCAGCAATGGAACATCTGGAATGTGTCAGAGGCTCTGTGGTAAAGTGGCACATTTCTCATTATTGGGCTGAGGGGGACCTCTGGGCATGATCCTGATCAAAAGGCAAGAGAAAATGTGCCTTCACTAAGTACATTTCCTGAGATGGTCCAGGAGACCTGCACGACTGTGGGGAAGAGCTGTTTAACGCAAGAGGCAAATGTCACCTCCAGAAAGACAACTTCTGCCTTTCCATCAGCCCTGTGTCTCCAATGTTCTTGCTAGATGTGTAAGAACTGTTATGTTCACGTCATTGTGCTAGGACCTGTTGTAGAAATGTCTACGTCCCTCCCTGCCTGCTGCCTACTCAGTGGCCATGACCTGCTGTCCAGTTATAGTTAGATCAGTTTTAGTCAAATGGAGGGCACACCTTGCCTAGAGATGTCCCCTCTCAATTATCCTTTCTCTGTGGGTGGTTACCTGCCAAGGAAGTCAGTAGGCAAGGCCAGCCCTCCTGCAGGCCCACGGCCCTGGCCCTCCTCCATACCTGGCTTTTCTTTAATCGAGTGCCGCAGTTCAGCATCATCATCAAGCCGCTGTTCGAGTCGTTCAAGGGAATGGTGTCCACCAGCAGCCTGGAAGAGCTGCACCGGACGGTGCTATCCTGGCTGGACCAGCACTGCTCCCTGCCCATCCTCAGGCCAAGTGAGTAAGGTGGCACCAGGGCCGGGAGGGCTTCATGCTAATCCTGGGGACAGGAAGGCCTTGGTGAGAATAGTGCTTGGGAAAACCCAGATCCACTGCAGGCCACCAGGCAAGGCCAAGGCATGAGCACAATGCTATCCAGGAGGCCCTGAGCCAGAGACACCCCTGCAGGGACAGGGAGCTGGGCGCCGGGCTTCTGCCATCAGTGTTTCTGTCAGTTTGCTCAAGTCCTCGGGAAGCTGAGGCAGAAAGGTCACCTGAGCCCAGGAGGTCAAGGCTGCAGTGAACCAACATTATGCCACTGCATTCCAGCCAAGGTGAGAGTGAAACCCTGCCTCCAAAAAAAAAAAAGGTAGCCGGGCTCGGTGGCTCAGCCTATAATCCCACACCTTTGGGAGGCTGAGGTGAGTGGATTGCCAGAGCCTGCGGGTTCGAGGCCTGCCTGGGCAGCAAGACCTCATCTCTACAATAAATCAAAAAATTAGCCAGGCGTGGTAGCGCGCGCCTGTAATTCCGGCTACATGGAAGGCTGAGGCGGAAGGATCACTGGAGCCCAGCAGGTCGAGGCTGCGGTGGCCGGGAGCGGCCACTGCACTCCAGTCTGGGCGACAGAGTGAGACTCCAACTCAAAAAAAAAAAAAAAAAAAGGTTATAAAATTTAATATCAAAGTTGTTGGAGCAAGCCCTTCAGCAGCAGGAACAGCTTAGAATTCTCTACCTAGCCAGGCATGATAGTACAGGCCCGTAGTCCCAGCTACTCAGGAGGCTGAGGTGGGAGGATCTCTTGAACCCAGGAATTCTAGGCTGCAGTGAGCTAGGCTTGCACTACTGCACTCCAGCCTAGACAACAGAGCGAGACCCTATTTCTTAAAAAAAATTTTAGAGTCCTCTGCCTGTTTGCAGCTCCTGCTGGGATATGGAAAGTTCTCTGGAGGCAGGGGGTGAGTGTGTAGGTCTCAGTATAGGGCCTCTCTGGCATGCCTCCCTGCAGTCGAGCCATGGCTGTCATTCTCTGGTGCCTGAGTCGCCACATGCGGTTCTAAGTGTGAGGCCAGGTACGCAGTGCATTGTGGGTCCATGTCCGCACCTGTGTCTGACTCCCTCTGTCTTCCAGTGGTGTTGAACACGCTGCGGCAGCTGAGCACGTCCACCTCCATCCTCACAGACCCGGCCCAGCTGCCTGAGCAGGCCTCCAAGGCCGTCACCAGACTGGGCAAGAGATCGGGGGAGTCCTAGCCGCTTAGCTGGCATGCGGTACCATGGAGACCCTGCCCTGCCTGCGGGAAGGAGGCCGTGCCTCCCCAGCCCTTCCTGATGCCCAGCCTCAGGGCCTCCCTTCGATTCTGCAGCCCTCGGCGCTGGTCAGGATGCCACGCTCAGGTCTGAAGCAGGTTTGGAGCCTGCTGTCAGCAATAGCCCATCTTTGGGAAGCCCTTGCTGTGAACTCTCTCACTCAGTGACCTCAGTCACCAACCTCCTCTGTCCTCAGAGCAGCCCAGACGAAAGGGAAGTACTAGTCCTGTCCTGCTGGGGGCCTGTCGGGCCCTGTGCTAGTGAGCAGAGTTGATGGGATGAGGGAGACAAAGCCTGCTCCTGTCTTGAGACCCACAGAACTGTCCCTTGTCCACTGCGCTGCTCTGGCTGATACCCTGCCCTGCTCTCTGGCCTGCCATGGGGTGTTAGAAGGCATCTTTCTCCCCCCAACTCTGATAGCACCCGGCTTGTGGATGGATTTGGACTTCTGTTCAGGCTTCCGCATGGTGGGCTGCTGGGGGAAGTGCCTTCTTTAGAGAACCCCAGAACACATGAGTGCAAAACCAATGGGTGTGGAAGCATACAGGATGAGAACGGGAGCATGTGGTGCACAGCTGCTGCTCTGGCTTGGAAGTCCTCCTGGCAATGGTTCATCTTTCCTATTCTCGTTCCACCTGGTGTTGCAGGGCCTTCTTGGGCGTCACCTCACCAACGGCCCTTCTGCCATCTGCCACTTGCTCCCAGGCTGCAGCCTCGGATCAATCAGGCATGTCCGAGGGGCATGTATAGCCCTTAAGTTCTGGCATGCGAAAGACCAGACTCCACGTTCCCGCTGTCAGCCTCATTATCTTGTGTGATGTCATTCAACTGGGAGCCCTAAACCAGGATGGTTCTTGGACCAAAGATGTCCCCACGCTCCAAGTCTGTCCCGTCTTGTGTTTGGAGGAAGAATCTGAATGTTGACAGACAAAACTCTGGGGTGGTCTGCCCGTGTCACTGTCTCTAGGCGTCTCCCAGATGAGACAGTGAAGAAGCTACTCAGATCTGGTTCAGGTGGAGCACAATGGGTGACTGAGTGGTCGGAGTGAACAGCAGGAGGCTGGCCCGACGCAGTCCTCGCCCTCCGCTGGCTACCTCTGCAGGTAGCTGCAGGGGCAGGGCTCCCTCTCCAGCTCTCAGGAAGCCCAGCTGAGGGGGCCTCCTTATGGCAAGTGCATGCTTCTGGAGCCCTGCTGGGAAGTTCACAGCAGCCCGCAGACTTTCCCTGTGACCTCTGTCCTGCCTCTTCTCGCCCTCCCTTCCTGCCGCAGGTGCTGGGGAAGGTTTTGAGGGAGCCTAAGTGCTGTGTGAGGAAGGGGACCCCCAGGATGCCTCCTGAGGCTTAGATCCAGTCAAAGACTCACTGGCTCTTAGAGGCCCCAAGGGCAGCCAGCCTGCCTCAGCCTCAGGATGGAGGATGGAGAATGCATCTCCCCTGCCACAGCCATGCTACTGCCTCTTGCTGTAGTTCCCTGACCAGCTGCCTGCTCTCCTGTCTGGGCTCCAACCCTGTACAAAGCAGCTTGGGACACTGCTTAGCCACCCAGAAAACACGTTTACAGGCTTTCCAGATCACCTTCCTGTGGGTGAGCCCAGACGAGGCTGGTCCCTGGAATTTCCACTGGGAGATAGTAATAGAACCCATCCTCTACCCTTGGATGAACATGAAGTCGCCCTTTCAAAGGCAGAATCCGCGAAGGTCAGAAGGAAAACAGAAAGAAACCCCAGTGTGGCTGGCTGTGCAGGTCTCGTGGCGGGTCCTGAGCTCAGCCCCTCCCGCACCTGTGCCTTTGTAAACGCCTAGGTGACCGTAGTGGCTGGCCAAGCCAAGAACTCTCCTCAGTCAGCAGCTTTCTCCCTACCCCTTGCTGGGGAGGATATATCCATGGGATATAAAATTGGCCTTCTGCTTCTTTGGCCTACCTCTCCCTTTTGCTGAATTAATGTCCATGGTTCTGTTTCGTCAGATATTTAAGGCTGTTAGGTTATATGAGACTTGAAGGAAGTGTGTGTGTGTGTGTGTGTGTGTGTGTGTGTGTGTGTGTGTGGTGTGTGTGTGTGTGTGTGTGTGTGTGTGTGTGTGTGTGTGTGTGTGTGTGTGTGTCCTGGCAGACTGATAACTAGATGCATGTCTTTGTTTTTGAGATATTTCTGTAAATTCATTTCTCTTGGTGCTCATGATTACCATGGCCGTAGGGCCACAGTGCCGTATCTCTGCGCATGATTGTTTCTTGTCCTCGAATTTTTTGGTTTTGGAATCTTGCCTGATGAATCTAGCCAAACAGAGGGACCCAGCCTTGACCTCTGTTCTGGGCTCCTGGGCCAGGTGTAGGGACAGCCAAGGCCACTGTGCCAGCCACCTCCAGTGGGCACTGATGGCAGGACTAGGCTTTGTTTACACTAATTTTCACCCCTATTCCTATCTCCACGCCCATAAAATAAACTTCAGAATGCTGATGCTGGCCGGGCTTGGTGGCTCAGCCTGTAATCCCAGGATTTTGGGAGGCCGAGGTGAGTGGATTGCCTAAGCCCATGGGTTCGAGACCAGCCCAGGCAACTTGGTGAGACCTCGTCTCTACAATAAATCAAAAATTAGCCAGGCGTGGTAGTATGTGCCTATAGTTATGGTTACTTGGAAGACTGAAACGAAAGGATCGCCAGAGCCCAGCAGGTCGATGCTGGAGTGGCCATGAGTGTGCCATGACACTCCAGCCTGGGCGGCAGAGTGAGACTCCAACTCAAAAAAAAAAACGCTGATGCTATGGAGAATAAGAAAATCCATCTTAAACGAAAAACAACAATGCCTGCTGGCACACAGATCTCTGCGAGTGTTTCTGTGAAATCCTCCGGTGTCGTCAGCTCCCTGCACAGCATTGCTGCGTTTGTGGGATGAGTGGCAGGCTCGAGGGCAGGGTAGCTGCCACCCAAGTGCTTTCTGAGGGTTGACTGGCCGCTCACACACCTGCTGTCACCCAGGCAGACCTTCTGCAGGAAGCAGCAACAGCATCCAAAGTTGGTGTTGACGACTGCCTGGTCTCATCAAGGGGAAGGGGCCCTGGGTAGCAGGAACCCCAGTGCTAGTCCCAGAGCCACTGGCAGGAAGGGGCAGAAGCCAGTCAGACCACATGCTCTTGTGACCTAACTCTCCCATTTCCTTGGGCCTAACTCACTTCCTTTTCTAGAAGTCAGTCCTGAAAGCTCTCTGCTCTGCTGAGACGATGTAAACTTGGATTCTTAGCACGGCACCGAAAACCCAAGGGTGGTGCCAAAGTCCCTGGTGCCTCCCCAGGTGACGTGGTGTGATGGCATGAGGCACTTCTGTTCCCGTCACTGCTAGGGAAGGCCCACACATCCACCCCGTGTCTGCATAGCCCTGCCACCCCCCCGCAGCCTGGGCCTGTGGAGGTGAGGGCTGCAGGTGGGGACTGGCAGAGCCCCTTCTCTGTAGCCCTGGTGTCCCCCTGAGTGAATCCTGAGTGCAGGTGCTTTGTTTTGAAGGTGACAAGTCTTTGCTGTCTGCTGGACAAGACCTTGTATTCTCAAAAGAACTCAATAGAGCAGAGCTGGGCCAACAGACCCCTCAGTGAGTGCGTGTTGGGTGCTGTGGCCCCGGTCCTGTGTTAGCAGACCTTGCCTTGGCTCAGCTCGCTTTACCATGGCTCTGATGTGAGCAGACTTGGAGCACCCGCCCCCAGCCTCCAGCTGCTGCTTTCAGATGTCCCCTTACCTTCTGTTGTCACCTGTCTCCTCCAGTGGCCGGTCTCTCGTGTCCAAGGCCTCCTGACACACAGGCTGGGTGTAAGTCGGGCCTGCCTCTTTTCTCTGTAGTGGGAAGAGGGGCCTTTCCCTAGACACCCTGCTTCCCAGCCACAAATGAAGCCCACCCCTGTTGTGGAACTTGGCTTTGCAGAGTGTTTTTTGGTGATCTCGTCAGGAGGAGGGCTGAGCAGGCACTGACCTTGGCAGCCGCTGACCTAGGCAGACGGTGTGTGCAGCAGGGCGCCAGGCGGATGCCTGAGTGACAAAAAATGTGGTTTGTGAGTCAGTGCCCTCGACATCTTGTATTAAAGAAGAGTTGGCCATGTCTGGGCACGTGTAAGGAGAGGGGACAGCAAGATTGTGCCAGTCGGTAGGCACCCTGCTGGTTTCTGGGATATGAGGGCACCTTTGGGCACATGAGAAGCATGGCAGAGGCTCCAGGAACATGGAAGAAGCCTTAGGACCCCCACTTTTCATGCTTCCACCAGGGCTGGCCTCAAGCGTCTGTGAGGACAGATCAGTCCCCAGCTTTTCCTTCAGAGAACTTGGCCTTCCTGGCTCACCACATGGGGACTATTTGCTTGCCAGGGCTTGCCAAACCAACCTTTGAGAAAGAAAAGGGAACTTTTCACGTTGAATGTTGCTGTGTATGTGTGTGTGTGTGCACGCACCTGCACAAACCTGCGAGTGTGTGTTTACTTCATGGAATTTTATTTTTGTGAAATTCCTTTCCAATTATGTAGCAAAATTCACCTCATCTCCCAGTCAGACTGTTGGTTCTATAATCTGAATGCTGGGTGTGGCTCGTGTGAAGGATTCTCTTCTGGTTTTCTTGACAAGTATCTGGATTCTTGAGAACTGAGATTGGGGATTGTTGGGAGAAGCTGAAGTTCTATCCATTTCTGTAGAGTTAGCCATGAAGGGGCCGGCATGGTGGCTCACATCTACCATCCCAGCACTTTGGGAGACCGAGGCGGGAAGATCACTTGAGTCTAGGAGTTTGAAGCCAGCCTGGACAACACAGCAAGACCTCATCTCTACAAAAAAAAAAAAAAAAACCTGGGTGTGACAGTGCACACCTGTAGTCCCAGCTACTTGGGAGATTGAGGCAGAAGGATAGCCTGAGCCCAGGAGGTCGAGGATGCAAAAAAAAAAAAAAAAAAAGGCATGAAGGGCTCGGCCTAGGACCCACAGCTCCAGGCTGTGCCTCTCATGGGAGCTCAAGCATCCACTTCAAGGGGTCCTGCTGTTTGAGTCTTCACACAGCTGGATGAGGAAAGCGGTTCATTTCTTGATTTTGTTCATAGCTGGAACACCCTGTGCTGTTCCTTTTTCAGGTTTCAGTTTATTCTGTACATGGCTGTTTTTTTCTGTTAGCTTTGGTGATTGTGTCAGGACTCCTTTGAGAAGACACGTAAACCTTGCAGTCTGAAAACAAACCCAGAGAAGAGTCTGCTTTGGCCAGAGCCCCCTCCGGCCTGCACCACCCTGAGCACGGCCCTCCGATGCTCCTGCTGTCACGAAGCACGTTTCTACCAGCTGTATTCAACACTACAATGCATTTTGAAAACTATATTTGCATCCAAGACAATAAAGAATCCTTATTTTTTGAAAAGCCTGTGATGTGTGGCCTTGAATGCTACCTTGTTGAGCTGCAGAAGCAATGGGGAGAGGAAGAGGTCAGGACAAAGCAATGCTCTCAGCTGGTGTCAGGGGTGGTGGGAGAGGCCCTGGGTGGGAGAGCAAGTGCATTCGGAAAGTCAATGGTCTCCAGAGAGGCCTCCACTCTAAAGGCTGGCCAGGACCCACACGACAGCTGCCTGGGAACTCTCCAGGGCCTGGTGAGGCAGGCCGTGCCCAGGTGGACAGAGTTCACCAGTGCATATATAAATTTCTCCTTTCCTCATCGGGGTCTTGGGCACACAGCACTGGCCACATAAAACACAGGGTCACTGTCTGGGTGCAGGTGGCTCACGCCTGTAATCCCAGCACTTTGGGAGGTGGAGGCAAGAGGATTACCTGTCTCCAAGGGTTTGAGACCAGCCTGGGCCACTTGGCAAGATCTCATCTCTAAAATAGATAAAAAATTAGCCTGGTGTGGTATCACGTACGTATAGTTCCAGCTACTTGGAGGGCTGAGGCAGAAGGATCATCTGAGCCCAACAGGTTAAGGCTGCAGTGGCCATGAGCATGCCACTGACCTCCAGCCTGGGTGACAGAGTGAGACTGACTTAAAAAAAAAATTACAGGGTCACATAAAATCATGTATGTCAAAGTGTCAGTAGTTTAGTGTGCTTGGAAAGTAGGTAGCAGCATGGCCAGCCCTGCCCAGGCTCTGAAAGGGCTTCAAATCATGGTGGTGGCCCCTGGCCATTGTAGTCTTGCTAACTATTGACTCAATATCACGAATGGGGAGTACTGGAAAGTTGACCAATAGCTCTATCCCTTTGTTCAGGCACTGAGCACGTTTGGATCATCTCTGTTTAATGTAGAAGCTCTTCTCTCCCCTGCCATTTTCCTGTACCCCTCAACCTCCCACCCGGCTCCTTGTACCCGGAGAGGGTAAAGAGCTGGCCCTGTACAGAGCTGCTGGCTTATTTCACCAAACAATTGCCCAGATCCAGATCTCACCTTAAAATGCAATGGGTTGATACACAGGTTCTTGTCTGATCAAACTCCCTTGTCTCCCCTAAGGAAAAAGTCTTCGTGACACAAAACAAGACAGCCTTGAGACCTGGGGCCCTAGGGAGAGGGTGAGTGGTTCCCAGACTCCTTTGGGCTGGAAGGAACTCAGTTTCCATTGAGCAACTCAGTTTCCATTGAGCAGAGCAACAGATGTCTTTTGTTTTTGTAATGTTTGGGGTCCAGCCCCATATTTATATGGAATCCCATAATTTGGAAAAGAGTGCGAATAGGTCGGGGAGAGAGGAGCCATCATGGCGCTCTGACCAGGGGCAGGGTCTACAAGGCATGAGACCAGTGCTCGAGAGTCCCGTGTCTCAGGTGCATACTGAGCCCGCTCAGGGACAGGCTTTGGACCACTACGGGGCATGCACAGCTCTGAACAGTTCTCAAGTTGGTATGATTATTCCCATTTTGCAGAGGAAGAAACCAAAGTCATTCCCAAGGTAACAAGGCTGCCTGGCTCAGACAAGCCTAACGGCTCATCTCTGGCAAGCGGCCCCTCCATCTGCCAGTTGTTAAGGCCAAATCCAGAGAATTGGCCTATATGACCCTTGAATGCTACCTTGTTGAGCTGCAGAAGAGATGAGGAAAGTAGGTCAGGACAAAGCAATGCCCTCAGCCGGTATCAGGGGCGCGGGGAGAGGCCCTAGGTGGGAGGGCAAGTCTGGCAGTGTGTCCGGAAAGTCAGTGGTGCAAAGAAAGGCCTCCACTTCAAAGGCTGATGGCCACCTTCCACGTGACAGCTTCTGCCTGGGAACTCTACAGGGCCTGGTGAGGCAGGCCGTGCCCAGGTGGACAGAGTTCACCGGTCGTGTATAAACTCATCCTGATGCAAGTTTTGCTGTGTTTGCCTTCTGTTTCTTCCAAGTGCACCATCCGCTTTCTCCATCTTCACTGCCACCACCCTGGCCCAAGCTGCATCATTTCACATGTGGTGTCCTCGGTCCCGACCTCCCCTTCAGAGCCTCTGCTTCACGGTCAGCGTGAGCTTTACGAAGCCTAAATCTAAGTCTTCGACCCCTAAAGGGCTTTCCAGGTGAAGACCCACACCCGGATGGAAGCCCTCTCCCGCTTCTTGCCTTTCCAAGCTCATTTTTGCTGTTTTGGTTTTCTCGAACATTCCATGTTTTTTAGTTTTGTTTCACCCTACAGTTCTCCCAAGGCCTGTTACCTCTGCCCAAGCCCTTCCCCATCTCACTCATTTTCCTAGCTAGTGCCTGGCTGTCTTCAGGGCTTTCCTTGAATGTCTGTTCCTCAGAAACCAGCTTCACTGTTCCTCTCCCCGGCACATGTCACACACACACACACACACACACACACACACACACACACACACCACATACGTAAGGCCTACATGTCACACACACACACACACACACACACACACACACACACACACACACACACACACACACATACGTCAGGCCTCAGGGTGCCCTGTACCACCTCAGGACACTCTCTGTGTTGTAATTATTCAGTTTCTCTTTCCCACCAGATCCCGAGCCTGGTGCCACGTGTTCACAGCTGACCCTCGCACAGAGCCAGCACAGGGCAGGTGCCCAGACAGCCTGGGAAGGAACCCCCGCCCTCACCCACCCGCTCTCCAGTGGCCTCTGCCTCACAGCCCCCAGTGAGGGGGAGGGAAAAGTTGGGTAAATGCACAGGGAAGGGAGGGAAGAGGAGAGTCAGTGCGCACAGATGTCGAGCTAGGGTGGGCGTCAACTCCGAAGATTGCTTAGGTCATTCTAAAACTTCAACTTGAGTAATTTAGATGACAGATAGAAGAAGAATATAAGTGGCATTCAAAGCATTTTGTCTTAATGTGAACTTGATTTTACAGAACACGGTTTATTTTTGGTCAAGATCTGAATTTAGACTTGTGTAGGGTGCTATGATCACATTTGCTTAATAAGTGTACTTTTTCCATTTTTCGTTCAGAAAATCTCCAGTACACACAGAAGTAGAGAACAGTATAACGAACCCCCATCATCATGAATACCCATCATCCACTTCAAAAATTATCAACTCTCCGGGCTCGGTGGCTCAGCCTGTAATCCCGCGCCTTTGGGAGGCTGAGGTGAGTGGATTGCCTGAGCCCGCGGGTTCGAGACCCGCCTGGGCAACTTGGCAAGACCTCATCTCTACAACAAATCAAAAAATTAGCCAGGCGTGGTAGCGCGTGCCTGTAGTTTCAGCTCCTTGGAAGGCTGAGGCGGAAGGATCACCGGAGTCCAGCAGGTTGAGGCTGCGGTGGCCGGGAGCGGCCACTGTACTCCAGTCTGGGCGACAGAGTGAGACTCCGACTCAAAAAAAAAAAAAATTATCAACTCGGGGCCAGTTGTGTTTTATGTATGCCTCACCCCTACCTCCAGTATTTGGAAGCAAATCCCAGACACCATATGGATTTTATCTTTTAAATGTGCTATTTAATACCATTTCCAGAATTGCATGTATTCTTGCCGTGTTAGTCATTTTAACGTTCCCAAAGGCTTTGTGGAAAGCTTCAAAGTCACAGTTAATGAGAAACCCGGGGAATGAGGCATTATGATTGATCAGACTTTCTGTTTCACTAAATCATTAGCTAGAAAACCCTTATTGTTTAGACAGGGGAAAAGCTTTCTAAGATAAGAGTCTATTTTCCTGCCCTAATGGGTATGATACAGCAAACAGTCTAATCTCTTAATCTAGTCTGACTGATTTTTGCTCCTGGGGAAAGTGCCTGAACAGGGCTGGTTGGTTCCATTACAATTTTGTGGTGGGGGTGGGGCAGGTAAGCAGGGTTAGCTGTCCTCCTCCCCCCACCCCTTCCGCAGCCCAGATTCCAGCCTTTTGATGTCTCCGAGTCCCCAGTGCCACCCATCAGGGGAATATAACTGACCTCTATAAGCCTCTCCAGTGTGTCTGTCCCTCCTTTCCCTGACACCTGTGGTGCCTTTACCCAGGTGTTTCTTCTTTCTCTAGTCTCTGATCAAGATGCGTGAATTTAGCCGGGCTCCATGGCTCAGCCTGTAATCCCAGCACTTTGGGAGGCTGAGGTGAGTGGATTGCCTGAGCCCGCGGGTTCGAGACCTGCCTGGGCAACTTGGCGAGACCGCATCTCTACAATAAATCAAAAAATTAGTCGGGCGTGGTAGCGCGCGCCTGTAGTTCCAGCTACTCGGAAGGCTGAGGCGGAAGGATCGCCGGAGCCCAGCAGGTCGAGGCTGCAGTGGCCGGGAATGGCCACTGCACTCCGGTCTGGGCGACAGAGTGAGACTCCAACTCAAAAAAAAAAAAAAAGATGCGTGAATTAAAGGCTGAACTTGGACTAGGCTTGGGGGAATACAACAGTGACTTTCCTGGATATGCAGTAAAATCTATCTTGGTGTGGAGTGTAGGGGTGCGCGTGGGGTGCTGGGAGATCACCTAGGAGCGGCATTAACCAGTCCTACACCCAGGGAGTCGGGGAACGCCCCCGTGGCAGGTGACATCTGAGCCAGGGACCTGCAGGGATAGCAGTCAGCCAGGCAGAGCAGGGATGGGGCGAGTCGGGGGAAGGAACCTCAATGCAGAAACCCTGAGGCAAGCACAGACTTCAAAAAACATTTGCCCAGTCTAACATCTCTCTGTCCTAATGTCTCTAGACTGTATTCCCTCTGTGTGTCTCGCCCCCCCCAGGGGGGGTTTCCTTATCTCTCCTATCTCTTGCATTTTTCTCCTTTTCCATGGACTCGTTCCTCTCTACTCGAAAGTTCTCTTTCTCAAGTCTCTACTTCTGACCAACCTTACTTTCAATCTCTCTGCCCCAAACTTGTTCACCCGCAAATGCTCTGCATCCTGATAAACAACAATGCCAGCCACCTGGCTGCTCCGGCCAGAAACCCAGATACTGCCCTGGCACTTTCTCTCAATTCCCACACCCGGGCTATTAGTGGGTTCTGTCACCAGCGCCTCCAAAATACAGACCATCCTTGACTTGGGATTTTTTTTTTTCCTTTTTTTGAGTGGGAGTCTCACTCTGTTGCCCAGGCTGTAGTGTAGTGACACGCTCACGGCCACCCCAGCGTTGACTTGCTGGGCTCTGGCGATCCTTCCGCCTCAGCCTTCCAAATAGCTGGAACTACAGGCGCGCACTACCATGCCTTGCTCATTTTTGATTTATTGTAGAGATGAGGTCTCACCAAGTTGCAAGGGCTGGTCTCAAACCCACAGGCTCAGGCAGTCCACTCTCCTCGGCCTCCTAAAGTGCTGGGATTATAGGCTAACATGATTTTTTTTACTTCAGGGTAGTGTAAAAGCAATACGCATTCAGTAGAAGCTGTGCTTCAGGTCTTGAATTTGGACCTTGTCCCAGGCTAGTGATGTGTGGTGTGACACTCTGGGTGCTGGGCAGCTCGGTTGGCCACATCATCACGAGGACAAACAGCCGGCGCTCCAAAGTGTGCTGTGTTGTCAGGTGATCATGGCCCCTACTGGCCAGCATGAGTGCGTTGAGCACTCTTTTTTTTTTTTTTGAGTTGGAGTCTTACTCTGTCGCCAGACTGGAGTGCAGTGGCACACTCCTGGCCACCGCAGCCTCGACCTGCTGGGCTCAGGCGATCCTTCCGCCTCAGTCTTCCAAGTAGCTGGAACTACAGGCGCGCACTACCACGCCTGGCTATTTTTTGATTTATTGTAGAGATGAGGTCTCACCAAGTTGCCCAGGTGGGTCTCGAAACCGTGGGCTCAGGCAATCCACTCACCTCAGCCTCCCAAAGCACTGGAATTACAGGCTGAGCCATCGAGCCCGGCACTCTTAAGGCAGGCTGGGCTAAGCTGTGATGTTTGGTAGGTTGGATGTATTCAATGCATTTCTGACTTAATTATATTTTCAATTTACAATTGGTTTATGGGGAGGTAGCCCTGTCATGATCACAGAGAAGACTGTAATCACAAATCCAAGCACTTCTCCCCATCACCACTGCTGTCACAATGATCTCCTTGCCTGGACAGCTGTCATATTCTCTGTTTCACCTCTCACTGCTCTTCAACCAATTCTCTACACAGCCAGAATAATCTCTTAAAGATGCTTATGATAGACTGCGGCCTTCTCCCGCTGAAACTTCCCAGGGCCTCCCAGTTCATTTAGAAGGAAATCCAAAATCCTCATCATGAGGTACTAGCCCTGCATGATCTGGCTCCTGACCGGCTGTCACGTCATGGGCAAGTGACAACCTCTTCATGCCTGCAAGCCTTTTTTTTTTGGAGTCAGAGTCTCAGTCTGTAGCCCAGGCTGGAGGGCAGTGGCACGCTCGTAACCACTGCAACCTCGACCTGCTGGACTCAGGCGATCCTTCTGCCTCAGTCTTCCCAGTAACTAGAACTACAGACATGTGCCACCACACCTGGCTAATTTTTTGATTTATTGTAGAGACAGGATCTCTACATGTTGCCTAGGTTGGTCTTGAATCCCTGGGCTCAGGCAATTCTCTCACTTCCACCTCCCAAAGTGCTGGGATTACAGGTAAAAACCACTACACCTGGCTTCAAGTCTTCATCTATAAAATGCGTAATCAACACCCTGTTGATTATTATTATTATTATTTTCTTTTTTGAGTCGGGGTCTCACCCTGAAGCCCGGGCTGGAATGCAGTGGCATGATCACAGCTCACCGCAGCCTCGGCCTCCTGGGCTCATGCCATCCTTCTGCCTCAGCCTCCCAAGTAGCTGGAACTGTGAGCGCAAGCCATCACGCCTGGCTAATTTTTTAGTTTTTTGTGGAGATGAGGTTTCGCTATGTTGGCCAGGCTGGTCTGTAACTCCTGGACTCAAGCAAGCAATCCTCCTGTTTCAGCCTCCCAAAGTGCTGGGATTATAGGCGTGAGCCACTGTGCTCAGCTGTGCCCTGTGAATTCTTGTGAGAATTAACTCCTTTAGTGATTAAATGCACTTTAGCACATCTCTGTCTTGTCCTGATTCACTGTCGTAAGCATGAGCAGAGGCTAGCACTATCATCTGGATTGTCACGAAGCGTGTAAAAGCAGCAGCCTCTGCGTTTGTTCATTGCCCCATCATGGTTTAAGTATGAAGCACTGTGAATGACGGTAGTTGTCAGGGTTGGCTGCAGCAGGGGTGGGTGTTTCTCTTTATTTTATTTCTTTGAGGGGGAGGTTGTTTTATTTTAATTTTACGGGCTCCTTCCCCCCCTTTTTTATGGTGATCTAATTGCATTGATTGAAAGCAGCTAACCAGTTCTTTAGAATATGCTCTCTAGCCAAGTCTAACTTTATTTAGATGCTGTAGATGGACAATCTTGATTGTTTGAACCAAAATGAGAACATTAAACAAACATCACAGCCCTCACTAATGACATTGTGCCTTTGCTGTCAAGTGTAGATTCCCCCCTTCAAAAAGAGCTTGTGACCATTTTGTATGGCTTGTCTGGAGACTTCTGTAAATCTTACGTTTTAGTAAAATATTTTTTGTTATTCTAAAAAAAAAAAAAGAATTAACTGTGCTGGTTTTATCGTCAGCACCTAAAAAGACAGCAACTTTTTTTTTTTTGAGTTGGAGTCTCACTCTGTCGCCCAGACTGGAGTGCAGTGGCCGCTCCCGGCCACCGCAGCCTCGACCCGCTGGGCTCCGGCGATCCTTCCGCCTCAGCCTTCTGAGTAGCCAGAATTACAGGCATGCGCTACCACGCCCGGCTGATTTTTTGATTTGTTGTAGAGATGAGGTCTCGCTGCCCAGGCGGGTCTCGAAACCGCGGGCTCAGGCAATCCACTCACCTCAGCCTCCCAAAGGCGCAGGATTACAGGCTGAGCCACTGAGCCCGGGCTAGACAGCAACTTTTGTTATTCTTCATCTCTCCTCCCCATCTCAACAAATCCTATCCTCTTCCAGACTTCTCCCTTCTTAATAAGGCTGTCACTCAGACCACCCTCCGGGATATCACCCTGCAGTCATTTCCTAGTTCTCTTTCTTCACAGCAGCCGGTCTCCCCTCTCATTCATCAGATCTTGTGCTGTGAATTCTTTCCTAAGTGTCACTAGGCCATGCACACAGCTGACACAAGTCAGAACTGAGCCACCTCTTAACGGAACTTTCCCAGCTGTGATCTAAAAAGTCCAGGAAACAGTGTTTTGCTTTCTGACACCCACCTTTTTTTCATTTAAAAAACATTTAAAATTTTTACTTTATTTTTTATTTTTGTAGGGTCTTGCTATGTTTCCCAGGCTGGTCTCAAACTCCTGGCCTCAAATGATCCCCCCACCTCGGCCTCCCAAAGTGCTGGGATTACAGGCACAGGCCACTATGCCTGGCCCTTCCTCATCCCTTTTTCTTTTTTTTTTTGTTGTTTTGAATCAGTCTCACTCTGTTGCCCTGGCTCGAGTGCAGTGGTATGCTGCTCCCGGCCACCGCAGCCTCAACCTGCTGGGCTCAGGCGATCCTTCTGCCTCAACCTTCCAGGTAGCGGGTACAATAGGGGTGCGCCACCACGCCCGGCTACTTTTTGGATTTATTGTAGAGATGAGGTCTCACCATGTTGCTCAGGCTGATCTTGAACCGCTGAGCTCAGACAATCCTCTTGCCTCTGTCTCCCAGAGTGCTGGGATTATAGGCATGAGCCACCGTGCCCGGCCACCTCACCCCTTTTCAAAAGTCTGCCTCCACTCGTGGCCCCAGCAGGAACTCTCCAGTTTACAGCTCTTCTAGAATGAAGTCCTTAGCCATTATCTTGGCATTCAGTGCAACACTAACATCATAACCTGTTGTTCCCCAATTACATGGCCCTCGTCCTCAGCCACACCCCACACTTCTTCCTCTGTGTCTTTGCCCGAAATTCCCTCCCCGTGGCCTGCCCTGGCCTGGCCCTTCCCCTTGGGAATTACCACCAGTGCTCCATTTCTGTTGCTGTTATGGACCTGTCAGTACCTTTACATTATTACTCCTTCCTAGGGACGAGGACCACATCTCGTTTTATCAGTCATCTACTGTGGCGCACAGCATCTGTGTCCTGAGTACTTGGCGAGCCCACAATTTAAATCACAATCTACCACTGCCTGCCAGGGTGATACAAAGCCCTATGATGAAGGTGCTATTGATAATCCCACTTTAGAGATAAGGAAGTTGAGGCTTAGAGGGTTATATAACTACCAGCATCACTATCACCAAGTGCTGATCTGAGCTGCAGTCTGGGTGTGTCTGGCTACAGAGCCCAACCCTCCCCACAAATGAAAGTGCCTGGCATGTGACAGCCCCCCTGCCAGACATTTTTACATGACCCCATTATCCTCAAAAGACCGTATATAGTAGGGATTATTATCCTCATTTTATACATGAGAAAAACTGAGGTTTACCTTTTTTTTTTTTTTTTTTGAGTTGGCGTCTCACTCTGTTGCCCAGACTGGAGTGCGGTGACATGCTCACAGCCACCCCAGCGTCGACCTGCTGGGATCCAGCAGTCTGTCCACCTCGGCCTTCCAAATAGCTGGAGCTACAGGCACGCTACCATGCCCAGCTCTTGAGAGATGAGGTCTTGCCAAGTTGCCCGGGCTGGTCTCGAACCCGTGGGCTCAGGCAAGTTCACTCACCTCTGCCACCCAAAGTGCTGAGATTACAGGCTGAGCCACCGAGCCCGGCCTTTTTTTTTTTTTAAGTTGTAGTCTCACTCTGTCACCCAGGCTGGAGTGCAGTGGCAGCTCACAGCCACCGCAGCCTCGACCTACTGGGCTCAGGCCACCCCTCCACTTCAGCCTTCCAAGTAGCTGGAACAACAGACATACGCCACTGTGCCCAGCTATTTTTTGATTTATCATAAAGATGAGGTCTCGTCACGTTGCCCAGGCTGGTCTCGAACCCCTGGTCCCAGACAATCCTCCCACCTCGCCTCCCAGAGTGCTGGGATTACAGGCGTGAGCCACTGCACCCGGTCTTACCTTTCAACATAAGAAACACGCAACAAACTGGGACTGAAGGACTAGATCTTCCCCAACCTGGTAAAGGGCATCTAGGAAAAATCCACAGCTGACATCCCATGTCAGTGTTGAAAGACTGAATGCCCTCCCCTGAAGATGAGGAACAGGAAGTGGATGTCTGCTCTGTCCATTTCAGTATTGTCCCAGAGGTTCTGGCTAGGACAATTAGGCAAGACATAGAAATACGGGGCTTTCAGGAGTTCAAGACCAGCCTGGGCCACATAGTGAGCCCTCTTCTTGAGAAAAAGTTTTTTAAAGGAGGACATGCAGCCGGGCTCGGTGGCTCAGCCTGTAATCCCACGCCTTTGGGAGGCTGAGGTGAGTGGATTGCCTGAGCCCACGAGTTCGAGACCAGCCTGGGCAACTTGACGAGACCGCATCTCTACAATAAATCAAAAACTAGCCGGGCGTGATAGCACGCCCCTGTAGTTCCAGCTACTTGGAAGGCTGAGGCGGAAGGATCGCTGGAGCCCAGCAAGTCGAGGCTGGGCGACAGAGTGAGACTCTGTATAGAATGTACATTCCAGTCTGGGCAACAGAGTGAGACTCCAACTCAAAAAAAAAAAAAAAAAAAAGAAGAAGAACAAGAAGGAAATGCACAGCCTTCAAATTGGAAAGGAAGAAGTAAAACAGTTTCTAAGTGCAGATGACACGATATTATGTCTAGAAAACCCTTAAAGATGTGCACACACACACACACACACACCATCAGAGCCAGTGAGTGAGTTTGGCAAGGTTGACACAAGATCAACACTCAAAAAGCAGCTGCATTTCTATACATTCCCAATAAGCAATCCCAAATGACATTAAGAAAACAATTCCATTTATAATTGCATCAAAGAAAATAAAATACTTAGAAATAAATTGAACCCTTTATCCATTTAGGAAAAAAAAGCAACTTGTTACCGCATTCATTTAATTTTACATAAACATGCTCTTTAAGGCTGAAGCAAATCTGACTGGTTTTCAATGTGAAAATAAAATATAAAAACTGTTCTTGGAGTTATTTCCTTTTTTATTTTCAGTCAGAGTCTCACTCTTGCCCAGGCTGGAGTGCAGTGGCACGCTCACAGTCACCCACCGCAGCCTCGACCTACTGGGCTCAAGTGATCCTTCCATCCCAGCTTTCCAAGTAGCCAGAGATACAGGTACATGCCACCACACCCGACTAATTTTTTGATTTATCGTAGAGACAAAGTCTCACATGTTTCCCAAGCTGATCTCAAACCCTTGGACTCAGGCAATCCTCTCACCTCCATCTCCCGAAGTGATGGGATTATAGGCATGAGCCACCACGCCCAGCTTATTCTTGGAATTAATCCGAAACAGAACTTGTCTGTAATCCTAACAAGAATTTAAACAAAAGAAGAAGAAGAGAATTACTATATTTTGTAATTCTCTCTTTCTCTCTTTTTTAATCTCAGGGTAAACGCTGCAGCCATGAACCCTGGTGGCCAGTATCCTTGGGTTAAACGGGGAAAGGATTGACCAATGAAAAGCAAGACTATTACCTTGAAAACTGTGCAACATTATTGAGGAATCCAATTCAGCCATAAAAAGAAATGAAGCACTGATAACGTGCTACAATGTGAATGAACCCCGAGGCCATAATGCTAAGTAGGAGAAGCTAAATACAAAAGGTCACATATTGTGTGATTCCACACAAATGAAATATCCAGAATTGGTAAATCCATAAAGACAGAAAGCAAAGGGGGGTTGCCAGGGCTGGCGAGAGAGTGGAGTGACTGCTTAATGGACATGTGGTCTCCTTTTGGGATGATGACAGCGTTTTAGAGCCCAATATAGGTGGTGGTTGCACCACATCGTGAACATACTAAATGCCACTGAATTGTGCACTTGAAGATGGTTAATGATGTGTTATGTGAATTTCGCCTTAATTTAGAAATATCAAAAGAAATTAAGGAAGACATAATAAATGGAAAGACATCTTATGTTCGTGGTTCGGAAAGCTTAATATTGCAAGATCACACCTCAAAGTGATCTACAGATTCACTGTAGTCTCTGTTCAAATTCTATTGGCCTTTCTTGCAGAAATGGCAAGACAGTTCTAAAATTCATATGGCAGTGCTAGGAACTCAGAATAACCAAAACAATCTTGAAAAGCAAAGTTGAAAATACAACTTTCCGATTTGAAAACTTCCTATGAGTCTACAGTAATTGAGACAGTGTAATACTGAAATGAGGACAGACTTACAGCTCAATGGAATCGAATTGAAAGTCCAGATATTAGTCTATAAATCAATTGTCAAGTGAGTTTCAAGAAGGGTGACAAGACCATGGGGAAAGAATAGTCTTTGCAGCCAGCAATGTTGTTGAGACTTAGAGAAAACAGGTGTCAATCTTCATGACCTTGGACTGGGTAATGGTTTTTTGCATATGGCATCAGAAACACAATCATCCAGAGAAAAAACAGATAAATTACACTTCATCAAAACTAAAAACTTTTGTGTGTCAAAGAGCACTCTCAAAAAAATAGACAACCCACAGAATGGGAGAAAATACTTGCAAATCATATATCTGATAAGAGGCTGTTATCCAGAATTTACAAAGAACTATTTTTTTTTTAAATGAGAAAGCAGGATTTATTGAGAGAACAGAGAAGCTCCCACTGTGGGAGGGGACCTGAAGGAGTTACCCGAACTTTTTTTTTGAGTCGAAGTCTCATTCTTTTTTTTTTTTTGAGTTGGAATCTCACTCCGTTGCCCAGACTGGAGTGCAGTGGCAGCTCACAGCCACCACAGCCTCGACCTGCTGGGCTCCGGCGATCCTTCCACCTCAGCCTTCCAAGTAGCTGGAACTACAGGCGCGCACTACCACGCCCAGCTAGTTTTTGATTTACTGTAGAGATGAGGTCTCGCCAAGTTGCCCAGGAAGGTCTCGAACCCGCGGGCTCAGGCAATCCACTAACCTCAGCCTCCCAAGGTGCAGGATTACAGACTGAACCACCGAGCCCGGCCAAAGTCTCATTCTTTGTCCCCCAGGCTGGAGTGCAGTGGCACGCTCACAGCTACCACAGCCTCAACTTGCTGGGCTCAGGCAATCCTTCCACCTCAGCCTTCCAAGTAACTGGAACTACAGATGCACGCCACCATCCCTGGCTAGTTTTTGTGATTTATTGTGGAGACAAGGTCTCACTAAGTTGCCCAAGCTGGTATTGAACCCTCGGTCTCAGGCAATCCTCTCGCCTAAGCCTCCCAAAGTGCTGGGATTACAGCCACTGCGCCCGGCCTACAAAGAACTCTTACAACTGAACAATAAAAAGACGAATAACCCAATTTTTAAATGACCAAAGAATTTGAATAAATCTTTCTTCAAAGAAGAGCTACAAATGGCCAATAAGTACAAGAAAAGATAGTCTACATCACTAGTCATTGGAAAAATGAAAATACAAACCGCAATAAGAAACCACGTCAAGCCGGGCTCTGTGGCTCAGCCTATAATCCCGCACCTTTGGGAGGCTGAGGTGAGTGGATTGCCTGAGCCTGCAGGTTCGAGACCCGCCTGGGCAATTTGGCGAGACCTCATCCCTACAATAAAATCAAAAAATCAGCCAGGCGTGGTAGCACATGCCTGTAATTCCGGCTACTCGGAAGGCTGAGGCGGAAGGATCGCCGGAGCCCAGCAGGTGAGGCTGCGGTGGCCGGGAGCGGCCACTGCACTCCAGTCTGGGCGACAGAGTGAGACTCCAACTCAAAAAAAAAAAAAAGAAACCACTTCACACATACTAGGATTTCTATAACAAAAAACAACAATAGAAAAGAATACGTGTTGGTGAAGATGTAGAGATGTGGGAGCCATCATAATGGCTAGTGGGAATATAAAATGGTGCTGCCACTGTGGAAAAACACTGTGGAAAGACAAGTTCTTCCAAAAGTTAAAAGTAGAATTGACATGTGGCCCAGCAATTCCACTCCTAGGTGTATACCCAAAAGAAATGAAAATAGGCACTCAAACTGATACTTGTATGTAAACATTCATAGTTCTTAGTAGTCAAATGTGAAAACAACCCAAGTGTTCTTGAAGTGGTGAGTGGGTAAACAAAATGAAAGAGGAACCCTGAAAAACTTTGAATAAGCTTAGTTTACATTTTGCCTCAGCATAGCCATTTTTGCTTAGACTGAAACACTTTGAATCTAGCCTAGGTTAGACATAGATAAATTTCCAATAGGCAGGTTTTAGGAAGAGTTCAGACATTTTACTGCAGGCCAAGCTGGCAGCCTCCCCCACCCCCTTGGCAAATCTCCATCATATGTAAGACTCAAAAAAAAAAAAAGTACTCAACCATGAGCATCCAGTGGCCATTGCCAGGCCATTGTGGCCATTGCCTTTCTAAAGCCTTGGCCCCCTCCTCTACCTCGGGGAGATGAATCTCCACTTTCTCTCTCTTTCTCTAACTTTAAGTAAACTATATTTTCTTTTTTTTGTGTGCTGGAGTCTCACTCTGTCGCCCAGACTGGAGTGCAGTGGCCGCTCCCGGCCACCGCAGCCTCAACCTGCTGGGCTCCGGCGATCCTTCCGCCTCAGCCTTCCGAGTAGCTGGAACTACAGGCGTGCGCTACCACGCCTGGCTGATTTTTTGATTTATTGCCCAGTTGCCCAGGCGAGTCTCGAACCTGCGGGCTCAGGCAATCCACTTACCTCAGCCTCCCAAAGGCGCGGGATTACAGGCTGAGCCACCAAGCCCGGCTAGTAAACTATATTTTCTAATTTAACTTCTGTGCAGTTCTTTGCATTTTTCTTGTGGCACCGGATCACACACCAGACACCCACACCCCCAGCAGGTGTGATGTAACATTCTGGAGCCCCTGTTGGGAGCGTGACCTTACATTTTTTGGAGGTTCCACCAAGATCTAACACAAACTGTGCTCTATCCATACAATGGAATGTTATTCAGTCACCAGAAGGAATGAAATACTGACACTTGCTGCAACATGGATGAACTTGAAAACAAACGCTGAGTGAAAGAAACCAGACACAAAAGGACAAATACCATAGGATTTCGTTTATGTGAAGTTTCAACCTAGGCAAATGCATAGAGATAGAAAGCACATTAGTGGTGGCCTAGGGCTGGGGAGGTTGGAAGCAAGTGGGGAGGGAACGCTCACGGGGTGATAGATTGTTCTGGAATTAGCGATGATAGTTGCACAACTCTGTGAACACACACACACTACCAACTCATATACTTTGAGAGACGGAATGGTCTGTCTAATGTCACATCATATATAGTAAGTAGAGGACCAGAAACTGGAGCCCAAGAATATCTGTGTTAGCACAAACGCTGTCAGGGGAAACCATTTCCAGGGCCGTTGAATAAAGTTAGGATACTGAGGAGCCTCGCGACTGTCATTCTGAATATTCCTTCTCATTATAAAACACTGCCATTTTGGATACTGCATAAAGGAGCCAAAAGAAGCGATACTGCATTGTCTGTACTGAGAAACTGATTATATAAGGACTCAGCTGGATGATCTGCTTTGCCATTTGGCTGAGAGCACTGAAGAGCTGATGAAGACCTGTGAACAGTGGACCCCAGCCTGATTTCAGAGGACACTGAGGAGAAACACAAATGTAGCATAAAGGACATTAGAGACTCATGGGGGGCGGGATGGGAAGGGTGAGAGGAATGAAAAACCACCTGTCGTCGGGTTCAGTGGCTCAGCCTGTAATCCCAGCACTTTGGGAGGCTGAGAAGAGTGGATTGCCTGAGCCCGCAGGTTCAAGACCAGCCCGGGCAACTTGGCGAGACCTCGTCTCTACAACAAAAAAAATTAGCCAGGGTGTGGTATCGTGCGCCTGTAGTTTCGGCTACTTGGAAGGCTGAGGTGGAAGGATTCCCAGAGCCCAGCAGATCAAGACTGTGGTGGCCGTGAGTGTGCTCCTGCACTCCAGCCTGGGTGACGGAGTGAGACTCCAACTCAAAAAAAAAAAAAAAAAGGAAAGAAAACAATCCTTCTGCCTGATGATCCTTCTCGCCAGTGTTGCTTCTTGTCCGTATATGAGATGAATATAGACACACACACACATTTTTTTGTTTTGTTTTGAGTTGGAGTCTCACTCTGTCACCCAGACTGGAGTGCAGTGGCCGCTCCCGGCCACTGCAGCCTCGACCTGCTGGGCTCCTGCGATCCTTCCGCCTCAGCCTTCCAAGTAGCCAGAACTACAGGCGTGCGCTACCACACCCGGCTGATTTTTTTATTTTATTGTAGAGATGAGGTCTCACTGCCCAGGCAGGTCTCGAACCCGCGGGCTCAGGCAATCCGCTCACCTCAGCCTCCCAAAGGCGCGGGATTACAGGCTGAGCCATCGAGCCTGGCTACATTTTTTTAACTCAGTGGGGAGATCATCTTAAATAGAGTTCCGTTATCTGCTTTTATAAATGAACATATTTGGAGCATTTTACCATGTCATTACATATTCTTTGAAAAAATGACTTTGAGTGGCCACATAAGCCATCATCTAGAGAGACACCGTGCTTTGTTCAGTCACTGCCTCCATTTCAGACACTGGGGTTGTAGCGGCTGTGAAAATGCGCTCTCAGCTCTCCCACTTGGGAATTATTATTGCCCGGGGGCCCTGACTGCTGTGCTCTGGAACCCAGAGCCCCATCCTGTGGAGACCTGGCTTCCCATGGCTTCTCCCAGCTAGTGGTCGTGCAGCAGGGCCGCTGAGGTGGGCTCATTCCTGGGAGACCCAGGGCTCCTCTGCTGAGCGACTCTGGCTCGGGGATTTCCCCAACAGCCTTGCCACACTGTCTGCTGCCAAAACACTTCCCCCCGAGACAAACAGTCCTGCTGTCGAAGACACTGCCCCCCACCCTCACCTCCCTCAGCAAAGGTCGGGCCCCTCTGTGGTCGGGCACTTCCCTAGCCCTCTCCCTCCTGGGCTTTGCTGCTGCTGAATGTCTTACCTGGCAAAGAAACCCGTCTTGGTTTCACAGGTCACTTCCTCTTGTGTTTGCTTGGTTGGTTTGATGTGTTCATGCTATGATGAACATGCACGTACATGGATCTTGTCCCAATCTATGACTATCTCCTTAGGAATTTATGTTAAGATAGAACACCAGGAGAGGGTCACCCGGTGAGAGATAGAATCCTTTCCTAGGACTCGGAGACATGTTTCCAGAAGAGGCTGAGTGGGTCTTTCTCACCATGGGACTTTATATCACTTGTAAAGCCTCTGCTGACTTGACAGGCGTTAAGAGAGAGCCGCCTGTTTATTTGCCTTTCTTGGTTTCTTGGAGTTGAGCAGTGTCACGTTTACTGGGTGTTTGATTTCTTGTTTTACATTTAAGCTTTTCTTTTTTTTTTTTTGAGTTGGAGTCTCACTCTGTCGCCCAGGCTGGAGTGCAGTGGGCCACCGCAGCCTCGACCTGCTGGGCTCCACGATCCTTCCGCTTCAGCCTTCCAAGTAGCTGGAACTACAGGCGCGCGCTACCATGCCCGGCTAATTTTTTTTGATTTATTGTAGAGATGTGGTCTCACCAAGTTGCCCAGGTGGGTCTCGAACCCGCGGGCTCAGGCAATCCACTCACTTCAGCCTCCCAAGGCGCGGGATTACAGGCTGAGCCACCGGAGCCCGGCTACATTTAAGCTTTTCTTTCTCTCTTCTCCCCTGATCACCTCCTTCCCACCCTCCCTTCCTTCTCTCAGTCTCTCTTATTGTGTGATTACCTCTTCTGTTTTCTTTTTATTTTTCCTCTCATGGCTTAATTCTCCAGAATAAGAAAGTGATAGCCAGGCTCGGTGGCTCAGCCTGTAATCCCGCGCCTTTGGGAGGCTGGGTGAGTGGATTGCCTGAGCCCATGGGTTTGAGACCCGCCTGGGTGCGAGACCTCATCTCTATAATAAATAAAAAAATCAGCTGGGCGTGGTAGCACATGCTTGTAATTCCGGCTACTCGGAAGGCTGAGGTGGAAGGATCGCCGGAGCCCAGCAGGTCGAGGCTGCGGTGGCCGGGAACGTGCCACTGCCCTCCAGCCTGGGTGACAGAGTGAGACTCCAACTTAAAAAAAAAAAAGAAAGTGATATTGTTTAAACTTTTTTTTTTACAGTTCTGCAACCCCTCTTCTTTATTAATCGAGCAAGTTTAAGCTTTTACTCAGTCTTAGAAAGTTCCTCCTGAAATCAACAAATCGTGTTATCATATTACCTTTTGCTTCTCTGTGGCCCTTGAATATTTGTTTGTTTTTCCTTCCTCTATGAGTCGGTGATGCTCAATTTCTAAAAGTCATTATTTTGGACTATTTTAGTCACAAGTATGCCCCAGATATTGGCATCTTTTGGTCTCTTTGTAGATTTTGGCAGATTCTAACCAAAAGAAATTCTAGTTATTCGTGAGTTTTTGCTAGTTGAGTTCTAGACGACTTGGGATTTATCACACTTACCACCTGTGGTTGGCTCTGTCCTCGGTTGCTGCTTTCGGGAAAGGCGAATATGACTTGGGTGTTTTCCTCTTGCATAATGCGCGGTAGGTGATCTTGATGGAGAGGCGAGTGTCTGCCCCTAATCTCTTCCCCATCTGCTCTCTGCATTTTTCTTGTTTCTGAGAATCTGTGGGGAAGGTAGACATCAGGCAATGTTGATGAATGGGGACCCCTGCCTCGGGTCTAGGGGCTTGAATAAAAACAGTGACCCCAATAAAAAGGAATGGAGAACTGATACCCGCTACAACGTGCATGAACCTTGAAAATATTATGCTAAGTGAAAGAAACCGGTTGGGAAGACCACCTATGGTGTGATCCCATCGACATGAAATGGCCGGAATAGGCCAAGTCATGGAGAAGAGAGTAGCTTAGTGACTAACAGAGACTGAGGGCAGGAGGAATGGGGAGTGTCTGCTTACGGGTATGGGGTTTCTTGGGGGATGATAAAAATGTTCTGGAATTAGATAGGAATTATGGGTCTTCTGCTCAAATCTAAGCAGTTGTCCAAGTCTCTCTCTCTCTCTCTCTCTCTCTCTCTCTCTCTTTCCCTCTTTCCTTCTTTCTTCTTCCCCCCATAAAAAGAAAAAAGATAAAAGAAAAATAAAAGAAACAAAATAAAGATAAAAAAAGAAATTAAAAAAAGGAATTATGGTGGCACAATTGTGAATATGCTGGAAAAAAAGGAAGCAAATTGTACATTTTAAATGGGTAAACTTCATGGCATGTAAATTACATGTTAGTAAAGCTGTTAAAAATACCGATTCCAGGGCCCAGCCCTGACCTACTAAATCAGAGTCTCTGGGTATAAATCCCAGGAATCTGTTACCAAACACCCCACCAGGACTGGCTACATCAGAAATTATTAAGAACTTCAGGCTGGGCTTGGTGGCTCAACCTGTCATCCTAGCACTTTGAGAGGCTGAGGTGAGAGGATTGCCTGAGCCTGTGGGTTTGAGACCAACCTGGGCAACTTGGCAAGATCTCATCCTACAATAAATCAAAAATTAGCTGGGTATGATGGCACGTGCCTGTAATTCTAGCTACTTGGAAGGCTGAGGCGGAAGGATTGCCTGAGCCCAGCAGGTCGAGGCTGCAATGACCAGGAGCTGCCACTGCCCTCCAGAACTGGGTGACAGGATGAGATGCGAACTCAAAAAAAAAGAACTTCAGACAATGATGACAGCAGAGCATGAAAGCAAACTCAGGGCCCCTCTGAGCTCAGGGCCCCGGGACTGCTGGCTCCACACCCCACAGTAGAGTCAGGGATGCTCGACCCCAGCGACGAAGATCTGTTCTTCATCGGAGAAGCTGTGGGTGGAGGGCCTGGAAGTAGGAGAGAAGAAATCAGAAACTTCTAAAGGCCTCCTCTCCCTGCAAGAGCAGTGAGGTGGTTTTAGTCAGAAGAGTGAGGCGGAGTCTCCCAGCCAGGGGCTGAGTCATTTCCAGAACCAGGGGCTTTCAGTGACAAAATCAGTGCTACCAGGTCTGCGGGAGGTCCTGGGTCAGCATATCCATCAAGCCACGTTATCTGGCTCCCCTAGCTGATGGTGGCACCGGGGAGCTTGTTAAATGACACTGGGTGGTTTGCTGTGAGCCTGTGCTCATGGGGAACCCATCCCAGGACTGGGGCACCAGGAGGCCCCTATAGAGCTCAGCCCCCGCTGCCCCTGCTGCTCTGTGGTCTCGCTGCAGTTGCCACCGTCCCTGCAGCGACTCACTTGCCACCATCTGTGCTGCTTCATGTCACCAGCCCTTGATTCAAAGCCTGATTATATTGCCATGGTCACGCCCCACACCCTAGCGCTGCGAAGGAGACCAGGAGCACAAGCCTCGGGTTTGCAGCTTCTGCAACAAAGAGCAGGCCCTGTTGCACACCACACGAGTCTCAAACCATCAGCGCGTGATCCTTACACCAAGTGGGTGCGAATTAAGGTTCTGTTCAACTCATGACAGAGGCTGATTCAAGGTTGGAGCCGGGAAACTCATATCCCTCTCTTACCTGTCTGGGTCTCCATCGTCAGTGAAGAACGTGAATGCTAGAATCAAGCGATTCCACTGGGTGCGGAGCTGCCAGTCAATACGGCCATGACCTCTGGAATTATCTTCCCTACGTGGTAGACGTCACTGCATCTTAACGGTGTCTCTAAGTTCAAAGACCCTGGGACCTAATGAATAATGCATATAAGACGTCAACAAAACTCCACTCTCCGAGGACAGCACTGTGCGATCGAACTTTCTGGGGTGATGAGGAGTTCTGTGTCTCTGCTGCCCGATAAGGTGGCCACAAGTCACTGTGGGCCACTGAGCATGCAAAAGGTGGCCAGTGGGACAGAAGTGAATTATTATTATTATTTTTGAGTTGGAGTCTCACTCTGTCGCCCAGACTGGAGGGCAGTGGCCGCTCCCGGCCACCGCAGCCTCGACCTGCTGGGCTCCAGTGATCCTTCCGCCTCAGCCTTCCAAGTAGCCGGAATTACAGGCATGAACTACCACGCCCGGCTGATTTTTTGATTTATTGTAGAGATGAGGTCTCGCTGCCCAGGCGGGTCTCGAACCCGCGGGCCCAGGCAATCCACTCACCTTAGCCTCCCAAAGGCGCGGGATTATAGGCTGAGCCACCGAGCCCGGCTGCGGAAGTGAATTTTTTAACAAATGTTTTTTTTGAAGTGATTTTAGACTTAGAGAAGAGTTGTCGATGATCGATAGTTCCCATAAACCTTTCAGCCAGATTCTGCTAAATATGAATGTCTTACAACACTATGGTGTTTATCAAACTATGCAGGTAACACTGGTGCAATGTTAATAACTAAACCACAGGCTTACTTTGGGATTTCATCAGATTTTCCACTAACATCCCTTTTCTGGTCCAAGATCCAGGTTTCCACATTGCGTTTAGGCCTCATGTCTCCTTAGGTTCCAATCTGTGACAGCTTCACGGCCTTTCCTGGGTCTTTGTGATTCTAGCACTTTCTTTCTTTCTTTCTTTCTTTTTTTTGAGTTGGAGTCTCACTCTGTTGTCACCCAGGCTGGAGGGCAGTAGCACGCTTCTGACCTGCTGGGCTCGGGCGATCCTTCCTCTTCAACCTTCCAAGTAGCTGGAACTACAGGCACACGCCACCAGGCCCAGCTAATTTTTTCATTTATTGTAGAGGTGAGGTCTCGCCAAGTTGCCCAGGCTGATCTCAAACCTGTGTACTCAGGCAGTCCTCTCACCTCAGCCTCCCAAAGTGCTGGGATTATAGGTATGAACCACCACGCCCAGCGAATCAGGATCGCTGGCCAGAGATAGTGCCTGTCATGGCTCTCCCCTGTCACTGTGCAGTTTCAGAAGTGTCACCAAGTCCAGCCAACCTTCAAGGGGAGGGAATTAAGCTGCAATTCTTGGTGGAAGGAATGTCATGGAATTTGTGTACATATGTTAACACCACCGCCATGATTCATAAATCTTTGGGGGGGAGATGCTTTGAGGCTGTGCAAATTTCCTGTTTCTCCTTAAAGTTTTACCCATGAATTTTAGTATTTTGTGGATCTTAATGATGATATTCTATTTCCTTCATTCCTTCTATGTTTATTATTTATTAATTAGAATTCTGTCCAGCCTGGGCAAGCTCGTTTCTACAAAAAAAATTTTTTAAATAGCTCAGCGTGTAGCCGGACTCAGTGGCTCAGCCTGTAATCCCAGCACTTTGGGAGGCTGAGGTGAGTGGATTGCCTGAGCCCGCGGGTTCGAGACCCACCTGGGCAACTTGATGAGACCTCATCTCTACAATAAATCAAAAATTAGCCGGGCATGGTAGCGCGTGCCTGTAGTTCCAGGTACTTGGAAGGCTGAGGCGGAAGGATCGCCGGAGCCCAGCGGGTCGAGGCTGCGGTGGCCGGGAGCGGCCGCTGCACTCCAGTCTGGGCGACAGAGTGAGACTCCGACTCAAAAAAAAAAAAAATAAAATAAAAATAAAAAAAATAAATAGCTCAGCATGGTGGCATGTACCTCTAGTCCCAGCTACTTTTTTTTTTTTTTTTTTGAGTTGGCGTCTCACTCTGTTACCTGGGCTGGAGGGCAGTGGCATGTTCATGGCCACCGCAGTCTTGACTTGCTGTGCTCAGGCGATCTTTCTGCCTCAGCCTCCCCAGTAGCTGTAACTACAGGAGCGCACCACCACACCCAGCTAATTTTTTTATTTATTGCAGAGATGAGGTCTCGCCAAGTTGACCAGGTCGGCCTTGAACTTCTGGGTTCAGGCAGTCCTCTCGCCTCTGCCTCCCAGAGTGCTGAGATTACAGGCAGGAGCCATTGTGCCTGGCTAGTCCCAGCTATTCTAGAGGCTGTAATGGGAGGATCACTTGATTTTAGAAGGTCGAGGCTGTGGTAAGCTGTGATGGTGCCGCTGCACTCCAGTCTGAGTGACAGAGTGAGAACCTGGCTCCAAAAAAAAAAAAAAGGAACATGTGGTCATCTTTTCACCTTATTTACCAGTTTTGGATAAGTTTTCTAATATTAGTAAAGGATGTTCTGATGTAGGACAGTCAAAAAGAGAGCTAGACGTCCACTGCAGTGGGTGTTTCTGGAAGGGTCATGAAAACATTGTCCTTTGAGGCTATGGTGTTTGGGGCTTAAAAACCTGATATGAGACTGGAGTGAAATACCTGCCCGGGTGAGAACGAGCTGTCCAGACCAGACCACGTCTCAGAAGCACAACTACATTCTCCCTCATATGTGGATTTGTGCAAACCATACCTCTTTGGTCCTCAGTTTCCCAGAGGTAAGAGGAAGATGAAAATGCTGGTTGACTCAAGATCAGCAGTTCTCAGGCTTCAGTGTCAGAATCCCCTGGGGTTCCTCAAAACCCAGACTGCTGGCTCTACTTGCAGACTGTCTGCTTCAGTGGGCCTGGGACGGGATTTACATATTTATTTGTTTGCTTTTTGAGTCGGGGTTCTCACTCTGTCACCTAGGCTGGAGTGCAGTGGCATCATTACAGCTGATCAAAGCCTTCACCTGCTGGGCTCAAGCTATCCTCCTGCCTCAGCCTCTGAGTAGCTGGAACTGTAGGTGTGTACCACCACACCTGGCTAATTTTTTTTTTTTTGGTAAAGACAGAGTCTCAGTATGATACCCAGGGTGGTCTTGAACTTCTGGACTCAAGTGATCATCCCACTTTGGCCTCCCAAAGTGCTGGGAATGCAGGCATGAGCTACCACGCCTGGCCTGGATTCGCATTTTTTATTATTTATGTAGGTATTTATTTATTTCCTCGACCGTGGGTCTTACTCTGTTGCCCAAGCTGGAGTGCAGTGGCACACTCACAGCTCACCACAGCCTCGACCTCCTGAATTCAGGTGATCCTTCTGCCTCAGCTTCTCAAATACCTGGAACTACTGGTGTGTGCCACCGTGACTGGCTAATTTTTTAATTTTTTGTAGACACAAGGTCTTGCTATGTTGTTCAGTCTGGTCTCAAACACCTGGGCTCAAGCAATCCTTCTACCTCGGCCTCCCAAAGTGTAGGGATTACAGGTGTGAGTCACCACACCCAGCTGGACTTGCATTTTTAAAACAATGTCACGTGATGCTGCTGCTGGTCCAGAGACTACGTTTTGAAACCCATTAGCCCAGATGATCACTAAGGCTTAGAGATCTGGTCTAAGCTGGTCCCTTACCAGCTTCGGACTAGACATTTATTCCAATGACAAAATCTTCAGACCTGACTATGAAGTCCCCGAGGCCCTGAAAATCTGGGCAACTTGTGCAGGAGACACTGAAAGATTACTGTGTGCCACCCATGGTGTTCAACGCCTCTAAGACCCAGTCATGGCCAAGGGAAGGACGAAGGGTGGGTGGAGTGAAGTGCAAGTTGGAATCTGGGTTCCACTCCTTAACAACTATGTACCCTTGAGCAAGTGGCTAAATGACTTTCTGTCTCGATGTCCTTATAAAAAGAGGACAATGATGGTACTTACGTGACCTGGCATAAAGAAATGATTGTTGCTGCTAAGGTTATTATTTTGTTTTTATTTTTATTTTTTTTTAGAGATGGAGTCTTGTTCTGTCACCCAGGCTGGAGTGCAGTGGCATGACCATAGCTCACTGTAGCCTCAATCTCTTGGGCTCAAGTGATTCTCCCACCTCAGCCCCCCACAAAGCTGGGATTACAGGTGTGCACCACCATGTCCAGCTAATTTAAAAAAAAAAATTTAGTAGAGACAGGGGTCTCACTATGTTGTCCAGGCTGGTCACGAACTCCCGGCCTCAAGGAATCCTTCCACCTCCGCCTCCCAAAATGCTGAGATTACAGGTGTGAGTCACCACACTTAGCCTAGGATCATAGTTTGTTACTGAGTCTGTCTGGTGGGGAGAAATGACAGTGCTAGGAGTGATACCTATTTCTAGAGCGTGTCCATCTTCCTCTGCCAGAACTCAGCTGGATTTCCATTTGCTAACTTCAACCCTCTCACAGAATCCAACACAGATTATGATAGAAATCAATATAATTTATTAAATAGATTCCAAGTTTCCTCCAAGGAGCATTAATAACTCTTAGTACAATAAATATCAATAAATTAACATAGCTGCCACCTCGTGCCCTCATGAAGGGATAATGAGAATAAGATTTATGCTTGCAAAGAAAAACATCCTATAAGTACCAAGACTAATGACAATAACATAATCTTTTTCAAGTTAACCCATAAATGTAAAGCTTAGCCCTCGACTAGCTCATCTGAGGATTCATTGGAATGACTTGTTGGAAAAATATATTTAGTAAATCACAGCAGAGTTCTCACACTTAGCTGTCCGTCGTTTTTTTTAGGCTTCATAAGTTCCAGGCATTCTCAAAGGAATTGTTTCCACCAGATGACCTTAAATGCCCTATTGGACTTCAGCTGTCAGCGATTTTAACACGTGGTCCACACACTCCGAAAACTGCTGAAAGACCGTCAAGATGAAGCATTTCAGTTCAAAGGTATCTGTAGGCAGAGAAATGTTTGTTTCTGGGGCATCTTGAAGTCTGAGTTTGTCGAGATGCTCTAACACTTCATCAATAGCAGCTGTGTCATCTCTAAACTGTCTGATCGCCTTGAAATATGCCCGGATGTCTGAGCTGCTGCTGTTGTCGGGCGGTTGGGCATTGGGGGTGAAACATGGCAGTGTGTAATTTTGGAATGTTGGCACGACCTTCTCTTCCTTCACCTGTGGAATGAGGAGGAGAAAAGGTGGGCATTAGGGCTGCCGTGACAGCCAGAAGTGCTAACAGCCAGCATTTGCATTGTTCCTCTGTGACTGGCTTGGAACACCTCTTGGCTGGTCAGTGTAATAACCCTGTGAGACTGTGGTCATCACCATCCCCATTTCCAGTAGAAACTAGAGCCCAGCTGGTTTATGGAGGTGGCCCAAGATCACATGGCCAACCTGGCATTCCAGCCCAGGTGGGCGGCGGTCCTGAAGCTGAGCACAGTACCATTGCTCCATCCTGCCTCTACCTCTCCAGCTAAGTTCTCCACGGCCTTCCAGAATCTGCTTCCAGGGGCTCAGGGAAGTGGGGGATCAGAGCACATCTGGGTTTCCATGCCAGCTCCTTGCTCTTTGTGACTCCCCTGCTTATAGTGGAGGGTGATATGCTTGTCTGGAAAGACCTCTGAGATGCAAGGGAGAGATTTTCCAAACAAATCAATCCCTCTCGAGACCAGCCTGGGCAAAATGGCGAGACTTCATCTCTATAATAAATCAAAAAATCAGCCAGGCGTGGTGGCACATGCCTGTGGTTCCAGTTGATTGGAAGGCTAAGGCGGAAGGATCACCTGAGCCCGGCAGGTCGAGGCTGCCGTGGCCATGAGCATGCCACTGCACTCCAGCCTGGGGAACAGAGTGAGACTCCAATTAAAAGAAAAGAAAAGATGTTCTAATAAAGGACAGACAAAAAGAGAGCTCCCTCTTCCTAAGGACGGATCGGTCTTGGGTCAGACAGAATTGCTAAGAGCAACTCATCAACCTGAACAGCCTAGTCACTTTGGCTGGTAACAAATCCACCTTTTACAAAAACGAAGGCTAAAGATGCCAAAGGCTAAAGATGCCAAAGCACATGGGAAGAGTAATGCCAACTTCATGAGCTCTAAGTTTTGATATTTGCTCATTTAGCCAAAGCTATCTAAGAGGTTCTGACTTGATTACAGCTCAGAGAAAATGAAAGAGGATTGACATGTATTCAGTCTCAGCCTATTTCTGGCATGGCCAGCCTCAGCAGAGCCCCTGCTACAAGCAGGCTGGGTCCTAATGTCATAAGCAGAGCTACATGCAAATGATCGGCAACCAGGAACTGCCCCTCTCTGCGATAAGAGACACTCGGTGACCCACGTGAGGAGTGTAATACCCTGAGTTCGCCGGGACATCTTTTACAGCTTGGATTGGCTTTATCTGCTCCTGAATGCAAGATGGCCTATCTTTAAGGGTGTGCCTCCTGCAGGAAACTCAGTTGGTTGTACTGTGGACCAAGAAGCCTATCATACATGGGGACTTTTTGAGATTTTGGCTCTGGGCTAACTGCTGCGCATCTTTTTTTTTTTTTTTTTGAGTTGGGGTCTCACTGTGTTACCCAGGCTGAAGGGCAGTGGCACGCTCCCAGCCACCGCAGCCTCGACCTGCTGGGCTCAGGCGATCCTTCCGCCTCAACCTTCCAGGAAGCTGGAACTACAGGCACGTGTCACTATGCCTGGTTCATTTTTTGATTTATTGCAGAGATGAGGTCTGGCCAAGTTGCCCAGGCTGGCTTCAAACCCATGGGCTCAGTCTAATCCTCTCACCTCGCCCTCCCAAAATGCCGGGATTACAGGCGTGAACCACTGCACCCGGCCTACTGCTGCATAAAAACACCCTCCTAACCTGTCTAGGTGTCCCTTTCCACAACCCTAGCCACAGGTCTGGAAAGAGCAGCTGCTTCCGGAGACAATGGAAGGCAATTTGAAGAAACGGTCTGGAAAAGAACTTTCTAGGGCACTTACGTAGTTTTCCAAAAGCATCTCCGACACGAACCGTAGCTCCTCTACTATTTTCTGTACTTCCCTCGCCGGTAGGGAATGGATGGGAAACGTGTGGGAAGACAGCCAGCTTCTCAAGCAGCAGAGCAGAAACAGCACCGACGTCGCGGGGCCTGTGGGGAGAACGATGCTGTGAGCACATGGCAGACATCCCGCCCACCCGGTTCATCATGCAGTTGCTGCTGAGCTATTGCAGGGGAAACCCTTCCAGAATCTTCCTCCCTGGCAAGGTAAGACTATGCCCAAGACGCAGGGAGCAGTCGCTCGAGTGGTACCTGCGTGAGAGACCATGGTGAGAGAGAGTGATGCCTGCCTCAGCAGAAGCTTCTGGAGTCTGGTGTGTGCGCCATGGCCATCGGGAAGTATATAAAAGGCCCGTGTGAGGAAGAGGGACAGTGTCCCGCCCATGGCAAAACCATCACTCACCTTTTTCCAGAAAAGACTTTCAAATTTCTGCCCGCCCATGCTGAGTAAAAGCAGGGCTGGAAGGAAATACTGAGGTTACCCTCAAGATAGGCAGACCTCTGACTCAGCACACACACACACACACACATACACACACACACACTGCACAGGAAGGCACATACACCTTTGCCATTTCTTCTTGGAAAGAGCCTGTTGATTTGACTAGACAAAATTCCGAAGCCAAGGGTCGACAGGCACAACTACTAGGGAACAGGACACTTCCAGGACTCGAGGGTCAGTACCCTGCAGGGAATTTCTGGAGTCTATCAGGCTGAGTGTGTGTAGGTGCAAAGCTGGCATGAGATTTGCAGAATGTGACATCTCTGGAAATTTCTGCAGCACGCCCATGCCAGTGTGCAGGGATGGCCCTCCTACCTGTTGTGAATATGGTGAGATGAAGGCTTCATCTCCGTTCTGTTTGGCTTTGTACATCACTGAACTCTCAACTGTGCCTTTGCGACCCAGGGACCAGAATCAGAATCCAGGTTCAAGTGAGATTTGTTAGGCTGGGTGTGGTGCCTCATATCTGTAATCCCAGCACTTCAGGAGGCGGAGGCAGGAGGATAGCTTGAGTCCAAGAGTTCGAAACCAGGCTGGGCAACATAGTGAGACCTCATTTCTACAAAAAAAATTAGCCGGATATGGTGGCACACACCTGTTGTCCTAGCTACTCAGGAGGCTGAGGAGGGAGTATCACTGGAACCCAGAAGTTTGAGGCCGTGGTGAGCTGTGATCATACTACTGCACTCAAGTCTTGGCAGCAGAGTGAGACCCTGATTCAAAATAAAAATAAAAATAAATAAATAGTTATCTGTTGAAATCACTCCTTCCTTTCGAGTCAGGGTCTCACTCTGTCGCCCAGGCTGGAGTGCGGTGGCACGCTCACAGCTCACTGCAGCCACGACCTGCTGGGCTCAGACGATCCTTCCCCCTCAGCCTATCAAGTAACTAGAAAGTACTACCACACCTGGCTAATTTTTTATTTTTGTTTTTGTTTTGAGTTGGAGTCTCACTCTGTTGCCCAGGTTGGAGTGCAGTGGCACGCTCACAGCCACCCCAGCCTTGACCTCTTGTCTCCGCCTCACAAAGTGCTGGGATTACCATAAACCACCACGCCTGGGTACTTATTCATATTTTAAGTGCCAGCTTTGACCAAGCTTTCTTCTGGAGTTTTGAGAGTGGTGATGAACAAGTTAGATGTGGTTGTTGCCCTCAGGGCCTTGTCATGGTGGGCCAGGGACAAACAATAACAACAGTCATAAATAAACAAGAAATACCATGGCGGGTTAGAGAGACCCTGGTGAATGACTTTATGTCAACAAGTCTTTCTAAAGAAGTGACATTTAGCCGAGCTCGGTGGCTCAGCCTGTCATTCCGCGCTTTGGGAGGCTGAGGTGAGTGGATTGCCTGAGTCCGCGGGTTCGAGACCCGCCTGGGCAACTTGGCGAGACCTCATCTCTACAATAAATCAAAAAATTAGTCGGGCATGGTAGCGTGCGCCTGTAGTTCCAGCTACTCGGAAGGCTGAGGCGGAAGGATCGCCGGAGCCCAGCAGGTCGAGGCTGCCGTGGCCGGGAGCGGCCACTGCACTCCAGTCTGGGCGACAGAGTGAGACTCCAACTCAAAAAAGAAAAAAAACAGAGATGGGCTGCTGAGTGGAGAATGGGTGGTGGGACTCCAAGATGGAATTGGGGACCAATTAGGAGGCAATGCAGCCGTCCAGGGGAGAGGTGATGGCCAGTTGGACCAGGGCCTACAGAACTGGCTGATGAAATGATGTGAAGGCGAATCAAAGAGATGGGGCAAGCATGGCTCCTGGGACTTGGATGTAGCAGCTGGGTGGATGACGTGCAGTGAGAGAAGAGGACTCTGGCGAGGGGAACTCAAGCATCCTGTTAGGAACAAGTCAAGGCCAAGGTGCCAGTGGGTATCTGTCCGATGTCAAATCAACCACTGGATAGGAATCAAGAGCTCAGAGCTCAGGTCAGTTCTGGGTGGCCCATAGTTCCCAAGATGCACAGCAAAAGGGGCATGGCCAGGATCCCTCTTTCCACCCTTAATCCCAAGTCTCCTTGTCTCTTCTTTCTCATCCAAGCTTCTTGACAGAGTGTTCTATGCTCAATTTTTCTTCACTTTCCAAACCACTGCAGTATGGCTTCCACCCCAACAATCAAAATCCTCTAGCAAAGTCTGTGGAAGTCTGATGTGTTCGCTATGGCCATCAGAAGGTATATCAAGGCCTCTCATCCACTGGTGTATACTCCCATAATGATGTCACATTACATGGCAAAAGGGACTTTGTAGATGTAATCATGGGTACTTTGTTGATGTGATCATGGATTATCCAGGTGAGCCCAACGTGATCACCTAAGCCCTTTAAAAATAAGAGGAAGTCAGAAAGATTGCACATGTGAGGAGGACTCACCTGGAATTGCTGGCTTGAAGATGGAGGGGACAGTGTGGGAAGCATGAGAAGGAAATAAATTTGGCCAATGACCAGTGAGCTTGGAAGAGGACTCTGAGCCCTAGATGAGAAGCCTTGCCTAGCCAACACCTTTATTTTGGCCCATCGAGGTCTTGAGCGTAGACTCTGTCCACAGCATGCTGGACTTCTGACCTACAAACATTGTGAGACAGTAAATTCTCAGTTTTAAAATGCTAACTTTGTGGTATTTGTTACAGCAGCAGTAGTGAGCTAATACCATCCCCAGGGATCTCAACTTGCCAACCCTGCTGGGTTCTTTCCAACCTTCATTTTATTGAACTTTCCATGGCATGTAACTTTTTTTTCCCCATAGTGTCTTCATTTACTGCTTTTTGCTACTATAAGACCAGTCATGGCATGTAATATTACCAGCTGCTTTCACCTTCTTAAAAACCTCTTTTCTAGCCGGGCTCGGTGGCTCAGCCTGTAATCCCGCGCCTTTGGGAGGCTGAGGTGAGTGGATTGCCTGAGCCCGCGGGTTCGAGACCCGCCTGGGCAGCGAGACCTCATCTCTACAATAAATCAAAAAAATCAGCCGGGCATGGTAGCGCGCGCCTGTAATTCCGGCTACTCGGAAGGCTGAGGCGGAAGGATCACCGGAGCCCAGCAGGTCGAGGCTCCGGTGGCCGGGAGCGGCCACTGCACTCCAGTCTGGGCGACAGAGTGAGACTCCAACTCAAAAAAAAAACAAAAAAAAAACCTCTTTTCTACTCTCTTCCTTCCTTCCTTCCTTCCTTCCTTCCTTCCTTCCTTAAGCAGGATTTATTAAGAGGACAGAAAAGCTCCCACAGTGGGAGGGGACCCAAAGGGGTTGCCCTCTTTTTTTTTTGAGTTAGAATCTCACTGTGTTGTCTAGGCTGCAGTGCAGTGGCACACTCACAGCCACCGCAGCCTCGACCTGCTGGGCTCAGGTGATCCTTCCGCCTCAGCCTTCCAAGTAGCTGGAACTATAGACGCATGCCACCATGCCTGGCTAGCTTTTTTTTTTTTTTTTTGGTGACATTGTAAAAACAAGGTCTCACCAAGTTGCCCAGGCTGGTCTTGAACCCCGAGCTCAGGCAATCCTCTCGCCTCGGCCTTCCAAAGTGCTGAGATTACAGGCTAAGTCACTGCACCCAGCCCCGTTCCTTTCATAACAATGTGTTTTTTTTTGTTGTTTGTTTTTTTGAGTTGGAGTCTCACTCTGTCGCCCAGACTGGAGTGCAGTGGCGGCTCCCGGCCACCGCAGCCTCGACCTGCTGGGCTCCGGCGATCCTTCCGCCTCAGCCTTCCGAGTAGCCGGAATTACAGGCGCGCGCTACCACGCCCGGCTGATTTTTTGATTTATTGTAGAGAGGAGGTCTGATCTGTTTTGCCCCTCTGACAGTACTTTCTCCATGTTCTAGGCCAAATCATCTGCCAACTTATTCAAAAGGCTCCACCCTTGATCTCTATTTTTCACACTTTAAGGTTCATCTCATTCCAACTCCAAATCTAAATGTCCACCTGGCCAAGTGTAATGTTTCATGCCTGTAATCTCTGCACTTTGGGAGACTGAGGCAGGAGGATTGCTTGAGCCCAGGAGTACAAGAACAGCCTGGGCAGCATAGTGAGACCTTGTCTCTAAGAAATAAAATTAGCAGGGTGGGGTGGCATATGCCTGTAGTTCCAGCTTCTCAAGAGGCTGAAGTGGGAGAATCACTTGAGCCTGGGAGTCTGAGGCTGCGGTGAGTAGTGATCATACCACTGCACTCCAGCCTGGGTGACAGAGCGAGACCTCAACTCAAAAAAAAAAAAAAAAGTCCACCTGAACGTCCCACCTGTACCTAAAAAGCATGCCCAGAAGCAAGGATCTGAACCAGGGTAATAGTGACTGTGGAAGTAAAGAGATGTGGATGGACTGGAGAAATATTTGGGAGGGAAAATTCCCAAGGACTGACACTTGATTGGATATGGGGATAGTGGAAAGAGAATTGGGGACAACCTCTAGGGTTCTGGTATGGGCAACGGGGTGAAGGTACCACCACCAACTGAGAGCATCACAGGGCTTGGGTAAAAGGAAGAATTCAAGGAATTTTTGTTTTATTTTTGAGTCGGGGTCTTACTCTATCACCAAGCTGGAGTCAGTGGCACGATCATGGCTCACCACAACCTCGACTTCCTGGGCTCAGGTGATCCTTCTGCCTTAGCTTACCAAGTAGCTAGGACTATGATCATGTGCCTGGTTCTTTTTTTCTTTTTTTTCCTTTGTAAAAATGAGGTGAGGTCTCACTGTGTTGCCCAGACTGGTCTCAAACTCCTGGGTTCAAGCAATCTTCCTGCCTTGGCATCCCAGAGTACTGGAATTATAGGCATATGCCTCTGTGCCCGGCCAGAATTCAGGTTTTGTCACTCTGAGGCAGAGGGCTTATGGTCTTGAACTCTTTCAGGGAAAGACACACAGCAGGTCATGGAAATTTAGATTGGGAGCATGAAGGAAGGAATTAGAAACATAAATTTGGGCGCTCAGGTACTGTGGTTGATAAAACTGTCAGCCTAGATGATGAGATCTAAGCAGTGAGAGCCGTGGAAGTCAAGCCTGGGTCGCGGGGCCATTCCTCTCCTGACAGGACAGGGAGAGGAAAGTGATTTCATCTAGAACTCTGAGAAGCCACTCTCAAGAGGTGAAGAAAAGTACCAGAAAAACATGTAATGGAACAAGATGCAAAGTGATTTTCAAAGGAGGAAATTGTTGGCATCATCTCGAAAGCCATGACGAGGTCAAACAAGATAAAGGCTGGAGAGATTCACCAGATTTGGCAACGTGAGGTCATAGGAACTTTGCTAGGGGAGTTTGAATACGTGTTGGGGGTGGAAGTATTTGTGATGGTTTGGGAGACGAGGGAAACGTGTCAGAAGGTTGGAAAGAGCCGGGCTCGGTGGCTCAGCCTGTAATTCTGCGCTTTGGGAGGCTGAGGTGAGTAGATTGCCTGAGCCTGCGGGTTCAAGACCTGCCCGGGGAACTTGGCGAGACCTCATCTCTACAGTAAATCACAAAATTAGCCGGGCATGGGAGCGCATGCCTGTAGTTCCAGCTACTTGGAAGACTGAGGCGGAAGGATCGCCGGAGCCCAGGAGGTCGAGGCTGCGGTGGCCGGGAGCGGCCACTGCACTCCAGTCTGGGCGACAGAGTGAGACTCCAACTCAAAAAAAAAAAAAAAGAAGAAGATTGGAAAGAAAAGAAAGAGACTCTAGTGGCTACAGGGAGACTTGGGATTAAGGTGGAAGGGAGTCCCTGGCTTTCCCCCGCGGCTGCACTTCTTGGCTTCTGTGGACTTCCCAATTCAACCTGAGCCCTTGACACCTATCCAGTGGCTGACTAGACATCGGGTAGATGCCCATGGCATCTTGACCTTAGCTTGTTCCTAACAGGATGCTCGATGTCCCCTCTCCAGACTCCTCCTCCACACCATCACACTATCCCCCCACCCCCTGTGCCTCATCACAATTCCAGGAGCTGTCTGTAGGTCATCTGATTGATTTATTTATAGGGCCATGAACTCATGGATTCTTCTTTTATTCTTTGAAAGGACATATGGTCATCTTTTTGCCTTTTGTCCCCATTTTGGATAACTCTTTTTTTTAAAAGCAGAATTTATTGAGAGGACAGAAAACCTTCCACACTGGAAGGGGACCCTACGGGGTTACCCTTGGATGACTTAAAAAATAACAGCAGCTGGGCGCGGTGGCTTATGCCTGTAATCCCAGCACTTTGGGAGGCTGAGACGAGAGGATTGCCTGAGTTCAGGGGTTTGAGACCAGCCTGAACAACATAGCGAGACCTCGTCTCTACAGTACATCAAAAAATCATGGCAGCACATACCTGTGTTCCAGCTACTTGGAAGGCTGAGGTGGAAGGATTGCCTGAGTCCAGCAGGTCAAGGCTGCAGTGGCTGTGAGCATGCCACTGCACTCCAGCCTGGGCAACAGAGTGAGACTCCAACTCAAAAAAAACCAGTAAAGTTGTTCTGATCGTCAAAGAGAATAATAGGGCTGGGGGTGGTGGCTCCCACCTGTAATCACAGCCCTTTGAGCCACCGTGCCTGGTCTTGTTTTTTTTTTTTTTTTTTTGAGTTGGAGTCTCACTCTGTCGCCCAGACTGGAGTGCAGTGGCCGCTTCCGGCCACCGCAGCCTCGCCTGCTGGGCTCCGGCGATCCTTCCGCCTCAGCCTTCCGAGTAGCCGGAATTACAGGCATGCGCCACCATGCCCGGCTGATTTTTTGATTTATTGTAGAGATGAGGTCTCGCTGCCCAGGCGGGTCTCGAACCCGCGGGCTCAGGCAATCCACTCACCTCAGCCTCCCAAAGGCGCGGGATTACAGGCTGAGTCACCGAGCCCGGCTTTGTTTTTTTATGATAGGGAAGATTCAGTCATTGCTGGGATATTGTAGAATCCTAAGGACATCAGAATGAAATATCAGTTTTTGGTTTGGTTTGAGTTGGAGTTGCCCAGGTTGGAGTGCAGTGGCACACTCACTCTTGTTGCCCAGGCTGGAGTGCAGTGGCACACTCGCGGCTACCGCAGCCTCGACCTTCTGGGCTCAAGCAATCCTTCCACCTCAGCCTTTCAAGTAGCTGGAGCTACAGACGCATGCCACCACCCCCGACTAGTTTGTGTGTGTGTGTGTGTGTGTCTGTGTGTGTGTGATTTATTATAGAGATGAAGTCTTGCCAAGTTGCCCAGGCTGGTCTCAAACCCCTCGGGGCTCAGGCAATCCTCTCACCTCGGCCCCCCAAAGTGCTGGGATTATGGGTTGAGCCACCGAGCCCGGCTTGTTTTAGTATGTTTATAAGTGGTGAACGCATTTTCCGAAATTAAACTTTTTATTTGCAATTTTCTGTAAAAAAGAAAAATAGAGACTTTCAAGAGCTGCCTGGTCCTAACATCTTTTCCCCTATGTGAGGACAGAGTGTTCATCTCACCCAGCTGCCTGCTGTCATGTGAGGGTGCAGTGAGACAGTGCCATCTTGGATGCAGAGTGCTGTCCTCACCAGACATCAAATCTTCCAGCACCTTGATCTTGAACTTCCCAGAAAAATAAGTTCTGTTCTTTACAAATGACCCAGTCTAAGATATTTTGTTATAACAGCAGGAAAGATGCTCACCACACTGGGTGTTTTTGGAAGGACCACAATAAAGTGGACTTCCTCAAAATTAAAAGTTTTTGCTCTACTAAAAACACTAAATTATTTTAGCCATCTTGCCAGGTGTAGTGGCTTACACTCGTAATCCCAGCACCTTGGGAGGCAGAGGTGAGAGGATTGCTTGAGGCCAGGGATTCGAGACCAGCCTGGGCAACTAGGGAAGACCTCATCTCTACAATAAATTTAAAAATTAGCTAGGTCCAGGTATGGTGACACACACCTGTGGTTCCAGCCACTTGGAAGGCTGAGGTGGAAGGATCACCTGAGCCCAGCAGGTTGAGGCTGTGGTGGCCGTGAGTGTGCCACCAGCCTGGGTGACAGAGTGAGACTCTGACTCAAAAAAAATATATATATATATATTTTAGCCATCTTTGTAGGTGTGACGTGGCATCTCATTGTGGTTTTTATTTGCATTTTTAAATGCCTGACTATTGATATTGAGCTTCTGGTTATTTGTATGTCTTCTTTGGAGAGATATCTATTCAAGTCCTTTTTCCATTCGTTAATTTGCGTTACTTGTCTTTTTCTTGTTGAGCTGTGTTTTTAATACATTCTAGATAATAACTCCTTATCTTGTAGATGATGTGCAAGTATTTTCTTCCATTCTATGAGTTGTCTTTTCACGTTCTTGATGGTGTCCTTTGAAACACAGAAGTTTTTAATTTTAATGAAGTGAGATATCTATCTTTTCTTTGGTAATTCATGCTTTTGGTGCCATTTATTTATTTCATTTTCAATTTTTTTTGAGTCAGAGTCTCACTCTGTAGCCCAGGCTGGAGTGCAGTGGCACGCTCACGGCCACCACAGCCTCAATCTGCAGGGCTCATGCTATCTTTCCACCTCAGCCTTCCAAGTAGCTGGAACCACAGGCGTGTGCCGCCACTCCCAACTGATTTTTTGATTTATTGTAAAGATGAGGTCTCAGCATGTTGCCCAGGCTGGTCTTGAACCATGCCAGCATGCATGTAATGCTGGGATTACAGGCATGAGCTACCATGCCTGTCTATGCTTTTGGTGCCATTTCTTCTTCTTCTTCTTTTTTTTTGAGTTGGAGTTTCATTCCATTGCCCAGGCTGGAGGGCAGTGGCACACAGCATCGATCTGCTGGGCTCCGGCAATCCTCAGCCTTCCACGTAGTCAGAGCTACAGGCACATGCTACTATGCTTGGCTATTTTTTTTTTTTTTAAATTGTAGAGATGAGGTCTTGCCAAGCTGCCCAGGCAGGTCTTGAACCCACGGGCTCAGGCAATTGATTCACCTCAGCCTCCCAAAGTGCTGGGATTACAGACTGAGCCACCAAAAGCCATTGCTTTGTTGTCATTGCTAACAAACGATTGCTTAATCCATAAAATTGAGTTTTGAGTGTTTGTTATATATTCTGTTCACAAGTCTTCTGTTGGATTTGTGATCCAAAAATATTTTTCTCCCAGTCTAGGCTTGTCTTTCAATCTCTTGTTTTGTTTTGTTTTTCTTTTGAGTTGGAGTCTCACTCTGTCACCCAGGCTGGAGTGCAGTGGTACACTGCTCACAGCCTCAACCTGCTGGGTTCAGACAATCCTTCCATCTTAGCCTTCCAAGTAGCTGGGATTACAGGCACGCACCACCATGCCCGGCTAATTTTTATGATTTATTGTAGAAATAAGGTTTCGCCAAGTTGCCCAGGCTGGTCTCGAACCCTGGGGCTCAGGTAATTCTCTCACGTTGGCCTCCCAAAGTTCTGGGATTACGATTGTAAGCCACCGTGCCTGGCAAGATGGCTAAAATAACTTGAATAGTAAAATAACAGGTCTTGGTAAGAATATGAAAAAAATTGGAGCGCTCATGTATTGCTAGTGGGGATGCAGAATTGGTGCAGCTGCTGTGGGAAAGTGTTCCTTAACATGTAAACAGAATCACTATATAACCCAACAGTTCCATTCCTAGGTATCTACCCAAAATAAATGAGAACATATTGTCTTGGGAAAACTTTATTTTTTTTTTTTGAGTTGGAGTCTCACTCTGTCACTCAGACTGGAGTGCAGTGACCGCTCCCGGCTACCGCAGCCTCGACCTGCTGGGCTCCGGCGATCCTTCCACCTCAGCCTTCCAAGTAGCCGAAATTACAGGCATGCGCTACCACGCCCGGCTGATTTTTTGATTTATTGTAGAGATGAGGTCTCGCTGCCCAGGCGGGTCTCGAACCCGCGGGCTCAGGCAATCCACTCACCTCAGCCTCCCAAAGGCGCGGGATTACAGGCTGAGCCACCGAGCCCGGCTGGGAAAACTTTCTTAAACCATGTTTTTCTCTCTGATCTCATACCACAACCACCATCAACACAGAAGAAGATTTCTGTGACCAAATATGTGGAAGTTTCTCTTCACCCCCAGCAGCAGACACCAGCTGAGTGTTACCTAATTCAATTCCAGCACTATTTGCCTGGAGAGTGTCAGATCCCACAGGCTGGGGGCTCAGTCCCCAGGACTTGCCCCTCCTTACGCCGGTTGAAAGTCAAGGCCAGCTGGGTGCAATGGCTCGCGCCTGTAATCCCAGCACTTTGAGAGGCAGAGGCGAGAGGACTGCCTGAGCCCGCGGGTTCGAGATCAGCCTGGGCAACTTGGTGATACCTTGTCTTTACAATAAATCAGAAAATTAGCTGGGCATGGTGGTGCACACCTGTAGTTTAAACTAATTGGAAGACTGAGGAGGAAAGATCGCCTGAGCCCGGCAGATTGAGGCTGCTGTGGCTGTGAGCAGCGTGCCACTGCACTCCAGCTTGGGCGACTGAGTGAGACTTTGACTCAAAAAAAAAGTCAAGGCCTCTATGTCTGACCAACTGACTTCAAGTTGGGGTTCCCTAACCGCCTTTGGCTCTGATTAATTGGCTAGAGCAGCTCTCAGAACTCAGGGAAACACTTACCTTGGGGATTTATTAAGAAGGCTGTTTTAAAGGATACAGATAAGCAGTCAGATGAAGGGATACGCAGGGCGAGGTCTGGAAGGGCTCAGAGAACAAAGGTCTCTGTTCCCATGGAGTCAGCATGCGCCACCTGCACACAGATGAGTTCCTTTACCTTCCTGGTCAGCTCTCCGGAAGCTCCCCAGACTTTTGTATCTTTGATAGAGACTTCATTGGTTGTCCATGATTGAAGCATGGACAACAGTGTCAAAGTGAAATTGGACAAAAAGGGAATGATCTAAACCCAGCAGGGGCTGTCTGTGCAGACTTGTCTCTGTAAAGCGTGAAGGAATCCTCTCTGGAAGAAAGGTTTTAGGGTCCACAATCAGGTTAGAATCCTGCCTTGGGCAGCTGTAAAGAGGACAGGAGAAGGTCAGAGAGAGAAGAGATTCTGTGTCCCAAGACCTCAAGCGCCAGCATTATAACAAAAGACTATAACAATCTGTAAGAGAGTTATGAACTAGGAACATACTATCACACGTGTGTTTACATAAAGACTTGTATACAAATGCTCAAAGCAGCACTCTTTATAATAGTCAAAAAGTGGAAACAACCCAAAAGTTCATCCACTGATGCATAGATCAACAAAATGTAGTCTATCCTTACAATGGAATATTATTTGGCCACAAAAAGATACAAAGTACTGATCTATGCTACAACATGGGTGAAAACATTACACTAAGTGGAAGAAGCCAGACCAAAAAAGACAAATGCTTAAATTGCATGATTCCACTTGCATGAAATAGGCAAATCTGTAGCAACAGAAAGCATATTAGCGGTTGCCAAAGGCTAGGCAGGTGGGATGAGTATTGACTGCTTAGCGGGTACAAGCTTCCTTGTGAGTAAAGAACATGTTGGAAATTAGATTACAGAGTTAGTTGCACTATGAGATAGCTGCACTGAGAATGTATTAAAACTTATGGAATTGGACGCTGTAAATGGGTACTTGTTATGGTATGTAAATGATATCTCAACAAAGGCGTTGCATTTCCCAATTATGGGAAGCAGAAGCATCTTTTTATTTTTTAAGTTTTCAAACAAAGTTTATTAGAGAAGGAAAAGAGGAGCGATAGAGAGACATGCAAGAGCTGTGGGCAAGAGAAACCTCCAGCCGAATCATCTTATCCCATCAATTCACAAGACACTGCCCCGACCCTGCGGCCATGGTCCGGGTGATGGAGAGATGAAGACTGGATCAGTCTAAAACGAGACTTTGGTGCCAAAGCGGTTATACAGGTGACAGTGATAAAAACCCTGACTCCCGGGTTAAAGAGAGCCACATGCGTTCACAGTGGCAAGAACCTGGAACCAACCATACTGTCCATCAAAAGAGGACTGGATTACAAAAATGTGGTACATATGCACGATGGAATACTGCGCAGCCATAAAAGAGAACAAAATCATGAATTTCGCAGCAACCTGGATGGAACTAGAGTCTATAGTACTGAGTGACCTTTCACAGAAACAAAGATCTGAGTATCACATGTTCTCACTCATATAGCGGACCTTGAACATCTATCGTAATACTATAAGAAAAGGACTGACAGTGGTGGGAAACTATGGGGGGGGCAGGGGAAGGGAGGTGGGATTAACGGTAATCGATATCTGTCTGGCGACAGGGAGACACCCCTTATCAACAAGGGTGCCTGAACAAAACATATTTGTATACCTAACCTTTAACTGTACCCCACAATATCAAAATAAAAAATATTGATTAAAATTAAAAATAAATAAATAAAAAAGAGGGCCACACTGGAATCCCCTCGGTTGAGTCTGAAGATGTTTGACCTTGGGTTCCTTTCTCCTTCCCACATCTGTCAAGTGGGTGTAATATCCGCACCCGGTGGGGATGCTCGGGAGAACAGGTAGAAACGTGTTAGCACGTGGGAAGCGCTCAGTATCTGCCGGAGCCGCAGCGGTGGCTCAAGCCTGTAATCCCAGCACTTCGGGAGGCTGGAGCGAGAGGATTGCCAAAACCCAGGGGTTCGAGACCTGCCTGGGCAACCTGGCGAGACCTCATCTCTACAATAAATCAAAAAATTAGCCGGGTGTGGTAGTGCGTGCCTGTGGTGCCAGCTACTCGGGAGGCTGAGACGGAAGGATCGCCGGAGCCCAGCAGGTCGAGGCTGCGTGGCCGGGAGCGGCCACTACACTCCATCCTGGGCGACAGAGTGAGACTCCAGCTCAAAAGCAAAGCAAGACCCACCAGCCTGGTGGGGTCAGTGTATGATGGTCCCATCTTTACAGATGAGGGAAGAAGAGGAAGCCCAGGCGGTCTGGGATCCGCGCCCGGCGCGGGGAGGCCAGGACCCGTGGAGAAGCCTGGGGTTCCGGGAGCGCCTGGGCGGCCGCTCGTTCCACCCGCGGGGGCGCTCACCGGGCCCTGGCGCGCACGCGTCCTGGCGGTTGCCTAGCAACGCTCGGCGCCGAGGCCCCGCGGGCATGGAGCCGTCTTCCTCCGCCACCGCGCCCCCGGCGTCTGGGCTCGGGCCCAGGACCGTGAGCGAGGCCGTGCGCGAGCGCCTGCGGGAGCTGTGTCTGCGCGAGTTCCCGTGTGGCACGGGCAGCTGGGTGCGAGCGCCCGGGGCGGGGGGCGGGGGGGGGGGGAGGGCGGGGGGCAAAGGACTCTGGGGGGCAGGCCTGGGGGGAGGGGAGGACCGAGGCCCCAGGCCTGGCTGGGAGCTGGGTGGGCCTGAGGGGACTGGCCGAGCCCGGCTCAGACACTGGGCTGGTGGAGGGGGCCGAACTTGGGGGTGGGGGTGGGCGTGCAGGGCCCCCATCCTGAGCCCACCGGGCCGATCTGGGCCAGGGCCTGTCACTGAGTGAGACACCTGCATCCCAGACTTCAAGATGGCAGGCTTCTTTGGGGGTGGGATGCTTGTGTTTGGGCAAAGAGGTTCTCAACTTTTGTCGGGTGTGATCCAGAGCGCTTAGTGAGACCCCCAAGACCCGGGTGGATGGTTCTGAGCAGGCTCTGAAGCCTAGGGCCTCGAGTCCTGGAGAAGGGCCTCCCACCGTCCATTCCCTCCTCCTTGTCTCTGAGGTCACAGACCCTTCCCTCCTGTAGCTTCACCCCAGAGTGGGGCCATGACATGGCTCAGAAAAGCCCAAGTGCCACACCTGTCCCCACTTCCCAAGCCAAGGGAGGTGGAAGGAAACATGCCCCGGGGCATAGTAATGACAGCCTGAAAAGGGAAAGTGTTCTTTTGTTTCCCAAGGTCGGTTCCCCTCTTCAATCTGTAGTCTCATCCTGTAGATAGGACCCTACCTCTGTTTGGCCAGTGGGCCGTGGTCATCAGCTAGGCACACTGTGGGGACAGGAGCATGACACTAGGACCAGACGCTCCACAAGTGTGCACAGCAACCTCCTGGGAGTCCCGAATGGTTCTGGTGGCCTTGGGTGGGGAGCTAAGGCCTCAGGGCTAAGGTGTACAGAGGAGCTGGTGTTCCCTTTTCATAGGAAAACCGAGACACCAGGCAAGGAAAGAATTCCTTTGTAGTTTAGTCAACACTGATAGAGCACCTACTGTGTGCAAGCCACTGTACTAGGCTTCAGCGTTTCCAAGATATATTTCAGCAGCCTCATGGAGGAAAGGGTGAGAGAGAGTCAACTTTGAGAATGAATTCTTTCACCCTTCACTTATTGCTTGGAAGGTTCTAGATTTGCCTTTTCAGCCTTGCTACCTCTTTTTTATTTTTAAATTTTTTTAATTTTTAATTTTCTTTTTTGAGTTGGAGTCTCACTGTTGCCCAGACTGGAGTGCAGTGGCCGCTCCCGGCCACCACAGCCTCGACCCACTGAGCTCCGGCGATCCTTCCGCCTCAGCCTTCCAAGTAGCTGGAACTACAGGTGCATGCTACCATGCCCTGCTGATTTTTTTATTTATTGTGGAGATGAGGTCTCGCCAAGTTGCCCAGGCGGGTCTCGAACGCGCGGGCTCAGGCAATCCACTCACCTCAGCCTCCCAAAGGCGCGGGATTACAGACTGAGCCACTGAGCCTGGCTGCTACCTCTTCTTCAAAACACTTTTCCTGGATGAGTTATGTCCCCCAGATTGCCTTTTGTGCCTCCTGGCTTTTAGTACATACATTTTCTCAAACTTTGTGGTAAATATTGACCACTTGTACTTACCTGGACAAGGTTTCCAAGACCAGAGTAAACTGAAGATGGAATTAGGCCCTTAATTATTTTGCATCAGCCAGGCACGATGGTTCAGCCTGTAACCCCAGCACTTTGGGAAGTGGAAGCAAGAGGATTGCCTGAATTCAGAGGTTCAGGACCAGCCTGGGCAACTTGGCAAGACCTCGTCTCTAGAATAAATCAAAAAATTAGCCGGGTGATGTGGGGCGCACCTGTAGTCCCAGCTACTTGGAAGGCTGAGGCGGAAGGATGGCCTGAGCCCAGCAGGTGGAGGCTGTGGTGGCCGTGAGCATGCCACTGCCCTCCAGTCTGGGCGACAGAGTGAGACTCCGACTCAAAAAAAAAATTGTTTTGCATCTTCTCTCATCTGTAATTCTATCCATGACTAATAATCCATCAGAATGACCGACTACTCAGTGTGTAGATTTCTAAGCTCCTTCCCCATGGTTCTCCTTTACGATCTGCCTGGTTTTGAGAGTGTTGAATCCTTGAGAGCGCTGCATCTTACCTAGAGAACTTCCCCCTCTGCCACTGTAGAACAGGTCACGTTTCCTTCCTCGAACATGGCGAGCATGGAAGGAGCTGGTTCCCCGAGAGGAGGAGGACACAGCGGGCCCTGGGGAGGAGACCGTGGAGACCCTGCTGGGCCTGGTCCGCAGCCCCCAGTCCCCCTGGGCCCTGCTGCAGGGCTCCAGTGCGGAAGACATTTTTCTGAGAGAACTGGCCGTCCAAAATCCACTGAGGGTCGAAGACACCTTCTTCTACACCTACTTTCAGTCCCTGCGGGTGGTGGACAAGGGGGTGAGTGCTGGGGTGGCCGTTCTCCTGAGGGAGGGAGGGAGGGGCGAGGCACCTCTCACCCGAAGGTCCCGGGGGATCTGCCTTGGCGCTGATCCGAAGCCCACCTGCCCTCAGTCTGACTGCTGCCACCAGCTTGTCCCCAGGAGCACCAGTGGCTCAGCCTCTGCTGTGTACCTTCTTGCTTCGACCTTGGGGCATGTTTCTTGTGCGCCTTCTGCAGCTGATTAGGACGTCCCCTGCGCGCGACCCTCCAGGGTTCCAGACCTTTAGAAGGATCCATATTGGTTTTACTTCATTTAAACCGTGGGGTCCGGGGGTTAGCATAGTACCAGTTATCTTAATTCCTGTTACTAAAAAGCTTTCCTTTGCTAAAATCCATAACAGAGCCCCCAAATTGCATGGAAACGTGGTCTCTGCCTTCCCGGGACCTTTGCTTTGCTTTCTTTTCCCCCAAGGAGCTGGGAAGTGACATGGTTCCAGGGATGAGTAGGGTGACCAAGTCATGCCAGTTTGCCTGGGACTTTCTCAAATGTTTTTTTTTTTGAGTTGGAGTCTCACTCTGTCGCCCAGACTGGAGTGCAGTGGCCACTCCTGGCCACCGCAGCCTCAACCCACTGGGCTCCGGCGATCCTTCCACCTCAGCCTTCTGAGTAGCCGGAATTACAGGCACGCGCTACCACACCTGGCTGATTTTTTTATTTTATTGTAGAGATGAGGTCTCGCCAAGTTGGCCAGGCGGGTCTCGAACCCGCGGGCTCAGGCAGTCCACTCACCTCAGCCTCCTAAGGCGCGGGATTACAGGCTGAGCCACCGAGCCTGGCAAGGACTTTCTCAATTTTAGCACTGCAAGTTTAATGTCCTGGGAACCCCCTTCATCCTGGGCACAAAGGCACAGGGGGTCACCATGGAGAAGAGAGGCCGAGCTGGGAGGGGCCCTGATGTCTTTGAGGCCGCAGAGAGCTGAGGATTTCTGAGTGGGTCACTGAAGCTTCTGGTCTGACCCTGCTCTGTGTAAACCAGGGTGATCCCTGAAGACGTAACTGACCAAAGTGCTGCTGCTGGTTGGCCCTGGGGCTCACTGTGGCTCTAGGGTAGACAGCAAAGAAGATGGGATTCCTGCCCTCACTCAAAGTTGGTCGCGAGGGACACAGGACACTGACCTGGAAATCATTTACCACCTGCAGTCAGAGGAAGAGGCCCTTGAATCCTGGCGGCATATGCAGGAAGGGCCCCGGGGGAGGAAGGGGTGGTGGTGACCGTGAACCGATGAGCTGTTGTTTTCCTGACATAGACTTGGTTTCTACCCCAAAGCGGCCTCCCCCACCAGAGCCCTTAGCTTCCCTTCCCTCCCTTCCAGGTGACCCTGGTGGATAAAGACCTCCTGAAATTTCTAAAGCTGGAAGAGTTGGTATTGAGTGCCAATCGAATCAAGGAGGTCAATGCCGCCAATCTGCCTCCGACACTCAAGGTAAAGAATCTCTGGGTCCCTTCGGGCTCTTTGAGCCAGTGTCACCCAGAGGCCTGTCCTGAGCTGCTCCACGCAGGGTTGGCCAGGGTGACTGGGGCTAAGGCCAGCTCCAGGCTTTACAAATACAGGTCACACGGGAGCCAGGCCTGGTGGCTTATGCCTGTAATCCTAGCACTTTGGGACGCCGAGGTGGAAGGATCACTTGAGCCCAGGAGTTCGAGACCAGCCTGGGCAATATAGTGAGACTTCATCTGCACAAAAGATGAAAAAAAATTAACTGAGTATGATGACATGCACCTGTAAGTGCCAGTTACTTGGGAGGCTGAAGCAGAAGGATCACCTGAGCTCAGGAGGTCGAGGCTGTGGTGAACCGTGATTGTGCCACTGCACTCTAGCCTGAGTGACAGAGTGAGTGAGACCCTGTCTCAAAATAAATCAATAAAATAGAGGTCACATTTCTCAAAAAAGTTAAACGTACAATTACCATATGGCCCAGCAATTTCATTCCTAGGATATCCCCGAAAGAACTGAAAACAGATTCTTACACACTCATATTCATGGTAGCACTTTTCCCAACAGCCAGAGGGAGAAACAACATGAGATGAATGGATACATTTTAAGAATGTGGTCGGCTGGGCACGGTGGCTCAGCCTGTAACCCCAGCAGTTTGGGAGGTCGAGGCAAGAGGATTACCTGAGCCTGGGGGTTTGAGACCAGCCTGGGCAACTTGGTGAGACCTCGTCTCTACAATAAATCACAAAAATTAGCCAGGTATGGTGGTGTGTGTATGTAGTTTCAGCTACTTAGAAGGCTGAGGCGGAAGGATCGCATAAGCCCAGCAGATCAAGGCTGTGGTGGCCGTGAGCATGCCATTGCACTCCCGCCTGGGCGATAGAGTGAGACTCCAACTCACAAAAAAAGAATGTGGGGCCAGGCTCGGTGGCTCAGCATGGAATCCCAGCACTTTGGGAGGCTGAGACGAATGGATTGCCTGAGCCCATGGGTTCAAGACCAGCCCGGGCAACTTGGCAAGACCTTATCTCTACAATAAATCAACAAATGAGCCGGGCGTGGTAGCACGCCTGTGGTTCCGGCTACTTGGGAGGCTGGGGTGGAAGGATCTCTGGAGCCCAGCAGGTCGTCGCTGGGGTGGCCATGAGCCTGCCTGGGCCCTCAGCCTGGGCGACAGAGTGAGACTCCAACTCAAAAAAAAAGAATGTGGTCTATCTGTACTATGGAATATTATTCACCTAGAAAGAGGAATGAAGCACTGACACATGCTACAACATAGACGAACCTTGAAACCATGATGGTGCATGCAGCCGGAGACCATCATGCTAAGTGAACCATCACAGAAACAAAGAACTGAATACCACATGCTTTCACTCATATGTGGGCCCTGAACTCTAGTCACACTAGCACAGAGGTGGGATTGTCCGACACTGGGCACTGCTAGGGGATGGAAGTGGGAGGAGGCATATGTCAGCACAATGGGTGCCGAGTTCACTAGCAAGGGGAGAGAGGGCCAGCTAGAAGCCTGGACTTCACCTGCGTGCCCCTACTCATGTAGCAAATCCTCGCTTGTGCCCCACAACTCTAAAATATTGATAAAAAAGAAAACATGATTGTAAGTGGAAGAAGCCAGACACAAAAGAACAAATATGATTCTACTTACGTGGGACATTGAGAAGAGGCTAACCCGTAGAGTCAGAAAGTAACTAGATAACCTGGCTCGGTGGCTCAGCCTGTAAATCCTGCGCTTTGGGAGGCTGAGGTGAGTGGATTGCCTGAGCCCGCGGGTTCGAGACCCGCCTGGGCAACTTGGCGAGACCTCATCTCTACAATAAATCAAAAATTAGCCGGGCGTGGTAGCGCGTGCCTGTAGTTCCAGCTACTTGGAAGGCTGAGGCGGAAGGATTGCTGGAGGCCAGCAGGCGAGGCTGCGGTGGCCGGGAGCAGCCACTGCACTCCAGTCTGGGTGACAGAGTGAGACTCCAACTCAAAAAAAAAAAAAAAAAAAAGTGGTTAAGATGGCATATAAAAAAATAGATTTGAAAGGTAAGCCAGGTTTTATTATGCATCTTCAACTGAGCAGATCAAATTAGTCTTAATTTTCTTTCTTTTTTTTTTTGAGTTGGAGTCTCACTCTGTCACCCAGACTGGAGTGCAGTGGCTGCTCCCGGCCATCGCAGCCTCAACCTGGCCATAGCTCAAAGAACACATGGCCACACCATAGCTTAGGAAGGCAATGGCCACAATGGCCTGGCAATGGCCTAGCAATGGCAACTGGTTGCACGTGGCTGAGTCCTTTTAACCCTTCCCTTTGATGGGGAAAGGTCATTAAGGTGGTTGGGTGGTGGTCTGCTCCACGTCATCACGAAGGGGTAGGTAAGCTCAGGTACTGACATCAGGTGATGGACAGCAGGCAGAGCGGTGGGTTAGTCACGTGATTGCTGCCATGGTGGGGGTCTGTGCCACGTAGATCGCGAAAGGCTGATTAGGTTAACCTGGGTCTTATGGGTGGCGGCAAATACTTGAAACAGAAAAGCGAATTAGTACAAAACAAGCTAGGGAGGGGGACTGTAAAACAATTATCAGTAGCTACCGGTTCTGTTCTTGGCTAGTGATTAGAGGGTAAGTTAGGTGAACTGCTACAAAAACGTGAGATTTAGGCAATGTTAAAATGGCTGCTTGCTGGGTGTATTAAATCTATGTTTTGTCCTCTCACTTCCCTCCTATTCCAACATCACCCCCCACCCCGACCCATTCCAAATTTTGAAGTGTCTTTCACAAAGGAAAAGAAACTTCCCAAGACCTGTCACAGCAATGTTTTCTTCCTGGATGTTTGGGTTTTTTTTTTTTTTTTTTTTTTTGGGGTCTCACCTTGCCACCCAGGCTAGAGAGCAGTGGCATGATCACAGCTCACTGCAGCCTCGACTCCCTAGGCTCAGGCAGTCCTTCCACCTCAGCCTCCCAAGTAGCTGGGTGCGCCACCATGCCTGACTAATTTTTAAATTTTTTTCGTAGAGATGGGGTCTCACTATGTTGCCCAGGCTAGCTTCCAGCTCCTGAGCTCAAGTGATTCTCCCACCTCCGCCTCCCAAAGTGCTGAGATTACAGGCATGAACCACCGCACCTGACCACTTCCTGGATTTTTAGAAGGGAGTTCAATTGGGCCCAGGGAGGCAAGACATGGATAAGTTATAATTCCTCTTCCAAGTGTTCCAGGGCAGAAGAAGGGGCCTGTCCTCAGCGCTGATTTAGCACCTCACAGCCCGTGTCGCCCCCAGGTACTGGAGCTCTACGGGAACGAGCTGAGCAGCATGGAGTGCCTGTGTGCCCACCCGCCCCCCGGCCTCCAGCACCTGGGGCTGGGCCACAACAAGCTCCTGGGCCCCATGGAGAGCCTGTACGTCACCGCCGATCACTGGTAACTTGGGAGCCCAAGGACGTGGACGGGAGGAAAGCTAGCATTAGGTCTGGGTGATTCCACCCTGGTGACTTAAAGAACTCAGCGTGGTGATTTTCTCTAACTCCCAGTTCACTGCTAACTCCAGACCTAGGGTTCATCTGTCTGACCCAATACAAATAATCCAGTCCAGGCATGGTGGCTCATGCCTGTAATCCCAGCACTTTGGAAGGTGGAGGCGAGAGGATTGCCTGAGACCAGCCTGGGCAACATAGCAAGACCTTGTCTCTACAAAAAAATTAAAAAATTAAAAGGGTGTGGTGGCGTGTACCTGTAGTTCCAGCTACTTGGGAGGCTGAAGAGGGTGAATCCTTTCAGCCCAGGAGGTCAAGGCTGTGTTGAGTCATGTTTGTGCCACTGCACTCCAGCCTGGGCAACAGTGTGAGACCCCCGCTCAAAAATAAAACCCCACAGAAGCACAGGGAAGGATGCCAAGAAGTTGGGGGGGGGGTCAAAGTGCCTTGATTGCCATACATTGGAGCAGGGTTTCTCAGCGTGGGCTTTGTTGGCCTTGGGCCTGATGTCCTTTGTGGTGGGGCTGTCCTGTGCATTGGGAGGTTTAGTATCCCTGGTCTGCACCCAGCAGATGCCAGTAGTAGCTCCCTCCTCACTGTGACAACCAAAAATGTCCCCAGACAGTACCTAACATCCCTGAGATGCTGAGTTGCCCATGTTGAGAATCACTGTCCTGGAAAGGCTCTTGGTTTCCTGGAGGCCCTGCTATGATTAAAGACTCACTGTTAGCCGGGCTTGGTGGCTCAACCTCTAATCCCGTGCCTTTGGGAGGCTGAGGTGAGTGGATTGCCTGAGCCCGCGGGTTCGAGACCCGCCTGGGCAGCGAGACCTCATCTCTACAATAAATCAAAAAATGAGCCGGGTGTGGTCGCGCGCACCTGTAGTTCCAGCTACTCGGAAGGCTGAGGCAGAAGGATCGCCAGAGCCCAGCAGGTCGAGGCTGCGTTGGCCGGGAGCAGCCACTGCACTCCAGTCTGGGCGACAGAGTGAGACTCCGACTCAAAAAAAAAAAAAAGACTCACTGTTGATCAGAAGTTGAGTACACTCACTTCCCAGTTGACTGAGGTTTGCCTTTGTCTCCCTGGTGAGTGAGCAGTGGAAAGTCTCAAATCCTGAATCTGAGATGGATGAGGGGGTCAGAGACCACCTACTACAGTCCATCACAGGAAGCTGGACCAGGAGGGCTTGGCAAAGCACGCTGTGAGAAGCCCCGGGCTCTCAGCACGCTGGGCACCATGCATGGCTGTCCTTCACACCTGGGGAAGGGTGGAAAGGGCAGAGCCACATCACCTCTCTCCTGCCCCAGGGAACCTGGAGGGTATGCCCTTGCGTGGCCCACCCACACGTGCTCCTGTGGGGGTGACTTAGTCGGTAAGAGAAGGTCCTTCTCGAACCATTGTTTCCTTCCTCCCATCTCATCTACCCTTGGGAGAAAGGAGTGGTGAAGTTCAGTCTCAGGGGAGCTGGCGGCCATGACTGTGACAGGCTGTGCTGACAGATGCCCCTGGTGTCTGTCTTGTGTTTGTTTTCAGAGCTGAAATCAATTTGCTTTCTAGTTTGTGGCAGCGGAAAAGCCCACCCGCCCCTGTTCCGTGCCTTGGGCTGGTCCGGGGCCGGGGGCTATCCTCTTCGCTGGCCCCTCCCAGCCCCCTTCATCGGGCGGGACAGGGAATGTCCTGTGGTCAGGTGCCAGTCAGGCTTTGACAGGAAATCTCCAGCCTCAAGCACCCTTTTTTTTTTTTGAGTTGGAGCCTCACTCTGTCCCCCAGACTGGAGTGCAGTGGCCGCTCCCGGCCACCGCAGCCTCCACCTGCTGGGCTCCGGCGATCCTTCCGCCTCGGCCTTCCAAATAGCCAGAATTACAGGCATGCGCTACCACGCCTGGCCTGATTTATTGTAGAGATGAGGTCTCACTGCCTAGGCAGGTCTCGAACCTGCGGGCTCAGGCAATCCACTCACCTCAGCCTCCCAAAGGCGCGGGATGACAGGCTGAGCCACTGAGCCCGGCTACCTCAAGCACCCTTGTTCCAGGTCCCCACACTGACCCCACCCCTCCCCGCGTCCACTACTTCCCCGCGGAGGCTGACCTTGGCCTTGCTGTCCAGTCTGTCAGTAAGTATCTGTGCAGAACCTCCTAGATGCACGCAGTGTGTCAGGCTCCATGGGAGCCGCCTAGACGTCTGGCCAAGAAGAGAGGATCGGTGTCAATGGCAGGCTGGAGGAGGCGGGTTGTGACGGGCGTCTCTGTGGCTCAGACTGAGGGGGCCGTGGTATGAGAGTGGAGGAGGCCGTTCCCAACACGGGGTTACCTTGAGTCAGGGGCAGAACAAGGTGTAGGCCAAAGATGGGCCGAGTCCTCAGCCCCAGACTTCCCATCTGTCCTGGCCGCCAGCCTGCCCGCCCTGCTCCCTGGCGTCCTGACCCCTGAATGGTCCTGCTCCCTTCCAGGCCCAACCTTGTCTCTCTGGACCTGGGCTTCAATGACCTGACAGACCTGTGGAGCATGGTCACCAGCCTCGGGACTCTCAGGCACCTACGGCTGCTGGTCCTGCAGGGGAACCCACTGGCCCTGGTACCCTACTACCGTGGCCTCACCATTGACAGCCTGGCCTGGCTCTGCGTGCTGGATGACATCACCGTGACCCCCAATGAGAGGCATCAGTTCCGGGGGCTCAGCCTCAGTGGCGGTGAGGGTGCTGGCTTGCAAGGGTGGGGGCAGCACGTGACACTCAGCCGCTGCCTGACCGGGTCCTGTGCCCATCTGTCATTGCAGCGCCCCACGTGACCCAGGCCCTCATCAGAAATAGCATCTCCTCTGCGTCAGAGTACCCCCAGGTTTTGATCCCTGTGATTGGGACTTGGGGACTTGGGTCTAGGGAGGCTAGGACAGTTCTTTTAGCTTCTTCACTTCCACGGTGACTTGAGATCGCCCCCTTGTGGCCCATGCCGCAAGGTGCGTCAAAGCCTTGTCAAGGTCAGCGTGATGAAATGTTGACAATAACAGCAGCACATGGCTCCAACCCTCTCTGTGGCCATCTCTGCAGAGCAGCCATTATCACTCCCATTATACAGGTCAGGAGAGCAAGGCCTGAGAGGGGCACAGTGACTTATCCGAGATCATCCCGGTTGACTTGGAGGAGCCGGGATGTGAACCCAAGTCTACCAAGCTCTAAGGCTCAGCCCTGCGTGGGGAGAGTCCGGGAACTGCTGTTCCCACGGGTCACTTGGTCCTGCCCGCTCTTCGTTGCAGATCTCCTGGCACACGAGGCGCAGTTTGTGGTGACCATTGGAAATGTCAGAGGGGTTCTGGACACCTCTGTCTTGGACCCAGAACCCGGGCCCGAAGGCCCCTTTATCACTTACAGCTATTACGTGACCTACGATTTTCTGGAAGACGAAGAAGGGGAAGGGAACGAGTATGCGGGCGTGCTGGCCGAGGTGCGCGCCCCGGGTCGTCCCTGGGATGGGGGCTCCCCGCACGGGTCCGCCGGGTCTCTCGTGCAGGAAGAACTGCTTCTTGGTTCCAGAACAGTCCTCAACATGGAGCTCTCTGGGTCATGACCTGGCTGTGAGCAGGGACTGGCTTCGGCTCAACCCCTTTCTTGCAGCTGGAGTCATTCTCAGCCGTGCATCCTCCCCTTGCCCCCTTGAAATCTGAGCCTACCAAGCCTACCAAGAGAGCAGCCCAGAGTTTGGTCTAGACCCTTGCTCCTGTCCCCTCCACAGCGGAAGAGAACCCAGGGACACCATCCAACCAGGAGAACCGTGATGACCCCGTCTCCGGTTCTCATGTAGGAGTTGCTGTTTTCACTTTTTGTTTTTTTTTTTGAGTTGCGAGTCTCACTCCGTCGCCCAGGCTGGAATGCAGTGGCACACTCACAGCCAACCCAGTGTCAACCTGCAGGGCTCCGGCGATCCTTCTGCCTCAGCCTTCCAAGTAGCCAGAACTTACAGGCGCGCACTACCATGTCTGGCTAATTTTATTTATTTATTGTAGAGACGAGGTCCTGCCAAGTTACCCGGGATGGTCTCAAACCCGCAGGCTCAGGTCATCCATTCACCTCGGCCTCACAAAGTGCTGGGATTACAGGCTGAGCCACTAATCCTGGCCTATTTTCACTCTTAATGTAACATTTTCAGAAAACACAAAACTGGGTTTTTGTTTGTTTGCTTTTGAGTCAGAGTCTCACTCTATCGCCCAGGCTGGAGTGCAGTGGCCGCTCACGGCCACCACAGACTTGACCTTCCGGGCTCAGGCAACCCTCCTGCCCTGTCTTCCAAGCAGCTGGAACTACAGGCGTACGCCACTACGCCCAGCTAATTTTTCTGGACTTATTGTAGAGATGGGGGTCTTCCCAAGTTCCAAGGCTGGTCTCAAACCCCTGGGCTCAGGCAATCCTCTCACCTTGGCCTCCCAAAGTGCTGGGATTATAGGTGTGCAGCCAGCCAAGGCTAGGTTTTTAAAAACTTTTCTCAGTTGGTGTGTTTGCTCAGTTGCTGTGTTTGCTAAGGCTGTCACCTATCCCGATGCTGGCAGTTGTGTAGACACATTCCCAGAATTGGCGAGAGCTTTCTGAAGGTGGCAGCCTCAGATGAGTTTCTGTGTTTTCCATGAAGATCGTCAAGCCCTCGCTCAGCTCAGAATTAGCAGTCGAGGAGTTTCATGAGGAGGTCATCGAAGAGTCTCCAGAGTCTGAAGCCGTGGATTCGGGAGAGTCAGAGTCGTCTGAGGTCTCAGGCCGGCTGGCGGTTTTGCCGAGGTTGACAGACTCGGCGGAAGAGCTGGCAAAGTTGCGACCACACGTAGATCCCAGGCTCTGCCCGTCCCCGGGGTAAGGATGGAAACCTGGCCGGGGGCAAGAGGTAGGGTCATTAGGGTCACAGCAAGCCCAGACCACACTGAGGCCTCTCCTTCCCGTCCAAAAACTGAGCCGCTCCCAGAGCCAGCTCAGGAAGGCTTAAGGCTCCTCTCCCACCTGAGCTGACCCACGCAGGGTGTACCTGGGGTTGAACATCTACCTGGGCTTGATGTTCAACCCCTTTTCCTGGAGTCCTAACTTTCCCCTCAAAGTGCAACTAAATCCATTTCCCTGACCGGCTCGGGTTGTCTGAATGATTGAATCTCCTGAATCAGTTGAGATCTGGTAAATGGACAGCCCTTTTCATTCCAGCTCTTGGATTTGAAAACCTTTTTGGTGTAATTTTTTTTTTAAGTCTGAGTCTCACTCTGTCACTAGAGTGCAGTAGCACGATCACAACTACCACAGTTTCAACCTGCTGGGTTCAGGTGATCCTTCCACCTCTGCCTTCCAAGCAGCTGGGACAACAGGCGCACACCACCACACCTGGATAATTTCTTAATTTATTGTAGAGACAGGATCTCACCATGTTACTCAGGCTGGTCTCAAGCTTCTGGGCTCAGGCAGTCCTCTTGCCTCAGCCTCCCAAATGCTGGATTACAGGCATGAGCCACCACGCCTGGCTTGGTTTAACTTCTTAAGCCATCTTAAGCCAATTTTTTTGTTGGGACTTTTTTTTTTTAGTTGGACTCTCACTCTGTCATCAGGCTGGAGTGCAGTGGCATGCTCACAGCCACCACATCCTTGACCTGCTGGGCTCAGGTGATCCTTCCGCCTCAGCCTTTCAAGTAGCTGGTACTACAGGCATGCACTTCTGTGCCCAGCTAATTTTTGTATTTATTGTAGAGATGAGGTCTTGCCAAGTTGCCCAGGCTGGTCTCAAACCCATGGGCTCAGGCATTCCTCTCACCTTGGCCTCCCAAAGTGCTGGGAACATAGGCATGAGCCCACACCGGCTTTTTCTTGGAACTTTGAATATGTCATCTGTCTTCTGGTTGCCATAGTTTCTGAAGAAAAGTTAGCAGTTAGTCTTACTGACTGGTGTTCCTTTGTATGTGATGAGTTGCTTTTCTCTTGCGGGCTTTCAAGATTATCACTTTGTCTTCCCACATTTTTACTATAATGTGTCTGGGTGTGGATCCCTTTGCATTTATTCTACTTGGAGTTTATCAAGCTTCTTGGATGCATAGATGAATGTTGTTAATCAAATTTAGGAAGTTTTCAGCCATGATTATTCCAGCATTTTTCTGCTTCTTTCTCTGTTCTATCCTTCTGGCCCCCTCATCATATGTGCTTCTAGTAGCTGTTCAGAAAAATCCAAGGGACACCTGATGTGTTTACCAGGGACCCTTCTCCTTACCAAGGGACCCTTCTCCTTGGAGGGTCTTGAATTCAAATTTGCATCTCTCTAGACCCCATGAGGTTGCTTAAAGTTCTGCTCAGCTTGTCTGACAGCAGTTTTGGAACTGGCTCTCACCTTGCAGATTAAAGTGGCACTGAATATCGAGCTCATTCTTCTTGACTGTCCTTGTGTGTTCAGACTTTAGACCTGAAGGTCCTCACTCTCTTAGTAGATCTTCAGGGCCTCCAACAGATCATTTTCATATTTTGTCTAGCTTGTATGATTGTTTTCAGTAGGCTGCTTTGCCCAATATAGTCTAGTCTACCGTTTAGACTTCAGCATTGTTCAAATAGAACTTTGACATGGATTTTCTAAAAATATTTTCTTTGCAGTCTATTATATTTTACTTAGATTGTTTTAAAGTTACAGTCCTTAGTTTTATATTTTCCACACAATTAGTTTACCATCTCTGATTCCTGAAATTCAACAGTTAGTAAGTACCAGTCACCTGCATATCCTATCCAGGCATGATGCTGGACGTCAGGGTTACAGACAACAAACAGGACAGAAAATGGTGTGTTCTGTTTGGGCACTCACCCTTTCATGAAGGAAGTGAACAACAGTAATTTCAATATACCACACGTCATGTGTGCTACACTGGATGCACAGGATAAATCTTGGCCCCTAGGTCAGGTACTAGGAAGTAGGAAGTGACAGCAAGAAGTTTGAGTGTGGAGGGAGATGAGGACTGACGAGAGAAGGGCCAGGGAGATGGACGGAGAAAAAGAGTCTGACCTTAGAGAGACGAGAGAAAGGTTTTGCGCAGGGAACACCCAAATCAGGTTTACATGTTAGGAAGACGACCACGTGGAGAAGATGATTGTTGCAAAGAGATTGTCAACTCCTCTCCCTACTTCTCTGGTTGATTTATACAAGTTTTGTATCACTGGTTTTGGGTTTTGTATATTTTCATGCAGTTCTCTCTCTCTCTCTCTCTCTCGGTAGAGGCAGGGTAATGCTCTGTTGTCCAGACTGGAGTGCAATAGTGTGACCATAGCTCACTGCAGCCTCAACCTCCTGGGCGCAAGCAATCCTCCCACCTCAGCCTCCCAAGTAGCTGGGACTACAGGCATGTGCCACCACACCTGGCTAATTTTCTCATTTTTTATAGAAGTGAGGTCTCACTATGTTGCCCAGGCTGTATACAACTTTTTATTCAGACAGTTCTAAAATTTATTTAACTTGGCAAGTATAATGATTTGCATTCTATCTTGAATTCTTTCTACCTGTCCACATCACTGTAATTTTATTTTATTTTATTATTTTATCTTATTTTATTTTATTTTGAGTCAGAGTCTCACTCTGTCGCCTAGTTTGGAGTGTGGTGGCATGCTCACAGCCACCACAGCCGTGGCCTGCTGGGTTCAGGAGATCCTTCCACCTCTGCCTTCCAAGTAGCTGGAACTATAGGCTCGCACCATCATTTCCAGCTAATTTTTTGATTTATTGTAGAGACGAGGCCAAGTTGCCCAGGCTGGTGTCAAATCCGTGGGTTCAGGCAACCCTCTCACCTTGGCCTACCAAAGTGCTGGGATTATAGGTGTGAACCACCGCACCCAGTTCATCACTGTATTTTAAATCAGTTATTATCACATATATTTCCACCATTTTGATGTTTCCCTTTTAACACTGGTTTTGCGTGCTTGCTTTGCCAGGTTCACAAGCCTGGGACTGGGCTTACCCGCCATGATATTTCAGGCCCTCAGTTTTATCTCTGAGCACGATCTCCTTTTCTCTGAGAAAAAACTTCCTCCCTCCTCAATGCTGAATAAGTGATTGAGTCTATCTTCTTTGGGTATTTATTAATGTTTAACTTGGATGTGCTTTAAACTTGTTACGGATTCTCCCCCAGGCTGTGGTCCAGTTGTAAAGCAGTATCTGTTCAATCACTTCCCAAGCAGAACGCGGCTTTGGGGTCGCACCACATTCTGATACTCACCCAGCTCCAGTTTAGCGTCTACTTCAGTGTGGGGCTAGGCTAGTGTCACCACTTTTGACCCAGTACCTTTCTGTTCTGAGAATTGTTGCTTTCCCATATGCTGTTAAGATCCAGTGGCACAAATAACTCGTTCATTCATTGATTAATCTATTTATTTACAGAATGTCACTTGCGGTGTGCTAGGAACTAGACCAGATACTAAGCATGTGAGAACGAATAACACAGGACTGGTGCAGTGCTCATGCCTGCAGTCCCAGCGTTTAGGGAGGCTGAGGCAGGCAGATTGCTTGAGGCCAAGGAGTTCAAGACCAGCCTGGGTGACATAGCGAGACGCAGTCTTTACTGAAAATTAAAATGCTAGCCAGTGTGCTGGCATACACCTGTAATCTGAGCTATTTGGGTGGTTGAGGCAGGCGGATCACTGAGCCTGGGAGTTGGAGGCTGTAGTGATCATGCCACTGCACTCCTGCTTAGGCAACAGAGCAAAACCGCATCTCTATAAAGTAAAAAATAAAATGAGTAGCACCACACGACACTCCTAAAGTTCATCATTTACAACATAATTATCTGTGTGTGGTCACATATGCATAACAAAAAATTGAAGCCCTTTTTCACCCTTTTTTGAGTGTACAATTTACTGGCATTAAGTACATTCACATTGTTGTGCAACCATCACCACCATCCAGAACTTTCTCGTCTTCCCAAACTGAAACTCTGTCCCCATTAAACACTGTCTCCCCATTCTCTCTGCCCTGGCCACAGCCATTCTTCTTTCAGTCTCTATGAATTGGACTCCTCTTGGGGTCCCATATAAGTGGAACACAGTACTTGGCCTTCTGTGACTGGTTTCTGTCCCTTGGCATAATGTTTTCCGTGTTGTAGGATGTGTCAGAATTTCCTTCCTTTCAAGGCGGAAGACTCCTCCACTGTATGGATAGACACACTTTATGTATCCACCCATCTGCTAGGGGACGTTTGGGCTGTTCTTCCCCTTTGGCTATTGTAAATAGTGCTGCTGTGGACATGGGGGAACAAATATCTGTTCGAGTCCTATTATCCTTAAAATGTCCTTTGGAATTCTGGCTCTTTCTTCCAGGTGAATTTCCACATTCAGTCTGTCAAGCCCCAGACATATTCTTAGAGAACCCAGATGGCCATTAGAGCATCACTTTATAATGACTTGTGGCATTTGTGATGTGTTTACTTTTTTGCCACTACTTAGCTGAAAAAAAAAACCCTTTGGCACAGTTTTGGTTGGTTTCCGCTGATTGTTCAGGACACAGTCCTGCCCCTGAAGTGGTCCCTCTCCCGTTTCTTTGGCGTCCTCCTCGGTGCCCACTTTCCTTCTGGCCTTCTGGCCCCCTTGCCCTGCCTGCTGATGGCTGGGCCCCGATATCATGCTGTTTGTGAGCTCTGACGCTCGTCACTTTCTTGCAAGGCCCTTCACAGTCTCCTGCCTGGTTCCTGGTCACAGCCCCCGAGTCACGGCGCCCATGTCTTCATCTCCCCCTCCCAAGGACAGTCCTCTTCAGCACCGTCCGCAAACCGTGGGCCGACGTCATTCCCTGCAACTATGAGGTGCAGCACACGTTCAGGGACCTGGTGCCGCTGAAGGCCTTCCTGCTGGCGGGGACCACCGTGGCCATCGTGGAGGAGAAGGTGGGCAGTGGGGGTGGTGCCTGACCTTCCATCTCTGGACCGCCCTGGTAGCCGACTCACCCCCCTTCCCCTCTGTTGGGTTCCCATCAGGCCATCGCGTGGCCCCGCCATCTGGGTGAAGGAGGCCTCGGCGCCTTTCCAGAGAGGGCGAGGAGAGGCCACCCAGGCAGCCCCTTCGGCTTCTGCTCACCGGAGGCACCTTCCTGCCCCTAGATTCTCTCCTGGCCCGTGGTCCCACCTGCCGTCGACAGTCCCCTGCCTGCCAAGAAGGGAAAAGGAGAGAAAGACAAGAAGGGGAAGGAGAAAGCCCAGGGGACTGCGGGGAAAGACAAGGGGAAAGACGGGCAGGAGGAGCGAGAGAGAGGGCGGAAGGAGCCTGCCAAGGTAACGGCCCGGGGGGCGCCAGGTGGGGATGGGCGGCCCCGCTGCAGCCCTTGCCTTGGCCTCCCCTTCTTCCGGCCTCTCCCTGCAGGAGCAAAAGGGGCCCAAGAAGAAGAAGGAGCTTCCCAAGAACCTCTGCCAGGACCCGCCCATCCTGCGGGTGCTGGGCAGCGGCCTGGTGGCCCTGGAGCCCCTGCTTGCCGGGGAGCCCGTGGTGTCCACCGTTTGCAACTTCGGGGTGGTCCGCACCCTGGCATCTGACAAGCTGACGCTTGCCAGGGTACGGGGGTCCCTGCCGTGTGCCCTCGCCTCTGCCCTCACCCTCCCCACGGAAGCCTTGCTGGGCAGGGAAGGGCAGTGGGGCCCGGCTCACGGGCAGGGAGGAAGGCTGGCGGAGGGGGCTTTTCCCTGGGCGGCTGCCAGGCTGCTGGTGCCCCCGTGTACACACAGGGACCCCTCTGTGCGTTATGAGCATGGACTCTCCCCTTCAGGTGTGGGGCCAAGGTGGGCGTCTTCCTCACTGGGAGCCCCATGCCTTCCTGGGCCAGCCAGAGGCCCTGGCAGGGGAGAGAGCCCCAGGGACAGCCTCGCGGGCTCCTCTCCCCTCCCCCCGCTCCAGTAGGCATCTCATCTGGTGGTTGTTTCTCCCAGGATTCAAAGAAGATGAAGAAAGTTGCCAAAAAAGGTGAGGGCAGGGAGTGTCACTGAGGACTGGCTGAGGTCCAGCCCCTGGGAACCAGAGGAACAGAAGGGCAGAGAATCGCAGCTTTTGGCCAGGGGAGAGGCCAAGTCCAGCCTGGGGACCCAGCTCTGTCTTCCTTGCAGCTCACCTCCGCCGCCCACCACAGTGCCCTTCTGCGGGTTGTGAGGCAGGCGGGGAAGTCACCTGTGGTGGGAGCCACATTGGGGGGGTCAGAGCTGGAACCGGCCCAGGGTGCTTCCGGCTCCAGGTTCAGGTCATTAGGCCTAACTTGCTGTTTAAGGAGCCTGGACTTGTTCTAAGGCAACTGCGGAAGTGTCTGAAATGGGTATGCTTGGGGCTTGAGTTCTAGAAAGAATTGTCTGGCTTCCAGGGAGAGACAGAAACCAGGGAGGGCACCAGGAGGCTATTGCAGAAGCATAAGGCGAGATCACAGCAGAACTACCCACGATTCTGATGCCAAAAGGGAAAACAACATACGTGTCCCTCAACAGCTGAGGCAATACACATATATCCATACAGTGGAAGATGATTCAGCCATAAAAAGGAGACACACATGGCTGTAACATGGACCAACACTAAAGACATGATACTGCCAGGCACGGTGGCTCACCCCTGTAATCTCAGCACTTTGGGAGGCCAAGGTGGGAGGACTGCTTGATCTCAGGAGTTTGAGACCAGCCTGGGCAATGCAGCAAGACCCCATCTCTAAAAAAAAAAAAAAAACTGAAAAATTAGCAGGGCATGGTGGTGCACACCTGTAATCCCAGCTATTTGGGAAGCGGAGGTGAGAGGATCGCTCGAGCCCAGTGTTTGAGGCTGCAACGTGCTATAATTGTGCCACTGCACTCTAGCCTGGGTGACAGAGTGAGACGCTGACTAAAAAAAAACGAAAAGGAAAGAAAACATGATACTGAGTGGAAGAATCCACACCCAAAAGGCCACATATTCTATGATTTTGTTTATATGAAATGTCCAGAATCGGCAAATCCATAGAGCAGAAGAGCCACGGATACCAGGGGCTGGGGGAGGGGAGAACGAGGAACAACTGCCCGATGCGGCCAGAGTTATGTTTTGATCCCAATGAAAAAAATTCACCCTAAAAAGAAAGTGTAAGGCAAGAAATGATAAAGTCTGGGACACCGAAGTTGGTGACAGAGGTGGCTCTGAGAGCCCCAGGAAAGGGAGAGCGGGCAGGTGCTGCCTTGGGCCTGGAGCCGGAGCCCAAGATGGGAGCTGCCCTGGGGAGATGAGCCCGGTCTTGCACATGTGAAGGTCAAGCTCAGCGGCGTCCCAGAAGCCTTCCTCTCACAGTCTGCGGTGAACCTGCCCCTCTTCTCTCCATCTCCTTTGCTGCCACCCTCGTCAGACCACCTAGTCCCTCACCCAGACGACAGCAGCTCCTCCCACCGGCGCGCCCTCCTCCCGCCCCACTGCCAGCCTCTGCCCATCACTCGCCTTCAGCTGCCAGCCTGGCTGAGTCATCCCCCTGCTCGAAATGCTTCCGTGACTGCCTGCTGGCCGTGGCACAAAATCCATCTTTCTGTGGCCTCAGGGCCTGGAGAAAGCTACCTGGGAGACTTATGTGACACCTGCCATCTTCACCTGTCTCATCTCAGCTCCAGCACCCTTCTTCAGTGCAAGAAGAACCCTTGCATTCTTGGTTGCATCCTGTTTTTCTCTACAGTATTTATCACAACGATAACCATGTAGATATCATTCTAGGTAATTATTTGATTATTATTTAGTCTGCTATACTGTAAGCTACAGGAGGGCAGGAGTTGTGCCTGTTTTTTGCTTTTGAGTCAGAGTCTCACTCTGTCACCCAGGCTGGAGTGCAGTGGTATGTTGACGGCCACTGCAGCCTCGACCTGCTGGGCTCAGATGATCCTTCTGCCTCAGCCTTCCAAGTTGCTGGAACTACAGGCACACGCCACCACACCCAGTGAAATTTTTTGATTTATTGTAGAGATGAGGTCTCGCCAAGTTGCCCAGGCTGGTCTCGAACCTACAAACTCAGGCAATCCTTTCACCTCGGTCTCTCAAAGTGCTGGGATTATAGGTGTGAACCACCGCACCTGGCGCCTATATTATTTAAAGTCACATAATCCCCAGTACCCAGCATAGCAGGTACACAGTAGGCCATCAACAAACATTGAATGAATTAATCAGCTGATAGTTGATGCTTAAAGCCAAGAAAGGGTGGCACAGTGGCTCACGCTTGTAATCCCAGCACTTTGAGAGGTCAAGGTGGAAGGATCGCAGGAGTTCGAGACCAGCCTGGGCAACATAGTGAGGCCTTGTCTCTATAAAAAGTAAAAAAATTAGCTGGGTGTAGTGGTGATCACCTGTAGTCCTAGCTACACAAGAGGCTGAGGCTAGAGGATCTCTTGAGCTCAAGAGTTCAAGGATGCAGTGAGCTGTGATCATGTCACTCACTCTAGCCTGGGCAACAGAGTGAGACCCTGTCTCAAAAAAATAATAAATACATACATAAAAAAATAATTAAAGCCATGAAAATACATGAGCTTATGTTGGCAGAGAAGAAAAAAAGGGTTGCACACAGTACCCTGAGAACACCACCAGTTTTGATCAGGAAGGAAAAGCAAGACATGCAACGATCAAACTTAACTGCATCCTAGAACAAAACTCAAGGATATTTATAGGAATACAAAAATATCCAGCACTGAAGGTAAAACTCGCAATGTCTACCATCCAATAAAAAATGACCAGACATGCAAAAGAGCAAGAAAATGCAATATAGAATAAGAACTTATCAGTAAAAATTGATTCAGAAATGACATATATGATAGAATTAGTAAACAAGGACATGAAAGATAAAAGAAATCAAACTTCCAGACATGAAAACTGCCATGTCACATAAATGGGATGGATAGCAGATTAGACACTAAAGAAGAAAAGATTCATGAACTTGAAGTAATAGAAACTATCCAAAATCAAACTCAGGGAAAAATGACTGGGGAAAAAAAATGAGCAGAACATCAGTGAATTTTGAGATAAATTCAAAGGGCCTAATTTCCATGTAATTGAATCCTCAAGGAGAGGAGAGAATGGAAAAGATATCAAAAGGAACAATTACTGAAACATTTCCAACTCAGATGGAAACTGTAAGCACTCAGATATAAGCCCAGTAAACTCCAAACACAAGAAACAAAGACAACTAACCAAGGTAGATGATAATCAAATTGCTTAAAATCAGTGATAAAGATAAAAATTTTAAGGTGGCCAGAGTAAAAAAGACACATCATATATAAAGGAACAAGAATAGGAACGACAGCAGAATCGTCTCCAGAAACAATGCGAACTAGAAAACAGTGGCACAGCTTAAATACTCACAGAAAAATAACTAGCAACATTTTTTCCAACACAAATATATTCTAAAAACAAAGATGATAACGAACACTTTTCAAGACCTAGAAAGGCTGAAAGAATGCATTGCTTGAACTGTAAGAAATTTTTTTTTGGAGTTGGAGCCTCACTCTGTTGCCCAGGTTAGAGTGCAGTGCCTGCTCACAGCCACTACAGCCTTGACCTGCTGGGCTCAGACAAACCTTCCACCTCAGCATTCCAAGTTGCTGAAACTATAGGTGATTGCTACCACGCCTGGCTTATTTTTTGATTTATTGTAGAGATGAGAGTTCACCAAGTTGCCCAGGCTGGTCTTGAACCCCCGGGCTCGGGCAATCCTCTCGCCCTGGCCTCCCAAAGTGCTGGGATTACAGGCTGAGCCACCGCACCTGGCCAAACTATAAGAAATGGTTAAGCAAAGTTCTTCAAGCAAAAGGAACATAATACCAGGTGGAAATCTGGACTTACACAAAGACTTAGAGAGCACTAGAAAGGTAGCCAAGTGGGTAAATAGAAGACCTTCTGTCTTATTATTTAAGTTTCTCTAATTATTGTTGATTGTTTAATGCAAAAAGTATATATTGTGGTGCTTATAACATATGTAGAAGTAAAATGTATGATAACAGTACCACAAGGGTCAGGGTTGGGGAAGAAATGAAAGTATATCATTGTAAGGGTCTTCAGTGCTATATCACCTGAAGGTAGACTGTGGTAAGTTCAGGATGTTTAAAGCAACCACTAAAATAACAACAGAGTTATGCTAATAAGCCAACAAAGGAGAGAAAAAAGAATTATAAAAATATTCAGTTAATGCAGAAGAAGGTAAAACAAAAGGAACAAAGAAATACGAGATAAATGGAAAACAACAAAATGACAGATGTAAACCCCATAATTACATTAAATGTAAATGAGTCAAGTACCCACTTAAAAGGCAGAGGTAGATCAGGTTGGATAAGAGAAACCCCAGCACTTTGGGAGGTGGAGGCGACAGAATTGCCTGAACCCAGGGGTTCGAGACCAGCCAGGGTAATTTGGCAAGACCTTGCCTCTACAATAAATCAAAAAAATTAGCCAGGCGTGGTGCCGCATGCCTGTGGTTCCAGCTACTCGGAAGGTGGAGGCGGAAGGATCGCCGGAGCCCAGCAGGTCGAGGCTGCGGTGGCCGGGAGCGGCCACTGCACTCCAGCCTGGGAGACAGAGTGAGACGCCAACTCAAAAAAAAAAAAAAAAAAAAAAAGTTAAAAATAAAAGGATGGAAAAGTAAATTCATGGCGGCAACTAATAAAAATAAAACTGGAGTGACTGTGTTAGTATTAGACAAAACAGATTCTAGAGCAAAGATTACCAGGGATATCGGCCCACATCCTTTGGTATCTCCACCCACGTCACTAGAAAAGTGTCTGAGGATTGGAAAACTGGTAAATTCACGGTGCGGACACAGTGTTCAAAAATTCTAATTTCTAGCTGAACACTCAAACGTTATAAGCGTATTCACCAAAACGCTTTCCGTCTTTTACCCTGAAACGCCAGAATTTTAAAGGAAATATCTGCCAAGTAGCGAAGTATGAACATCCACAGCTTGCCAGTGTTTCCTCAAGCGAGCCCGTGTTCCGGGGAAGAGGCACGCGTGCCCTGTGCGGGGCCCACAGCCGCGGCTTCCCCGGCGACCCGACCCGTCCGAGGCCGCCCTCACCCCGGGGAAGCCCCGGGCGAGAGGCCGGCCGCGGTCGGGCACGGCGCTGAGCTCGGCCAGGGCGGCGCTGCTCGGCCTCAAGCTCGCGTTCTCGTTCCCCAGAGAAGACCAGGTCTGCGACTCCGCTGTGCGAGAGCGAGTACCAGCCCGAGCCCCTGTCCGTGGAGGTCCAGATCCGGCTGAACCAGTGCCGCTCGGCCAGGGAGGCGCGGCGCTCCACCTCCGCCTAGGGCGCGGCAGTAAAGGCTGTGCTGGCACCCGCGCCTCCGAGTGCGTGGCCGCGCGTCGGGGGGCGCGTGGCGCGGGAGGGCGCCGGCGGACCCCCGGGGAGGGCTGGGGGCAGTGCGCCCGGGGGCGGGGGGTGTGTCTGCGGAGAGCCCGGGGGTGGGGGGAGCGACTGCAGAGAGCCGCGCCCGCCCCTCCGGCGCCCCGCCCTCCGGCGCCCCCCTCGGGCGCCCCGCCCCGGCGCCCCGCCCCTCCGGCGCCCCGCCCCTCCGGCGCCCCGCCCCTCCGGCGCCCCGCCCCTCCGGCGCCCCGCCCCTCCGGCGCCGCGGGGCGAGCCCAGAGCGCGGGACGGGCAGAGCCCCGCCCAGCGCCCGAGCCTCGCCAGCCGCGTGCACCCGGGCGCTCTCTGCTCCGCGGCGCGAGCTCCTGGCCGGGCCTCGGCGTCAGGCTCAGGTGGGTCCCGAGGGCCAGGTGGCGGCGGGCCTGGAGCCGGCTGCTGTGAGGGCGGCTGTCCCACTTCGCGCGGAGGGCGGGGCGCCGGGCTTGTGCCCTGCACCCCGCGCCTAGCCCTGGGCTCCAGGCGCGCGCGGTGCCGCTGACCCGGGCATCCGCGAGCATGCGGGACCCCGCCCCGGTGCGGCGCGGGCCTGGCCTCGGCGGGGTCGTCCCTGCACCCTCCGGCGGGCGCGGCTGGGGCCCAGGGGCTGCGCGGCTGTCGCCCGCCGGCTGGGGACAGAGTGGCCAGAGCCAGGCGTCGGGAACGGACCGTCCTGGGCGCAGCGCTGCCCGCCGGGCTCCGGCCGGGGAGGTGGGTCCCCCGCGGGGTCGGCCCTCGCGGCCGCGGTCACGTCGGGTTGAAAGAGTGAGCCAGACCCTGGTCCTGGCCCGCATCGTGGCGTGTCGGGTCCCCGAGTCTTGTGAGGGCTCGAGGCAGCCGTCACCCCGGGAGCTTGCGCAGCCCCTCGGGCCCACTGGGAGGGGGTGGCGCGGCCCGCGGCTGGTCGAGAGGGCGCAGGGGTCCTTGGAGGAGGGGACAGCGGCTCGCAGGTGTTACCCGGAGGGACCTGGCTGGGAGGACCTGGAGCGGAGGGCGGCGGCGCGGGCGGTGTGGCCAGCCGGGAGGGACGGGCCGTCCGGGAACGGAGTCGGCCACTCGCCGTGCGCCCTTGGCACAGCTCCGCAGCCCGTCGGCGTCCTCAGCTGGCCGCAGGTGTCAGCCGCTCGCCCCGCGTGCGCCCGGGACCCGCCAGGCGCGTATCCAGCGGCAGCGGCAGGAGTGACCTTTTACGCATGGACTCTCTCCCACGGCCTCTGCCAGAGTCCCCAGCCCGCCTGGCCTCCCTGCTGCCCCCTCCTCGCCCCTTCGCCGGCCGCGGCTCCCAGTGCCTCCTGCCGCGGAAGCCGCCCGACGCTGCCCGCGCGCCCCGCCGTCCTCAGGTCTTCCTGCACTCCCTTTCCCCACCCACTCCTTGCTCTCATGCCCCTTGACCAAGGAGGGCGCCACGGCCGAGGCTGCAGGACAGAGTGGCTTCGCTCCGTGGCTTCGCTCCTTGCGGTCACCTCATCTCGGCGTAGCCGGGTGGCACGGGCTCTGGGGCCTGGCGCGTCTCCCCCCGGAGGGCGGCGACCCTGCCCTGTGTGCCACTGCGTCCCTAGCACCTAGAGCTGCCTTTCTGATGGTGGCGGCTGCAGCAGTGGGGGATGCAGGTAGACGGGTCAGAGGTGAAGGACCAGGAGGAAGTGAAGGGGAAGCGGCTGGAACAGGGGACACTGGAGGGACACAAAAGTTGAGATGAGAAACTGAAGCCTGGCTCCGCTAACGTGGACCTCGGCAGGTCACTGATTCTGCTTGGCGCTCCTTTTCTTGGGGTCCCCGGGAGACCTACTGGGACAAGTCAGCACTGAGTTCAGTGGCAGGAAGGCCGGCCCGAGAGGGGCGGCCTCAGAGACCTCCCTGGTACAAGTCTCCGGCTCTCCTGCCTGCTGTCCTGCTGTGAGTGTGGTTTTGTCTCAAAGACCAGTTTGACTCCCTGGGAGCCCGGACCACCGAGGCAGGTGTGCAGGGTGTGTGCGCTGGTGTCCCTGGCCACCTGCTGCCCTGTGGTGCTGGCTCCTCCCTGAGCGCAGCGCAGTGTCTGGGGCTTGTCATCTCAGGAACGCCCAACTCAGGCCTGTCACAGACACACCAGACATCAGGTTTGTCTATTTTTTTTATTTTTTATTTTTTTGAGTTGGAGTCTCACTCGGTTGCCCAGACTTGAGTGCAGCGGGCGCTTCCGGCCACCGCAGCCTCGACCTGCTGGGCTCTGGCGATCCTTCCGCCTCGGCCTTCCGAGTAGCCGGAATTACAGGCGTGCGCTATCATGCCCGGCTGATTTTTTGATTTTATTGTAGGGATGAGGTCTCACTAAGTTGCCCAGGCTGGTCTCGAACCCCTGGGCTCAGGCAATCCTCTCACCTCGGCCTTCCAAAGTGCTGGGATTACAGGCCTGGGCCACCGCACCCGGTCCTATCAGGCTTTTAAAAATGGTTTGACTTCCCACATGTCAGGTTTTGTGTTTAAAGTGAATTTGATCTGAAGCTAAACTGTGCCGCTTTCATTAAAACTTGTCAGGCACTTGCGTTTCCTTGGAAGGGCTAAAGGCTGAGAATGATTATGGTGTCTCTGCTTTAAAGTGGCGGCAAGTCATTTTGGGGAAAGCGACTCATGATGGCAGAGGAAGGCGAGAGGCTGGCACAGCAGGTGTGCTGTCCGTCCACCCTGGTGGGCAGTGTGGGGAGGCACTCTGGCAAAAGCCTGAGGACACAGAACAAACGAGAGCAAGTCCCAAAGGCCAGCAGAGACTTGGCCGCTGGGTTGCGGGCAACCTGCTCAGCTCGTGGGACAGGGACCCGGCTGGGGGGCGCGTGGGGTGGCCCCGCTCAGGCGGCTCTCTCCTTGCAGGGACTTGCCATGTTCCGCAGGCTGGGCTGGCTGGTTCTATACGGCTTTGCTGCACTGCTGCTCAGCTGCCTGCTCTTCCTGAAGGAGGCCAAGCCCGCAGGGGGCCCCACAGCCCGCCAGCCCTTCTGGGCTCCTCCCGGGCCCCGCCGCAGCCAGTGTCCACCCAACTACACAGCGGCCGACGCCTCCCTGTCCCTGCCTGCCCGTCACCGCCTCTTTCTGACGTACCGCCACTGCCGAAACTTCTCCATCTTGCTGGAGCCTTCAGGCTGTCCCAAGGACACCTTCCTGCTCCTGGCCATCAAGTCACAGCCTGGACACGTGGAGCGGCGAGCAGCCATCCGCAGCACCTGGGGCCGGGCTGGGGGCTGGGCTAGGGGCCGGCGGCTGAAGCTGGTGTTCCTCCTGGGGGTGGCGGGAGCCACGCCGCCAGCCCAGCTGCTGGCCTATGAGAGTACGGAGTTCGATGACATCCTCCAGTGGGACTTCGCGGAGGACTTCTTCAACCTGACGCTCAAGGAGCTGCACCTGCAGCGCTGGGTGGCGGCTGCCTGCCCCCAGGCCCACTTCATGTTAAAGGGAGATGACGACGTCTTTATCCATGTCCCCAATGTGCTGGAGTTCCTGGACGGCTGGGACCCAGCCCAGGACCTCCTGGCGGGAGAGGTCATCCGCCAGGCCCTGCCTAGCAGGAACACCAAGGTCAAGTACTTCATCCCACCCTCCATGTACGGAGCCCGCCACTACCCGCCCTATGCTGGGGGTGGAGGATATGTCATGTCTAGAGCCACAGTGCGGCACCTCCAGGCGGCCATGGAAGAGGCCGAACTCTTCCCCATCGATGACGTCTTTGTGGGCATGTGCCTGAGGAAGCTGGGGCTGAGCCCCACGCACCACACTGGCTTCAAGACATTTGGAATCCGGCGGCCCCTGGACCCCTTGGACCCCTGCCTGTACAGAGGGCTCCTGCTGGTGCACCGCCTCAGCCCTCTGGAGATGTGGACCATGTGGGCGCTGGTGACGGATGAGGGGCTCAAGTGCGCAGCTGCCCCCAGATCCCAGCTCTGAGCCTCTCGAGAGTGGACTGACTCATGTTGATTTCCTGCCATGAGAAATTGCTCCTTGCTGGTCTACAGGAAATGCTGATTTTGTTTCTGTAACCCCTCACATCTTGTTAACGCTGATTAAAAACACTGAAACCAACTTGTCCAGCATGTGCCGAATGGGAGCCAGATCACAGCAAAGGCTGCCGGGAACCCATGGGGAGATTCCCGGAGCCACCTGGGGCTCTGCCTGTCTCGGGTATGAAAGAGGGAGGCTGCTAGGGCTCTTGAAGACACATTTTCTTTCTACATGCAAGAAAACTTATTCTTCTCTGGATACGGTAGAGACACACAAAGGAAAAGAAGGAAACGAGAGGCATGTGTTAGAATAGTCTTGTTGAAAGCACCAGGTAAACACTCTGCATTCATCCCATTAATAATAGACTTCTGACTCCTTGGCCTGAGCTGTGCTTTACAGGGCCAGATCAGAGAAGACATCAGAAACACTCAAAAAAAACCTTACAAACTGGACAGGCTCCTGTTCCCCAAACCTCACATCTCTGCAGAGGGAACAAATACTAAATCATATTTGAAAATCTGAATAAAATTGAAAACAGGTTAAACAGCTACAGGGCATGACAAAAAAAGGACCCCGCTCTCTGGCCCAGGCTGGCAAAATATTTTGGGTGTGAGGTAAAAAGATCAGTGGGTGAGAGAGCAGCTGTGCAGAGTGGAGTGTGATGCTAAACAGGGTGCCCAGCTCAAGGATAAGAAGCCTGAGACCGCAGGGGGAGGGCCCAGGCACTCCCCAGCTCACAAAGGCCCTGGCCTGGTTGGCAGGACTCTTGTGCAGAGAGCAGTGCTTGGGCCGAACAGCATCCGCCCCCGCCTCTCCCTCCAGGCAGGCAGGAAGGGCAACAGGCTCAGGCCCTCAATCCTCCCGCAGGTAGGCCTCCTGCTCCGGTTCAACCTGCTCGTCTCCTTCCTCCTGGATTTTCTGACGGAGCTCTTTCGTCTGTGCTTCTGCCAGCTTGGTTTCTGCTTTCTGGGAGAGCTGGCGCACCTCCTGCACCTGCAATTTCACCAGCTGAATGTGATTCCTGGCGGTTATAGAGGCCTGATCGGCTCCTGCCAAAAGACAGACAATTGAGCCAAGCAGATGAGCAAGGTAGACGGTACACATGGACATAAGGAAAGCCTGGAGTGCTGTGGTTGTCATCTGAGCCCCTCCTGGGGTCACTTTCCCTGACTTTGCTGCCTGCCTTGCATGTAACTAACCACTTCATTGCCAAAAACTCTAGTATTTTTCTTCAGCCATCAGCAGCTAATGTTATAATTACTAAATGCAATTTCCACAAGCATCTTTATAGCTACACAGTTCTTAGTATAGACCTTTTATTAATTGTTTAACTAAACAGATCATCCATTTCTTTCTGACAGATTAAAAGATCACTAATAAAATTGTCAAAGATTCCTTTCATCAACCTGCCCAATCTTCAGAGGTAATCTCTTGGGATTTTTGGGGTATCTTTCTCATCTTTCAAAATGTGACTATATACATATGGAACACACATAAAAATATTGTTACTATATATAACAGCATGAAAAATATTTAACATATTTTGTAATTTTACTTTTCATTTTTAAATGATAGTGTTTTGAGCACTATCATTTTACCTGCTGCTACTGTATTTCATCATCTGGGTATGCTTTTTTTTTTTTTTTTTTTTATTGCAGTCTCACTCTGTCCACCCAGACTGAAGTGCAGTGGCACGCTCACGGCCACTGCAGCCTCAATTTGCTGGGCTCAGGCGATCCTTCCGCCTCAGCCTTCCAAGTAGCTGGGACTACAGGCCCATGACACCATGCCCAGCTTTTTTTTTTGTAGAGAGCAAGCAATCCTACTGCCTCGTCCCCCCAAAATGTAGGGATTACAGGCATGAGCCAACACGCCCAGCCAAAAACTCCACATCTATAACAGCCCTTTCTGATGTTACTTTTGCTCTCTCTGTAAAAAGAGAGAGCAAAATCTTGCCAAATATTTGCCTATATATATATATATATTTTTTTTTTTTTTTTTTTTTTTGAGTTGAAGTCTCACTCTGTCGCCCAGACTGGAGTGCGGTGGCCGCTCCCAGCCACCGCAGCCTCGACCTGCTGGACTCCAGCGATCCTTCCGCCTCAGCCTTCCAAGTAGCTGGAACTACAGGTGCGCGCTACCACGCCCGGCTAATTTTTGATTTATTGTAGAGATGAGGTCTCACAAGTTGCCCAGGCCGGTCTTGAACCCACGGGCTCAGGCAATTCACTCACCTCAGCCTCCCAAAGCGCAGGATTACAGGCTGAGCCACCGAGTCCGGCTGCCTATTTTTTTTTAGTCTTTTCAAGGAAGCAGATTTTTGTCTAATAAACTATTATTTAATTTCTTTGTATACCTTTTACTTTTTTGTTCTGTTTTTTTCTTGATTTATTTCACTTTTTTGATAGTTTACTTTGTATATATATTTTTTTAATTTTTATTTTTTTTGAGTGAGAGTCTCACTCTGTTGCCCAGGCTGGAGTGCAGTGGCACGCTCATGGCCACTGCAGTCTCAACCTGCTGGGCTCAAGTGATCCTTCTGCCTCAGCCTTCCAAGTAGCTGGAACCACAGGTGCGCACCATCACACCTGGCTAATTTTTTGATTTATTGTAGAGATGAGGTCTTGCCATGTTGCCCAGGCTGGTCTCAAATCCATGGGCTCAAGCATCTGCCTCCCAAAATGCTGGGATTACAGGCATGAGCCACTGAACCCAGCAGTATATTTTGTTACATTGAGTATTACCTGTCACTCATGGTCTTTGCATTTATGACATAGGAATTTATAGGTGTAGATTTCCCTTTAAGAGCTACTTTTGACTACAACCCCCTGCTATACACTGCACTTGTCATCACAGTTTGAAATAGTTAAACATTTTCATTTAAATTTCTTCTCTAGCCTGTGTTTTTTAAGAAGCATATTTTTGAATGTTATAGATGTAAGGAACTTTTTCACTGAGTTGAAGGTCAGTTAATGTGGTATCAATTTTTTAAATGATTTTGTTGTCTTCCTTTGTCACCTGGTACAAAATTAGTTTTGTGTCTTAGAAGAATATGTATTTTTCTCACTCATAAGCGGACCTTGAGCAATTATCATAATACTATAAGAAAGGAATTGGGAGTAGTGGGAAACTGCCAGGGGAGGGAGGGACACACCTCATCAACAAGGGTACCTGCATAATCAACATTTGTATACCTAACACTGAATTGTACCCCACAGCTTTAAAATAAATAAATAAAAGGATATGTATTCTTTAGGGAGGAGAGGGCAGGGCAAAGTTTTATATTTGGTATATATATTTGGTCAAGGTTTAAAAAATTATTCTGTCCCAATCCTTCACAGCTTTTTTTTTGGTCTTCTGGGCCTGTGAATCTCTGAGATGTGTGTAAAATTCAATTTCTTATAATTCTATCAGTTTTTGCCTTAGTAAGTACACATCTCATGATTGATATTATCTTAATGGGTGGTTCTTTGTCTCACTTACTGTTTTTTTGCCTTGCAGCCTTTCTCTTATTTCTAACATTGGTCTATTAGCCTTTTGGGGGTAGCATTCTGTTAAGAGAATTCTTACTTATTAATTTAATTTAATTTAATTTTTTTGAGTTGGAGTCTCACTCTGTCGCCCAGGCTAGAGTGCAGTGGCATGGTCACGGCCACCGCAGCCTTGACCTGCTGGACTCAGGTGTTCCTTCCATCTCAGCTTCAGGCGCTCGCAGCCATGCCTGGCTAATTTTTTGATTTATTGTGGGACAAGTTGCCCAGGTTGGTCTCGAACCCCTGGGCTCAAGGCAATTCTCTCACCTCAGTCTCCCAAAATGCTGGGATTACAGGCTTGAGCCACCGCACCCAGTCTTTATTATTATTATTATTATTATTATTTTATGAGTTGGAGTACCACTCTGTTGCCCAGGCTGGAGTACAGTGGCGTGCTTATGGCCATTGCAGCCTCAACCTACTGGGCTCAGGTGATCCTTCTACTGCAGTCTCCCAAGTAGCTGGAATTACAGGTGTGCACCTCCACACCCAGCAATTTTTTTGATTTATTGTAGAGATGAGATCTTGCCAAGTTTCCCAGGCTGATCTCGAATGCCTAGGCCCAGGCAATCCTCTCACCTCAGCCTCCCAAAGTACTGGGATTACAGGTGTGAGCCACTGTGCCTGGCCTAGAGTTATTTTACTGAACTATGTCATTGAACACAATCTAAAAGTGTCATGTAATAACTTTATTCTTATTGCAATTACTGATGTTTGAACTTACTCCTAGAATTTTGTACTTTCTAATTAACAGGCTTTGTTTCTCTTTAAAACTTTTCTGCTTTGTTTCCCTGCAACTAAAACTCTTCATAGTGTTTTACAATATATAATGTTAAGTCAGTGTGCTTAGTGTGGTTTCCCTTCTTCCCCAAACTTGATTATTTACAAACCTGTTTTATACTCAGAGCTTTTGAGAAGTTTTACTCAATTTTGTTCGTTATTCATAGATCTTAGTTATTTCTTTCTAAACTGATTTTTCCTTTTTCACAGTTTTTCCAGAAAGTGTATGCAGGTGGTAAACTTTCTGAATCTCTATAGGTTTGAAAATATCTTTCATTCTCAGATTTTTTTTTTGAATCAGAGTCTCACTCTGTCACCCAGGCTGAAGTGCAGTGGCACGCCCATGGCCACCACAGGCCACCTACTGGGCTCAGGTGATCCTTCTGCCTCAGCCTTCCAAGTAGCTGGAACCACAGGCATGTACCACCACACCCTGCTAATTTTTTGATTTATTGCAGAGATGCAGTCTTGCCATGTTGCTCAGGATGGTCTTGAACTCCTGAACTCAGGCAATCCTCTCACCTCTGCCTCCCAAAGTGCTGAGATTGCAGGCGTGAGCCATTGCGCCCGGCTCATTCTCACATTTTAATGATACTGGCTACATATAAAATTCTAGGTGATTGATTTATTGTCACCTGTAGTGTTTGGGATAAGAATACTGATGTTTGATTCGGCTTCATTTGAAAGTAATCCAATTTTTTTTCCATAGTAGTTTTTAGGACTTTTTTCTGAATCTTTTTATTATGGTTTTACTTAAAAATCAAAATTCTGCTCAGAACTTTTGTGAGCCCTTTCAATCACTTCTGGGGAAAATGTCTATTTTTTTCAAACGATGCTTATACATCCTCTCCCTTTTTTCTTCTTCTAGATCTAAGGCTGCACAGGCAAGTGGGGGAAGGATGCCTGGGGAGGTTCTTGATGCCATATCTCAGCACATCACCCTCCTCACTGCACCTGGGAACCCTGCTGCCACCTTGGTGTGGTACTATTATGCTGTTGCCTTCATACTTCTGTTGTTTCACTGTTCTAATTCTGTTGTCAGAATCTCTGCTGTCTCTGGTTCACTAAGAATTCTGTTTTTCAATATGGTTATGCAGCATTCATTTATTTAAAAAAAAAATCTTTGTATCACTTTTAATATTTGATGTTGTAACCCCAGTCTGTTACCTTGAAATCAGAAAACAAAAATGTTTTAACATACCAGTCTTTATAAACGCTACTCCTAGGTTATAATTTCTATGAGCCTGTCTAGTCTGGGACCAGTCAGGTAAGACTGTTAAATTTTTCCTCAAGATATATTTAAAACTACTCAGTTTAGGCTTAAAAAAACCACCTTGGTGAATAACTACATTTTCTATGTTGGGGCACTAAGGTGCAGAGGACAAAGTCCTGGCTTCCAGGTGGAACAAACACTTTAGAATTCAACCTACTCAGCTGAATCTTAGTTTGGCTGCTTACTTACCATACCATAGCATCTTAGGTCAATTACTTAACCCATCTGTCCCCAGTTTCTTCACTTATAAAGTGGTAATGATAATAATAGCTCTCCCTTTAAAGGAACTATGGGGATTAAAAGAGCCTATGAAATGCTTATCACAAAGCCTGCAATAGACAAATACTCGATAATTTGTTCTGGTTTTAACACTGACTGTGATTCCAAGTCCCATTTTCTCAAACCTACAAAAAGGTTCACATAGACTGATGATCTCAAGTGTCATCCAACAGTCATTCTAAGATTAACTGTTAATAAATTGAATTACAAATAAAATGCTTAAATTATTTGGAAGCAATCAGATTTTTTAATGGCAATAGTTTTATCATTCTTCATTTTCTAGATATTGACAACTTGGCTTCTTCTGGTCTGGTCTACAGGGGTGCACCCATTTTTTTCTATTGTGCAAATAAAATACTAGTTAATATATTGGAAATGGGGAAAATTTCTCACAAGGTTAGAGCTGCACACACTATCTACCATAAAGCCCTCATCTTAGAACTAGATGAGAAACTCAAATGGTACCTTCCTAGCAAAAACAAACTTTAACTCACCAGTTTGGTAGGCAGCTTCTGCTGCCATCTCTGAAAGACCAACTGCAGTCATCCACGTGGTTTCCAGTTTCAAATATTCTTGTTGTTTTGAAGTCATCTGTAAGTTGAGCAAAGTGCTTCAGATAATGTGAAGAGGTTTAGCCCACTTAAATTGACTTATTCAAAATAATAGATTTAGAGCACAGTTACTGGTTATACTGGTCAGACTTCATTCAAAAATTTAGATACCACAATGAGATAGGAGAACTCATACAGAAACGCCAATAATTTTTTGCTTACCTCAACTCTGGCTCCTATAATCACCTGCCATACTTCATCTTCCTCTTGTGAATTCATTTTCCCAAGTAAACTTGTATATTGTCGGTACAGAGAAATTAAGGTATAAACAGCCTACAAATATAGAATATATAAGTCTGAGTAAAATAAGAGGCATTTTGAAAGACTAGAGAGATTTTCTACTCAAGAAGGCAAAGTCCCATCAAAGCAAACTTGTTCAGTCCTTCTGCTTCACTGAAGTTGTCCTATTGTCATATGAAGTAACAGCATCACTGCAGGACATCAGTATCTCAGCTCAGGCTTAAAAAACACCTGTAAACTTCATTGTTTTTAAAAGCTTGTTAACAATTCAGACATAGAGAACACAGTGCAAGGGAAAACTCTACAGTTTGAGAAAAAAGCTGCTGGGAAATATAGGTAAAATAAATATACAAATGAGACTTTTAAATGATTTTTATTTTGATTATCCACATACTCTTTCTACTAGCTCATATTAGTGTTTCTTAAACAGTCCTCATAGGAAAGTCTCTGGTGACGGACTTTGGGCCCCTTTAGCTCTAACTTAACCAAATCAGCTTGGCTCCTATTTTATATGCTGGGCTGCCATATTTAAGATTTTTCAGTAAAAAGGAGTTCCTGGAAAAAGTCCCAAAACCAGTTATTTAGGCCAGAGCTCAGCAAACTTTTTTTCTGGTCAAGGGCCAGACAGTAAATATTTTAGGCTTTGTAGCTTTATAGCCTTTGTTGAAACTATTTAAACTCTCAAAGACATTATGTAGACAATATATAAACAAATGAGCCTGGCTATGTTCCAATAAAATATGAACACAAGCATCAGACCCGATTTGCTAAAACATGATTTAGAAGATCAAGGGTTAACAAGAACATACCTTAGTATATTCAGTGATAGCTTCGATCAATGCATATGTAGTTTGAGAGAGAAAAGTAGAGGTGCTATCTGTTACCAAAGAAACTGCTCTCCTCATTAATGCTTCGTTACTAAGAGAATGAGGCTCCGATTTCTGAAAGACAGAAATATTGTCAATCAACATCTAACCTAAAGCTCAAGCTGAGAACTTTGTCACAGACCATCAGGTAACAAACATAATTCTCATACTGCTTAGTGTTTAACGCTGCAACTGTTCTGTATACTTCTTTGGGTTAAAACAGAATTTAAGACTTTATTTTGGCAATTTAAGACAATATAGGGAAATAATTCCTAGTATGCTTTCTACCTACTTTCATTCTCTGCTCCAAAGAGCAAAGTATTTCTTCATATAAAATGCTAACAATTATAACCACCAAATTCATGAGATTCCAACTCCAATCATTATTTTGAGGCACAAAAATAAACAAGACATAGTCTCTGCCCTAAAAGGTTTCAGACAGGGGCAGGGATAGGAAGATGATAGGGACTCACAGAGTACTAGAAAAATGAATGCAACCAAGTATCCGGAGCTGTGGCAGAAGTCTTTATGGGTACACATAAGGGAGCAATCAATTCTGTGTTGCGTGATAATAGTTTAGAAAAACCTTCATAAATTTAATGAGGATTAAGCTGAGGTTAATAAAGTAAATGGGTAGATGGGGGAGGGCAATTCTGAGCAGTACAGTTTTGGTGGGGACACTCTTTACTCTGAACTCAGATATTATGTTAAAAAAGAAAAGACCACTATAACTACCTCAAGAGTTAAGGGACTGTGGCCACCTTGACTAAATGCTGGCAACGCAGTTCATCAATGACTCTGCCTTTTTCCTCCTAAGCAGAGCTCTTATATCAGAACCAACAAAGAAATCAATTGCTCTGTTCTGTCTTGTTTTGCTATTTAGAGTGTAAACACTCAGAATCACTGCATGTTGAAAGCCGCAGTCAAGAAATATTTTTGATATATGGACAAATCAAGAATTTTATTTATCATCACTGGGTACAAATAGCTCCCACCTGTAATCCCAGCACTTTGGGAGGCTGAGACAGAGGATTGCCTAAGACCACAGGTTCGAGACAAGCCTGGGCAACATAGTATGACCTCGTCTCTACAATCAAAAAATTAGCCAGGCCTGGTGGTGCATGCCTGTGGTTCTAGCTCCTTGGAAGGTTGTGGTGGCCCTGAGTGTGCCACTGCATTCCAATCTGGGCGACAGAGGGAGACTCCAACTCAAAGAAAAAAAAATTATTCATCATTTCATTCAATCAGTTATTTAGTATTCATTATGTACCCTATACTGTAGGGCTACAAAGGAAAGAATGACATTATCTCTGGTCACGACAAACCGATTTTGACATAACATTCTGATAACTTAAGTCTTCACAACGTGCTACATTTTTTTTTTGAGTTGGCATCTTACTCTGTCGTCTAGACTGGAGTGCAGTGGCACGCTCCTGGCCACTGCAGCCTCATGCTACATTTTACAATGCATTTTCACTTGTTCCTCACAACAACAACCCAGGTATTATTCACTTCTTTTTTTTTTTTTTTTTTTTTTTACAGACAATGAAATGGAAGCTCAAGCTGGATGCTGTGGCTCATGCCTATAAACCTACCACTTTGGGTGGCTGAGATGGAAAGACTGCTCAAGGCTAGGAGTTTGAGTTAGCCTGGGCAACATATCAAGACACTGCCTTTACACACACACAAAAAAGAGCCAAGTGTGGTGGTATGCACCTGTAGTCCCAGATACTTGGGAGGCTGAGGCAGGAGGATCACATGAGCCCAGGAGTTGGGAGACTGTGAGAGCCTTGATTACATAACTGCACTTCAGATTAAACAGCCCTGTTGAAGGAAGCAAGAAAGGAAGGAAAGAAAGGAAAGGAAGAACAGACAGAAAGGGAAGGAAGGAAAGGGAAGAAAAGAAGGGAAGGGGAAGGAAAGGGAGGTAGGGAAGGAGGGAAGAGGAAAGGAAGGACGGAGAAAAAAATGGAAGCTCAAAATGGTTATATAACGTTCCCAAAAAGTCACATCTAGACCTCAAACCAAATCTCACTCCCAAGTCTGTACTGTTTCCATTATGCTCTGCCGATTCAGGAAAGTGCCAAGGGGATTATCATGAAATATCAAAATATACAATATTAAATGGCCAGAAGAGAGGAGATGATTGTTGGCCAGGTATTAAGAAAGGCTTTAAAAAGAGGTGGGACGGGCTGGGGGCAGTGGCTCAAGCCTGTAATCCCAGCACTTTGGGAGGCAGAGGCAAGAGGACTGTCTGAACCCAGGGCTTCGAGACCAGTCTGGGCAACTTGGCGAGACCTGGTCTCTACAAAAAAAATCAAAAAAATTTAGCCAGGCGTGGTGGCTCACGGCTGTAGTTTCAGCTACTTGGAAGGCTGAAGAGGAAGGAACACCTGAGCCCAGCAGGCCAAGGCTACGATGGCCGTGACTGTGCCACTGCACTCCAGCCTGGGCAACAGAGTGAGACGCCAACTCAAAAAAAAAAGAAAAGAGGTGGGACTTAGTACTGAAGACAGCCAGAAAGCCAGGACTAGAATGGACAGGCATCCTGGGGAGAAAAGAAACAAAGAGGAAAAGAATACATTTGTTGCATGCAAGGAATATCCAGGAATCTAGTCTGTTGGGAGCAGATGGTACAAGAGAGATGATACTGGCTAGGGCACTGACATGCAGGGAGAGTTAGTTGGATTTTAGTTATTTAAGACCTAATGGAAGCCGGGCTCCATGGCTCAGCCTGTAATCCCCCTTTGGGAGGCTGAGGTGAGTGGACTGCCTGAACCCATAGGTTCGAGACACGCCTGGGCAGCGAGACCTCATCTCTATAATAAATAAAAAAATCAGCCGGGCGTGGTAGCGCATGCCTGTAATTCCAGCTACTTGGAAGGCTGAGGCGGAAGGATCGCCGGAGCCCAGCAGGTGCGGCTGCGGTGGCCGAGAGCGGCCACTGCACTCCAGTCTGGGCAACCGAGTGAGACTCCAACTCAAAAAAATAAAAATAAAAAAATAAAAAAGACAAGACCTAATGGAGAGTGACTGTAGGTTCTGAAGAATGGAAGTGGAAGTGGGACCGTTGTACCACAGGGGAATGACTACAGGTTCCAGCCATGTGGCCCAGAATTGAGGTAACTTAGTACATGAACTGAAAAAGGACAAACCTAAAAAAATATTTTGAAAGAAGAAAGGTTGTTCCAATTGTGGCTGGAAATGGTCTGGTGTTCAAGTGTGGGTTTTAGGCTTAAAGATTCATCAGTATGCAGAGATGACAAGTTAAGTGAGTCACAGTAAGGTGAGGGCCTATAAGTTAGCCTCAGAAGATGCTGAAAATACTTGTGATACATGGAGTTAATCTTGTTGTGATAAACACACATAGGTAGCAGGAATAGTTTACTGAAATGGGGCTTGCTAGTTTCCTATCTAACTCTTCCCCATAAGGCATATAACTGTTTTCTGTTTATTATTTTTTTTTAATTGGAGTCTCACTCTGTTCCCCAGGCTGGAGTACAGTGGCACACTCATGGCCGCCGCAGCCTTCACCTGCTGGACTCAGGTGATCCTTCTGCTCCAGCCTTCCAAGTAGCTAGAACCACAGGCATGCACCACTGTGTCTAGTTAATTTTTTTATTTATTGTAGAGACAAGGTTTCATCATGTTACCCAGGCTGGCCTCGAACCTCTGAGTTCAGGCAATCCTCTTGCCTTTGTCTCCCAAAGTGCTAGGATTACAGGTGTGAGCCACTGCACCTAGCCTTCTTTTTTTTTGTTGTTGAAGTCTCACTCTGCCACCCAGGCTGGAGTGCAGTGGCCTGACCATGAATCACCTCCACAGCCTTGATCTCCTGGGCTCAGGCAATCCATCACAGCCTCTTGAGTAGCTGGGACTACAGGCACATGCCACCACATGTAGTTATTTATTGATTTTTTGTAGAGAAATGGTCTCACTATATTTCCTATGGAAACAGTACAGACTTAAGAGTGAGATTTGGTTTGAGGTCTAGATGTGACTTTTTGGGAAAGTTATATAACATTTTGAGCTTCCATTTCTTTCTCCATCCTTCCTTTCCTCTTCCCTCCCTCCCTCCCTCCCTTTCCTTCCCCTTCCCTTCTTTTCTTCCCTTTCCTTCCTTCCCTTGTCTCAAACTCCTGGCCTCAAGTGATCCTCCCACCTCCACCTCCCAGAGTGTTGGGATTACAGATCTGAGCCACTGTGCCCAGCTCAGTGATTTAAAAAAAAAAAAAATAAGGTGCCACTTTCACATCAACTATCTACCTGACAGCTCCACCTAGATGATTCCTTGACATCTCAGAAATGTCATTTCCAAAACTAAACTCGATTTCTTCCTTTCAAAATCTACTCCTCTCCATCCCACTAAATGGCAACTCCATTCTTTTAGTTGCTTAGACCTTTAAAAATCTTGGAAATCCTAGGTACATACCCCACATCCAATCAATCAGCAACTCCTGCTGGCCACATTCTGCCAAATTATCCCCGCTTTTCTGCTCATCTAGTCTGAGCCACTATCATTTCATGCCTGGACTACAGCAACAGCCTCCTACTGGTCTCCTCAGACCACACAGCAACCTTTTAAAACTTTATGTTCGATCATAATAGTCCTGTGTTAAAATCCTCTGTGGTTTCTTCTTCAGAATAACCCAAAGCTATACAACAATGGCAGACAAAATACAGAGCACATGATTTGATCATCAACTCTCAGTCCTCATCTGTTACTGTTTCCCTCACTCCATTCCAGCCACATTGGCCTTGTTGCTGTTCCTCAAACATATCACTCTTGCTTCTAGGTTTTTGCACTTCTGAGCTCCTTTTTCTGGCAGGCTCTTTCTCCCACCAGAAAATAGCAAGGCTTTCTCTTTTAGAACATTCAGATCTCTACTTAGTAGATCTTCTTGACCAACCTTAACGAAAACAAAACCCCCTTCCAGGACTGCATATTAACTTACCCTATTTGCTTTCTTCATAGCACTTGTCGCTAGCTGACATTCCATATTTATTTTCTCTGCTTACATCTCCCCAAAATGTTTTACCAGAACAGAAGTTACATTCTGCTCACTCTCTTACATTCTGTTTGGCACATAAAAATTGCTCAATAAATTGTTGCTGAATGACATTATTTTTGATAGACTGCAATATGTTCTTTTATCTCTCTACTCTCTTTACGCAACTTGATGTGCTGTTCCTGCCAAATGAGACAATCAAAATGGGAAAATAATATATCTGCTCAACTGTGAAAAAATGGTACAATAGAAAGCACACTCTCATGTGGGGGAATGGACGGGAGCACTGCACAACACTACCATAGCTCGTCTGATGCTTCATTTTTTGCTCAGTTAAGACTTCAAGAGGACACGGTCCACTAAGAAACGCCGAGCAAGACAGTACTTTACCTGTGCAATGGGAACCGCGCACAGGGTGACACCAAATCCAAGTGCCACCGTTTTGTGCCATGGTCGTATCAGCTCTGAGAAACAGTGCTTCCTAAAGTGAGCCACGACAGGGACACACTGTCTGTACCTAGGAAAGCCAGAATTAGTAAGGCGCGACCTCCAGTCTGTTACAGGCGCTTGGATTTGTGTGCAGGGGTTGGAAACAAACTCGGACCAAGCAGGACCCTAAGTGAGGATGCAGGGGCAGCCTTCCGGGTGAGACAGGGCACGGGCGAGGGTGTGGAGGCCCGGAAAGCCACCCGACCCGCTGGGAGGCGCAGCGCCACGAGCCCAGCTAAGTGTCGCCGAGCGGAGAGCGAGCTGGGGGCTTTTGGAGTTTTCAGCAGACATCAGGAAGCTGAAAGCGCTGCTGCATAGGTTTTTAGGAACGTAATGCCGAAATACACGCTTCCGCAGGGAAGAGTTAGATGCGGACCCAGGCCGGGGTTTAGGTGTGTCTGACGATCCCCGCCAGAAACGCCCCGGGGCCGGCAGCGCCAGGAGGGGAACATCTGCGTCGAGGTTCCCCTCCGACAGTTCCCGGGGCCTCTCCCCATGCCGTGTCCCTTCTCCTCGCCCCTCGACTCTCCTCAGGGACTTCGAGGGGCTGACCGGTCCCATGAAGGCAGCCCGGGGCTCGGGAGAATCGTTCTTGGGAAACGGAGTTACTGAAGGAACCTGGGGCTAGACCGAGGGGGGCGGGGCCGCCTTCGGACTTCCCCTACGCGGGGCGAGACGCCACGGCCCGACGAGGCAAGAACGCGCCAGCCAGGCGGGCGAGGCGGACCGGGCCGCAGCGTTCTCTGCGTACGTCCCTCCCTCCGGGCCTGCTCCGCTCCGCGGCCGCAGCGGTACCTGAAGAGGGAGGCTACGCCCCGCGACAGCCAACTCCTCAAAGCCGCCATCCCACGGCGGGCAGACGCCGGACGCACACGCCGGAAGTGACGCAGCTTCGTGAGCTGGGGGGCGGGGCGCGGCCTCCACCTGCGTTGACCGGGCCCCATAGCCACGCCCCCACCCGAGGAAGCAGTCGGGATTGGACAGGCGAGGGAAGGAGGCGGGGCTCAGGATAACGATTGTAACGGCCGCGCCGGCGTCCAACCGCCGGAGCTTCCGCGAGGGGCGGGGCGGAACCCGGGCCGGGGGGCGCTGAGCCGAATGGCTCGTTGTGACGCGGGCGGGTGGCCCGGGACTCGGGTCGGAAGCCGCGCCTCGAGGCCCGGGCGTGACGGGGGCGTTCCCTGGGTAGCTCGGCGGCTCTGCTCGGCTGTGCGCGGGAGGCGGAGCAGCGCCGGGTGGGTGCCCCGGCCGGGGGCGGGGCGGGGCGCTGTCACTTCAGCACCAGGAAGTATGTGGTCCAGCCCGCCAGCAGCAGCGCCCCGATGAGCACCGTGTAGCTGAGGAGCACGAAGGCGAGCAGCTCCCGCAGCAGTTGCAGCACGTGGATGGTAGACGAGGCCGGCATCGCCCTGCGCGGAGAGCCCGGAGAGACGCTGAGCACCCAGAGGACGCTGCCCCATCGTGCCAGCCTCGGCGGACGCCCGGCGGGCGTGGCCGAGCGGGCCCTGCTCTGGGCCGGGGAGGTGGAGGGGGGCGGGGCGGGGAGGGAGATGAGAGGCCCTGGCCCTCAAGGAGCAAACTAAGGCCGGAAGGCCTGGGCGCGGGTTTCCCCCGCGTGGCCGTCAAAGAGTTACTTCCCAACCAAAGTTGCCCTCATCCTCCGGCTCGGATCTGGGCTCCCGGGGATAGAAGCCCGGCTCTTCCCCGCCCGCTGCTGGATGAGTCTCCATCCCTGGCCTCGCTTCCCACCGCCTCCTGCATTTTTAATGCTGCGAGTGCTGCTAATGGCTGGTGGAGCAAAGCTTTCTTTTCCCGTCACTCAGGCTGCAGCCCCAGCTGTGGCCCTGCCTGGGCGGGAAGGGAAGAGAGACGCGTCTGGGCAGGGGAAGGGCACAGGCCCAAACTGCGAGGTTCCGGCCCAAGGCTGGCCGACCGCAGCCCTCGAGGGTCTTTGCTGTGTGGGCCGGCATGCTGCCTTCTGTCGACAGGACTGCAGGGGCACCCGGGGTGGGCGCCACTTGGATCCAGGGCTCGTCTTCCCCAGCCCTGCTAGCCAGCTTCCACCACAGAGAGCTTCGGACGTTTGGGATCACGCCCAGCTCTTTGCCTCCACAGCTGCCCTGCCCAGCGACTCCCCTCGGTGCCAGCCACGAGCTTCCCTCTCTTCCCATTTCACTCACTTGGCAAAGTTTCCACGACTCCTCCAGCCGCAGCTCGCAGCTTCTGTCCGCTCTGGTGCCGGAAGGCTGTGTGCACTCCGGGCTCTTGGCAGAACTGAGGGATGTTCAGGCAGCAGCCGCACTCAACAACTAGGTGTGGTCTAGAGACCAATTACAGCCTCTGCGCGGTCCCTGAGCTCCGGGAGATGCACACAGGCGATCCCAGGCCAGGCGGGGCACTGGCAACCCTGCCTGCCCTCCGCCTGCGTCGCCCCCACAGCCACAGGGCTCAGCAGCGGTTTCAAAGACTCAGATGGGCTGAGCAGGCGGTACACTAGGGGGTACTTCAAGCCCCTTCTTGTCTTGTTTTTCTAAGCACTGTAGGAGGGCAATCGTGCCAGTGGTTCCTTTTCTAACAAACTCAATGCAGTCTCGTCTACTCTGAGTCTGGTCACCGGAAGAATCACTGTACAGCGTTCACTTATGACAGACCAAATAAGGAGAGCTGTCATCCTAAAAACATGCACGTGTGAGCATGCATGAGACCCGAACTTAGATGACCAAGAGCTCCAAATGCTTGATTCTAATTTCAGAGTTTAGCAGTTTATAGACCTATTATGTAGGCATCTTCCCAATGTGCCTGCTTCCAATTTCACTTCCTCCAAAAGGAGCCAGTCAGGAGTTCTGCAAAGAACACTTTTCCAGATGTACCAATGAAGGAAAAGAAAGCACAAACTTTATGCTGCTTCTGATTATTTTCTTGTAGTTTTTAGTTAAGACTATTTTTTGACCTTTAAAAAAGCAGGCGGTGTGGACATCAGCCTCTTTATCAACATCATCATCCAGAAGCAAATGGCTCCTTAATTTAATCAGGGTTTCTTATTATTAAATCATTGCCTCGGCTGCAGCCTGGCTGAAAAAAGGAGAACATTATCAAGCTGCTCAGGAAGTTAGTGAGTAGTAATTACTCCCCCAGAGAATTGGTCATCTGAAGGGCTTCCATGTCCTACCTAGTGGAAAAAGTGTGGCTGAGATTTTTAACCTTGCCCACACCAAAGTAATGGATGAGACAGACAGGCTGTTAAAAATAGGTCTGATTCTGCTCCCTTTTAATTCTCACATCTTTCAAATGGATATCTCAAGACAGGTGTTCTAGCCTTTGTAGCCTCTTGTTACTACTCATTTTTTTTTTTTTTTTGAGTTGGAGTCTCACTCTGTCACCCAGACTGGAGTGCAGTGACCGCTCCTGGCCACCGCAGCCTAACCTGCTGGGCTCCGGCGATCCTTCTGCCTCAGCCTTCCAAGTAGCTGGAACTACAGGTGAGTGCTACCACACCCGGCTAATTTTTTGATTTATTGTACAGATGAGGTCTCACCTGCACAGATGGGTCTCGAACCCACGGGCTCAGGCAATCCACTCACCTCAGCCTCCCAAAGTGTCGAATTACAGGCTGAGCCATCGAGGCCGGCTCATTTTTTTTTTTTTTACAGCAGTACAGTAAATGAAACCAAGAAACATGGCTTGAAATTCACATGAATCCATTTAGAAACAAAAGAATCTGAGAAATTGTACATTACGGCTTTTTTCTTTGTTTGACAAAAAGGTATCTTCTGTTTTTTTAATCATTAAACCATATAACTGAATGCATTAAAGTCTGTAGCATAATTCATCATCTAAAGAAGACAGCCTATGTGATGTCTGCATTTCTTTGTCTTACCATAGTCCCTCTTTCTGTCTGCTTTTAGATACCCACTTCATTTTGGTATTTATAAAACATTTCTTGAATTCAACACTGCTGAAAACACACTTCCTCCTGGTGATGGACCAGTCTTTAGTGCACAACTGAGAACAAGACACAGACCAGCATATCATGATTAACCATAATCTACTTCCAGTGAGGGCAGAGCTAGAATGGAATAGAACTCACATTGAGATCTGCTTAGTTTTCTGAGAATTAAATGTGCTGTTTTAAATCATTTCAACCATTACTCTCTTGGTGCACAATTCAACTAAAAAATACTCTGTTGGCTAGAATTCAAAACTGTATATCAAGACACAAAACAGAGTCTATCCAGACTTCTTTATTAAGGGGGCTGCTGGTGTAGAAGAACTGTCTATCCAACTAGACAAAAGTCCAGACATGATGTAAACAATCCACTCTCTACAAGAATAAATGTACCATTCACATACCCTTTCTCAGTAAGGGCATACTCCTTTGAGACAAAGACTGCTTCAAGTATTAAATGAACTTACACAAAAGCGTATAATATATAATTATCTACCACTTTCTATTGGCATACAAATGAAGCAATTGATGTTTTCAGGCTTCTACTGAATGCATTTTTAGGAGTTGACCTAGCTATGCTTTGAGCAAGCAACTATAGTCACGAGTGAATGTAGACACATGAGACTACAACCGAGTATCTGTTCATAGGACAAAACCCCAGCCAAGGAGACTTGAATTGAATCCCATGAGCCAAAAACTTTGAGAGACAAGGTGGATTTCATTCTCTAAAGCAGCTGAGGCTGACAACTGCTGGGGCTGGAAGGTATAAACTAATCTCCCTGGGATAACAAGTATTTGAAGAAGGATTTTCTAAAGCAAGTATGGTTTTAAGACATTTCCAAATACTGGATGTCAAAGCCAAATTAATTCCATGAGAAACAAATCCTTTAAATATTACCTCTGCCACCCTTCACTCTTTATGCTAAAGAGATTCTTTAAAAATACAAAATTTTGCCGGGCTCAGTGGCTCAGCCTGTAATCCCGCGTCTTTGGGAGGCTGAGGTGAGTGGATTGCCTGAGCCCGTGGGTTCAAGACCCGTCTGGGCAACGTGGCGAGACCTCATCTCTACAATAAATCAAAAAAATTAGCCAGGCGTGGCAGCGTGCACCTGTAGTTCCAGCTACTTGGAAGGCTGAGGCGGAAGGATTGCCAGAGCCCAGCAGGTTGAGGCTGCGGTAGCCGGGAGCGGCCACTGCACTTCAGCCTAGGCAACAGTGAGACTCCAACTCAAAAAAATAAATAAATAAAAAATTAAAAAAATTTCTCTTATGCTCATAATATGCTGTGAGCCCGTCAGAATTCCACTGATGAATAAGGTAAGGGAAACCTGTACATGGTTACTAATTAACAATAGAAACCACACCTGAATGGGACCTAGCAAAGCAGGAGACCAGCTGATTTTGCTGGAGACTTGGGCAAGGGCAGTGGAGCCATCAGCCTGATTTGGTCCCCTTCTTGGCACAGGGATTTCCAACTTCTCCATCAACAGGCCTGCTCTCTACCACAGCCCTGCAGTCCTCTGCAGGAATAGTAGCAGCTGTGGCTTCTGGACTCTTACGACCATCGAGAGATACACCAGAGAAAGCTGAGGTCATGGACAAGGGGCTGAAACAGAGCTGCATGTTTTTAAGCAAATCAGATGCAAGAGACTGAGTATGAAGTGGCCACAGACTGCTAGAGTAGAAGTCTACTAGCACGCTGCAGTTACCATGAAGATGGAGTTGCGAGATGCTGAAGAAGAGCTGCCACTGCTTACAGGGGGACCAGGTACATGCTGGGCCCATTAAGGACAGGAAAGAAAACAAATCTCAAAGGAGGCATCCACCACTGACATGTCTTGGAGCTAATAACATGTACACTAAGAAAATGATTTTGGGGCTGGGCATGGTGGTACACAAGCCTTAGTTCCAGCTACTTGGAAGGCTGAGGCTGAAGGATCACCTGAGCCCAGCAGGTTGAGGTTGCAGTGGCCATGAGCATGCCACTTCACTCCAGCCTGGGCGACAGAGTGAGACTCTGACTCAAAAAAAACTAAATCTTTGAACAGTTAACTTCTCAGGAGGCTGCTTCCCAGGTGTCACGTTCTTCAACATAAAAAGCCCTTGATAAGTATGGAACCTTCATAGATGTAGCTGATCAGACAGGGCATAAACTTTTTGGACAAGAAACTCTCCCAAACCTCTTGCTTTGTAAGAAGCAAAAGGCGGCTGCGCACAGTGGCTCATGCCTATAATCCCGGCACTTTGGGAGGCTGAGGTGAGAGGACTGCCTGAGCCCACAGGTTCAAGACCAGCCTGGGCAACTTGGTGAGACCTCATCTCTACAATAAATCAGAAGCAGAAGGCAGCAAAATTTGCCAGAGTGATCCAGTGAAGATAGGGACTGGTGACACTACATACAATCTGCCATACTCTGCAGAAAAAAGAAACAACGCCGGGATAATATCTCTAGCCCCAACACTTAATCACTGTCCTAGGAACAATGTGCCTTCAAGAAATATAGCACTGTGTATTAGGAGTTAGACTTTCTACTTTTCATTTTTCCCTCCCCGGTCTCAGTTTTCTTATGGTAAAAGCTGGCTCCATTTGTTTGGCTGCATGGATTATCCATCCCTATCGTCCTTAATGTATTTCCAGAGGCCTCTCATGAAGATCCTAAGCTCACAACATGCAAAACCAGTGCTTATTTTATCCAGGCTGATTCTCCTCTATTATTCTTTCCTCAAGAAATTAGGAACACAAAAGAGAAGGAGAAAACGGCAGTATAATTTAAGCTGACCCCAAGGTACATTTTGTATTCCAGATTTCTTCTATGGGGTTTCACTTCCTTTCAGCAACTTCTTCAAAGAGGAAGTTTATTCTGCAGTATACTTGTTAAGTCTCCTCTGAACACTCTAGAAAGGTTTTTCCATAAGTGCCTCTATCCAACTGGCTCCATTAATTAGTTTAGTGGTGGCAATTACATATTCTGTACCTCCATCTTCCAACTGGGAGAGGAATCGCAAAGCAGCAATTTCAGCAAAGGTTACACCCCCGAGGAAAAATATCAGAGTGACTCGGTTTTCTCCTGGTTGACCTAAAAGTTAAACATTTTAGAATTTAAACATATTTATTAGGCTGGGCATAGTGGTTCCTGTAATCCCAGCACTTTGGGAGGCCAAAACAGGAGAACTGCTTGAGCCCAGGAGTTTGAGACCAGCCTGGGCAACATAGTGAGACTTTGTCTCTGCAAAAAAATTTTTAAAATAGCTGGGAGTGGTGGTGTATGTCTGTAGTCCATTACTTGGGAGGCTGAGATGGGAGGATTGTCTGAGCCCAGGAAGTCAAGGCTGCAGTGAGCTGTGATCATGTCACTGCATACCAGCCTGGGTGACAGAGTGAGACCTCAACTCAAAAAAAAATAAAAAATAAAAAAGTCAAATGTGTCTAGGTACAGATAATTCACGTGAAACTCAGGAACACTGATTTTGATCTCAGTGTTTTTTCTAACTCCTGAGATTCTCAACACAGAGGTTGAAAGCTGCTACTCCTGAGGGAATAACTCAGTTCTAGTGTTTACTATATATATCAGCAACTAACAAAAGAGGTATATTTGATTCTGACTCCTAAGTGCTTTACAAAGTATTTTACAAAGCAACCACACAATACATGAAAACCACACTAGCAGTACATAATAATCTGTAGATGCTGGCCTGAGACTTACGTTTCTTTTGCAGTCCCGTGGGCAGTGGCTGCCGTTCTTCAAAGTGAGGCCCTGGAAGGATGCGGAGGACTTCCTCAATGCTCCGCCATCCAGGTCGGGAAAGCAGCTGAGCCAGTCGCACACTGAGTGGCGCATATCCACTGTAAACGTAGGATATATCTGTGGGATTCTGTTAGACAAAGAAAACAAAGCTTGTAGATATACAGAGTTGGAGCCACCTGACTGTGGTGTTTTGGGTAATCGAAAATGGTCTGATATGGATTTAAAGGCAGAAGCACAAACATTCACCTCATGTCCTGTTCTAACCCACCCCAGCTGGACTCTATTTTACTGTGAAAAGCTACTCAAAGGAACACTAGGTCCTGAATATGAAAAACTGTTATTTGGTTTGGCAAGAAGCTTCTTGGAGGGTAACGTGGCACACACTAGCTGAAAAACAATGCGCATAACCTCTAAATCCAGCGATTCTACTTTTAGGATAAACACCTAATATCCTATAGAAGTGCTTGTAAACCATCAAGGAATAGACCAAAAGTATAAACATATTAATTGCAATACTGTATGTAACAGCATAAGATTGAAAACAACCTGAACTTTTTTTTTTGAGTTGGAGTCTCACTCTGTCACCCAAGCTAGAGTGCAGTGGCACGCTCATGGCCACTGCAGCCTTGACCTCCTGGGCTCAGGAAATCCTTCCACCTCAGCCTTCCAATTAGCTGGAACTACAAGCACATGCTACCATGCCCAGCTAATTTTTTTGGTTTATTGTACAGAAAAGGTCTCGCCCAGTTGCCTGGGCTGGTTTTGAACCCCTGGGCTCAGGCAATCCTCTCGTGTCTGAATGTCTATCAATAGGAATCTGTTGGCCAGGTGCAGTGATTCATGTCTGTAATCCTGGCACTTTGAGAGGCCAAGATGGGAGGATTGTTTGAGGTCAGGAGCTCGAGACCAGCCAGAGCAACAAAGTGAGACCCTGTTTCTACAAAAAAAATAGAAGAAAAAGCTGGGCATGGTGGCACAAGCCTATAGTCCCAGCTACTCAGGAAGCTGAGGCAGGAGGATTGTTTGAGCCCAGGAGTTCGAGGCTGCGGTAAGCCAAGATCATGCCACTGTACTCCAACCTGGGCAAGAGTGAAACCCTATCTCAAAAAAAAAAAATCTGTTTAATTATACTAGGTATATCCTCAAAGCCACTATATAGCAATTAAAAACAATTTATAAAAAATGAAGCCGGGCTCAGTGGCTCAGCCTGTAATCCCACGCCTTTGGGAGGCTGAGGTGAGTGAATTGCCTGAGCCCGCGGGTTCGAGATCCGCCTGGGCAGCGAGACCTCATCTCTACAATAAATCAAAAAATCAGCCGGGCGTGGTAGCACGTGCCTGTAGTTCCGGCTACTTGGTAGGCTGAGGTGGAAGGATCGCCGGAGCCCAGCAGGTCGAGGCTGTGGTGGCCGGGAGCAGCCACTGTACTCCAGTCTGGGTGACAGAGTGAGGCTCCGACTCAAAAAAAAAAAAGAGATAGGTCGCAGAAGGCTCATCAAGATCCCTTGTTAAGTAGTGGGTGGACCTGGGGGATGAAGGTCTAAACAATGATGAGACAAAACAGTCACACACATGACACAACACAGACATTAAGGGTCTTTATTTTTCCACTGGGGGAAAAAATCCAATTTTCTATTCATAGAGGAGACTGTCTAGTTATGAGCTGTTGTTGCAGAGATCCCTTGTCAAAAGCCAAAAAATACATTTAGAAACAGTAGAACAATAAATGTAAGTTGGGCGTGGTGACTTCCGCCTATAATCCTAGCACTTTGGGAAGCCAAGACGGGAGAATTACTTGAAGCCTGGAGTTTAAGACCAGCCTGTACACTGTGTATCAAGACCCTGTCTCTACAACAAAAAAAAAAAATACAAAAACCAAAAACAATCCATGTAAAGCAAAGTCACCCTACATTGGAGACCAATGGAAGAATATATACGCCCCTTCTGTAAAAATGTTCTCAAAGGGTTATAGATAAAAAACTGGCTACAATGGCTGCCTCTGTGAGGAAACAGGCTGGTTGTGGAAGGAAACTTCCTGGGCACTATTTCCCTTGCTTTTGCATGGCTGGCTTGTTTCCACGTGTGCTGGGCACTTCCACTGGTTCCTCAACTCTCCACTCTTCTCCACAACACCCTGTGCCCAGAGGCGAAACTGTAGGTCCCCACACACATTCCGTGCCCTCTGTTTGGGTCTGGCCTTGGAAGGTATCAGAGAGAAGTGGAGAGTGGAGAACAGCATAAGGCTGAGGTTTTCATGGCCCGCCTCTGCTTGGTGACACTGCTGGAGGTTGACTGCGTCCCAGTCAGAGTCCCCTCACTCCTCTCATTGCCAGATGGCTTCCCTGTCACAGCTCTTCTTTCTAGGTTCCAGGACAGGTTTCTGGAATGAACATCTCCCCTTGCCCTTCAGGCCTAGGCTGGTCAGGGCTCCCCTCTGTGTTGCCTCTCACCGGTCCCCACCCTGCCATCTTTATTAAATTCTCCAAAACTCCTCAGTCGGAGGGCATTCTGTTTCCTGCTGGGATTCTGATGGGCACAACACGTGAGGGCGTTATCTTTTTCAAGAAGGCAAGGCAGATGTGTAGACTGCATAGCATATGTTGTCACATAAACCACTTAACCAGTAACTCAACCGTGTTTAAGTTTTAAGAGTGGGTCTCACTTGTTCGTTAACATCATCCATCCAGAGGCGTAACGTTTTCCGAATGGTTGGGTAATTGTTTCTGCCCCCCATCTGAGGTTTCAGCAAGCCAGCCTTCTCTAGGTTATGTAAAGTCAATATGTGCTCATAGCCATATGTCTGCAAGAGAAGTCATTTGGCATTGACGTCAGATCAGGAAAAGGGTTTCTGCGATTTTCAAAAAAGGGCACTAGCAACAAATCAATCTGCTTTATACTCCAGGGCATTTTATCAAAGCCTAGCAATGACTGTCAATGGTCACAGGGAGAGGGGAGAGGGATGAAACCTGCTCTAAAGCTGCTAGCCCACTACTATTAATCCAGCTCATTATTTCAAAACGATTTATAGTTTTTATTTTAAAGTCAGAATTTATGGACCCAACCTAAGTGAGCATTCAACATAGTACATTTAAATACAGAATATAGGCTGGACTGGGTGGCTCAGCCATAATCGCAGCACTTTGGGAGGCCGAGGTGAGTGAATTGCCTGAGCCCACGGATCAAGACCAGCCCAGGCAACTTGTGAGACCTCGTCCCTACAACAGATGAAAAAATTAGCCGGGCATGGTAACGCGCACCTATAGTTCTGGCTACTTGAAAGGCTGAGGAAGAAGGATCACCGAAGCCCAGCAATTCAATGCTGGGGTGGCCGTGAGTGTGCCACTGCACTCGAGCCTGGGCAACAGAGTACAAATCCAACTCAAAAAAATAAAAGATAAAAAATACAGGAGATAGCTGGGTTCAGTGGCTCATACTTGTCATCAACTTGACAAGAAAGGAGGACTGCTTGAGCCCAGGAGTTCTGAGACTAGTCTAGGCAACATAGCAAGACCTCATCTCTACAAAAAATAAGAAAATTAGCCAGCTACTTGAGAGCCTGAGGTAGAAGGATTGCCTGAGCCCAGGAGGTAGAGGCTGCAATAAGTTGTGATTGTCCCACTGTACTTCAACCTGGGCAACAGAGTGAGACTCTGACTCAAAAAAAGAAAAAAAGAGGATGTAATTAGCTCTAAAAAAAAAAATGAGGCATATCTATATATTCTTTTTTTTTTTTAATTTAAAAAATTTTTTTATTTGGAATTTCTGTCACCCAGGCAGGAGTGAAGTGGCACATTCACAACCACCACAGACTCAACCTGCTGAACTCAGGCGATCCTTCCACCTCAGCTTTCCAAGTAGCTGAACTACAGGAGTGCACCAGCACACCTGGCTAATTTTTTGATTTATTGTAGAGACAAGGTATCAACAAGTTCCCCAGGTTGGTCTTGAATGCTTAGGCTCAGGCAATTCTCTCACCCCTGCCTCCCAAAGTGCTGGGATTATAGCCATGAGCCACTGTGCCCAGTCTATACATTCAGATAAGAAAAATCTTCTGGATATGTTCTTAAGGACAAAAAAAAAATGATAATAGAATATGATGTATAGTAGGATTTTATTTCTGCTAAGAAAAAGAAAAGAGGCTGGGCGTGGTGGCTCAAGCGTGTAATCCCAGCACTTTGGGGGGCTAAGGTAAGAGGACTGCCTGAGCCCAGGGGTTTGAGACCAGCCTGGGCAACATGGTGAGACCTTGTCTCTACAATAAATGAAAAAATTAGTTGGGCGTGGTAGTGCACACCTATAGTTCCAGCTACTTGGAAGGCTGAGACACAAGGATCGCCTGAGCCCAGCAGATCGATGCTGGGGTAGCCATGAGTGTGCCACTACACTGTGGCCTGGGCGATGGAGCGAGATTCTGACTTTAAAAAAAAAAAAAAGGCCAGACTCGGTGGCTCAGCCTGTAATCCCGCGCCTTTGGGAGGCTGAGGTGAGTGGATTGCCTGAGCCCGCGGGTTCGAGACCCGCCTGGGAAGCAAGACCTCATCTCTACAATAAATCAAAAAATCAGCTGGGCGTGGTAGCACATGCCTATAATTTCGGCTACTTGGAAGGCTGAGGCGGAAGGATCGCTGGAGCCCAGCAGGTTGAGGCTGCGGTGGCTGGGAGCGGCCAGTGCACTCCAGTCTGGGCGACAGAGTGAGACTCCAACTCAAAAAAAAAAAAAAAAAAGGCCGGGCTCAGTGGCTCAGCCTGTAATCCCAGTACTTTGGGAGGCTGAGGTGAGTAGATTGCCTGAGCCCCGGGTTTCAGATCCACCCCGGGCAACTTGGTGAAACCGCATCTCTACAATAAATCAAAAAAATTAGCCAGGTGTGGTAGCGCATGCCTGTAGTCCAGCTACTTGGAAGGCTGAGGCAGAAGGATCGCCGGAGCCCAGCAGGTAGAGGCTGCGGTGGCCGGGAGCATGCAACTGCACTCCAGTCTGGGCAACAGAGTTAGACTCCAACTCAAAAAAAAAAACAACAGTAAAAAGTAATAGCCAGTACTTACATAATACTTTCTAAGAGCTGGGTACTGTTTTGGTCTCAGATCACAAGGTTGTTATGAAGATTAAACAAATGAATAAACATTAAATTCTTCCAATGGACCCTGGTATATAGTAAATGCTGAATAAATATTAGCTATTATTATTACACAAATACAATAAACAACAATAAATATCAAGACCAATTCCTCTAGGTGTTAAAAAATTAAAAAGACTGGTAACAATCTACCAAAATAGCAGCTATGTGAAGTATTTTTTTTAAAAGATGCTTTCCCCCTTGGAAAATTAATAATTTAAAAATATACTGACCTGAAGAATTTCTCTTTTGTAATAATCCAAAACTTTTTGTTTGAGTCCACTATTACACACGGATTGGAGGCAAACTAGTCTTAACACTTTGATCAATGAGTGCTTCTGAGCAATACAATCCTCAATGTAATTGTTGACCTAGAAATAAAGCAGTATACACACATACTAAGTATCTGGTTTGGCAATTTAAAGAACTCGATATTTACTATTTTGTAAGTCAAATAAAGGAGGTGTGTGAAAAAATGGCTCATTAGTTTTTTCCATTCCCTAATCCCTCCCTGAGTAGCTTCCCTAGCCTCCCCCAACCACACACACACACACACACACACACACACACACACACACACACACACACACACGCACACACACACTTCACCCCTGCAGACACCACAAGAGTTTACAGGAGCACAAGGCCAATAAGGATACAGCTGGTCAATCCAAATGCCTGTCTGGACACATCTGCCTCTGTGGACAGCCTTCTGAGATGCTGCCAAATGTTTGGGGCTTCTGGGCTTATGTAACCTAGTCTACTGCAATAATATCAGCAATTTACCTAGCAAAAATTAACAGGAATTGTTTTGTAAGTTAGGAATTTAATAAACTGAAATATTTTTAATTTTTAAAAAATTTAAAATTTATGAATAGAGTTGGATATTTAAAGGAGAGATACCTCTCCTTTAAGAAATTATTGCCAGCTGGGCTTGGTGGCTCAGCCTGTAATCCTGCGCTTTGGGAGGCTGAGGTGAGTGGATTGCCTGAGCCTGCAGGTTCAAGACCCGCCTGGGCAACTTGGTGAGACCTCATTCTACAATAAATCAAAAAATTAGCCGGGTGTGGTAGCGCACGCCTGTAGTTCCAGCTACTTGGAAGGCTGAGGCGGAAGGATCGCCGGAGCCCAGCAGGTCGAGGCTGCAGTGGCCGAGAGCGGCCACTGCACTCCAGTCTGGGTGACAGAGTGAGACTCCAACTCAAAACAAAAAAAAGAAATTATTGCCAGGCATGGTGGTTCATGCTTGTAATCACAGCACTTTGGGAGGCTGGGGTGAGAGGAATGCTTGAGCCCAGTTGTTTGAGACTAGCCTGGGAAACATAGCAAGACCTCATCTGTACAAACAGTAGAAAAATTAGTTGGGTGTGATGGTATACCCCTGTAGTTCCAGCTACTTGGGTGGCTGACACAGAAAGACCAGGAGGTTGAGGCTGCGGTGAGCTGTAATCATGTCACTGCAACTCCAGCCTGGGTGACAGAGTGAGACTCTAAGAAAAAAATAATTAAAAAGAGGAAAGAAGCCAGGCTTGGTGGCTCAGCCTGTAATCCCGCGCCTTTGGGAGGCTGAGGTGAGTGGATTGCCTGAGCCTGCGGGTTCGAGACCCGCCTGGGCAGCGAGACCTCATCTCTACAATAAATAAAAAAATCAGCCGATCGTGGTAGCACATGCCTGTAATTCTGGCTACTCAGAAGGCTGAGGCGGAAGGATCGCCAGAGCCTAGCAGGTGAGGCTGCGGTGGCCGGGAGCGGCCACTGCACTCTAGTCTGGGCGACAGAGTGAGACTCCAACTCAAAAAAAAAAAAAAAAAAAAAAAGAGGAAAGAAAGAAATAAATTATCTCAAAAAAGCAAATATCCTCATTTATCTACTACAGTTCTTAAAGATATTTGATTTCAGGGGCTGGGTCTCATCTCGCCATGTATAACACAGTGTCTTGCATAGAGTAATGTTAAATATGTGTTACTTGATAAAATTTGCATTTTCACATTTTGCATTTGTTCTTAAAAATATTTATGCAAATGTAACACTTATTTTTATATAAAAAGAGACTGAGTAAAGAAAAAAATTATTTTAGAAAAAATATTTAGGCAAGGCATGGGAATCAAAGCAGTTGATTTTCTGGCTATAATCTTACGTTTGATAAACTTTCAATTATCACTTTCAAGAGTTTTTTGTCCACATACCTTATCAGTGTCTATTCCAGACATAAATTCCTGTTCCACTGTTAATTTATCAAAGAAGTCTTCAGAAGCTAAAATGTAATTAGCAGATTTACAACTTAGAAATTAAATGTTACTTTGAGTGGTATGCTTTTATACACAGAACATGATTAAGAAACAAGACATGCAAAACAAGAAAACAAACAATAGTTGAAATCATCACCTGAAGAGAATCTTCTAAGCATGGAAAACCCTAGAACTCTGTACTCCTAAATCACACATAGAGACAGTCAACTACTGTGCTTCTTTGTATCCTTAGGATTTAAATTCAGACCCCAGACTTTTGCAGAATGAGTTTCAATATCAACAAAAGTTAGTTTCTCAAGAACATTTGACATTCCTCATCAAAATCCACCTATTTTCAACTGCTTTTTACCATTATTAACTTGAAAACAAAGGACTGCTTTCAACACTATGTTTTTATTTAAGATCTGAAGGATACTTCATAAAACAGGGCATCAACAATCTCCTATTCAGCTATTTTTTTTTTTTTGAGTTAGAGACTCACGCTGTCGCCCACGCTGGAGTGCAGTAGCATGCTCATGATCTGCTGGGCTCCAATTATCTTTCCGCCTCAGCCTTCCAAGTAGCTGGAATTACTGGCACACGCTACCATGCACAGCTAATTTTTGATTTATTGTAGAGACAAGGTCTCATCAAGCTGCCCAGGCTGGTCTTGAACCCACGGGCTCAGGCAATCCACTCGCCTTGGCCTCCCAAAGTGCTGGGATTATGGGCTGAGCCACCGAGCCTGGCCTCCTGCTCAGCTTTTTCAGCCCTGTATTTAACCCATTGCACTTGGATGTTCTCTGAGAGGACGTTGTAAATCTAGCAAACCACTCGGATGTTCCTTCTCAGGGGATATAAAGAGACTGCTGGTGATTATACAAGACAAACTTATGCCAGTGCAAATTTCTGAAAAATATATGTTTCCTTGAAGTTTTCAAATTGCACTAAAAAGCAAATCAAGAAGGAATAAGGCCAGGCATGGTAGCTCACGCTTACAATCCCAGCACTAAGGGAGGCCGAGATGAGAGGATTGTCTGAGCCCAGGGTTCAACACCAGCCTGGGCAACTTGGTGAGAGCTCATCTCTACAATAAACCAGGCATGGGGGCACGTGCCTGTAGCTCCAGCTACCAGGAAGGCGGAGGCAGAAGGATCACCTGAGCCCAGCAGGTCAAGGCTGAGGTGGCCATGAGCATGCCACTGCACTCCAGCCTGGATGACAGAGCAGGATTCCAACTCAAAAAAAAAAAAAAGGATGGAATATATACTGAGTTATACGTTAAAAAAATATTCAGCTGGCGTTACATAGAAAGAGAATGTATGAAGTGCTTTCACAGTGGTGCACAGACTAGACAATAAGTTATATATTATTATTAATTACATATTATTAATGTGGGCGGAAGAAAATGAGACAGTACTGCCTGCTCAAATAGAAAAATACCAAGTGGAAGATGTCAAATAAACTACTCTTGCACAACAGGTATCAATGAACCTGCAATGCATGTCGGTGACTATTTCACATGCTAGAAAAATATAAGATATAAAATTTTGTTTATTTTGTTATAAATAAGTTTCTCAATGTCCAAAATTCCATTATAAGCCAAATATCATTACAATAAAATAACTGGTTCCAATGTTATATTCTATTTAATACAAAGTGATTCCTTTTTCACTTATTTCATAAAAAAGTACGGTCGAGTTGCTGATAGGTGACCCATAAGATGTCTCCAAGTGCAAAGGGTTAATGAACAAACTTGTGTCTGGTTTAAAAGACACCTGCTGAGATCTTTCATGATGCTCAGCATATGCGCTCTGTACTAATTCTGCAGACAGTTTTCAAAGAAAAAACAAAAAAAACCAGAAACGTCACATTGCTCCAGTTAAGTAATCTGTCACTAAAGGAAAAAACTAGACTAAAAAAATTAACCATCCCATATTATGATGGCAAACTCATGGATAATTTTTTTCTCTTATCTATATTCCCAATATTTTTATATGATTAATAATGAAAAAAATGGAGTCAACCATGAATAGAACATTTTTAATTATTATCACACATATACTTACTTAAAGTTGGGAATAATACACAGTATCAAAATAGAGCTGACTTTCTCAAGGGAAACATGGCGCTGATGGCCGTGGTGTTGGACACTGTGTGTGAAACTTGGCCTCAGACAGAAATAATCATTCTAAAGGATACTCACTAGTGATATCTTTGATCAACTCTGCAATCGAGGTATGGTTTGCAAGGGAGCCTCTTGCTGCCTGCATATGTGGCAACTGGGAAACAAACTGCTTGATCTCTCCCACTGTTTTAGCGTTGTGTCTTTCCTGAAACGAACAAGAGAGCATCACCATCAAGCAGGGAAGATATTTTGTTTTTAAGTGGTTTGTTCTTTGTATTGTTCAGAGGATGCTTAATTTAAGAAAGAAATAATGAAATACAAATAAATTAGGCCAAACCCTGCTCCAACAGTATACAGAAAAACAAAAAGAGAAGTGTGTCACTGAAATATAGAGTTCATGGGTCGGTTTCCTAAATTAACACTTTTTTTTTTTTTTGAGTCAGAGTCTCACCCTGTTGCCCGGCTGGAGTACAGTGGCATGCTCATGGCAATCACAGCCTTGACCTGCTGGGCTCAGACGATCCTTTGGCCTCAGCCTTCCAAGTAGCTGGGAATGCAAGTGTGCACCACCACACCTGGCTAATTTTTTGATTTATTGTAGAGATGAAGTCTTGCCATGTTGCCCAGACTGGTCTCGAACCTGTGGGCTCAGGCAATCCTCTCACCTCGGCCTCCCAAAGTGCTGGGATTTTGGCGTGAGCCACTGTGCCTGGTCCACTTTTTTTTATTTTAAAGAGAGATAGGGTCCCAATCTGTTACTCAGGCTGGAGTGCAATAGCATGATCATAATTTATCATGACCTTGAACTCCTGGGTTCAAGTAATCTTCCCACCTCAGTCTCCCAAGAAGCTAAGACCACAAGCGAGTGGTTTTTTTTTTTTAATTAATTTTTTTTTTAATAGAGACAAGATCTTGCTATGTTGCCCAGGCTGGTCTCAAATTCCCAGTCTAAAGCAATCCTCCTGCCTCAGCCTCCCAAAGCGCTGGGATTACAAGCATGAGCCACTGCTCAGTTTTAGAGAGCAAATGCCTAAAAGTCTCTTCCCATGTACCGGGTCACACATCGTGTCAGTATTTTATGGGCATCTGATTATTGGTGAACAGTATTAGGTAAATAATATAAATTCCTGAGTTAAAAACTAAGATTAAAAATTATATTTAGAGAAGACTAAAAATAGTAAAAAGTTTCCTATGGAACAGTAAAAAATCCATTCCTGCTGCTGAACCTCAGGCTTAAGTACAGTCCGTGAATAAAGTGAATCTGGTTTATTGATTAAGAGTATTTTTGGCAAAATTTAATAATTTAAACCAAAGTAACTTCGGAAATGTGAAAATCAATTAATGAATACAATTCTTAAGAAAGACAAAATCCGCCGGGCTCGGTGGTTCAACCTGTAATCCCAGCACTTTGGGAGGTCGAAGTGAGTGGACTGCCTAAGCCCGCAGGTTCGAGACCCACCTGGGCAACTTGATGAGATCTCATCTCTACAATTAAAAAAAAAAAATCAGCTGGGCATGGTAGCGTGTGCCTGTAATTCCAGCTACTTGGAAGGCTGAGGCAGAAGGATCACCAGAGCCCAGCAGGTCGAGGCTGCGGTGGCTGGGAGCGGCCACTGCACTCCAGTCTGGGTGACAGAGTGAGACTCCAAGTCAAAAAAAAAAAAAAAAAAAGAAAGATAAAATCTGGACCCACATTGTCAATAAAAAGTTAGTTCTCAAAAGTTCTTCCAGGTCAGGCATAGTGGCTCACACCTGTAATCCCAGTGGAGGTAAGAGGATTGCCTGAGCCCAGGAAGTTCAAGACCAGCTTGGGCAACTTGGTAAGACCTCATCTCTACAATAAATCAAGACAAATTAGCCAGGCATGGTGGCATGCACCTGTAGTTCTGCTACTTGGAAAGCCGAGCCCAGCAGGTCGAGGCTGCGGTGACCGTAAGTGTGCCACTGCACTCTAGCCTGGGTGACAGAGTGAGACTCCAAAAAAAAAAAAAAGCTCTTCCAATTAAAGTCTAAATATTCAGAATTTATTATCTTATGAATTCCCATGCTTCAAAAGAGGTGCTTCACCAAGAATAAACCAGTGAATGGGCAAGAGGAGACAGGAAGGCGATAATGAAGCCACCAATTTTAAAAGCTCTGGGCTGCCAGGGATTTCAATCTCATTATCACCTACAGCACATGCTGCCTTCCCCTGCCATGGTCATGTTGGATGAACTTGGAGGTTTTCTGTTTTTTTTTGAGTTGGTGTCTCACTCTGTCGCTTAGACTGGAGTGCAGTGGCACACTCACAGCCACCACAGCCTTGACCTGCTGGGCTTCGGCGATCCTTCCACCTCAGCCTTCCAAGTAGCTGGAATTACAGACACACACTACCATGCCTGGCTAGTTTTTGTGATTTACTGTAGAGATGAGGTCTCACCAAGCTGCCCAGGCTGGCCTCGAACCCCTGAGCTCAGGCAACCCTCTTGCCTCTGCCTCCCAAAGTGCTATATAGGCTTGAGCCCCCACGCTCAGCCAAGAGGTTTTTTTGGTTTGGTTTGGTTTTGTCTGAGTTGGAGTCTCACTCTATCGCCCAGACTGGAGTGCAGAGGCACGCTCACAGCCACCGCAGCCTCCACCTGCTGGGCTCAGGCAATCCTTCTGCCTCAGTTTTCCAAGCAGCTGGAACCACAGGTGCATGCCACCATGGTCAGCTAATTTTTTGATTTATTGTAGAGATGAGGTCTCGCCAAGTTGCCCAGGCTGGTCTCAAACTCCTGGTCTCAGGCAATCCTCTCACCTTGGCCTCTCAAAATGCTGGGATTACAGGCTTGAACCACCATGTCCGGCTAAATCGGGAGTTTAAACTAGCCTTTCCGGCGGTGACAACCTACCCATGAGAACATGCCTCTTGGAAATGATCTCCTTCATTCCTCTCTAGAGGAGGAGAAGAGGAAACATAAGAAGCAGAGCCCCAACTCTTTCATGGACATGAAATACCCAAGATGCTATAAAATCACCACAGTCTTCAGCCATGCGCAAACAGTAGTTTTGTGTGTTGGCTGCTCCACTGTCCTCTGTCAGCCTACAGAAGGAAAAGCAAGGCTCACAGGAGGATGTTCCTTCAGGAGGAAGCAGCACTAAAAGCACCCCGATCAAGATGCTTTTACCCCAATAAACACATTTTGGATACTAAAAAAAATCTAAACTAAACAAGTTCTATTAAAGAAGATCTTATATTTGTAGGACAGATGGCTTCCTCTCAGGTGAGATAGGAAATAATTAAAAAAGAAGATAAAGCAAATGTTTATGAAAGCAGTGTGTAATCTGCACACACTTGCACCCTCCACCTACTCCCCCCAACCCCCAAAAGGGAGAAAAACTTTACACACCTTTTGCCTTGAGTCTGGGAAAAAGTTTAAAATGAAAGAAAACCTTGGGCCTTCCAATAATGAATTTGCAGTTGCTGAGGGTGAGAAAGGTTATACAGAAGCCCTCCCTGTTTAATTATAGTTGCATATTTTTGGAGCTCTTATTACCTTCAGGGTGGGCACTTAGTCGAGACCTAGAGTTGCAGGATGACACCCCAAACTCGCCTCACCTCAAACGCTGCAGAGATGATCTTTGCTTTCTTGCTAAGCACGGAGCCCACAGCATTGAAGTTCTTGTCTCGGATCTCGGCGTAGAGTTCCTCTGCAGAATTCAGCTGCAGCTTCTTGGCTTCCGTGGGGAGCTCCTTCCCACTATCACCCTGTTTCTTAGGTGCAAATTTCTCTGGAGGTAACTTCACATAGCCTAACAACGATGGAAGAGAATAAGCGCCTGTGTGCAATTACTGAAGAACAAATCAAGTGCCCAAGCACAGAACAGAATTCCAATTCAGGAGAGAACACAAGATGGCAAACAGTGCACAGCTCTGAGCTTTTGATTTTTCATGATCAAAGGACAGGGAGTGGTGACTCTTGAATATTGATACCATGGTTCTAATTTTCTTTGAGGCACTTATATAAAAGCCTTGCAGCCATATCCAACTCCTAAACTAATTAGAGAATTAGGTCACTTTTCTACAAAAACTTACAAGGATCTCCCCATTGTCTTTTAGTGTTTTTCAAACTGTAGGTCATGTCCCATTAGTGGATCATGAAATCAAGTTGATGGATTGCAAGTAGCATCTTAAAAACAAAAACAAAACAACAACAGTAACAAAAACAACATAGAACAGAAAATACCAAAGCATATCACATGAAGTAAGGAAAGGTGGTGGTTTTCGGGTTTTTTTTTTAAGTAAAATTTTGTTTCAGTTTCACATGTGTACACAAATACATATGTACATATACTGGGGCATGATATAAAATATATTTCTTACTGTGAATTGTAATCTAAAATAGTCAGAAAGTCACTCTTAGAACAAGGATGAGAAACTTTGACCTGAGTGCCAAATTCTGCCCAATTTCTATTTTGGTAAACAAAAAAGTTTTATTGGTACATATACAGCCACCTCTTCTTTTTGTATTACTTATGACTTCTTCCACACTACATGGCAGAGGTAAGGAGATTCCCCTGCATGAGTTGCACTGTATAACAATCAAATGCCTAAAATATCTATTATATAGGTCTTTACAGAAAAAGTTGCCCACTCTGATCTAGAATAAGCTTCCAAATTCCTTAGTACGGTATCCAGCTCCTTGGCAAAGTTCCTTAATCTACTTTACCCAAACCTGCTCCTGCCAAACCAATTTAGTCCGTTTCTCTGATATACCCCATATGCCTCATGAACTGCTCATGGCACATGAGCTGGTGTAACTCTTTAGTAAAGCAGTTTGGCAACATGAACCAAGTGCCTTACAAAGTTAACATCTTTTAACCCCAAAAATCCTGCATTAGGGAGGGAATCCAGGGATCCTATGCATACAGATGCATTTTTTTTTTTTTTTTTTGAGTTGGAGTCTCACTCTTTCACCCAGGCTGGAGTACAGTGGCACGCACGCTCACAGCCACCCCAGCGTCGACCTTCTGGGATTCGGTGATCCTTCCGCCTCAGCCTTCTGAGTAGCTGGAACTACAGATGTGCACTACCACACCCAGCTATTTTTTATTTTATATTGTAGAGACGAGGTCTCACCAAGTTGCCCAGGCTGGTCTCGAACCTGTGGGCCCAGGTAGTCCACTTGCCTCGGCCTCCCAAAATGCTGGGATTACAGGCTGAGCCACTGAGCCCGGCCCAAATGCTTTTATAATCATTAAAAACAAAACAAAACAAAAACAACCTTGAATACCCAACACTAGGGGAATGACTGCAAACCAGGGCATAAAATACACTGTGGATTTTAACATAACTACTAAATGAGGCATACGCTTGGAAAATGCTCATTAACATGCCAAATGAAAAATGAGCTTCAAAACAATTTGTACAATCTGATTCATTTCTTTGTTAAATTAACTCTGCAAAAAAAAAAAAAAGGACTATAAGAAAATATACCAAAGATTTGCTGTCCCAAGGTTGGGGCTGCAGGAGGTAGGGCAGGACTGGAGGGATAACAAGGGATCTGTGGTTTTTTTCTTCGATTTTTCCAGTTTTTCTTTAATCATTACATCATGAAGAAACTTGCTCCAAAAAGGCTGTGAGTTTACACATATGCTTCCTCTTCCTGGAAAGTCTCTTCCTTCTTCTCACCCCTCCTGCTCAGCTGCCCCTCCCAGGCCCTTCCCGATCTTAACCCAAGTGCTTCTTTCATGCTCTCCTGGGTGGCACACACTCTGGGACCACCCGTCATTTCTTTGATTCCCACCATGGCCCAGCATAGGGTTCTCCTGAAATGAATTCCTCTACCAATAAACAGAGTTTTAAGAATTATTTAAGGTGTCAATTTTTGGAACAAATAATTTAATAAAAGACTTTATACACCGGGCTTGGTGGCTCAGCCTGTAATCCTGCACTTTGGGAGGCTGAGGTGAGTGGATTGTCTGAGCCCGTGGGTTCGAAACCTGCCTGGGCAACTTAGCGAGACCTCACCTCTACAAGAAATCGAAAATTAGCCAGGCACGGTAACGCACGCCTGTAGTTCCAGCTACTTGGAAGGCTGAGGCGGAAGGATTGCCAGAGCCCAGCAGGTCGAGGCTGTGGTGGCCAGGAGCGGCCACTGCACTCCAGTCTGGGCAAGAGTGAGACTCCAACTCAAAAAAAAAAAAAAAACTTTATACAACCTTATCATTAAAGACCTTGAAGACTGTTTGGTAGAATCACCTCTTCATGACTGTCTCTTCTTCTCTGTTCCCTCAGCCTTCCACTCATCCACATTAATCATTCATTCATTCTGGTGGCAAAATACACACACTAAATTTACCACTTTTAGATACTTTATAGTGAACAATTTGTAGCATTTAGTACACATACATCATTCCTGCATTCATTATGCTGCCCGCCCCCACCCCCCGGACCTCCACCTAAATCCTACCCTTCTTTCCAAACCCAACACAAATGCCACCTCTTCCACAGCTTTGCTGAACTACTGCCAGTCACCAGGATGTGGATTTCCCACACGGCAGTGTCATCTGTGGTTGATTCTTGTCCCCTGAGCACAGGGGACAAGAACTAGACTTCTGGCCAACCCTTATATCACTGACAACTGCAGTTTGCACAGATGTTATTTAATCTTAGTGTCTGAAAGTCAAAAGTCAGCATTTTTGTTATTTCACATACTCTCTGATTTCAATGCAAAGGAAACACCTTTTTTGAAGAAAATGACCCTTTCAAGGCAGGATCTGATTATTCCTCCTCCAGTTATTTTCCTATTTTCTTTTCTGAGTTGGAGTCTCACTCTGTCGCCCAGGCTGAAATGCAGTGGCACACTCCTGGCCACCACAGCCTTGACCTGCTGGGCTAAGGTGATCCTTTCGCCTCAGCCTTCCAAGTAGCTGTAACTACAGGCACACGCCACCACACACAGCTAATTTTTTTTATTTACTGTAGAGACAAGGTCTCGCCAAGTTGCCCAGGCTGGTCTCGAACCCCTGGGCTCAGGCAATCCTTTCACCTTGGCCTCCCAAAGTGCTGGGATTATAGGCACCTGGCCTATTTTCTGATATTCCTATTTAGTACTTTTACACATATTATGCATGTAGATATGTGATATATATTATATGCAGGGTTTGGAATACACATATGCACACATATACACACATATATAATATATAACATATAACACACACACACACACACGAGGGGACTAAAAAAACATGGAATTATGTTGTAGTACACTCAGAATGTGTTCTTCCACATCAAACCATCAACTAAAGTTTTTACCTAGAAGTTTTGAGAAGGTTGTGTCACAATTTTGCAGAAGAAAGGTCCCAAGTTGTGGCAAACAGGTGACTTGTTCTTCCACTATGACAATGCCCCTGCCCACAGCATGCTGAAGTGTTCAGCAGTTTTTGACCAAAATGGCATGACCCCCATGTCCCACCATCCCTATATCCCAATCTCACCCCAAGTGACTTTTTGTTTCCCCAGATGAAAAAAGTTCTCAAAGGGAAATGCTTTGCTGATGTGGAAGAGGTGAAACAAAAATGGCAGGACTAAAGAGCAATGAGTGTTGAGCAGTGGGAAAAGCGTCTCAATAGGTGTATTGCATTAAACAGAGAGTACTTTGAAGGTAACCACAGGTTAAACATGTAAGAATAAATACGCAATTTTTTAATAAATACATTCTGGGTTTTTTGGGTCCCCTCTCATACATAAATATATAACTTATAATTGAAAGAAGTATGGCTATACAGTTTTTCATGTTCCATATTTATTATTTTAATGGTTCTATAAATTTTATAATGTTCTCAACCATCAAGATTGTTTTAAAAATTCCAGTAAATAAATGGTAGTACAAATTTGTATACAACCCTTCTTCCTTCCCTTTTTGGGCTGATTCTTCAAAAGGTATTCTCAGGTTTTGCATTTATTTGGGCAGAGAGTTAGAAAAGTTTTATGTGCTGCCAATTTGCTTCCAAAACGGTTTGTGTTAATAAACATTTTGAAATTATCACTAAAATTGGATCACACTGTAGTCCCAGCACTTTGGGAGGCCAAAGTGGGATGACTGCTTGAGGACAGGAGTTTGAGACTAGCCTGGGCAATATAGCGAGACCTTGTCTCTACAAAAAATGAAAAACTTAGCTGGGCATGGTGGTGCACACCTGTAATCCCAGTTACTTGGGAAGCTGAAGCAGGAGGATCACTAAGGCCAAGAGTTTGTGGTTATAGTGAGCTATGTTTGCACTACTGCACTCCAGCCTGGGTGACAAATGGAAAAAAAAAGAGTTGGACCTTTACCTTCCAATAATGCTTAAGTATACAACATAAAAATGGTAGCCTCCACATAAAGGATATTTTTATCAGATTACCTACTAGTGAAACAGACATCACTTTACTTACTGTTCTGAATGCCATAAATTTCATCAATGAGTCCTTCATACGTCAGCTGAGTGGCAAGAGGCGTTAATAAATCCACATTTCGATCAAGTAACAAGAGATTATCAAAAACAGGAAATATGGAATTTTGGCTTCCTGTAAACTCTCTCTTCATCCTGATCATCATATTGGCCACTTGCTGAAAACAAAACATAGGATCGGGTGGGGCCCTCCTGGGAACTAGCAGATTTCAAAATTTGACTAAAAACAGAATGACAACAAAAAATGTAAAAAAGAAGAAAGAAAGTGGAAGAATAGGTGGTAAGAAATAAGCAGCTCTAGAACAGCACTGCTGTTGGCCACCCACACTCAGACTTGAGCCAGCACAGCGGCTATTTCCCAACGAGGCATAAAATCAGACACGGTCTATTCTTGTTATCATGGTAGTTATGTTCTATAAAGTCATTGCACACCCTGAATTAGTGAATATGGAATCGTTGCTCCTAGGGGAAATACTGAGTTATGTTCCTGGAAGCATCTGGTCACAACATTTTTGTCAACTGATCAGTTCATAAATCTGTTTTTTATTTCCTTTATTTTACTTGTGACTATAACAATACTGTATATAACCTTATCTTACTTATATATTTCTGTTTAAAGTCACCTGACTTAATATACTTGATTTGTTCACACTGAACTCACAGCCAGCAGCTCCATGACTTATCCCTAAACAAAGTGTCTCTCGCACAGGTACTGACATTAAATAGACTGTGAAAAGGACACTTGATTGCGGTCTGAGAGCTAAAACAAGAAGGCAGAGTGTCACCTTGCCTTATTTGGGAACATGCATGCGCAATGGGTGAATCAGATTTTTTTTTTTTTTTGAGTTGGAGTCTCACTGAGTCGCCCAGACTGGAGTGCAGTGGCCGCTCCCGGCCACCGCAGCCTCGACCTGCTGGGCTCCAGCGATCCTTCCGCCTCAGCCTCCCAGGTAGCTGGAATTACAGGCGCGCACTATCACACCCAGCTAATTTTTTTATTTATTGTAGAGATGAGGTCTCACCAAAGTTGCCCAGGCGGGTCTCGAACCCGCGGGCTCAGGCAATCCACTCACCTCGGCCTCCCAAAGGCGCGGGATACAGGCTGAGCCACCGAGCCCGGCTGTGAATCAGGTTTTTTACCCCCTCTGTGCATGTCCACAAAAGCACCATGAGTACTGATTTTAGGGTTTATAAATGCACTAATAATTAGGCAAGTTCACAAATACAGAATATGCAAATAATGAAATAATGACTGTGTTTGTAAGGAGTTCCCATTCCTCCCCACTCTTGGGAAAAGAGGGAGCCCCTCCCTCACAAGCAGAAAACAGCTGGTTCTCACCCGAGCGCATTCTCCTTTCCCAAAGATCTGGGGGATCGTTCCGTACAGAGCTTGCAGGGTCATCAGTCCCTTGGCAGCATGGTACAGGCTTGTCTGGTCACCCTCCAGGTAGCACTCCTGCAGGGGAAAATGCTGGTTACTTCTGGGCCACAGTAATCTCCAGGGGCCTGCCAGGTGCCAGTAACTGACAATGAATCATCTCTACTCAGTCCACACTCTGCCAGGGAGGCTGCAGACTCAAGTCCACGAGGCTGGCAGCCCGCAGTCGGGTGCAGTTGTGGGAGCAGCTCTCCAGGGCAGAGATGAGGCTTCTGGGGAAAAAAGGGCTCAGCCAGCATGCCAGCTCTTTTTAATCAGCTCTTGAATAAAAGACTGGTGAGGCTGGCATGGTGGCACTCTGGGAGGCCAAGGCAAAAGGATTGGTTGAGCCCAGGAGTTTGACACCAACCTAGGCAATGTAGTAAGACCTCATTTCTAAAAATAAATACATTAAAAAAAAAAGACTAAGGAATAAAGACTTACATTGGGGAAGGGGTTCCTAGTCACTGGTGAGTGTAAATGTTGGCGGGACGCTCTGGGAGAGCCACATGTTAATACCCAAAAATACACATGACCACACAACAGAATACTTTTGTCACTGTTACAAAGAATAAGGCATATTTTCATACATATTGACAAAAGAAAAAAATGAAGGTCACAATATCTTGAGAAATGAAAGGAATAGGCTGAACAATCTTGAGTATAATGTCATTTTTAGAAATGTTTTATAATATAAAAGGAAGCATTTTTATAAAGTATACAAAAATACACGTTTTTGCAGTGAAAGAAGACACCCCCTCCCCATATACACAAAACTCCCTGGGAAGTGAGCAAGGGAAGTGATCAGTTTTGATATAGGTGGGTCAAGGCACAGGCTCTAGACTCAGGTATCCTTGATCTGTATCCCAGCTGTGTGGCTTACTAGCTCCACCTTAGGCCAGCAGGATCATCTCTCGGTATCTTCATTCATTCATCTGTAGAAGGGAGTGTATTCCACATAGGGCAAGGACTCAATGAGAAAAATATATGTAAGGCACCTAACCCCAGGACCTGAAACACAGCAAACGCCCAATAACAGTTAGCTTTTATTATCTGAAATTGTTTGGAATTTTTTTTTTTTTTTTGAGTTGGAGTCTCACTCTGTCGCCCAGGCTGGAGTGCAGTGGTTGCTCCCGGCCACCGCAGCCTCGACCTGCTGGGCTCCGGCGATCCTTCCGCCTCAGCCTTCCAAGTAGCTGGATCTACAGGCGAACACTACCACACCCGGCTAATTTTTTGATTTATTGTAGAAATGAGGTCTTGCAAAGTTGCCCAAGTGGGTCTCGAACCCGCGGGCTCAGGCAATCCACTCACCTCAGCCTCCCAAAGGCGCAGGATTACAGGCTGAGACACCAAGCCTGGCTTGGATTTTTTACAACCACTATCCACTCATAAATCAAAATGGTACATTTAACTAACTCCCCCCAGCCTTTCACCCCAATGTGTCTCTGGTGTCCAAAGCCAGGAACGAGGGGGCCCTGAGGGTCCAGGAACTGAGAAAGAGAGAGGGGAGCTCTCAAGCACTCTGCCTCTAGGGAAGAAGGACAGCTGCCTTGGAAAAAACATCCTGGGGAGTGTTTAGTCTTGACTGAAAGCACTACTGAATGGCTCTTTCGAGCCTGGGGTATTGAAACATTCCCCTGAAAATGGCAGATGATCACTGAGAACGTCTGAAGACATACTTTCTGGCAAAATTACTGAAAACTCCTGATCAGAGCAGAGTTAAGATGAAAATTCAAGGACAAAAGATTTAGGGAGCTGGATGTGATGGCTCATGCCTGTAATACCAGCACTTTGGGAGGCAGAGGCGAGAGGACTGTCTGAGTCCAGGGGTTTAAGATCATCCTGGGCAACTTGGCAAGACCTTGTCTCTACAATAAATCAAAAAAATTAGACAGCTGCAGTGAACACACCTGTGATTCCAGTTACTTGGAAGGCTGAGGCAGAAAGCTCACCTGAGCTCAGCAGGTTCAGGCTACGGTGGCCATGAGTGTGCCACTGTACTCCAGCCTGGGCATCAGAATGAGACTCTGACTCAAAAAAAAAAAAAAAAGATATTAGGGAATACCTCTCAAAATAGCAATCATATTTTATTTAATTTTTAAAAGCTGTATTATTATTATTATTATTATTTGAGTCTAAGTCTCAAATCACGGCTACTGTGGCCTCAACCTCCTGGGCTCAGGTCATTCTTCCATCTCAGTCTTCCAAGTAACTAGAACTACAGGTGCGCACCACCACGCCCAGCTAATTTTTTGATTTATTGTAGAGATGAGGTCTCACCAAGTTGTCCAATCTGGTTTCAAATCCTTGGGTTCAGGCAATCCTCTCGCCTCTGCCTCCCAAAGTGCTGGGATTACAGGTGTGAGCCACCACACCCAGCTAAAAGCTATATTATTAACATTCCTTTTATAATCACTTTTAAAAGATTTAAATGTTTACAACAGATATTAATCTTGAATTTTTTGGTTGGTTCAAATTGGCAGTGCAGAGATTCTTTGTATTAATATCCCAACCCTTCTGTACTTGTGGAATTCCATGTAGTATTTCAAGTTATGAGGACATTTTGGGATGACTGCTAATACCCACTACCATTTAAATGCACATATTTTTTACTCCAAAGTCCCACACACCCACACAATAGAATATCTTGCAGTTTTTACAAAGGTGGAAGATTTTATATATACTGATATATACATATGTATATATGAATGAGAGCCATAATACATTAAGCATCGCCACGGAGCATTCAATTAGACAGAACTCTAATTCCCACATTTTATACGGTATGATGATGGAGACGATCACAATCATCCCTAAACACACAAAAAGATCTAGACGTGCCATCTGAGGCCAAGAAATGCCAAATTATGCTCATTATTTAAAACACATAGCTGATCGTGGTGGCTCATACCTGTAATCCTAGCACTTTGGGAGGCTGAGGCAGAAGGACTGCTTGAGCCCAAGAGTTTTAGACCAGCCTGGGCAACATATACACAGCAAAAACCAAATCAAAAGACAAATGGCAAAGGAAGGTAAAGGGCCCACAGAGAAAGGACCCATGTGCACAAGGACCTACATATGAGATCATTTACGGCAGCACTGCCTCTCACAGCATAAGAGAAGAAACAAGGAAATGCCCTCTAAGAGGGCCGGTTTAATAAATTATGGTACATCCAAACAATGGAACTCTGTGTAGTTCCAAACAAGAATAAGGAAGCATCTTCATATATGGTAGCAAATGACTCCAAGTTATATTATTATTATTATTATTATTTTTTGAGTTGGAGTCTCACTCCGTCGCCCAGACTGGAGTGCAGTGGCACACTCCCGGCCACCGCAGCCTCGACCTGCTGGGCTCAGGCGATCCTTCCACCTCAGCCTTCCAAGGAGCTGGAACTACAGGTGCGCGCTACCACGCCCGGGCAGGTCTCGAACCCACAGGCTTAGGCAATCCACTCACCTCGGCCTCCCAAAGCGCTGAGATTACAGGCTGAGCCACCAAGCCCGGCCTCCAAGTTATATTATTAAGAGAAAAAAGCAAAATACCAAAGTACCTATACTATATGCTACCATTTGTACAAAAGTGGGGAGAGTATCATATATTATGAGTTGTAGCTGCAAAAAGCATCTCTGAAAAAGCAAATAGAGGAATAGTGATTGCTTTTGGGAAGGAACTGGCAGTCTAAGAAATGCAGTCAAGAGTAATTTCTTTTTCACTCTGTTCTTTCTTACTCAAAGAAATTTACCATGTGCATGGATTATGTTTGTAAACATTTTCATTTTTTTTTTTTAAGATAGGAGCTCACTCTGTCACACAGGCTGGAGTACAGTGGTGTGATCATGGCTCACTGCAGCCTCGAACTCCTGGGCTCAAGTGATCTTTCTAGGAGTACAGGCATGAGACATCACACCCAGCCAAGTTGTTTTTTTAAAAGATAAAGTAGCTGGACACAGTGGCTCACACCTGAAATCTCAGCAGTTTGGGAGACAGAGGCGGGAGGGCTGCTTGAGCCCAGGAGTTCAAGACCAGCCTGGACAACATAGCAAGAACATGTCGCTACAAGCACCTGTAGTTCTGGCTACTCAGGAGGGTGAAGTAGAAGGACTGCTTGAGCCCAGGAGTTGGAGGGTGTGGTGAGCCGTGATTGTGTCACCGCACTCCAGCCTGAGTGAGACACTGATTCAAAAAAAATAAACAGAGAACGTAACACTTTTACATGAGAAAGTGTTCACTGAAATAAAGATGGTGAGTAAAGCAGATACATAATACACTGTCAGAAAAACTTTCAGAACCAGAGAAAAAGGTATGCACATTCACTAACAAATATAGGCTGAAAAGTAATCAGTGGGGCAGGACAATGCTGGGACAATTGGCTATCCATAGGGAAAAATAAAACAGCACCAATCTTCATACAATACAGACACATACCACCCCCCACACTCCACATAAATACACAATTCAAGGTAGGTTAAAGATATAAGTATGAAAAGTAAACCTTTAAAACTTAAAAAAAGAATGTGTTCGGGATAGAGAAGGATTTATTAAGATTCAAAAAGCATTCCACAGAAACAATAAAAAAGGATATCACTCAAAAAGCACAAACTACAGCCAGGCTCGGTGGCTCAGCCTATAATCCCCGCATTGGGAGGCTGAGGTGAGTGGATTGCCTGAGCCTGAGGGTTCGAGACCCGCCTGGGCGACTTGGTGAGACTTCATCTCTACAATAAATCAAAAAATTAGCCGGGTGTGGCAGTGCGCGCCTGTAGTTCCAGCTACTTGGAAGGCTGAGGCGGAAGGATCGCTGGAGCCCAGCAGGTCGAGGCTGCAGTGACCGGGAACGGCCACTGCACTCCAGTCTGGGGGACAGAGTGAGACTCCAACTCAAAAAAAAAAAAAAAAAAAGGTGATCAACATCCATTGTCATTATGGAAATGCAAATTAAAACCACAGTGAGCGGCAGGGCCTGGTGGCTCAAGCCTGTAATCCCAGCACTTTGGGAAGCCGAAGTGAAACTGCCTGACCCTGCGGGTTTGTGACCAGCCCGGGCAACATGGTAAAACCTCTTCTCTGCAATAAGTCAAACAAATTAGCTGGGTATGGTAGTGCACGCTTGTAGTTCCAGCTACTTGAAAGGATCTCCAGAGCCCAGGAGGTCGACGCTGGGTGGCCGTTGAGTGTGCCACGACACTCCAGCCTGGGTGATAGAGTGAGACTCCAACTCAAAAACAAAACAAAACAAACAAAAAACCAGTGAGATACTACTTCATACCCAGTATGATGGCTAAATTAAAAAAGACAGACAACAACAAGTGTCAATGAGAACGAACAACTAAATCCCTCATACACTGCTGGTGGGAGTTTAAAATGGTATAGCTGCACCGCAGAAGAGTCTGGCACTTCCTCAAAATGTTAAACAAAGAGTTACCATATGACTCAGCAACTCCAATCCCAACTCCTAGGTATAGCTAAGAGAAACGAAAACATGTCCACACAAAAACTTGTATGAATGTTCACAGCATCATGATAGCCAGAAGTAGAAACAACCCATCAGTTGTCCATCAACTGATGAATGATAAGCAAAATATGAAATGCTGTCATAACAGAATACTATTGGGGAACAAAAAGGAAGCAAGCACTGACACATGCTACGATGTGGATGAACCTTGAAAACATTATGCTAAGTGAAAGAAGCCAGACACAAAAGAGCACACGTGTATTATATGATTTCATTTATAAGAAACCTCCAGGCCGAGCGCAGTGGCTCAGCCTGTAATCCGGCGCCTTTGGGAGGCTGAGGTGAGTGGATTGCCTGAGCCCGCGGGTTCAAGACCCGCCTGGGCAGGCGAGACCTCATCTCTACAATAAATCAAAAAATTAGCTGGGCGTGGTAGCACACGTCTGTAGTTCCAGCTACCTGGAAGGCTGAGGTGGAAGGATCACCAGAGCCCAGCAGGTCGAGGCTGCGGTGGCTGGGAGCGGCCACCGCACTCTAGTCTGGGCGACAGAGTGAGACTCCAACTCAAAAAAAAAAGAAACCTCCAGAATAGGCAAATTCATACAAACTGAACTAGACAGTCACTGGTTGCCAGTGGCATGGGGAAGGGAAGACAGAGACTAACTGGTAATGGGCTTGGGGCTTCTTTTGGGATGATTAAAATGTTCCAAGCTGGGCTCAGTGGCTCAGCCTGTAATCCCGCGCCTTTGGGAGGCTGAGGTGAGTGGATTGCCTGAGCCCGCGGGTTCGAGACCCGCCTGGGCAGTGAGACCTCATCTCTACAATAAATCAAAAAAATCAGCCGGGCGTGGTAGCGCGCACCTGTAATTCCGGCTACTCGGAAGGCTGAGGCGGAAGGATCGCTGGAGCCCAGCAGGTCGAGGCTGCGGTGGCCGGGAGCGGCCACTGCACTCCAGTCTGGGTGACAGAGTAAGACTCCAACTCAAAAAAATTAAAAAAAAAAAAAGTTCCAAAATTAGACAGTGGTAATATAGTTGCACAACCCTGTGAATACACTAAAAACCACCGAGTTGCACACTTTAAAAAAATTATTTATTATTATTATTTTTTGAGATAGAGTCTCATTCTGTCACCCAGGCTGGAATGCAGTGGCACACCCATGGCCACCGCAGCCTCAACCTGCTAGGTTCAGGTGCTCCTTCTGCCTCAGCCTTCCAGGTAGTTGGAACTACAGGTGTGCACCACCACAACCAGCTAATTTTTCGATTTATTGTAGAGACTTGGTCTCACCAAGTTGCCCAGACTGGTCTTGAACCCATGGGGTCAGGCAATCTTCTTGCCTTGGCCTTCCAAAGTGCTGGTATTATAGGCTTGAGTCACCACGCCCGGCCCTGAGCTGCACACTTTAAAGGAGGTGGATTTTATGGTTGAATTATAATAAATAAAGTCATTATTTAAAAATGTAACTACTTTGAAAGGGAAATGTCTACATGATAAAAGACATCATAAATAAAGTTAAAAGACAAGCGCAGACTGGGAGAAGATACTTGTAGCTTTTATAACCCATGATTAGTACCATTATGAAAATTAAGAAAAAATGGGCAAAGAAAATGAACAAGTAATTTGCTAAAGAAAAAAATCTTCAACAAACATCTGAAATGGGCCTCAGCTTCCCAGGAATTATGGAATGCAAATTAAAACAGTATTGTGACACTTTCACACTAATAAACTTGGCAAAAATTAAAGTCTGATGTTCAGGAAATGCCAAACTTACTTTGAAGGCACCCTCTGATTCCATGGATAAGAGATCCCCATCGAATGGAATGAGATCTAAGCTGTACTCCTCCCTATGAATAAAGGATCCCAAAACACCCAGATCCTTCAATCGCTGTTCACACAATAAGCTACGGCGTGGCACAAACAGAATGTGGAAATCTCTTGCTGGGCCACGTCTGTCTTCACTGCAAAGGAAGTAGCATTTGTTAGCTTATAAGCTCCTAAGAATCATAAACCATGTTGTTTTTCTTTTTTTTTTAATCTCCATTGTCTGGTACACAGCAGATATTAAATAAATACTGTCTAGATAAACATATGAATACTGACTCTCAGACCCAAATTGTTACAGTTGCTAGCTCTACTCTCCCCGCCTCGGCCCCGGGAAATCAGCACTGACTCATAGCCAGTGCTTTGTGGTGGATCTTCTAGCATTCCCTTAAACCACTTATGGGGCATTAAAGCTCTCAGGTTTATTGAAACAGGATATTTGCGTTTCACTGAAAACAAATGGCTCTTTAACCAAAGCAAGGCAGCCACACAGTCTTGCATTAAAAGGAAAGATCACTCTCAACGCCCACCTCTACTCTCCTTGACAGTGGACTTCTAAAAATAGCCCATATGCTTTTAAGATTTTAGAGGCTGGCTGCATCAATTGATTGTACCACAGAGTGCAGACTGGGCTGAGAGAACTTCCTCTGTAGACTGAATGCTGTATTAAATTTTAATCAGCTCTTACTGTTTTGCTTATGAAATTCAAGCACACTACATTCAGTATATTGAGAAATAGCCATAAGAATTTTTGTTTGTTTGTTTTAGCCAGGGTCCTTTTTACTGATACAGGTTCAAACTTTTCAGATATCCTAAAAGAACGGGTTAAGATGATCCTCCCCTTCAGACTATTCAGACCAACTTAACAAGTTTCCCATTCCCCCTTTTATATTCTTCCAAATGACTACCTTTCCAAAAGGTAGTCTTGCACTGGCAAGAGTGGGGGTCTGCAATGAGCTCAGTACTTGAAAACCATTATAAAGACAAACCTGTTTTAGATCAAACATAAGCTCTGAGATACCTGAGCACATTTTCAGCAATTATATCCATCAATTCTAGCCTGGGTCTGACAAAAAAAATAATATTCTTGACATCAGCTGCCGGCAAACGACTTCCTTTAAGTGTGAACATTTTTTCCACTTCATGTTCCTAGGAAAACACATATACAAAAGGTTAACAAAAAGACTGAAATTTACCTATCATTTCCAGACTCAGAAACCATAATCACCCCCAATCAAGTGCACATTAATACTCTAGTATTAATTTAGTGTCAAAATTTAGATTCCTCAAAACCACATACATAAAGAACAAAGCTTCCGGATAAAGTCACTGTTATTCTGATGGCATTCAAATGATTCTCACATGATGAACTATCAAAGACACCAAGTAATGGTCACATAACATAATACTAAGATCAGTACGGAATAACCAAAGGACCCTTGTATACAAAACATTAATCACCTACTAGTAGCAGCGCTAACAAAGACCAACAGCTTTGAGATCCACTTAAAATGTACAATCCTATCATCATTGCTAATGAAAACAATTACGAATCCCCTAACAAAACCCAATAGCTCATTTACCTTCAGTAATGAATACTGTGCAATCAGGCCAAATGGTCCTGTCAGGTACTCATCCCAAACTATTGCCTATAAGAGAGGAGAAACATTCTCTTATTATGGTTAATATCAGGAATTTCAACAATATCAATAGAAAACAGCAGTGATACACAGTAGAATATTGCTTCAAACTCTGAGTTAAAATTTTTAATTGGCTCTGACCACACTCATATCCTAAGAGTCTACAGAAAAATAGCATCAGGGGCAAGTGATACTACTGTTGGTAACAGAAAATTGAGTTAATCATTGTCCTCAACAGAAAGAAGGAACTATAGTTTGTTGTGTATCTGTGTCATGGTATTATTAGATTGAATCATATGGGAATGACCAGTTATACAAAATTAAAATCCATGATACAGGTATTACAAAGGTTATTTTGACAGAAGAGGAATTTTAAAGCTTAAGATTAAGTAAAAGTACAAGGCCACAAAGAGACCTTGGACTTTGCATATAGTGTAAAGGGGTCAGGACTTCAACTTTGGACTTTTTGACATCAAAGTCATTGTTCTGGGTCCCAACGAGTATGTTTACTGCTAAACACTAGCGTCATTTCATTTCTTTTCTTTTTTTTTTTTTTTTGAGTCGGAGTCTGTTGCACAGGCTGGAATGCATTGGCACACTCATGACTACTGCAGCCTCAACCTGCTGGACTCAAGAAATCCTTCCGCCTCAGTTTTTCAAGTAGATGGAACTACAGGCGCACACCACGATGCCCGGCTAATTTTCTGATTTATTGTAGAGAAGAAATCTCCCACATTGCCCATGCTAGTCTCAAACCCCTGGGCTCAGGCAATCCACTAGCTTCCACCTCCCAAAGTGCTGGGATTATAGGCGTGAGTCGCTGCATCTGGCCCATTTCTCTTTTAATTGAAATTTTTATTCAAGTAATTGTAGATTAACATTCAGCTGTAATAAATCATAGAGATCCCACATATACTTTGCCAGTTTCCCGCAGTGAAAACATTTTGCAAAACTAGTACAATATTACAATATTATAATCAGGATACTGACACTGACACAATCCACGATCTTATTTACACCGTCAGCATCATTTACTGAGTTTAAACTGGTACCCTAGTGATTTAGCCTGCCTGCTTCTCTCAGTGGCTACTAGTAACCTACTCTAAGCCCCTTGGGGCTCTAACCTCTCTAAGACTGGTTCCTGAGGCTCCCCAGTTCTACTTTTCTCTTCAGTGGCCCTGCCAGTTATTCAAGAGTGTCTGACAAGTCCTAAGAGGACGAGGAAGAAAAGGTGACACCAATTAAAATAAATCCTATAAAGTCCTGAACTACAGTTTCTGACTCCCCTGTGAGCTGGGAGCTATAACAAGGAGAAACAGATTCTATTTTAGGAGGCCAGATTACCCCCAAATAACTACAACTTCTCTCCTATTCTGCAAGAGCAGCAGTTGTGTTGGTGCTTCAGAGACATTCGAAGGTACGACTTGGTAGTGACACGAATAATCGTAGTAATGAATGGACACTGCCGCCCCGGAAGACACCAGATCGGCCTCTCAGAGCTGGAGGGCACTTGACGTAAACGGCTCACCAGGGGCTGGGATATCACAGTGGCTTACTCTGCTGTCACAGAACAGTCGCAGTGCCACTCCGGCCCCGGGTTGTCCGCCCAGGCCCTCCCGGCCGCATCGCCGCAGCCCGCACAGCCTCCTTGGAAGCCCCGGGGACCTCGTACACCGAGAGCTCTGGCGGTCAGGAACGGATTAAGCCAGGCCGGAGCCGGGGAGGCGAGGGCGGTGTCGCTGCCGCTGTCCCCCGCCCCTCACCTTGCTTCCCGCGCACTTGTCCAGGAACTCGCGCAGCTCGCGACGCACCGCCTCGCGCAGCACGTTCAGGTTCACTCGCCCGTAAGACAGGTGCGCCGCCATCTTGCCACACCGCCCCCTTCCCCGGTCTCCAACTACGTCGGGTTCTTTCCTGCGCTAGGCTCAAGGACGCAGTCACGTGAGAGCGCGTCCACGTGGCCGGGCCGTCCACGAACCCGGAAGCCGGAATCGGCCGGGTTCGCCTTGAGTCCTGTCTGGCCCTAGTGTCCGTTGTTTTCGTCTACCTCTGTGGGTCTTCAGACTCGCCAAGACGCCCGGCGCGTTTCAGACTGTGCTTCGGTCCGGAGCGGAGGGTCCCTAAAAAGGGATTTTAAAGCTGAGATCGGATCTCACGCCTCTCGTTTAGAAATCGCCATTTTTTTTCCCTAGCAGCACGAGTACTTGCTGTAAAATGGTATCTTGAGGCTCAACTTAAATGGAAATCTTTTGTTGTTGTTTTCTGAGATGGGCTCTCGCTCTGTCACTCAAACTGGAGTGCAGTGGCGAAAACATAGCTCACTGCAGCCTCGAACTTCTGGGCTCAAGCGGTCTTCCCGCTTCAGCCTCCCGAGTAGCTGGGGCTGCAGGTGTGCGTCACCCACCCCCAGCTCAAATCCTTTTAAAAATTAAGGTCGAGCGTGATGGCTCAAGCCTGTAATCCCAGCTCTTTTGGAGGCCGAGTTGAGGGGATTGCCAGAGCCCACGGGTTCGAGGCCAGCCTGGGCAATTTGGCAAGACCTTGTCTCTACTGTAAATAAAAAAATTAGCTGGTTGTGGTAGCGCGTGCCTGTAGTTCCGACTATTTGGAAGTCTGAGGTGGAAGGATCGCCTGAACCCAGCAGGTCGACGCTGGGGTGCCCGTGAGCGTGCCACTGCACTCCAGCCTGGGCTACGGAGTGAGATTCCAACTGAAAAATAATAATTAATTAGAGATGCGGTGTGGGGCTCATTATGCTGCTCAGGCTAGTCTCAAACCCAAAGGATCCTCCCGCCTCAGTCTCTAAAAGTGCTAGGATTACAAGCGTGAGCCACCGCTCCCTGCTGCTCAAATCTTTTAGGTTATAGCCTAAAAGTTTTCCCTTTTGCACAAATTAAGGCTCTTTTGGTTTGTGAGCTAAACGTAATTAATTAATATGGCCAGGGGCCGACAGGAACCTCGAGTGACTTTCGTAACCCTTTCCTAATGCTTTTAGAGACGTGGTATTTCGCACAAGTAGCATCGCATCTGGAATCCAGGTGCCACCACTTACCTCATCCTTAAAATTCGCATGCTACCTTGTGGGTTGTTATGAGGATCAACGAGGGTGTAAATTACATTGTATAGTCTGCATGAAAGGCTAGCAGGGTGCCTGCGACTTAATTGGTCAGTAAATCATGAGGATATATATTCATTTCTTTACTTTGGAGTGGAAATAGCCTTTTGGGATCTGGTGAGAGACTTGAATGTTTTGTTCTTGGAACATATGGCTCCCTTCAATATCTGTAGACACTTGACGTTATGAAGGCTCGCTAAGCAATTATGGATTCTGAGTAAGCAAAGAATGGTATTTGTGGATGATGCAGAAAAGCAACCAATCAAAATTTATATTCTCAATTTTGATTCCATCAAGGACATTTATATTCTGACAGAATGTTAGCATACGTGCAAACTATTCCATGCTCTAGTTCTCCACTTGATTTTCACAGTGGTTCTCAGCCTGCATCACGAACTTTTCTCACCTGTGCAGTTTTGCTCTGATAATGCATCTTTTAATAAATGTTTAAATTTTTATTAGATGAGGCTTTGCTGTATTGTCCAGGCTGGACTCAAACTCCTGCACTTGAGCATTCCTTCTGCCTCAGCCTCTGGAATAACTGAGACTGCACATGTGGCCTACTATGGGCTACCTCCTGGCTGAGAATGGATCAATTTAACACCTATGAGAATATATGTTGTGCTCAGTAAGCCATGTGATAAGCTGCTAAATGAGGGTACAACTTACTCTAAGAGGTAAAATACCCAAGGTTAGTGAAATATCAAGCATGCATGAGTGTAACCGAGCAAGATCAGGATGATATACTATCCCCAAGCAGGATGCGGATGCTATATGATTAAGTAACAATAGGTGCTGTTATAGACCAGGAGAGGCATTGCTATGCTGCTATAGTTAAAATACTGCAGTCTTGTTAGTCTTTTAACTAAGGTCATTACCAAAGTTGAGAACTAGTGTCTTAGTGTATTATTTAAGTAGAAGTAATGTTCTTATTCAAGTAGTAACTTTGGAAATAGCTACCAGTGTGTGAGTCTGTGTTCATAAAACAGAAGTCCAAAGGCCTACCACTCAAATGGTTCAGTAATCATTTTTGTAAATATCATAGCAACTTTCATAGAGTTTCTTTCTAAAACATAATCGACATACAGTTGGTACTATCCTCCATGGTGCCAATGGTGCCATATATATATATGTATATATATATATATATATAGAGAGAGAGAGAGAGAGAGAGAGAGAGAGACAGAGAGAGACAGAGAGAGAGAGAGAGAGAGAGAGAGAGAGAGAGAGAGAGAGAGAGTTGGAGACTCATTCTGTCCCCCAGGTTGGAGTGCAGTGGCACACTCATGGTCACCCCAGTGTCAACCAGCTGGGCTCCGGCGATCCTTCTGCCTCAGCCTTCCAAGTAGCTGGAACTATAGATGCAAGGTACCACACCCAGCTAATTTTTGATTTATCATAGAGGCAAGGTCTCACCAAGTTGCCTAGGCTGGTCTCGAACCCACAGGCTTAGACAATCCACTCGTCTCGGCCTCCCAAAGTGCTGGGATTACAGGCTGAGCCACCGAGCCACTTATATTTTTGTTAAGTAACATGGTGTGACATTGTAATAGATAACAGCTGTAGGTAAGCTGTGCTAAATGGGTCACAAACACTTTGACCTAAGAAGGATATACCAATTCCTTAAAAGCTGTTTAGTAAAAAGACCGCAGCCAAAATTGCTATTAGGATCTATAGGGTTTGCTCATTTCAAGAAAAACCATTATGATGAATAAACCTGCAAATAACTACAGTTTACTACCACTGGCAAAAAAGAATAACCATTTATTAAAGTAGATACAGAACACTTGTTTGCTCAAATTTTAATACTGCTTTACATGTTTTCTGTTTGTAAAACAATTCCTATTATGTTTATAACCAAACATTTCAATTGATAACAGATTTATTTACTATTCACTTGCCAAACACACAGTTTGATAATCTTAAGGGAAAAATACATCAAAGGCATATATACAGTTATAGAAGTTCTTATTATACATGTAGCATGGAAGATACATTTTATTACTTTTTACAAATTCTAAAAGACATTCAAATGAAGATAAATAGATTCAAACTGGTTGATAAACTGTTCTGATGTTTGAGGTCCTTCATTTTATTTATTTATTTATTTATTTTTATTTATTTATTTTTTTGAGTTGGAGTCTCACTCTGTCACCCAGACTGGAGTGCAGTGGCCGCTCCCGGCCACCGCAGCCTCGACCTGCTGGGCTCCGGCGATCCTTCCGCCTCAGCCTTCCGAGTAGCCGGAATTACAGGCATGCGCTACCACGCCCGGCTGATTTTTTGATTTATTGTAGAGATGAGGTCTCGCTGCCTAGGCGGGTCTCGAACCCACGGGCTCAGGCAATTCACTCACCTCAGCCTCCCAAAGGCGCGGGATTACAGGCTGAGCCACCGAGCCCGGCTCATTTTATTTTTTGTGATAAGAAAATCCAAAATTATTAATGTTGAATTTCTCTCATCGTACATTCATCTATAAACAGTTTTTAAAAACCTTGTAAAAGAAGATTATAGATTGGTTAATTTAGGTGTTTTATAGTGGCTTATCAGTAATTGACTGCTGGGGATATCTGCTAGAGAAGGAAAACAATTTGGAGAAAATTCCTCCCATTATTTAAATGTGTTAAAGAAACAAAAGGAAAACAAACAAACAAAATAATTGCAAAGTCACATGATGCCATTTCTGGCCTAGACTGTTATGACCTGATGATCATTTTAAGTGTTTTTTTCCCCATAAAGGTAAATATCTGAAAAGAAAGACACATTGTGTATGTTGTTTCCCAAAATATAGATTTTTTAAAAATATATACATATAATATATAGAAGCTGAAATTATGCAAAACTGATAAACAAAACACCACAGTAGAGTAAGTGGGTGCAGCATATAGATTATAATATGTCCCCACAGCAGTTCTGGGGCTTCCCCCCTCCCTTTACCTGTTTCATGATTTTATAATCACACCTAAGTATCATCAAGCCTGAAATAAAGGCACTACTGATAATGGGTAGTGCAAAGAGCTCAGATATTTCTTTGAAAAATAATAAAATACTTTAAATGAGTAGATGAAAATGCAAAATGGCACATTTTCTCAACTCATTCCAGTGTCAAAGCTTAACCAAAAAAATCTAAATATACAAATGCAGCCTGGAAATATTTTAGTGCAAATATGAAAAGTAACAGTATAATTTAAAGTTACTTAAATAAAGTATTGTAAGGGTAAGGATTTTTTAATGAGGTTTAGGGACAATAAATGTAATGGCATCTGGTGCAATGTTTTCAAACTTAAAAATCAAGAAAACAAAATTAGAGGTGAAACTCACCTACTAAGTATTTATTTATTATTCTAACTTATAAGGTGAGACTAAAGGACTATTTGTTGAAGATCAAAATATTTTTTTAGATTTGTTGATGGGGAACAAAAATAACATGAGTTCTCCTGAAGTCTGCACACTCAATGCTGGTGTTAAATTGCTTAAATGCTAGTGAGAAAGCCTAGTTGGGGCTTTATCAGAAGGTCTCATCGTCATTGCAGTTGGTTGCCCAATGCCCAAACATCTCACAGATTTCACAGTATGGGCGTTCCTCACTCCGACTGCCATGGTGTGTGGAATGGGGAGGGTCCTCAGACATCTGTGCCTGGGTAGGACAATCTTCTGTGTCATGGAGATCAAAGCAGTCACAAATGTCACAGAAGAGACGAGGTTTCTTCTTTGACTGTTTCTCCTGGTCGTCACTATAAATGTTAATGTATAAAGTCAGAAACTTTATTAGAAGAAATTGAAAATAACGCTTGTAAAGATTTTTAAAAATAAGTAAGAACTCATTGTGTAAGTCTCCATTATAAGTAGTACATTCCATATTTTAAGTTTTCATGTCAAACCATTTGAAATCTCTTACTCTCTTGCCAGATATATGGAAATCTATTTATGGCAAAGAAACTACAAAGCAATTGTTGTTTTTTGGGTTTTTTTTTTGTCTGTTTTTACAATCCACTGGAGAACCTAATTTTAAAAACATATATTTAAGCCAGGTGCAGTGGCTCACACCGGTCATCCCAGCACTTTGGGAGGTGGAGGCGAGAGGATTGCCTGAGCCCACCAGGAGTTCAAGATAAGCCTGGGCAACTTGGTGAGACCTCATCCCTACAATGAATCAAAAAATTAGCTGGGTGTGATGGCACACGTCTGTAGTTCTAGCTACTTGGAAAGCTGAGGCGGAAGGATCACCTGAGCCCAGCAGGTCGAGGCTATGGTGGTTGTGAGTGTGCCACTGCACTCCAGCCTGGATGACAGACAGACTCTGACTCAAAAAAATAAAAATTAAAATAATAAATTAATAAAGTAAAAACATATTTATTTTCATGGAACTAAAGTTCCAGTCACTATGGCTTAATATGAAATACCTGTCATAATTGTTCAGGTCATCCCCATTCCCATTAAGGGCTGCTTCTGACATCATCTCCACCTTCATCTTGAGGTCTTGATTCTTCCTTTGAAGGTCCACTATTACTGAATTTAGGAAATCAATCTGATTTGTTTAAAAAAAATAAGAAAAGGAAACAGTGAGATGTCTGAAATGTCTAAAATATACGTAAGCTGGAGTATCTAGTAGTCAAGAAGATACACCTTCAAGCTCCAGCTGCAATGTGTGCTGGAGAGGTCAACAGTGGCTCTTACTGACTGACCCGTGTTTTTCAATCTGGAGATTAGGAATGCTAAGATTGTTCAACCGAAAAGCTGATTTAAATGAGGCCATACCTAAGTGATGGGGCGATGGAGGTTTCTTTTTTCCCCTTTCTAGCTTTCAATATTCTTCAAATGTTCCCTGCTGAGCAGATGCTATTTTATATTAAAAAGCATTTTTGGGGGGGGCACACCTCATCAACAAGGGTACCTGCATAATGAACATTTGTGTACCTAACCCTGAACTGTACCCCACATCTTTAAAATAAAAAATGTAAAAGTTAAAAAAAAAGCATTTTAGATTCCATTTCATTGAATGTTTATTGTTGTAAATAAATATGCATGTTATTGAAGCAAATGAAATTATACTTTAGATCTGTGGATTAGTAGAGTGCTACTGATTCCTGGAAAAGTATAAGGAAAAAAATTTTTTAACAGAAAAAGCCCCTTGCATTCTCCAAAAGTCATAATCTTACATTTCTGAATACATGGGCATAACTTTTTTCCTTCTATCACATAAAAACATATACACAATTTTACAAAATGCATAAAAAGGTTAATTCTTCCATTAAACTCTGGAACGCATCCAAGACTTTTCTGTTCTGTAGATTTGAAAAAGTTAAATGGAAATTCCTCTCAGACCATCATTTAATGATTGACTGGTAATGGTGGAATGATAAGTAAGAATGTCATCAGGGAAAATGTAAAAAGGCTTTCAATTGAGAAGAGACATACTGGCACGCTGACAAGGCAGCATTCAGGTACCACACATGTGAAGGTCACCTGTGCCAAGAGTCATGGGCAAGTGGGGCAAAGAGATGGCCATCAGAAGGAAATACGCTTGCCTGAACATACCCTTTCAAACTAAGGGCACCTTCACTCAAAAAGCTTTTTCCCTCTTTTATAAGTAATAAAAACAGTCTCATTGCTCTGAACTGAAAGATTCCACTTAACAATATTTAAAATATATAACATACACACATATGTATATTTTATTTTTTCAATAAATATTTGTTTTGTTTTTTTTCCTGCTGGGGCACGTTATGAAGCAAAGCTAGCAGTCAGTCTGTGCAGAATATCCCCAACATGAAAGAGGCCACCTTTGAAGGCAGACCTACTGAGTCTGTTTCTACTTCTTTAATTGCATTTTCTAAGTTAGTATTCTGTTAAGAGGTCCATTTCAGGAAGAAGAGAAAGCCACAAAATGGACATAAGTATAGTGGGAGGCCACACACACAAACACACACACACACATGTGCACACAAATTAGAAAACATAAAACAAACCATTTGCTGATTGGAAGAAAAGTGTTGTCAGCAGCAGATGAAACAAACGGAAGCAGAGTGGAAAGGGGGGAAGAGAAGACACTGTTAATTATTAAGGCAATTAGACATACAAAGTAGGCAACGCTAATCCAGGGCAAACTTGCACATTGTTGAAATCCTTCCATGCCCCTCAAGGAGATGTCAGGTAACTAAAATCTCAAACTCACTGAGTTTTTAAAATTTTATTTAAAAATGAAAGATGGCTTTTGAACCTTTGAATTTTGAACAGGATAAGTATATACCAAGCAAATTATTAAAGTTAAAAGATGAGTATCAGGGCCAGGCATAATGGCTCATGTCTGTAATCCCAGCATTTTAGGAGGGTGAGATGGGAAAACTGCTTGAGGCCAGGAGGTTGAGACCAGCCTGGGTAGCAACAAAGTGAGACCTCCATCTCGACCAAAAAAGGTAAATAAATGACGTCTGTTGCGCATGTACAATTATGTTTCCAAATATTCCAAATATAGAATAGATTGCCTCCATATAAGGCCATTTTAAAAACTAAAGTTGTTTTGTTAATTTTGGCATAAAGAGACTGGGTTTTCAAGAACCCAGTCTTTCTGGGTAAAGATGAGAATGGAACCCTTTGGCAGAGCAATTCTACTTCTAGGGCTTTATCCTACAGAAATACTAATACATAAAATGATAGCTGCCCAGGATAATTTCTTACAGATTGCTTATAATACATCCAAAGGATCACAAACATCCCAGGCGTCCTATCAACCAATAGGGAACTGACTAAATTATGGTACATTCATATAATGGAACACTACACAGCCATAAAGATAAGTACAGAACAGGTTATGTAGTATGCCAATACTTGTTTTTAAAAGGTGGGGGGTAGTATTAGTATTGGCTTATATATTCTTTTTTTTTTTAATTTCCAAAAAAACAAGACATGAATAACAGTAATTACCTGTTTGGACTTTGGAAGTTGAGCAGGAGAGACAGTTTGGAGGAAGACTTTTTATGGCATATATTTTAAATTTTGTTTAATGTCTGGACTGCAGAAACATATTACCTATTCAATTGAAAAATAGCAAGAAAACAAAGCAATGAGGTAGGCATATTACCTGACTCTCCTGGGCTCTTTCGTCCTCTTCTGCCTGAGTATCAGTATTACCTTATATTAAAAAAAAAAAAAAAAAAGCAGAGGGAGAATTTAAAAAAACTCTACCATCTTTTTTGTTACTGCAGTGAAAAGGGACAGTGATTGCAACTCATCTTCAAGTGGATTTCCCAGATGTGTCTCTTTGAGAACATGTAGATGAGTTCTCATCTCCTCACCGGATGCTAAGGGACCCCACAGACACCACCCTGACCTTCTCGTGTTCTCCCTCAAGCTGGCCAACTACTGGCCAGATGGAGGTAAGAATGTCTCTCACCTCTATCTGAACTTAAAGAAGCAATCCATTACTCTCCATCAAAGGGACCGCCTCTTCTCCTGCACTGCCACGCACTTTCAGACCCCACAGTCACTGCCATAATGGCAGCTCTTGTGCACTGTCTTATGTTTGTGACAACACTCACAGATCATGAGGCCCAGAAGCAGGGACACCAGGCACGTGTGTGGGGCCTGGGGCCATAACCAGCTCTCATGTGATCAAACAGCGGGAGAGGTAAGGACAGTCAAAGTCAGGACAGCACAATGGCTGCCTCCGATGAGCTCTCTTCCAGAAACGGCTCCTTGGGAGGAAGTACGTGCATGGATAAGTGCTGAGGAGCATCGTTTTACCTGAGGAGCTGCTGAGCTGCCTCTTGTTTTCCTTAAGTTGAAGCTCCAAGTTCTTTACCTTGAGCTCAAGCTTCACCTTATCAGACTCTAGAGACTGAACAACTGAATGCAAGGACTTGGCAGAGGCGTTTTCTCCCCTGAGCACTGTGACCTGAAACACAGTATTTTAGCTTAGGCTTGGAGTTTGAACAGAAAGAGGCAGTGTGAATGTTCACATTCACCTGAGTTGGTACTCTACCTCATTTCTCAGTTTTTCCAGCTCTGCGTCCTTTTCTGTGAGTAAGGCACTAGTTATACTGATGGATTTCTGCAAGGAAGCTTTTTCTTCATCTGCATCTTTTATGTACTCAGCTTCTCTAAAAGACCAAAGAGTTAAAAATTCCAGAAATCAACTGAGAAGAGTGGTCAGTGTACAACTGTTCTAGAACAAACACACAATTAATGTTAATGTAAAAAAAAACATAATAGGGAAATTTTATAGGGAGTTAAGGCCATTATGTTCACAAAATTTTACTTGAAATTTTACTTACTGTGAGGGGAGAAAAAGTTTACCTATGCATAGACATGCCAGAATCTGCATATGATTGTATCCATTTGAACTTAAAGAAACAGGTTAATAAATTCGGAAGATGTAGAATTAAAAAAAACCCAAAAACCGGTTGTATCCCCCCGCAAAAAAAATTCTACCAAAATCTAACCACGGGTTGAATTTTGTTAATTCTTGAATAAATTATTACCAAGCAGTAACAACAATTAAAATACATACATGCAAAGCAATTAAACGGATGTCATGCAGAGCAGTTTTATGCTGGAAATATCAGTTGGTTCTCACTAATTTCAGTAACTTTTTAGGAAGTTCCATGTGTTTTTAAGATCTTGTGGGCCAAAACAGTAGCAAAAATTATTACTACTATTCAAACTGAAGGCTGATAATGTTTCAACTATAGAATCTGAAGAGGACATTAAGTTGCTCATATAAATGAATGGTAATTACATAAATGCTAGAACAGAAACTGTTAAAATGGTTTTTCAGGTGTAGAATGAAAGCATGGGGAGTCTGGAAGGAGAAAGCCAGAGAACTCAGTTTATGTTCTCAGCCTGAGTCAGCATTTGGTTATGAGGGGGAGGACTTTAATGAGAGGACAACATTTACCTTAAGAGTCTAGGGAGTGGGGGACAGATGAAGGAGGAATAGGGAGGGAGGGTGGGGAGGGCAAGACACAATAAATACCACCCAAAAGGGCAAGCTAATATGTGTTTATATGTATGCACATATTTAAATTTTTGTTGCAAAAAGTATACGCATTCAAAAATGCCAAGGTTATTAAAGACAACACTGATAGACTGTCACAGACTGGACATCCTGGAACACAAAAGAACATTAGTGGGAAAACTGGTGACATCTGAATGCAGTCTGTTGTGTAGCGAACAGTATTGTACCAACGTTGTTCTCTTGGTTTTAGTAAGTGGACCACAGCTATGTAAGATGTTCATGTCAGGGGAGGCTAGCAGGGTATCTCCTGAAACTGGCTGCACTACCTTTGCAACTCTTCTGGAAATCTAAGCCTTTTTTAAAAAATATAGTTTTAAAAATGATATGTAGTGTGAAACATAAAAGGAAAATTACAAAAATACTTTAGGAAGAACAAAACAGGAGAAAAATTTCCTAGGCTAGGCCTCAGGCCATATGACCTAAGACACTGCATTAGCGCAGACAAGCATCAGTCGGTTAAAATGAACAATAAGCCAAATTAAGCTCAGTTCTAGACAAGATAACTGGGAAAATGCAGAGGACGCACTGGTTCAGTCTGTTTTCGAACCAACTGGAGGAACAGGAAACTGAGGCCCAGGTTAGAAATGGCAAAATGTATGTCTGGTTAGTGAGACCCAAGATATCCGGCACACAAATTACAGAATTCTCATGATTTATGGTAAATTGAAATTCTACACAAATATGAAAATATAAGTGTTGTATTTATCTCATTGTGTGGCTTACACTTACACTCCAGAATGATAAGTAGTAAGAAAAGAATCTGAGACTTACAGAAATGTCTTGAATTAGAAACCCAAGCATTATACACACACTGGAAAGGGTAGGCATCCATGCTGGTAAATTACTAAGCAAGTAACACTCTGCTAGGAAATTGTACCTTACTTAGGTTAAAAGAAAACAACAATTTAAGTGGAAGGAAGGTACAGGCACTTTTTGCCATCTGGAAAGTAAATATCTGATAGCATCCAAAGATGCAAAAAAAAAATCCTGGGTTTCTTGAGTTTCTATTAAATGCATTTGGTGCTCTATTACAAAAGTGATTTCCAAAGCTTCACTTGTTACAAATCCAACTCAAATTTGAAAAATGTAATTTTAAATGTTTTTACTGAGAAATACCAGGATTTGGGGCTTGTTGAGAACAGATTTAGGTTTTCCTATAATCAGAACTCGAGTTGGCCAAGATCCCACAAATGCTTAGTATTGAGGAGGGATAAGCAAACCACCAGCTGGCAAAAGGAAAAAGGAACAGGTGTCTCCTCTGGGGCCACCAACCAGACTCTTTGCTTATCATCACGTACACACACAACCTCTCAGTCAGCCTGTTCTAAGAAGATGGTCAGCAGAATGCTTCTTATACAAGTTATCAAAAGATGCATGAAGAAGAAAGAAATCTGACTTGAGATTTATATGTCAAATGAAGTAGACCCTGGCAGCTCGTCTTTGTGACAGATCTTCATTGCTAGCTTCTTAGGCCACTTCTAATCCCCAATTCCACTGTACAAACCACAAAGAGGGGTTCAATTAAACCATTTGTGCCATCATTAATGACATCTGAGTCATAAATCGTATTACCTTTAAGCCATGTTGGCTAGAATGACTTGGTATTACTAAAATGTCAAGAAGAGAAGATAAACATAACATGAAAGAAGGGACAGAGAGGTCAGAAATCTTTTTCTCTTCCCATCTCCCAAGGGAACATTTCACCCAGATTCTTTCCTTACTACTTCCATAAGAAATAAATTCCAGTAATGAAGCAAATACCTTAAAGTGTAACTGGGCAAGCTTTAAAAATGCAAGATAACAAGAACCAAATATTAGATACATGAAGAGAAATGTAGATACAGTAAGGAGACTAAATTTGCACTGAAATTCTTTGCTGTATATAGATATAAAAAGAAATACATATGTGTGTGTGTGTATATGTATATACTGCTAAGAATAGTTTACAAAACAAAAGCAAGACACGGAGGGACAAAGGCAGCCAAAAAAATATATACAACAATTTGGTTTACTAAAAATATATGAAATTTATTTATTATAACGTGGATAGACTTTCTTTAGTCTTACCATGAAAGACACACAGATATAGCAAAGGAAGCAAGAGCAGGAAAGGGAAAAGAGAGGGGTGAGATGAGCATTGGTAAGTGGCGCGAGCTCGGAGACAGTCAGACAGTCAGCAGCCCACAGTGAGCGAGTGAGCTGAGCAGCACAGGGCCTCTCCGAATTGGGCGACACTATCATCAAACCAGTTTTCGTTCCTAACAGAAATCCTGCGTTTACATTAATAGCAGGAATTTTAACTTCAAAAAGTCCACGTCTAAGGCTTTGGCGTCCCTTCTTTGGTGTTAAAAGCCTGGAGAAGGGAACCTAAATCTGCGTCAGGCTTGAGTGGGACAGAGGAGCAAACCTCTCCAGCTCTGGCAATTAGGGTACTTCAAGGTGTACCCTGTTTTACCCATTAGACATCTTAGAACCTGTTTTGAAAGAGGTTTGCCCAACTTGAGAGCTTTTCAAAGAAATGATTACATTTTTATGTTTAGAGAAAAACTTACATATTGCTTGCAACCCAATGTTTAAAGTTACCAAAAAATCATAGCAAATACAGAAGGATTCTACTAATTTCTTTCTTTCCTTCTTTCCTTCTTTGTTGTCTTTTTATGAGCCAGGGTTTCACTCTGTCACCCAGGCTTGCATGCAGTGCAGTTGGGACTACAGGTGTGCACCACCACACCTGGCGAATTATTTTTGTAGAGACAAGGTCTCGCTATGTTGCCCAGGCTGGTTTGAACTCCTGGGCTCAAGCAATCCTCCAGCGTTGGCCTCCCAAAGTGCTGGGATTATAGATATGAGTCACTGTGCCCATCCAGATTCTACTAGTTTCTTAATGGTAAATTAGTCAGAAGTAAGTTCTGTACCTTAATATCAGACATTTTAATACCATTGGAATGAAGTGACTATATACTATTTTAACTATGTATTTTTAATGATCAACTTTTGAATTATAATGTTGACTAAGTACTCAGTTCCTACATGACCAAGTACATTTCAAATACTTTATCATGTATTTGCAAGACCTTTAAATTAAGAGTATATCAAGTACTTATTAGTACTTGATGCTCGATAAGTTTATTTAACCATTACACAAAAGCCTATATATAAATCCTTTACCAAACTGCCTTTTAGTTTGTTTTTTTTTTGAGTTGGAGTCTCACTCTGTCACCCAGACTGGAGTGCAGTGCCCGCTCCCGGCCACCGCAGGCTCGACCTGCTGGGCTCCGGCGATCCTTCTGCCTCAGCCTTCCAAGTACTCAGAATTACAGGCCTGCGCTACCATGCCCGGCTGATTTTTTGATTTATTGTAGAGATGAGGTCTCGCCTGCCCAGGCGGGTCTCGAACCCGTGGGCTCAGGCAATCCACTCACCTCAGCCTCCCAAAGGCGCAGGATTACAGGCTGAGCCACCGAGCCCGGCCCAAACTGCCTTTTAGAAAGCATTTAAAGGTTCAAATAATTAGGTAAAATACATTTACATTCTGGTTTTTAAAACAGAAATAATTTCCCATAAGGGCTAATTAACACAAAAATAGTTCTAAATTTAAGAAAACAGGTTTTTATAATTTCCACTCCCAGAAAAAACTGTTATCTTTATCTGTATTTGCTGATCAAAATTAAGAGAGTAATTTTCAAGAGATTTTCTCCTAGGACATTCATCAGTGTATAAAACAGGAAGAGAATAGTATAGTAAGGAGAACTTCACAGACCTCAAATTTGTTCCATCTTTTTAAGCCATGAAAAAAGTCACATGTGCTGAGGTGAGTGGATTGCCTGAGCCCGCGGGTTCGAGACTCGCCTGGGCAACTTGGGTAGACCTCATCTCTACAATAAATCAAAAATTAGCCGGGCGTGGTAGCGCGCGCCTGTAGTTCCAGCTACTTGGAAGGCTGAGGCAGAAGGATCGCTGGACCCCAGCAGGCGAGGCTGCCGTGGCTGGGAGCGGCCACTGCACTCCAGTCTGGGCAATAGAATGAGACTCCAACTCAAAAAAAAAAAAAAATCATATTTTGAAAGGCATATAATTTAGTTAAAGTTACATGATAAAGACTAATGAAAAATAGCATTTCTTTTATTTTTATTATTTCCTTTTTTTTTTTTGAGTCAGATCTCACTCTGTCACCCAGGCTAGAGTGCAGTGGAATAATCATAGCACACTGCAGCCTTAAATTCCTGGACTCAAGTGATCCTTCCACCCCAGTCTCCCAAGTAACAGGGATTATAGGTGCACACCACCATGCCTGGCTAGTTTTTTAATTTTTTTGTAGAGACGAGGTCTCGCTATGCTGCCCAGGCTGGTCTCCAACTCCTGGGCTCAAGCAATGCTCCTGCCTTGACCTCCCAAAGTGTTGGGATTACAGGAGTGAATCATTGCACCTGGCCACAGCATTTTTTAAAAAAGTAATAACAAATAAATAAATAAATAATCTTAAAAGTACACTGAGAAGAGAACCAGCATAAAAATCTGAAGACCTGAGTCTTAAGTTTGCATTTGTCATTTATTAGTCCTGAGACCTTGGTCAAGTTGTTTAATTTCTTGAGCTTTACTTTCATCATTTTATTTTCGAGACTGGGTCTGTGTTGCCCAGGCTAGAGTGCAGTGGCTATTCACATGTATGATCATCATGCATTATAACTACGATCCTCCTGCCTCAGCCTCCCAAGTAGCTAAGACTCCATGCATGTGCTACCATGCCCAACTAGTTTCATCTTTTTAAAATGCAAGCCCCACCATATATTTCACTTGGTTGTCTGGAGATAACTTTGTGAATTATGAAGTGCTAGATAAATGTAAGGGAATTATGTCAGTAGGTATACCAAACCATTTTTTGTGCTCCCTTGCCAGAATGCCACAGGAACAAGCCCTATTTATTGTTTTTACATATCTTTGATAACTGCTTATACAAGGTTCTTTTAAAGAAACAAAACTTATGTATGCAAAATTGAATACCCTGAGGTCCACAGGGGACAGAGCTGTGCCTATACACAGAACTAGGTTAAGGCATGGCAGAGGAGTTATACCACTCCTCACAGACCGTGGAGAAGATCTGGCTAGGCCAGGGGCTTGGCAGTGGTGAGTGAGACACACAAGCATTCTGGAGAATCAACACCACCTTAGCGAAATTTGAAAGAAGAATGAATATCACTATTTAATTTTTTTAAAAAAGATAAGAAAAGCTCCCCTGGACCAAGGCCTAATGTCCTTTAGAATGTAGCTTACAGAATTCAAACATCTAAATTGAAATAAAAAAGCCCCCAACTCTTAAGCAACTGCCATGCTGGCAGGAGGTGACACTGCCAGTGTAAAACACACACCTCGGTAGGGAAAGCCAGGGGAAACCTCCTCTGACTAGACAAGCAGGAATAAAATACTTCACAAGAACGTAGGGGAATTATTGTTTATGCTGTCCTCCAAGGTTTGTGTCTAGTTTTAGTTTTGTTTTTATAAGCAAAAAGGCATGCCACTGACATGAGATGCTTCTATTTAGTAGTCTACAGCAACTCGGTGCATAGGCTCTGGTTCTCAGCAATAGTACACACTAAGCCTGCGTGGCATGCAATGTAAAGCATAGACTTTCTCTAGACAGAAACTCCACGTTTTAAAAGAGCAGACAGAGACTGTTTAGGATATATAAGCATCAGGCTTCTAAACAATTATTTCTGTGGGTCATGTTCTTTCTTACTAGGTTTCTACTTGAATATCATTTGACTATAATAGGAGATTAAATAACAAACCTATATTTTAGAAAATAAGTGGAAACACTTAAAATGATTATTAGTGAAAATTAAAAATTTTATATAATTGAAATCAAGTTTATGTCCAGATCAATTACTATATGTAAGATTATAGTATTTTTAGTTACTGAAACTAGGAGTTAATAGTGGTATAATATGAGACAATCTGACTTCAAATCACTTCTGAACAAATGCAGCTGGACATGGCTTAAAATTAAAACTATTTTTGTTTTAGTTAACAGTGAAACTTATGCAAATGGATTTGTATAATTTGTCACTTTTAAGTATCAAACTATTCCAGTGCCATTTTCTGAATATAAGGTCACTTGTTTACTACCACAAGTTACCATATATATCATGTTCTGACATCTTCCTTATTAGACACACACAGACAGACACACACACAATAAACACAGAAAGAAAGCCTACCTCTTTTTCATTTCTAACAACTGATTATTGAGCACAGATCTTTCTTCCTCCAGCTGGAAAAAAAACACACAAAGAAGTTCAGTTGATAACCAGACACAGAGAAGCCTATTTCTCACCCCACATGCCACACCCCAGGATTCAGCTAAAACAGGCTTTCCTCACAGACACTGAAGAGGAGCAAGTGGTCACTGCATCATAGGGGGCACAATGATGAACAACACCTTGGACAGAACATAGCATATCTTAAGCATTGAAAAAAATTTTCGTTAAATGAATAAGTAAAAGCTCCACCATTAACATTCTGGTTCCTTTACTTAAACCACAGAGGTCAAATGTCACTAATTTGTGGAGGACTAAGAACCAGTCATTTACTTTCTATGGACCTTGTTTTACTCATCCATTAATTCAACACACATTTGCTGAATGCCTACTATATCAAGCATTTGTTTCTCACTTATAAAACAAAGAGGTAACAAGAGAATTCCCAGTGGTTCTTTAGTTCTAAGATCATATTATTTCATGAAGGACATAACCCAAAAGATTCAGGTACTCAGTCTTCTGAAGGAAGACTCATCTCTACCTCCAACCTGTACCACAGTTTAACCAAATAGCACCAATTTCAATACAAATTGTTAATGAAACAAGAGAGTGGAAAAGCTCTTAGGTGGGTTTTTCGTTTGTTTGTTTGTTACTTTAATGAGTTAGAGTCTCACTCTGTTGTCCAAGCTGGAGTGCAGTGAGATGATCACAGCTCACTGCAGTCTTGACCTCCCGGGCTCAAGCAATCCTTCCACCTCAGCCTCCCAAAGTGCTGGGATTACAGGCATGAGCCATGACACCTGACCTGGTGTTTTCTGTTTTTTTTTAATAAAAGGATAACACCAAAGATTATGTAATAACTTCCAGTAGCCCAGAATCTACATTGCTGGCTCACTATATGTCATTATTGTCATAAATTATGTGTCAGTTACATACATGCTTGCTTGCTTGCTTGCTTTCCTTCCTTCCTTCCTTTCTTTCTTTTTTTTGAGTCAAGAGTCTCGATCTGTTGCCCAGGTTGGAGTGCAGTAGCACACTCATAGCCATCACAGCCTTGACCTGCTGGGCTCCAGCGATCCTTCTGCCTTAGCCTTCCAAGTAGCTAGAACTATAGGTGTGTGCCACCACGCCTGGCTAATTTTTTGATTTATTGTACAATAGACGAGGTCTTGCCATGTTTCTCAGGCTGGTCTCGAACACTGAGTTCAGGCATCCTCTTGCCTCTGCCTCCCAAAGTGCTGGGATTAGAGGTATGAACCACTGTGCCTGGCCTGTACATGCTTTCTTATAAGGTCTTCATACTTTCAAAATTCTTAAATATGCATAAATGTGTGTTTTGAATATAAACATCCATTTATCATAAAATCTACAGAGGCTAACTTACAGATTTTTCACTATAAACTCTTTGCTTTCCTAGTCCATTAAGATACATGCTTTTAGCCGGGCTCGGTGGCTCAGCCTGTAACCCCACACCTTTGGGAGGCTGAGGTGAGTGGAATGCCTGAGCCCGCGGGTTCGAGTCCCGTCTGGGCAACTTGGCGAGACCTCATCTCTACAATAAATCAAAAACTAGCCTGGCATGGTAGCACGCGCCTGTAGTTCCAGCTACTTGGAAGGCTGAGGCGGAAGGATGACCGGAGCCCAGCAGGTCGAGGCTGCGGTGGCCGGAAGCAGCTACTGCACTCCAGTCTGGGCGACAGAGTGAGACTCCAACTCAAAAAAAAAAAAAAAAGATACATGCTTTTGCTGCATGAGTAATTCACAGAAATACTTAGGAATTTTTAGAGTGAAAGGAAGCAAAAAGAGTGGGAGGCAAACTTTAGAAAATGAAATGAGAAAGAGAATATCTGGAGAGTGGGATGTGGAGCTGAGAGAACTTTTCATTTTGGTCTTTATGCTCTTTGTACAATTTTTATTTATTTATTTATTTATTTATTTATTTATTTATTTATTTGAGTTGGAGTCTCACTCTGTCACCTAGACCGGAGTGTGGTGGCCACTCCCGGCCACTGCAGCCTTGACCTACTGGGCTCCGGTGATCCTTCCGCCTCAGCCTTCCAGGTAGCTGGAACTACAGGCATGCGCTACCACGCCAGGCTCATTTTTTATTAACTGTAGAGATGAGGTCTCGCCAAGTTGCCCAGGTGGGTCTCGAACCCGCGGGCTCAGGCAATTCACTCACCTCAGCCTCCCAAAGTGCAGGATTACAGGCTGAGCCACTGAGCCCGGCTTATATTTATTTTTTAAACAAGGAGTCTGTTTAACTTTTATAGTTAAAAAAGTTAAAGTAAAAGAAAAAACCAAAAACAAACTTAAGACTGGAAAATGTTTACAATGAATGTGTAGGTGGATAAAAAACATGGCAGATAAGTAACAGATAAAAAATTATTAATGAATATTTGGAAATTATTTAGCCCTGCAAAAAAGTAGTATGCAGAGATTTTCCCTCTTAGAGGATCCAGTGTGCCTGAACTTCAAGGAACAGATGTTTAATACTTATTGAACTGATCTTTATAGAAAACACCATTTTCTTCTTCCTCTGGTCCAGGACTGTTATCCAGTTGCATTTAGCAGTCACATTTCTTTAAATAGTTCCTTATTCTCTCCTTGTCTTTTGTGACCTTAACAGTTTTCAGAAGTACAAGTCAGGTATGTTTGCAGAATTTCCATCAGTTTGGATTCCTCTAATGTTTCCATGTGATTAGAGTCAGATCATACATTCTTTGGTAGGAAGAACACAGAAGCAATCCTAGGTCCCTTCTTGGCACACATCAGGAAGTACATACACATTGTTGATTTTTGTGAGACTAACTTGGTCATTTGGTTAAGGAAGTATGTTCCATGTTTTTCCACTGGAAAGGAACTATTTTTGTCTCATTATAATTAGTATGTATTTTGTAGAGATATACTTTGAAACTATGTAAATATCTTGTTTTTCAACAAACTTTCACCCACTTGTCTTAGCATGGAATGATTACTGCCTGAATAAATGATTGCCATGATGGCTACCAAATGGTGACTTTTTTTTCTTTTGAGTCAGAGTCTCACTCTGACACCAATGCTGGAGTACAGTGGCACGCTCACAGCCACCCCAGCATTGACCTGCTGGGCTCAGGCAATCCTTCTGCCTCAGCCTTCCAAGTAGCCAGAACTATAGGCATGTGCTACCATGCTGGGCTAATTTTTTTTTTTTTTTTGAGTTGGAGTCTCACTCTGTCGCCCAGACTGGAGGGCAGTGGCACACTCCCAGCCACCGCAGCCTCGATCTGCTGGGCTCCGGTGATCCTTCCGCCTCAGCCTTCCAAGTAGCCGGAACTACAGGTGCACGCTACCACGCCCAGCTAATTTTTGATTTATTGTAGAGACGAGGTCTCGCCAAGTTGCCCGGGCGTGTCTCGAACCCACGGGCTCAGGCAATCCACTCGCCTCAGTCTCCCAAAGTGCTGGGATTACAGGCTGAGCCACTGAGCCTGGCCTAATTTTTTAATATATATTGTAGAGACGAGGTCTTACCAAGTTGCCCAGACTGGCCTCGAACCCATAGGCTTAGGCAATCCTCTTGCCTCAGTCTCCCAAAGTGCTGGGCTGGGATTACAGGCTGGAGCCACCATGCTCGGCCCAATTTTTTTTTTTTTTTTGAGTTGGAGTCTCACTCTGTCACCCAGACTGGAGTGCAGTGGCCGCTCCCGGCCACCGCAGCCTCGACCTGCTGGGCTCCGGCGATCCTTCAGCTTCAGCCTTCCGAGTAGCCAGAATTACAGGCGCACGCTACCATGCCCAGCTAATTTTTTTATTTATTGTAGAGATGAGGTCTCGCCTGCCCAGGCGGGTCTCGAACCCACGGGCTCAGCCAATTTTTTTTTTTGAGTTGGGGTCTCACTCACCCAGGACAGAGTGCAGTGGCATGATCATGGCTCACCACAGTTTGACTTCCTGGGCTCAGATGATCTTTCAACCTCCACCTCTCAAGTAGCTGGGACTACAATCATGCACCACCACACCCAGCTAATTTTTTGATTTGTTGTAGAGATGAGGTATATCAGCCTAGGCTGGTCCTGAACTCCTTGGGTCAAGCAGTCCTCATGCCTCGACCTCCCAAAGTGCTGGGATTACAGGCATAAGCTACCATGCCCAGCCCAAATGGTGATTTTTTAATTCCATCATTCCTATATATGTATTAGTTGGCATTTTACCATGAGGAAGGGCTTTCATTTTTACCGCATTTATTTATTTATAGCTCTTCTGACTCATGATTTCCTGTATTCAATAAGTTATAATCCATTATCTGTATTCACCTTGATGCTCAAATTACCTCAGATTTGGTCAGTGGGAGCTCCTTCAAGATAGCTCTTGTGCTTTTGACTAATCCCCATTTTTCTATGAGCACATCCTTCCTTTTAGATACACCAAATACTTATGGCTTATCTCTTTCCACTCCAGCCCTGGAATCAGTCACTTCTCTAAGGATTTCTGATTTCTTTAGTAGAGACGAACATTTAGAAAAACAAGCTCTACGTATTAGTTGTGATCACTGATACTGGGATTTATTGCTTCTAAGCCCTGTCAGTGGACTTGATCAAAACTTACAACTTCTACTTGTTAGCAAGGTTGGGCCAGGTGCGATGGTTCATGCTTATAATCCCAGTATTTTGGCTTGCTTTGTGAGGTCAAGATGGGAGGAATGCTTGAGCCCAGGAGTTCAAGACTAGCCTGGATAACATAGTGAGACCCCATCTCTACAAAAAAAATTTTTAAATTAGCAGGGCATGGTGGCTCACCCCTGTAGCCCCAGCTACTCAGGAGGCTAAGGCAGAAGGCTAAGCTTGAGCCCAGAAGGGCAAGGCTGCAGTGAGCCATGATCATGCCATTGCACTCCATCCTGGGCAAAGAAAACATTTGCAAAACAGAACCTGATAAAGAACTTGTATCCAGACTATGCTAAGAACTCTCACAACTCAGTAATATGCAAACAAACAAACAAAATTTAAAAATGGGCAAGAGATCTGAAGAGACATTTTACCAAAGAGGAGAAACAGATGGCTGGTAAGCACAGGAAAAGATACTCAGCATCATTAGTCATCAGGAAGATGCAAATTAAAACCACACTGAGACACAAAGTGCCACCTGGAAGCACCTAAGGCCTCCATCCCAATGGTTTCTGAATTGAAAAATGGATAAAATGGATAATATTAAAAAGACAAAAAATAAAAAACCTGAGTGCTGAAAAGTATGTGGAAAAAACTAGAAATCTCATAAATTGCTGGTAGGAATGTAAAACAGTAGTCACTTTGCAAATGGTGGGCAATTTCTTAAAAAGTTAAACATATTTACCATTCCAGCAATTCCACTCTTAGGCATTTACCCAAAATAAATGAAAACATATGCCCTGGCCTGTTCATAAATGTTCAAAGCAACTTTACTCATAATAGCCCCAAACTGGAACAATCCAACGTTCAAATGGATAAACCAATTGTGACATAATTCCAAATGGACTACCATTCAGTAATAAAAAGGAGCAAGCTACTGACACACAGAACAACATGGACAGATCTCCAAAGCATTATGCTACGTGAAAGAAACTAGATATTTAAGGCTACATGATGTTTTGAATTTCCCAAATTGCCTTATGTTTCATTTTTGTCTTTATATGTATGTACTATATTAGAAATTTATATTTCTAACTTCATTCTACTATCATCAGAGAACATATTTTGAAATATTTCAATCCTTTTAAATTTATTGAACATTGTTTTATGGCCTAGCATATAGCCTGTCTTGGAGAATGTTCTATGTACACTTGAAAATTATGCGTATTCTGTTATTGTTGATGAGATGCTCTATACATGACTATTAAGTCTAGCTGGTTTATAGTGTTCTATTCCCTTCTTTATCTTTAATATAGTTGTTCTATCCACCACTGAAATAGGATATTCAAGTCACCAACTATAACTGTAAATTGTCTATTTCTGCTTTTAATTCTGTTAGTTTTTGCTTCATGCATTTTGAGACTCAATTATTAGGTGTATATGTTTCTAATTGTTATGTCTTCCTGAGGAATTGTCTTTTTCATCATTATAAAATGTCTTTCTCTGTCACTAGTAACAATTTTTCCTTTATAACCTACTTTGATACTAGTATAGCCTCTCCAGCTTATTTTTGGTTACTGTTTGCATGGTATATAATGTTCCATCCTTTTACTTTAAACCTATTTGTGTCTTTGAATCTAAATTGTGTTTCTTCTAAAGATCATATAGCTAGATCATGGTTTTTAAAAAATCCATCCTGCCAGTTTCTGTTTTTTAATCAGAATATTTAATCCATTTATGTTTACTGTGATTATGAATAAGGCCACATACTATTTTGACTCCATTTATGTGACCTACTAGAAAAAGCAAAACTATGTATAGGTCAGAAAAGAGATAAAGAGTTTTCAGAGACTGAGAGGTGACTGATTATAAGGGGTATAAAGGAACCTTTGGGGTGAAGGAAATCTTGATTGTGGGATCAGTTATATGATGTATGTATTTGTCAAAACTTGTCAAACTATAAGCCTATGAAGGGTGATATTTATTTTATGTAAATTAGACTTCAATAAAAATGATTTTGAGAGAAAGGAGGGAAGTTGTAGTAATTCATGCAATATAAAAAACAAAAACAATTATGAATATATGCATTTGCACATGAGGAACAGAGTAAGGAAAAACATTGTCAATGCTGCCTTAATGAAATGGCACTAGGACAAAAAATAACTTTTATATTCATATTTGTATTGTTTTACATTACAAACTTTTTTTTTTTTTGAGTTGGAGTCTCACTCTGTCACCCAGACTGGAGTGTAGTGGCCGGGAGCGGTGCAGTGGCCTCGACCTGCTGGGCTCCGGAGTCCTTCCGCCTCTGCCTTCCAAGTAGCTGGAACTACAGGCGTGCACTACCACGCCCGGCTAATTTTTTGTTTTTTTATTATAGAGATGAGGTCTCACCAAGTTGCCCAGGCAGGTCTCGAACCCACGGGCTCAGGCAATTCACTCACCTCAGCCTCCCAAAGGCGCAGGATTACAGGCTGAGCCACCGAGCCCGGCGTGTTTTTTTGTTTTTTTTTTCCTTGAGTTGGAGTCTCACTCTGTCGCCCAGACTGGAGTGCAGTGGCCGCTACCGGCCACCGCAGCCTCGACCTGCTGGGCTCCGGCGATCCTTCCGCCTTAGCCTTCCGAGTAGCCGGAATTACAGGCATGCGCTACCACGCCCGGCTGATTTTTTGATTTATTGTAGAGATGAGGTCTCACTGCCCAGGCGGGTCTTGAACCCGCGGGCTCAGGCAATCCACTCACCTCAGCCTCCCAAAGGCGCGGGATTACAGGCTGAGCCACCGAGCCCGGCTGTATTTTTTTTTTAAATCAAAGTTTTACCCTGTCACCCAGGTTGGGGTGCAGTGGCACATTCATGGCCACCTCAGCCTTGACCTGCCGGGCTCAGGAGATTATTCCACCTCAGCCTTCCAAGTAGCTAGAACCACAGATGTATGACACCACGCCTGGCTAATTTTTTGATTTATTGTAGAGACGAGGTCTTGCCAAGTTGCCTAGGCTGGTCTCAAACCCCTGAGCTCTAGCATTCCTCTTGCCTCCACTTCCCAAAGTGCTGGAATTACAAGCATGAGCCACCACACCAAGGCTATGATATTTCTAATTTTAAAATAACATTACATAGGGCTGGGCACAGTGGCTCATGTATCTGGGAGTATTTTGGGAGGCTAAGGTGAGAGAATCACTTGACCCCAAAAGTTCACTGTTACAGTGCGCTGTGATTGCACCAATGTACTGCACCATGAGTAACAGAGTGAGACCCTGTCTCCAGAAACAACATTTTTTAAAATAATTTTTTTTTTAGAAATACAAAAATAGCCGGGCTCAGTCGCTCAGCCTATAATCCCAGCACTTTGGGAGGCCGAGGCGAGTGGATTGCCTGAGCCCGCAGGTTCAAGACCAGCCTGGACAACTGGGCGAGACCTTGTCTCTACAATAAATAAAAAATTAGCTGGGTGTGGTAGTGCATGCCTGTAGTTCCAGCTACTTGGAAGGCTGAGGCGGAAGGATTGCAGAACCCAGCAGGTCGACACTGGGGTGGCCGTGAGCATGCCACTGTGCACTCCAGCCTGGGCGATGGAGTAAGACTCTATAACTCAAAAAAATTTTTTTAATAAATCTGTCATTTAAGCTAAGAAAAGTACTAGCTCAAGTGAAGTGGAGAACATGTAGAGTTTAAAGTCATTATATCCACAACTTATGCTTTTGTAGGCTCAGTAAAGCCACCTGAATAAAAATCTTCAGATAAGAGTTTTTATTTTGTTTATTGGTAGCTCCTCTACTTCTGGAACACTGACAGGCACATAGTAGGCACTCAGTAACTGTGTGCTGAGTGAACAAATGTGTCAGATGATCAGTAAGATGGTACTCTCAATGGGTATGAGTTAGCAGTGGTGCTCAGAAGCCAGGGTTCACAGAGTAAAAAACTCTCTGCTAAGCCGAGGTGTTCACATTTGGGCTATTTCAGTCCTCCTCTAACTAGGCAAGTGTTCTGGGGTCCAAAATAGCAGCTCTACCTTGACAGCACAAAACACACTCCCTTGTGTCTGAGAATTTCTAGTCTCGCCTCCCACACACAGGCAGACAGACTCTTGGAAGCGGGGAAGATAATAGGAAAAAAAGGAAGAAGATTCAGTACATTTTTTTTAATGGCAAAGCCCTTTCAGAGAAGAAGGGAGAGTGGGGGTGGGAGGCGACCCAGCGATCTGCTGCGTAGATCCCCCTTTCAAGGCAGGCCTTGTAGCCCAGCTTCTGGGAGTGTTGTCAGCAGACAGTTCAGCTAGCAGACCCTTCAGGGACAGCTGCAGAGCCACTTCCGCCAGGGTCATGCCCCTTCCCAGGATGGACCACATCCTTCACAGGAGAGACTGAGCAGTGTGGGATTATAAAAAGACCGGCCATCTCAGTGCAAGGTGGGACACATCTGAAGGGCTGCGCCAGCTCCACACCTACCCATGAGGAGGGTCAAGGCTGTCGCTTGGACTACATCCCAGCTCAACTTCTTCCTCTCTCCAATCCTGCTTCCTTCTCCTCCTTTCCACCGGTGCCCAAGAGCACACCAGCACACCTTAATAAATACTATACATACTAGACGCTCTCAGCCTGTCTCCTAGGGAACTCAACCTGCAGCTGTATGCATTAGGTTACCAACATAAGTTCTTATAAGATGGAGGAAAGACAGCATGCCATAAAGGCTGATTTGAGCTTACGTGAATATGTACATGAATTATATAAATATATGAGAATATTTATATCCTCAAATACATTCATACAGGTATCACTATCCTTTATCAAAGAGTGATGTTGAGGGTGTGGACACAGGGTAGGGGAATTCTGACTAACTGAAGCTAATATATACAAGTACTACACACACATCACCTTAATCTTCACCTTCTACTCCTGGGTCCTGAAAAGATGGCAGCTATTCTCCCCCTTAATACTGTTACTATCTCTAATGCAATTAACGTGCATCCTCTGTCCAGCTGCAAACATCCTTAACTATGCAGAGACTAAATGGAAAAGACCTATACCCTTTGGCCTGGATACTCTGGCAGTCATTTCCAGAGTGGATGGCACCTCAGTGCAAGGGAATGGCTTTCTCCAAATCCCCTCAAAAGCTAGAGACGTTACAAGGACTCTGGAGAAGTCTAGAGATATGTCTCAGGCAAGAAACTTAAACTATGCAGAAAGAGAATGCAAGAGCCGTAAAAAGACCTTTGAGAAACCTTTGGGAGACCTTTGAATGTATCCCTAAGATGATCCCTAGATCATTTCCTAAATGTAATGCTTGAACACGTTTGATTGGGTGAAAGAATTCCCACAGAACCCAAACAAATTAGAGGCTTAGCTTTACCAATTCCCTAAGTTAGAGATAAAATTATGTTGGGGGCCAGGCGCAGTGGCTCACACCTATAATTCTAGCACTTTGGGATTACAGATGAGAGGACTGCTTGAGCCCACTGGTTCGAGACCAGTCTGGGCAACTAGGTGAGACCTCGTCTCTACAATAAATCAAAAAATCAACCAGATGTGGTGGTGCTTGTCTGTAGTTCCAGCTGCTTGGAAGGCCGAGGCAGAAGGATCACCTGAGCCCCAGCAGGTCGAGGCTGCAGTGGTCATGAAGGTACTATGCAACCCAGCCTGGTTGACAGAGTGAGACAACGACTCAAAAAAAAATTATTTTTAAAAAAATATTATTTTTGCTAAAATGATACATACTCTTTAAAAAGTTCAGCAATATAGAAAAAGACAAAAAAAGAAAAAAGTTCCTAATTCTACCACTTAGAAACAACCATAATTTTTATTTGTTTGAGTTGGAGTCTCATTCTGTTGCCCAGACTGGAGTGCAGTGGCGACTCCTGGCCACCGCAGCCTAGACCTGCTGGGCTCCAGCGATCCTCCCGCCTCAGCCTTCCGAGTAGCCGGAATTACAGACGTGCGCTACCACGCCCAGCTAATTTTTTATTTATTGTAGAGATGAGATCTTGCCAAGTTGCCCGGGCGGGTCTCGAACCCACGGGCTCAGGCAATCCACTTGCCTCGGTCTCCCAAAGCACTGGGATTACAAGCTGAGCCACCGAGCCCGGCCGAAACAACCATAATTAACATTAGCTGAATTACATGCCAGACATCTCTATGTATATATACAGTGAGAAGGACAGATAGAAGGACACATTAGCAGAAAAAGAAAAATTGAAGTAAACAAAATAAATTGGTTGAGAGCAAAAAAATTCTTTACCACAAGATATATATGATTCTAAGCAAGCCAATATGTTTATACTATACATTTGTTTTTATGAAATTTTATTTATTTATTTATTTGAGTTCAAGTCTCGCCTTCAACAGGCTTTTACCCACTTATTTTAGCATGGATTGATGATTATTCCCTGAATAAATGATTGTCATGATGGCTACCAAATGGTGACTTTTGGGGGGTGGGGCGGGGTCTCACTCTGTAGTCCAGGTTGGAGTGCAGTGGCATGATCATGGTTCACTGCAGCCTCAACCTTCTGGCTCGGGCAATCCTCCCAAGTATCTGGGACTCAACAAGATCCTAGCAAACCGGATTCAACAACACATCTCAAAAATCATCCATCATGGCCAAAGTAGGCTTCATCCCTGGAACGCAAGGCTGGTTCAACATTTGTAAGACCATAAATGTAATTAAATATATCAACAGACGTCAAAACAAAAACCACATGATTATATCATTAGATGCAGAAAAAGCTTTTGATAAAATCCAGCACCCCTTCTTGATAAAAATCCTCGAACATCCAGGCATATGTGGAACACACCTCAAAATAGTAAAAGCCATCTACAAGAAACCCACAGCCAGCATACTCCTAAATGGACAAAAGTTGGAACCATTTTCCTTGAAAACTGGAACAAGACAAGAATGCCCACTCTCACCCCTCCTGTTCAATATAGTATTGGAAGTCTTGGTTAGAGCAATCAGAAAAGAGAAGGTGATCAGGGGTATCCAAATAGGAAAAGAGGAAGTCAAGTTATCTCTCTTTGCAGACGACATGATTGTATACCTTGAAAACCCAAGAGAATCTGTCAAAAACCTCCTTGCACTGATAAAGGACTTTGGCAAAGTCTCAGGGTATAAAATAAATGTGCAAAAGACAATCGCATTTATTTACACCAATAATTAACAAACAGAAACCCAAATAAAAAGCACAATCCCATTCACCATAGCCACAGAAAAAATGAAACACCTTGGCATCTTCTTAACCAGAGACGTGAAAGACCTTTATAATGAAAACTACAAAACACTGCTCAAAGAAATCAAAAATGACACAAACAAGTGGAAAAATATCCCATGCTCATGGATTGGAAGAATCAACATTGTGAAGATGTCCATCTTACCTAAGGCAATCTACAGATTTAATGCAATACCCATCAAATTACCAGCAACATTCTTCTCAGATCTAGAAAAAACAATACAGGAATTCATATGGAAACACAAACGACCAAGAATAGCCAGAACAATCATCCGCAAAAAAAAAAAAAAAAAAAAAAAAAGCAGGAGGTATCACACTTCCAGACTTTCAACTTTACTGTAAAGCTACAATAATCAAAACAGCCTGGTATTGGAACAAGAATAGACACATAGACCAATGAAATAGAATTGAGATTCCAGAAGCAAAACCTCAATTTCTCAACCAACTCATCTTCGACAAAGTCTCCACCACCCTCCGCTGGGGAGAGGAGAACCTATTTAGTAAATGGTGCTGGGAAAACTGGCTGACCATATGCAGAATATTCAAACAGGATCCCTATCTATCCCCATACACAAAAATTAACTCTAAATGGATCAGAGACCTAAACGTAAAACCTCAAACCATAAGAACTTTAGAAAACTCAGAGCCGGGCTCAGTGGCTCAGCCTGTAATCCCGCGCCTTTGGGAGGCTGAGGTGAGTGGATTGCCTGAGCCCGCGGGTTCGAGACCCGCCTGGGCAGCGAGACCTCATCTCTACAATAACTCAAAAAAAAATCAGCCGGGCGTGTTAGCGCGCGCCTGTAATTCCGGCTACTGGGAAGGCTGAGGCGGAAGGATCGCCGGAGCCCAGAAGGTCGAGGCTGCGGTGGCCGGAAGCGGCCACTGCACTCCAGTCTGGGCGACAGAGTGAGACTCCAACTCAAAAAAAAAAAAAAAAAAAAAAGAAAACTCAGGACACACCCTTATGGAAGTTGGAATTGGCATCCAATTCCTGAGCAAAACCTGAAATGCACAGGCCATAAGAGATAAGATAGACAAGTGAGACCTCATTAAACTATCAAGCTTCAGCAAAGCCAAAGAAACCATCAAGAGAGCAGGGAGACAGCCCACAGACTGGGAAAAAGTATTTGCCAACTCCATGTCTGACAAAGACCTAACATCAAGGATCTACAAGGAACTCAAACGTGCTAAAAAGAAAAAAACAAACAACCCCATTACAAAGTGGGCAAAAAATATGAACAGACATTTCTCAAAAGAAGATATACGAACGGCCAACAGATACATGAAGAAATGTTCAACCTCACTAGTCATCAAGGAGATGCAAATCAAAATTACACTGAGATACCACCTAACTCCAGTCAGAATGGCCATTATCAATAACTCAAAAAATACAGATGCTGGAGAGGATGTGGCGAAAAGGGAACACTTCTACGCTGTTGGTGGGAGTGTAAACTAGTACAGCCTCTGTGGGAATCAGTGTGGAGATTCCTAAAAGCTCTAAAAATCAACCTTTCATATGACCCTGCAATTCCCCTACTGGGAATGTACCCTGAAGAACTCAAAGTCACTCTATAAAAAAGATACCAGCACACCAGTTTATCGCAGCATTGTTCACAATAGCAAGATCATGGAGCCAACCATGCTGTCCATCAAAAGAGGACTGGATTAAAAAAATGTGGTACATATACACAATGGAATATTACACAGCCATAAAAAAGAACAAAATTATGAATTTCACAGCAACCCGGATGGAATTAGAGTTTATAATACTGAGTGATCTCTCACAGAAAAAAAGATCTGAGCATCACATATTCTCACTCATAAGTGGACCTTGAACACTACTGTAATACTATAAGAAAAGGATTGACAGTGGCAGGAAACTATGGGGATGGGAAAGGGAGGGGAAGGGAGGTGGGATTAACGGTAATCAATATCTGTCTGGGGGAATGGGGGGCACACCTCATCAACAAGGGTACCTGCACAATGAATATTTGTACACCTAACCCTTAACTGTACCCCACAACTTTAAAATAAAAAATATATATTAAAAATTTTTTTAATAAACAATAAAAAATATTATTTTTGTTAAAATGATACATACTTTTTTAAAAGTTCAGCAATATAGAAAAAGCTAGAAAAAGTTCCCAATTCTACCACTTAGAAACAACCATAATTAACATTAGCTGAATTACATGCCAGACATCTCTATGTATATATACAGCGAGAAGGACAGATAGAAGGACACTTTAGCAGAGAAAGAAAAATTGAAGTAAACAAAATAAATTGGTTGAGAACAAAAAAATTCTTTACCACAAGATATATATGATTCTAAGCAAGCCAATATGTTTATACTATACATTTGTTTTTATAAAATTTTATTTATTTAATTATTTGAGTTGAAGTCTCACACTTCAACAGGCTTTCACCCACTTATTTTAGCATGGAGTGATGATTATTGCCTGAATAAATGATTGTCATGATGACTACCAAATAGTGACTTTTTGGGGATGGGGCGGGGTCTCACTCTGTAGTCCAGGTTGGAGCGCAGTGGCATGATCATGGTTCACTGCAGCCTCAACCTTCTGGACTCGGGCAATCCTCCCAAGTAACTGGGACTATAAGCACGTACCATCATGCCTGGCTAATTTTCCGATTTTTATAGAGACAAGGTCTCATTATGTTTCCTAAGCAGGACTCAAACTCCTAGGCTCAAGCAAGCCTCCTGCTTTGACCTCCGAAAGTGCTAGGATTATAGGTGCGAGCCACTGCGCCCAGTCAAAATACATTTTTTTAAATATAAAAGGTTAATGTCATCTTCTTAAAATTAACTTTAAATTTTAGGTAATATCAAACCCTTATATAAAAGACTAAGAAATTTATACACTTCTTTTTTTCAGCCCTACCACCTCAAATTTTGTTAGTCATATTCTGTGTATTTTTTTCTATTTTTTCCCTTATTCTTTCTTTTTATCTTGCAAATGTCTTTGAACTTACAATCACCAAATGATCAAAATTAACATCACCAATAATGGGGTAAGGAAACATCACATGCCTCCTGGCAGGAAAAGGTATCACGTATATAGTCTTCCTGCTAAAAATGCATAACCTGAATACCATCAGGATGAAACAGCAAACTTAAAATGAGAGACTTTATACAGCATTACTAACCAGACTGTTCTCATACAAAATGTCAATGTCATGAAAGACAAAGGCAGAGGACCTTTTCCAGATTAAAGAAGACTAACAAGACACAACAACCCGGTGAATAGAATGCATGACTTTGTACTGGATCCAAAATCCAAAAAACAGTGTTGTAAAAGACATTACTGGAACAACTGCATACATAGGAATATGGCCTGCATATTAAGTAACAGTGCTGTAGTGAGGTTACATTTCCTGGATTTGATGACTGCACTATGGTTACCTAACAAGCCCTTAGAATACATGAGCATTCTTTGCTCTATTCTTATAACTTTTCACAAAATTTGAAATAATTTCCAAATGAGACGTGAAAAGCACATTCTGCGTCCCACAATTCTCACAGCTGTTTGCTTATACTGTCTATTTACTTGGATTTAATGCGCACCACCAGTCCTTTTGTCAGTTTCCCTTTAGATAAAGCCTTTATTTTGATCCATGTCTTGCTTGGCTTGATTCATTATCAAGTAGCTACCTTCCAGAAGGAATCACAGATGCTACAGCTTCTAAGTTCTTTCATGACTGAATTATCTGCCTGTTTTCTTACCTGAATGTTAACTGCCTGGATATGATGCTCCTGATTCTATTTTGTGTCCCTCAGAACTTTCGAGACAGTGTACCAGTTTTCCGCTATTGAATGTGGCTGTAGTGGGTTGGTTTTTACATTTGCATAAGGAATTTGCTTTTTCTGCCTGGACACTGAGATTTCCATATTCTTGAACTTCAATAAATAACCAGAGTATTTTTTTTTTTTTGGTATCAATTATTTTGGATCAGTTTTCCCCAGTGGGTTCCCTTTGCTGGGTTTCCATACAACTATGTCCTTTCAGTTTGCAGATTCAGTTCTTCTTTCACTTGAGGGGGGATTTCCTTATCACACCTCCCGGTAGTTCCTTCTATTGCATTTGTTGAGTCTTTCCTTCAGGGAGGCTAATTATCCTCATTTCAATTATCTTTGACCTCTATAGTTATCTTTCCTCTAACTGCTTTCATATATTTGACTGTTTTCCTCTTTATTTATATATTTATCATGACTAGCTCAAGTCTTTCATTTATATTTCTAGAAATATTTGTAAGGTTCCATTCTAATTCTGGTTTTTGTCATATAGTCCTGATATGGTGCGGTTTGGTCTTCAACTTACTTCCTTAACTCTTTACTCTCCCTGTTAAATTTACTGCATTATCATCTCACCTTTGGCGAACAGTCTTATTTAAGTAAGTTTCATGGAACACAAAGTACCATTTTCTCATGGCCTGAATTCCTCCTCTCTCTTTGTATCCCTGTGTTCTTTTTCTTTATTTTGTCCCTTCTGGGGTTCAATATGCATGCAACTGTTCATCTGAGCATGGATGGCTCTACCTAGACCTTCCATTTGCTCCCATGTAGTATGAATGAGTCATCTTCATCTCCAAGCTGCAGGTGCCAAATTAGACACTGCAGTCCATACATTTCTGTAGCCAGAGGGCCCTGGGAGGGGCCAAGTGGGAATAATTAGGCTTATCCATAGAATTTGTCAGAGATCTCTTTCCTGAGAGTTTTCTTTAGTGTTCTGTATCTCATTCACGCCACCTAACAGGTAATCCTTCCTGATCTCACAGGAGAATATCCTCAGGCATCAACTTTGGGGCATGAATTGAGGAAGGCTCTTTCAGCATCTGCTCTCACCTCCTCTTCTGCCTTCCCTTCCTGGAGACTGGAACCCAGCCTCTTGTGTTTGGAGGTGGCTATGGGACATTGTTCTAGAGCTCTGAACTCTCTCCTCCGTGTGAGAAGCTCTTTGCCTTTCCCGACCTGACCTCACCATGGAAAGTTTTGCAGTGCTTGAGGTACAAAAGTCATTTGGTGATTGTAGACAGAAACTACACACTAAGGAGAACCAGGTTCCACGAGGACATTCTTTTTTTCTGAGTTGGAGTCTCACTCTATCACCCAGGCTGGAGGCTGGAGTGCCATGGCATGCTCATGGCCATCCCATCGTCGACCTGCAGAGCTCCGACAATCCTTCCGCCTCAGCCATCCAAGTAGCTGGAGCTATAGGTGCGTGCTACCACACCCAGTTCATTTTTTATTTATTGTAGAGATGAGGTCTCACCAAGTTGCCTGGGCTGGTCTTGAACCCATGGGCTCAGCCAATCCACTCGCCTAGGTCTCCCAAAGTGCTGGGATTACAGGCTAAGCCACTGAGCCCGGGCCCATGAGGACATTCTTGAGAGACTGTGCCTAACCTGGATTGCCTACCCGTGGACTTATTATCATTTGAAAAAGCCCTCGCAGTGCCACATGCCCGTTAGCCACTGTTTATTGACTAGACCAGCTATGGAAAAAGACAAATGGCCATTTCCCCCCTCTAGTAAAATCCTGGAATGTAGAAAAGGGCCTCTAGCCTCAGAAATTTTCCCTTGACTTTTTCCCCAGGCCAGATATTCACCTATTCAGTCCAATTTTTCCCAAACTGGACTGGGCAGAGGGATGGAAAGACTTAGAATAAAATTCTCAGGATTTTGCTGTTCACCTTCCTTGTCACTTACGCTGGGGACCCAGCACCAGAGTCAAGCAACAATTTTGTTTCCTTTCTTGGTTGCCAATTTTCAAGTTTACAGCACAAAGCTGGCTGGCTTTGCTAGCTTCTGCTGCAGTTTTTTTAATACAGAAAAACTGTGATCATATCATTAGGTACTGAAGAGAGTGATTCTGTGATCTAGTTTCAATCAGCCCCAGTAACCCAGAAGTCCTTTGAGCCCAGATTAAAATTATGATGGTTGGCCACTGCCATGGCTAAGTGGTCACTGCCTGGCTAAGTAATGTTGTGGCCATGTGCTCTTTGAGCACATGGCCACACCATGTTTCATGGCTTTGGCCCTCTCCCCTACCTTGGGGAGGTAAATCTCCTCTTTCTCTCTAATTTACTTTATAAATAAACTATGTTTTCTAATCTAAAAGAAACAATTGTGATGGTTGACAAGCACCATTTTTTTCAAAATAATACATAACAGTTAAAGACAGCTTTCCCTTTCTAAACATGCATGCTTGGGAATCTAGGATTATTTAAAAGATAGGCAATTATTCATGGATCAGTTTAGATGCTAAGCCCAACTTTTTGTATAATGCATCTGCTGTAACCTCTGTCAGGAAACACTGCTCATGAAATACAGTTATTGAATCATTGAATTCCTGTCCAGTTTCTACACATGAACTGTAACCTCATTTTGAAAATAGCCTGGAGAAAAATGAGCACTGTTCCCATAGTGACAGCTCAGTGTATTCACTATCTTTATAAGATGAAATACATGTGAGGTTTGGAGAGGGTAAATCAGATATATCAAAAGTGACTACCTAAGGTGACTATTTCTATAGAAGAACTAACATTATTATTTTTAGAATTCCCTATGAAATAAAAATAGGGACCAGGTGTGGTGATTCACACCTGTAATCCTAGCACTTTGGGAGGCTGAGGAGGGAGGATCACTGGAGGACAGGAGCTCAAAATCAGCCTGGGCAACATAGTGAGACATCAACTCGACAAAAAAATTTTTTTTTTTTTTTTTATTTGGAGTCTCACTCTGTCGCCCAGACTGGAGTGCAGTGGCTGCTCCCAGCCACCACAGCCTCGACCTGCTGGACTCCGGTGACCTTCCACCTCTGCCTTCCAACTAGCTGGAACTACAGGCATGCGCTACCACGCCCAGCTAATTTTTTTTGATTTATTGTAGAGATGAGGTCTCACCAAGTTATCCAGGCAGGTCTCAAACCCGCGGGCTCAGGCAATCCATTCACCTCAGCCTCCCAAAGCGCGGGATTACAGGCTGAGCCACTGAGCCTGTCTACAAAATTTTTAAAATTAGCTGAGCGTGGTGGCTGCTTGGGAGGCTGAAGCAAAAGGATTGCTTGAGCCTAGGAGTTTAAGGTTATATGACCTATGGTCACGCCAAAGCACTCCAGCCTGGGCAACAAAATTAGTGTAAAAAAATAAAGTAAGTAGATAAATCAAATGGAATAAAATAATGCTCTATATGGTTTCCATTAATTTTAAACTATGTGACCCTGCCTGGATTTGCATGGTATATACTTCTACCATCCATGTAAGGTAAAATGCCCCACTAATTCGGTGATCAGGTGTTAGGCAACCACAACTCTGCAACAAAGCTATGAAATTAGAAGTAACTGGATTCATAAAAAGTAGAAAGAAGCTAGGTGCAGTAGCTCATGCCTGTAATCTCAGCATTTTGGGAGTTGGAGGTGAGAGGATTGCCTGAGCCCAAGGGTTCGAGACCTGCCTGGGCACCTTGGTGCAACCTTGTCTTTACAATAAATAAAAAAAATTAGCTGGATGTGGTGGCATTCACCTGTAGTCCAAGCTACTTGGAAGGCTGAGGCAGAAGGACTGTCTATGGGGCCAGCAGGTTGAGGCTGAGGTACCCATGAGCATGCCACTGCACTCCAGCCTGGGTTACAGAGTAAGACTGCAACTCAAATTTTAAAGAAGTAGAAAGAACTGTCACAAAGTCCTGAAAAACAGGACCTGGGTCCCTCACTAAAGATGAGATCCTCAAGCTGGTCGCCGTGGCTCACACCTATAATTCCAGCATTTTGGAAGGCCAAGGTGAGAGGACTGCCTGAGCTCAGGGTTTCGCCACCAGCCTGGGTAACTTGGTGAGACCTCATCTCTACAATAAATCAATATATTAGCTGGGCGTGGTGGCGCACGCCTGTGGTTCTAGCTACTTGGAAGGCTGAGGCGGAAGGATCGCCTGAGCCCAGCAGATCGAGGCTGCAGTGGCTGTGAGCATGCCATTGCACTCTAGCCTGGGCAACAGAGTGAGGCTCCAACTCAAAAAATTAAAAAATGAGATCCTCATCCAACACTCTTGTGTTCATTCATTCAGAATTCATGTCAAGCTCTGTGATTCCTACCTCCTCGCAGTCTGTGTGGAGAGAAGCAGAAGCACAAGCCTACCGATCACAGTCTAGTATCTCAGTGTCAAGGGACTTGTAGAGCCTGCAACACGAATGCCAGAAGGCAGCAGTTCACTCTGCTTGAGATGAGAGATGAGGACATTTAAGATGGGCCTCCTCCAATGAGGCAATGTTCACCAAGTGGGGCAGGGAGAAGAAAAGATGTGAAAGCAGACACATGAATGGCAAGAAACCAGGAGTGGCAGGAGATGCAGGAAAAATACAAGCAAACTGGGTGGAAGGAAGAAAGGAAGACTGGGGACGCCAGATGGTGGTAGTACCAACCGCTCACAGAGGGAAGCCGCTTGGCTTTGAAGCTGCTGGGCAGGTAAGTGACGACTTCAGCAAGAGTCATTTCAGGAGTGCTTTGGTGGTGGCAAAAGGCAGACAGCAAGGGGAAGAAGGGGAGGTGAAAATAGAGGCAGAAAATACATGACTCTTTTTTAAAAGCAAAGAAAAGGAGAAGACAGGGTTGTAAGCGTGAACAGTGTGGCAAGATTTAGAACTGCTGCTGAGGAAGTGAGAAAGATTTCCCATTCCACAAAAGATCAAAGTGCAATCACAGGTAGCAGCTGTAGGCAGGGCTGCAGACATCAGGGGAACTGGTGACCATCTGAATGGAAAAGGGAGGCATAAAACACCCGAAGCAAATGGGTAGATAAAAGTGGTACATCCATTCAACGGAATACTGCTCAGCCATTCAAAGGAATGGAGTACTGCAAAATCCTACACCACGGAGGAGCCTTGAAAACATTATGCTAAGTGAAAGAAGCCGGTCACAAGAAGTCACATAGTGTGTGGTTCTGCTTATACAAAACATCCAGAATAGGAAACTCAGAGAGATACAAAGTAGACTGATGATTGCCAAAGATCGGAGGAGGGAAGTAAGGAGTGGCTGTTTAATGGATAAGCGTTTCTTTTGTGGCAATAAAAATGTTTTGAACTAGATAGAGGTGGCGGTTGCACAACATTGCGAATGTATGATTAAATGCCACTTATTATACACTGTAAAATGGCTACAACAGTAAATCTTATATGCATTTTGTCACTCACACATGCACGTGTGCATACACACACAACCATCCTGAAGCAGCAAGAAAAGAGTCAGGGCATCAGGCAGGAAACAATGTGAGAACAGTCAACAGTAATTGTAGTAACAATCTTCATAATGTTGGGGTCATCAAGAAAAGATGTTATATCCGCCACCAGACTGACCCATATCAAATTGCAGAACAATAGCAGTTTCATATAGTTCAGTCTAATATATTCTTTTGTTAATTAGGCCATGCATGGCAACTCATGCCTGCAATTCCAGCACTTTGAGAGGTTGAAGCAGAAGAAATACTTGAGTCTAGGCATTCGAGACAATTCTAGGCAACATAGTAAGACCTCCTTTCTACCAAAATTAAAAAATTAGCCGAGCGTGGTAGCACGTACTTATAGTCTCATCTACTTGGAAGGCTGAGGCAGAAGGATTGCCTGAGCCCAGGAGGTTGAGGCTGTGGTGAGCAGTGATTGTACCACTGTACTTCAGCCTAGGCAAGACAGTGAGACTCCAACTCAAATAAATAAATAAATAAACAAACAAACAGTTGCTATTTCTAATAAAGTACTATCATTATCCACATTTGAACAAATCTTTGCTCATTATTAGTTCTGTTTCAGAATTTCCTAAATCACCATTTTAAGGTGCTAAAAAGAGAGAATGTTCTTACAAAAACCACCATTAGATTATTTCAATAGATAACCTTGCTTCTAAGCCTCTTGGGAACTTGGTTAAGAAACCCTGAAAAGCTACTACTGTGGCTCACGCCTGTAATTCCAGCACTTTGGGAGGCAGAGGCAAGAGGACTGTTTGAGTCCAGGGATTTGAGACTAGGCTAGGCAACTTGGTGAGACCTTGTCTTTACAATAAATCAAAAAATTAGCCGGGCATAGTGGCACATGCCTGTAATTCCAGCTACTTGGGAGGCTGAGGTGGAAGGATCACCTGAGCCCAGCAGGTCAAGGTTGCGGTGGCTGTGAGCATGACATCGTGCTCCAGCCTGGGTGATAAAGTGAGACTCAGACTCAAAAAAAAAAAAAAAAAGAAACCCTGACAAAGATCTATTTAGCTAAGATAAAAATGACAAACAGGAAATGAAACAGTCCTCCTCATGAAAGGAGTTTCCCTAAGGAAGTAAAAATCCTTTGCCAATAATCCCAGTGAAATTTTTTTTAATTGGAAAATATAATTTATTTAGAAAGTAAATTAGAAAGAGAGAGAAAGAGAATAGAGAGGAGAGCCACATGGCCAGACCAGAGTTTAACAAAGCAAAGCAATGGCTCCAGTGTAATTCTTAAGATGAAGAACAGATTCTGGGATGCGTTGAGTTTTCTAAGCAAGATAATCATTTGAAGCAGAAAAAATATACCAGTAGAATTCAGAGTGCATTTTTTTTTTTTTTTTTTTTGAGTTGGAGTCTCACTCTGTCGCCCAGACTGGAGTGCAGTGGCCGCTCCCGACCACCGCAGCCTCGACCTGCTGGGCTCCAGCGATCCTTCCGCCTCAGCCTTCCAAGTAGCCGGAATTACAGGCATGCGCTACCATGCCCAGCTGATTTCTTGATTTATTGTAGAGATGAGGTCTCGCTGCCCAGGCAGGTCTCGAACCCACGGGCTCAGGCAATCCACTCACCTCAGCCTCCCAAAGGCGCGGGATTACAGGCTAAGCCACCGAGCCCGTCTTAGAGTGCATTTTTATAGCATTGTTTGACTCCACCTACTCCATTTCTAGCTCAGACATTTAAAAAAAAATCTTAACAACAATAATAACTAGAAATAAGTTTTATTTTCAGTATAGGATAGTAGCAGGAAAAACAGCCTTCAGAGTTAGACAGACACAATTTCAAATCTCAGTTCTTCCACTGCCTAACTGTATCCTTGGTAAGTCACTTTACTTTTGAGCCTCTGCTTCCTCATCTACAAAATAATCTTACTATCTCAGAGGTAGGTTGTGATGATTCCATGAAACAGTGGTAAAGCAATTACCTCAGTAAATGTTCCGTGAATTACAGTGCTACTAAGTAAAGGAACCAGGAAAGAAATCAGGTCCTCATCAGTATTTGTTTATCTCATGTCAAGCTAGTCTCTACTTTCTCAATTTTAGAATGAAACATTAAAGATTTCTGGAGTATTATAATTGAAGTTCTTTGAAAAAAAAATAGCACTTCTGCCAAACATTGTATTTTGTAATCCTAACACAGTTGATCAATAGCTGGACTTAACTCTAGAAAGTAACTGAGAATTCATAATTTTACAGAATTCGCCAATTACACAATAAAAGTAACAGAACTGGATGAATTCATCAGTATTTATTATACTAAGGTTGCTTCTAAGTTATTTTAAATGGGTGGTTCTTTCCCCTCTTTTGAAATATATATATATAATGGGGAAAATGATCTGTAATCTTTCTTGGTAATCGATATCATTTTTAACAATCTCCATCATCAAAGCCTATCACGTTTTAGTTCACACCCACTTGGTTCTGTCTTCTAAGTTAAACATAGAAAACTACAAATGGCATAAGAATTCATCCCATTCTTTAAAAGGAAGTCATTTTCTTAGCTATTCTTGGAGGCATTATTTTCTAACACCCTACGAAGTGACCGATTTTCATATTTTTAATCACAAAACTTCTTTAGTAAGAAGCTAACTAAAATCCCTAGTGCAAAACAGAACAGAGCTGCTAGGATGGAGAAGAGCCCGGGAAGCTCTGCCCAAGGAAGCATGACATCTCCTGCATGCCTTCTGGTTCTGAGTGTCAGTCTAGCTAAGGTCACAACATAAGATGAGAGGATGATCTCTATGTGCTCATCCAGTTTATGGAATCTGTTTCTCTCCCGGAGATGTTCAATGAAATGAGTTAAAATGAAAAGGGAACAGACTCAGCACTTAGCCAACAATCCTTCTTTTCCAAGTCCTTGTGGACACTCTGATGTTGGAGATGCCAAATGTTTTAGATGCTCTAACCTGTGCCACACAAAAAAAGAGCCTTTTGTGGTCAAAGGGTTTCTATTCTTCGTGACCTCCAATTTCTCACAGACTGACAAGGAGAGCACAGTGACCCTAATTAAGTCAACACACTTTGATTCTTTTCCAGACCCAAATCAGAAGATGACAAACATCTTGACACTACTAGCTGAATGATGCTGAGCAAATTACTATCATCTTTGTGCTTCTGTCTCCTCTTTTACAAATGGGAATAATAACAGTGCCATCTCTTAGAATTGTGGTAGGGATTAAGTGAGGTGATAACTATCATTTATTTGTGTCTGTCACACAGTAAGAGTCAATAAACATTAGCTGCTATCATCAGCAGCAGCATCATCATCTTGGACTCTAGAAAGATGTGGCATTTGTTTTATGAAATAAGAAAACTAGAAATTTATAATGAAGATTTTAATGTCTAAAATCAACTCTCCAAAAAGTTCTTTTGTGAATGGGTACTCAAGACAACTACCGCAAGTAATTCCATCCCAAGTGAGAATTAATGTTTGCAATGTATGGGGAGGAAATGTTTTTTCCTTGGAGTGCAAAGCAAGAATTATTGACTACACAGCAAAAGTCTCTGAAAAATGTTAATTCTAAGCTGCTGCTCTGAGGTCAGATGTGACTAACAATTCAGCACTTTGATTCAACTGTTAAAGAAGAATAAAAAACAGAATACAGTGTTCTTTAAATCAGTTTTGTTCCCATGTTTTATCAACTTCTGTCAGAAAACTCTGTAATGTAAATACAGAAGCAAATAGTCTGTGGTTTGCTCATAGTTCATTGCAGTTGTAACACACACTCTATATCAATGCTCACAAGCACACATTATATACAAAGTTTCATTAGGAAATGTTTAAGCATGTTTTTAATTTAAAGAAAAGCAGAGCTCAATTTAAAATCAGCTGCCAGTCCTCACACCAAATTCATATTCTTGGAACCTGTTTTCTTAAAACCAATTTTGATGAAAGAGATAAAAACCTCAAGAGCAAAATAATTTTGGAATCCAAGTCGTAGCAGGGAGAAGATACTATCTCTTTCCATTTAAATACATTGCTCTAAGATCACCTAATAAAGATATTTTTTCTACTTGCTTACAAGTTCCAGTGTTTGGGGTAGCTTATTTAAAGGACTTGTCAATTCTCTCTCATCCTAAATTCTACAGCAGCACACTTGAAAACAAGGAGACATATAACACAGAAAACTTGAAATTCCATTTGGAATCACCCAACTACACTGAGGAGAACTCTGAGAAGACTCCAAGCACATTGCAAACAGCAGCAGACAGCAACACAGCAGAGCTAAAAATCCCCACCAAAGGACACTGACCTTTTGGTGACTTGTGACTTCGTCTCTGCTTCTCTCCAGTTCCTCAGCAAGTTTAACGTTCTCTTCTTGCAATGCTGAAAGCTGCTGGGACTTCTGAGCTGCTGCCTGCTTTAGGGTTTCTCTGCAAGGACAGTGAGCGCAGAGTTACCATAGAAACAAGACAAGCAGGGAAACTGTGGGAGACAACCAGCTTCACAGCACTGAGGAAAATATATCTGGGTCACGTGCCTGATAGGATCTATAATAACAGGAGACAGTATTATCTACATGCAGGAGAGGCTAACTGGCTTTCACCTCTCAAAAGGAGGAATGCCATCCACAATTATGACATTTTTAAAAACCTAACAAACATTATGTCCACCCTCCTACCTCCCACACTTACCCCATACAAAAAGGATTTGCTATAAGATAAATGACAAATGAGATGGTCAGTACAGCTCTTTTATCTTTTAGGAATATTTCCATTACATGGTTATACTAAAACCCACTACGTTGATAAAGTGATTTAATTTGCTGCCAAGGCATTCTGTTCTGACCTCACAGAGCTATAATTTGTTTTTCTCTGGAAGAAATAAAAATCCAATGGTCCTATTTACCAGTATCTGTCAGAGTCAAGTGCTGATGTAAATCCGAGTATATTTTTAGGACAACTAAAGGCGGAATGCCCAAAGGAAATACAGTTTTCTAATTACATAATAGGTGTTTTATTTTGATGGTATTTCTTCCACAATGCTAATTTATAATTAAAGGACATAAATACAAATATAATATATCCCCCTGACCTATATCATGAATAGTAGCACATAAAATATGAACAGTATAAGTATATTAAGCCTTTTCCCATTATTAAAATACAGAATATACATTCTAAATTATTATCCTTTATACACAAATATTCAAAATATTTTATTTGATCACTAAATTTTAGTTTTATGCTCTAGAAGGTTTTATGCAATTATGAAACTTAAGTAAATGTATGTTGGTTAAACTTCATTTAGCAAGCTGTCATACATGGCTGAATTCTGAATCAAGTCATCTGGATATGAATCCATCTGCTGATACATGAACACATCTATTTTTAACTTCAATTGTCTAATGGGTACCAGTGGCTTGGCATATTCAATTTTCTCAATTTTTTAATTCTCTAGCCACCTATAATATGACCTCATGAAGATTTGTGGAAATAGATCTACACAAAAATTATCTTAGCACAGTAGATTAGGCTTTTTACAGAGACGCTTATTTAGTAAGTGAAGAAAAACTAACAAGGAATTTTAGCCTCAGGTTAACAGTCACTCAAAAGCTGAAAGGCTTGATTTTAATTACAAATATATATGTATGTGTACATATAAATATATATGTGTGTGTGCGCATATATATATTCATAAACACATATAGAAACACACATCACAGTTAAAGTTCATCTTCTGGCCATCAATCCTTGACAAATCAGGAGATTTTACTTATGATAACATGATCATAAGCCAAACGTTTTATTTCCCAGATTGTCACTGCCTTCAAGAGGGGTTATTTGGTCTCAGGATTTGTGTGGCCTGTCATATTGTTAAGTCTGTGCCCCTGTTCCTTCTCTCTTCAGTCCACGGAAGAAAAATTAAAACAAAGAGTCAAAGAAGTGATCTAAAAATGACCTAATGTCCTAAAGTGTTGACCTATTAAAGACAAATATTGAGTGTTTTAAAATTTACAAAATACTTCCATGTACATTTTCTCATTTAATCCTCAAAGTTCAAGGAGGCTCATATTATTATTTCTCTTTTAACAGAGGAAGCCTGAAGCTCAGGGAAGTAAAGAGATATGCCTCGAATCCTAAAGCCAGCAAGCAGCAGAACCAACAGAAGTTACGACTGGCAGATGACTTCAGTCAGGATTCAAATATACAGCATTTTTTATTTTTTTCTTAGTGGGTGTTGGACAAATGCATTTCACTGAGAAGACTGTCTCTAATAGCCTAAATTCTAGAAATACTCAAGGAATGACTCTGAAAAAACATTAAAAAAAATATATATATATATTTTTTTTTTTTTTTTTTTTTTTTTTTTTGAGCTAGAGTCTCACTCTGTCACCCAGGTTGGAGTGTAGTGGCACGTTCACAGCTACCGCATCCTCTACCTGCTCGGCTCAGGTGATCCTTCTGCTTCAGCCTTCCAAGTAGCTGGAACTATAGGCGCACACCACTATGCCTGGCTACTTTTTTGATTTATTGTAGAGATGAAGTCTTGCCAAGTTGCCCAGACTGGTCTCAAACCTTTGGACTCAGGCAATCTTCTCACCTCTACCTCCCCAAGTGCCGGGATTATAGGCATGAGCCACTGCACCTAACAATATTTATAATAATTTTTAAAGAAACTACTTTTCTTTTTACATGACAAGGTATGTTGAAACAGAAAAGACTGTAGTTTTAAAACTAAAGACAAAATAGACATTAATAATATTGACTTATAAATGTTTTACCTATGACTCCATCATAAATCTATTATTATGCTAAATGTATTCTAGGTTTATTACTGGGCCAGGTGAGTAATTAAAGAAAAATTAGGAGGCTGGGCTCAGTGGCTCAGCCTGTAATCCAGCACTTTGGGAGGTTGAAGCAAGTGGATTGCCTGAGCCCACGGGTTCAAGACCAGTTTGGGCAACTTGGCGAGACCTCATCTCTATAATAAATCAAAAATTAGCTGGGCGTGGTAACACGCACCTGTAGTTCCGGCTACTTGGAAGGCTAAGGCGGAAGGATCACCTGAGCCCAGCTGGTCAACGCTGGGGTGGCCGTGAGTGTGCGTGCCACTGCACTGCAGCCTGGGTGACAGAGTGAGACTCCAACTCAAAAAAAAAAAAAAAAAAAAGAAAAATTAGATTGCTTATAACCTTTTCCCTAAGATCCAAAACTATATACTCATGAGAAACCATTTTATTGCTGATGTCCAACTGAAAATAGGAGCTGGTTAGCTGAAATCAACAGCTTCCTAAAATCAGTCTAGTAAGTAACATAGAAGAAAAGAATATTTAGTTACCAGTGCTGGTTTCCTGAGGGCAAAGGCAATACCCTAGACGAAGGGGTTCCTATCAGAACTCCTGTGCCTACACTGGTGTCCCTTTTCCTCCAGGCAACATAGTCCTATTAGGTGAGGAGGAAAACCAAAAAAGTTCCAGAGGACATGAAGAACCCCATATATATGTTAAGCCACAGAAAAGGCAAACAGCTGCTCATTCTCCAGCTCTGAGCACTGAGGAACAAGATTTAGGAGTGGAAAAGTGACTGCTTTGTTTTGAGAAGCACTATTGCCATTACATAGTCCTCTTACATCAGTGGGTTCTTGAAATTTGGCCAAGTCTTGAGCAGGGACGAGTCATCAGGGGCAGGGGCTTTTCAACCTAATCCCTGTACCTCCCTGCACCAGTTTCTGTGGAACGCTACTGACAGTCTCTGACTGACAGTCTCTGACTGTTCCTCCTTCCTGCTAAGAATCCTGACCATGGTTGTACCAAGACACTACCAGAAAGATGTGAGTCCCTCAGGTCCAGTGGGGCAGAAAAAAAGTAAAGAATCCCAGGTAGCCCGGGCTCTATCTACCTTGGGGTCTGATTCCTCCTCACCTGAACTACTTTGCTTAGAGATCAGATATCTGGGGAATACAGCACCAGGGACGGCTAAGCACAGGCTAACATTAAGAGTAAACACAGCTGGGGCCACAGTCTTAGCCAAGCTTTTATTAGTAACAGAATAATTCAAAGATGGGGGAACAAAAACAATAGGGGTGAAACCAACTCCACACTAATTGGGGTGGGTGACATGACAGAATTTAGTGAGGACTCTGAACATTCACGGATAAACTCACTGAAATAGTACTAATGACCACCACGAGAGACTCCTAAGTAGTCCTGCAGGAAAGAGGCATTTTATCTAAATCCCAAGAGTTCTCTTGGCTAGAACCACTCTGTCCCTGCCCCCTCCTTCATCTAGTTTGGCCCAGAGAGCTTAGAAGTGAGATTATGGCAGCAGAGGCTGGTGAGGGACTCTCCTCCCCACATCCTCCCTCTCCAGCTGCCTGCATAGTACAAACAAACTGAAGTCAATTTGTGTTCCAAAATGCTCCAGGTTAGCAAAAGGATTTGTGTCATGAAGGAAAAAAACAATCCTATACTGTACCTGAACACACCCTCGCTGAATATAACTAAATTGTTATATTCAAACAATCAAATTTGTTTATCCTGTCATCGCGACCCATCATCTCTTTGTGTTATTTGACCTGGTAGGTCAAAGAAATTGAAGCCTCTTCCAATGACCATAATCATAACTGCAAACGTATAAATCTGTGTAAATGGAACTGCTGAAAAATCTTTAAACATAATCTCGAAAAATGTTATCAAACTACAACTAAGGACTGGGCACAGTGGCTCACACCTACAACCCTGGCACTTTAGGAGGCAGAGGTGAGGGGATTGCTTGAGCCCAGGAGTTCAAGACCAGCCTGAGCAACACAGTGAGTAAGACCTTGCCTCTACAAAAAAAAAAAACACAGGCCAAGTGCAGTGGCTCATGCCTGTAATCCCAGCCTCTTGCCTTTGTAAGACAAAGGCAAGAGGACTGCTTGTGCCCAGAGTTCAACACCAGCTTACGCAACACAGTAAGATCTAGCCTATATAAAAAAAAAAAAATTAGCAAGTTGTGGTGGCATGCACCTGTAGTCCCAGCTACTCAGGAGACTGAGCTAGAAGGATCACCTGAGCCCGGGAGGCTGAGATGAGCCATGATTGTGCCACAGCACTCCAGCCTAGGCAACAAAGAGAGACCCTGACTCAAAAACAAAACAAAACAACAAAAAAAACTACAACTGAGGAAGAGAATAAATCATGAGCTGTGTATTTCCTTAAGTGAGTAGCTCAGATCAAATTATCCCTAGGAGACACAGGGAGCAGTGGCTCACACCTGTCATCCCAGCACTTTGAGAGGCAGAGGCAAGAGGACTGCCTGAGCCCATGAGTTCGAGACTAGCCTAGCCTGGGAAACTTGGTGATACCTCATCTCTACAAAAAAATCAAAAAATTAGCTGGGTATGGTGGTGCATGCCTGTAGTCCCAGCTACTCTGGAGGCTGAGGCAGAAGTAGTATTGCCTGAGCCCGGCAGGTCAAGGCTGTGGTAGCCATGAGCGTGCCACTGCACTCCAGCTTGGGCGACAAAGTGAGACTCTGACCAAAAAAAAAATTCTTCCTAGAAGAATCTTAAAACTCAGGAAAACTAGACATAGTTAATTTAGCCCAAGCTCAATCAACAATTAGTATTGAGGATGGTGACTTAGAAGGGCTAAAGTGCAGTTTGAAACTGAATTGGACAAGATCTGGTGGTTCACTGCTGTATGATCGTAGACTGGCACCAAACTAGAAATAAATGATATAAACCTTTGAAGGGCAGGGACCACATATGTTCATCTTTGTATCCCTCCTAGCCTAACTGTACCTAGTGCAAAAGATGTACTCAAATGTTCACCAAATTAATTGACTTTAGAGTTTTAGGTCCACATAGTTGATATAGTATAGTTATCAGAATAGAAGACCAAATGAAATCTACACTGTAACTACCCTTTAAAAAGCCACATAAATATCAATCTCTAACAACTACAACTACCAAACTTGAAAAGCTAAGTCAGCATTAGCAAAGGAAACATGGCAGTTTCTTTCACACACGCCAGCTCTGACATGTCTCCCTTTCTTTTCTCCCTTCTTTCTCTAATAACCTTTCAAACCTTTGCTGGCCACTCTAAAAAAACAAATAACAGAAAAAAAAAGAAAAGAAAACATGAACAGTCCATCTGCCTGAAACTGGGCGGCATGTTGACGGGCAAATCATAATTTTAAAGAGTCATCCAAAATACTGGTCATTGAATTTCCATGCCAGAAGATCTGATTACTCTTCAAGTCAAGATACCGAAAATCTCAAAAGTGACATGCTGGTTTTTTTCTATAAAAAGTTTTGAGGGATTTATTTATTTATTTTTTTTTTTACTTTCACTACAAAATAATTTATTACAACACAAAACTTCAGGAGGGATTTATTTTTAAAGGGTCTGACATGTCCAAATGTTAAGATGGTAGCCGGGCTCGGTGGCTCAGCCTGTAATCCCGCGCCTTTAGGAGGCTGAGGTGAGTGGATTGCCTGAGCCCGCGGGTTCGAGACCCGCCTGGGCAGGCGAGACCTCATCTCTACAATAAATAAAAAAAAAATTAGCCAGGCATGGTAGCGTGCGCCTGTAATTCCGGCTACTCGGAAGGCTGAGGCGGAAGGATCGCGGAGCCCAGCAGGTCGAGGCTGCGGTGGCCGGGAGCGGCCACTGCACTCCAGTCTGGGTGACAGAGTGAGACTCCAACTCAGAAAACAAAAAAAACAAATGTTAAGATGGGCTATCATGTAAACATACTACCTCTGATTCTACTTGTACTTTCTCTAGGCTTTCAAAGTCACATTTGAATCCCAAACATAACTCACCAGTCAGTAGACATTGCACCTTGATCCTTTAAGTTAGCTACAGTTCTGACTTAACAGTAGTTTCTTGGGATTACTTCTGGGGTATGCAATAGTGTTTGGAGTGCCGAAGGGTAACTATTTTTATGTTACGTACTTTTCAAGCATTTTTAAAATAATCACTTTTTTCACTTTCTCAATTTAAAACAAATTCTGTAATTTCTCTCAAAGGAGATAAACTTACATTTCCTTCCTGAATTCCTCCATCTTTTGATTCTCTACAGACAGAAGTTCTTTTGATTTGTTCAGTTCTTCCACATTTTTCAAGTTGTTTTCTTTAAGTGTGTCCAACTTAAAGACCAAGAGAAAAAAATCTTGATGAAATTATTTCATTTTTCAATGACATGGCTGGACAAATTATTCATGAAAATATGTATTAAAACGACATGAAATTAGTCACTTGCAAAAAAACAGTCTCTTAGGTGGAGATTGCACATAACAAGTCTATAAAAAAACCTTCTCCTTAGTCCAACATTTCCTGCACACCTATACAAAATGTCAAACTAAACTGCTATATAAATTAAAAGCTTTCTTTTATCTTGTGTACAATTCTCAGCATTTATTACTGACCTTGCTACTTAAATATGATCCATCTTAAAAAACCAAAAAATAAATTGCAAAGCAATGACATAAGCAGGGATTATTCTTTGTAATGGAAAGAAACCCCTTTCCTTCTCCATAGACTAGTAATTTAGGATATATTTTCCAGTGTCAGTACCAGTTTTACTAGTCCTCATTACAACAATTATTTATTTGAATAAAAATATTTGTAGATTGGAAAGATTTAGTTATCCATCGGAATTTGAACCTGAAGAGGAAAGGCCAAGTTGTGGGACTGAGGGTCACTCACACACATTCAGCCCCCATCCCCAGCCCATGGGGGACATAGTCAGCTTAGGGCCTGGCACCGGGTGGAAAGCCAGACACGTCACTGGGCAAATGGGGTTCCAGCCACTCCAGCAGGTGGCTGGAACTCTGGCTGTAGAGCCTCCACCCAGGATGGAAGCCCGTGTGGGCCTCCTGTCATCGCTTTCTAGGCCTTGTGTAGTTGTCTCCTACAGCCAGAAAAAGGAGCTGTCTCCTTTTGCCATGTCGGATGCCGTCAGTCATGAGGCCTAGAAAGTGTCTTGCTAGCTTTTACACCACCACCACCTGCCTTTTAATGCCCCTCAACATTCCAGCGTTTCAGAATAGGAAAAACAAAATATCATTATGGGACCAAAAAATGACTCATCTGTCTTGTACTCTAGCTATAACAAAGACACCAAGGAACACGTTATGGAAGGATACGACTCTTCCTGATTCCACCCCCAAAGGTTAGAAACATTCTTCAAAATCCTTTCTTTTACCTTTGCCTCTGACTTTGATGAACAACTATGCTTTTCTAAGCTTTTAGCTTAAGTCTTCTTTTAGGAGTGTCAGTTCTATAAATGCACTCCCTTCTATGTGAAGTTTTACTTACCCCATCATTATCTGACAGTGTTCTTATCCTTCTAGATGGCCATCCTGTCCCTTGCTTTGCCTCCTTAATGTCTCTGCCTGTCACTTTAAAAAGTATCTGAAGTTCTACAGAACTTCACATGACCATTTTGGTGGATCAGTGTGCTCAGGATTTAGGCAACAGCTTTCCAAAGAAAGAAAGGGTGGTATGAGCTGGGAGGGTGGGAGTAGGGGATCGAAGGAGGAAGAGAAATGCTACAGAAGGAGAAGTGCTACTTGTGGACAGAATCAAAATATCTTGACGCCACAAATGTGTTTCAGCTCTAGAAGTGACTCATTCAAGATGACACAAAAGGAAATCAGTACTGAATTAGGCCAAGAAAAGGCCTACATCAAACTCAGGGCTGAGGAATAGAATTTAGTGGCTCAAAGTTGGGAAAGAGAAAAGGAAAAAAATGTGTGTGATGTAACATAAAGAACACAAAAACTAGAGCATGGCATCAGTGCCTCCTCTCACTAAAGCTCTCGCTAAACAGTTATTTCAGATACCAGCTGTTAGGGTTTTTCCCTCAATGTGTAATATCATGGCTCTGGTGCACACGAATGGGCACTAACATAGATCAAACCTGCATAAAGCCACACTTCAAAAATTTAAGCAATCCTGAGTTAGTTAGTGATCAAACAGTCCATGAAGTCAGTAAGCCGTTCTTTGCACAAAAAGCCATTTATATCTGATTACTTCATTCTGTAGTTTTGCCTTTGTTTGCCTGGTGTCCTCTAAGGAGGCTAGAGTCTCAGTCTTCTCTTTGGTCATCTGTTCCATTAACTGCATGGCATCTTCTGCTGTTTGAGCAGCCTAAACACAAGGAAACACTGTGAGAAATGAGGACATTCCTCACCAGCACCATTAGGTGACAATCAGGCTGTGCTGCTCAGGCAGCATTCAGCGTCTGTGAGGGTAAAGGAGGGTGGCTGCAACAGACAGACCAAGACATGGAAGGTCTACGTTCTGAAGTAGAACAAAGGTGCAGACCTTTTCATGCCATTTTCAATATCGACTGTTACGCAATTTGCATTTTTTTCAGAGTCTCTAAACATACACCTTCCAGTGAAAGTTCCAAGTTGCCAGGCTCAGTGGCTCAGCCTGTAATCCTGCACCTTTGGGAGGTTGAGGTGAGTGGATTGCCTGAGCCCGCGGGTTTGAGACCTGCCTGGGCAGCGAGACCTCATCTCTACAATAAATCAAAAAAATCAGCCGGGCGTGGTAGCGCATGCCTGTAATTCTGGCTACTCGGAAGGCTGAGGTGGAAGGATCGCCGGAGCCCAGCAGGTCGAGGCTGCGGTGGCCGGGAGCAGCCACTCCAGTTTGGGCGACAGAGTGAGACTCCAACTAAAAAAAAAAAAAAAAAATTAAAAACAAAAAAGAAAGTTCCAAGTTACACTGGCAGGCATGCTCTCTTCGTTCTGACTTATGTTTAAGAGATCATTCAGTGGTAATAAAAAGTAACATCCTCATATAGCTGAAACTCTCAAGATCATATTTACTGTTATAAGTTTAGAATACTATCTTTGCTATTTCAAACTTGGGGCTTTCGAAATCACTCAAAATTTAGGCTGGGAATATTTTTTAAAAAATTATTTGGGCACTTCTCACATAAGGCATAAGTGTTAAATGAGAAGCATTTAATGCAAGCTTTAGGTAATTAATATAAACATGACTGTGAATAAAAAAGATGTATAATATGGAAACAAATTCTTAGTTGATAAGTATCAAAAATAATCATAAAAAGTTAGATAAAAAAATAAATCAAGCCGGGCTCAGTGGCTCAGCCTGTAATCCCGCGCCTTTGGGAGGCTGAGGTGAGTGGACTGCCTGAGCCCGCGGGTTCGAGACCCGCCTAAGCAACTTGGCGAGACCTCATCTCTACAATAAATCAAAAATTAGCCGGGCATGGTGGCACACGCCTGTAGTTCCAGCTACTTGGAAGGCTGAAGCGGAAGGATCGTCGGAGCCCAGCAGGTCGAGGCTGCAGTGGCCAGGAGCGGCCACTGCACTCCAGTCTGGGCGACAGTGTGAGACTCCAACTCAAAAAATAAAAAATAAAAATAAATAAATAGATAGATAAATAAATCAAAATCTAGCTGGGCACCTGTAGTCCCAGCTATACAGGGGGCTGAAACAAGAGGCCTGCGTGAGCCCAGGAGTTTGACAGGCCTGGGCAACACAGTGACACTACATCTCTTTAAAAAAAATTAAAATAAAATTTTTTAGACTTTTGCTTATAACTTCATTTGGTCTAATAAAGTTTACAGGAATTCTGCATTATATCTACCCAATTGTCAGCCACGAAGATTTCAATGGAATCTTCCAACTCCAAATGGATAGACACAATGAAACAATTTAAAACCAAAAGAAGATACTGTAATACATGCCCATTTTACTATTGCTTTTAAGTCTTTAAGAACCACAGTTAACTTTTTCATGAAGTTTCTCCTTCAACTAAAAAGTAAATCCTGGGCAGGCTCAGTGGCTCAGTCTGTAATCCCAGCACTTTGGGAGGCGGAGGCGAGTGGATTGCCTGAGCCCACAGGTTTGAGACCAGCCTAGGCAACTTGGCAAGACCTCGTCTCTACAATAAATTTAAAAAAAAAATTAGCCAGGTGTGGTAGCACGCATCTGTAGTTCCAGCTACTTAGAAGGCTGAAGCCAAAGGATCGCTGGAGTCCAGCAGGCCGAAGCTGCAGTGGCTGTGAGCATGCCACTGCACTCCAGCCTGGGCAATGGAGTGAGACATCAACTCAAAAAAAAAAAAAAATCCTTTTTATTCACAGTTTGCAGTTTTTTCAAACGGGAAGAGGCAGCTACAATTAGATATGTAGTAAAGAAGCTCCCTTTCAGACTGTAATAAACAGCCTGAGGCATACAAGCAATTGATTTAATGAGGTGGATTCCTATAAATAGAAATGAAGAAAAGTCACCTAAGCCACTATAGTTAGTACACAGTGTTAGTAAGCAGTCCAGGCGCTCAATACTTGAACCTCTTACTTTACCGTAAATGAATGAAGAGTCTCAAGCTCTCTAATTTTAAGGATAAGCTTGCTCTTGTCTTTCCTCAAAGTGCAATTTTCATTTTGAGATTCTAGGAGACTGGCTGAAATATGGCCGTTGGTTTTGGCCAACTGGCTAATTTCTTTCTGAAGGATGAAGTAGCTTTCTGCCAGGCTTTCCTTCTCCTTCAGAAGCTCTTCCTTTTCCAGCATCACTTCTCTTTTCTCAGCCAGGAGTTTCTTGTTGTCTTTCATCACCTGGGCTCTTTCAGCTAGGGTAACCTTGTGGTTCAGCCGAAGGTCCTCCAGAACCTTGGTGAGGTAGCTGTGCAGTTCCTGCAGTTTTAACTTGGATTTGGACAAGACAGCAAAATCACCTTTCAGAGTCTCTATACTGGCAGCGAGCTGAGCTGTTTCTGCACTCAAAAGCTCCTTCTCCTGAATTATCTCTGCCACTTTTTGCTCCAATTTGGTCTTCTCTTGGAGTAGTACAAACTTCTCGGACTGGAGTGCCTCAGTACACACTCTTAGATCTTCCACCTCCTGCTCCAGGAGCACCATTCTTCCGTGAAGTTGGTTGCTTTCATACAAGGATGAATCACTCTCCTTTGTTCTGGCCTCTTGTTCCAGGATTAAGGACTGCTGCAGTTCGTGGAGCTCTTCTTTTAATTTCTGACACTCTTCTTGCAGGCTCAAGCCATCCCTCAGCAAAACGTTCTTTTCAGAACAGCAAGTCTTAAGTTCAGTATTCAAACTCTCCTTTGCTTGCAGCACATTAGTGTATTCTTTTTCTAGATTCTTCTTGTTATTTTGAGCCTCTTTCAGCATCAAAGAGAGATCACACTTGCTAGCTGCTAGTTCTCGGTTTTCCTTTTTTCTCTCTTGAAGCTCTTTCTTTAGAGCATCAATATTGCCAAGTAGTTTCATCTTCTCATGTACAATTATTCTTCTATTCGCAGACTCTTGATCATATTTTCTTTTAAGGTCTCCTATGGCTTTGATAGAATTTTTCCTCTCTGCAAGTAAATCGTCATTTTGTATTTCCAGTGTGGATTTTTCTTTCAAGAGACTATCGTGCTGCTTTTTAAGCTTAGCAATTTTCTGACAAACCATCTCCTTCTCAGACGTTAGATAAGTGATCTTCTCATTCAGTCTCATCTCAATATGAGCGGCCTCTTCTGAGCATTTGTTGAGTTTTTCAGTGATGATCCTATTTTCACTTACAAGTTCCTCTTTTTCCGCTAGGAGTCTTCTCTCAGACATGGCCAAGGTTTCTTTTTCATGTAGAAGCTGGATGCACTCGGAGTCTGTGACTGCCCGACTGGCCTTGATTTCTTCCAGGAGCTTAGTGAGGCTTGTGTTAGTAGCCTCAAGTTGCACCATCTCCAGCTCTGCCTTTCTCAGAGCTTTGCCGGCTTCATCCAGCTGTGCACGGAGCCCACTGGCTTCCGTGTGGAGCAGCTCTTTGACCTGCAGGGAGGCCTCCAGACTGGCATTCAGCTTTTCCTGATCTTGAAGCAGTATGTTCTTCTCTAACTGTAGATCTCTGTTGTTCTGGAGAAGATTATCTCGTTCTACCTTTAAGGCTATGCACATGTTATCGAGGCTTGACTGTTTCTCTGAAGCTGATGTTTTCTCGGCTGTGAGATCTTCAATCTCCTGGACCAAGGCTTTCTGATCTTTGACTAGCTCCTCATAAGAGCTCTGAAGCTTCTGAATGATATCATCTTTATCTTTAGCCAAGACAAGGTTTTCAGTAATAAGGCTCTTGATCTGGCCCTCCAGGTGATCTTTTTCTTCCCGATCCTTCTCAGACTTAGCAAACAAAGTATCTTTGTTGAACTGGAGTTCTTCAATGAGCACCTGCATGCTCACCTTGGAAGATTGCAAAGAGTCATTTTCCAGATTTAGCTTCAAGAGTTTTTCCTGTGCAATATTGATTTCTTTAAGTAATTTATCTCTCTCAACAGCCAAAGCTCCTTTACTGAGATGTTCCTGCTGATAAAGCTTTTGAGCATCTTGCTTTTCTTCTAAGGCTTTCTCTTTTTCTAAATTAAGAGTTTCATTTACTGACCACAGTTTCTGTTGGTCTTCCTGAAGTAAAATTATTTTGGCCTCGACCTCTACAAGTTTTGATAAAAGTGAACCTTTTTCTAACTTTAAATCATTTCCCTCCTGCGCAAGAAGCAGCTTCTCTGATTTCAGACCCCTCAGCTCTTCTGACATTAGTTCAATTTCTTTTTTGGCTGATGTTAACAAATAAGTTAGCGACTACAGAAACAAAAGATGGAAAGAATGGAAACAAAAATGAAATCAAGCAGACAAATGCAAGCCCAAATAACTTAATGTAACTAAAGGATACAAGTTTAAAATTTTCTAATAAACTTTATAGAAATTATTTGAATAGCAAGAGAAAGAAACTAGATAATCAGAGCCCATAAAAGAACAATACAAAGCAAATTTAGCTTTGCAAAATGGCTATATATCTATTAGTTTATTTTATCTTGGAAACAACTTATGAGATTATTCCTGGTAGCTACCTGCAAGATAAAAACAATAGCTTGATTTTGACATCAGGGCATAAGATTCCTTCCTGTCATTTAGAGTATCTGATTTTTTTTTAACGTAGAAAGGATTCATAGAAGAATTTTTTAAAATACAATTTAAGAAGTGATAAAAAGTGAGTATATTTTAACTTTTAAAAAAAGGAGATAAGATAAGAAGAGAAAATAAGCTGTAGCCTTTTTTTTTTTTTTTTTTTGAGTTGGAGTCTCACTCTGTCACCCAGACTGGAGTGCAGTGGCTGCTCCCGGCCACTGCAGCCTCGACCTGCTGGGCTCCGGCGATCCCTCCACCTCAGCCTTCCAAGTAGCTGGAACTACAGGCGCGCGCTACCACGCCCGGCTGATTTTTGATTTATTGTAGAGATGAGGTCTCGCCAAGTTGCCCAGGCAGGTCTCTAACCCGTGGGCTCAGGCAATCCACTCACCTCAGCCTCCCGAAGCGCTGGGATTACAGGCTGAGCCACTGAGCCTGGCTTATGCTGTTGCCTTTAAACCTACATGCAGAGCCTCACCTGCTGCAGGTAAGTTACTGGAAGGAGAGTGAGTCCCAACATATTTAAAAATACAGATTAGCTGGGTGTAGTGGCTCACACCCATAATGCCAGCACTTTGGGAGGCGAGGAGAGAGGATTGCCTGAGCCCAGGGGTTGGAGACCAGCCCGGGCAACATGGCGAGACCTCATCTCTACAATAAATCAAAAAATTAGCTGGGTATGGTTGCGCAAGCCTGTGGTTCCAGATACTTGCAAGGCTGTGGCAGAAGGATCACCTGAGCCCCGCAGATTGAGGCTGTGGTGGCCGTGAGCATGCCACTGCACTCCAGTGTGAGCGACAAAATGAGACTCCAACTAAAAAAAAAAATACAGACTAATTTCTAGGTTTCAATAACTAAAATGAATAGAATTTTTTTTTTACTGTATTGATTTATAAGATAATTTGACCACAGTGTCTATACTAGCACTGTCTAGAACTTTTTGCAATGACATAAATGTTCTTATCTGCGCTGTCCCATGGTAGCCATGTGACCACTTAAAATGTAGTGGGTGCAACTCAGGAGCTGAATTTGTAACTTTATTAAAATGTAACAAATTTAAATGGCCTCACATGGCTGGTGGCTACTGCACTGGCCAGCACAGCTATAGACTTCTGACTCTTAAGTGAAGGAACAAGATGGCTTCAGGGGATCCGTGAAACACCTGAAATTGTATGTAAAACTTGTTGAGTACATATGTAAACTTTCCTGGGAAAATATCTTTAGGTTTAATCAGATTCTCCAAAGAGTTTGGGATTCATTGAGATCCAATGAAATCAGATATCCAGGCAATTTTGGAGGGGGAACAATCCTGGCATTTTTTTTTTTAAAGCAGGATTTATTGAGAGAACAAAAAAGCTCCCACAGTGGGAGGGGACCCGAAGGGTTTGCTCCAGTCCTGGTATTTTAGCCAAATGATCCTTGCACAAAACCGACAAACAAAATTGAGACCTTACACAAGCTACTAGACAGCTATGGTTTGGTCAGACTGCTATATTTTAAAGGAAACACTAAAAAATTAGAGCCTGGGCAGGAAACGGTGGCTCACATCTGTAATCCCAGCACTGCATGAGTACTGTTTGAGCCATGGAGTTTGAGATAAGCCTGGGCAACATAGCCTCTACAAAAAAAATTAGCCAGGCATAGTGGCAGGCATCTGTAGTCCCAGCTACTTGGGAGGCTGAGGAAGGAGGCTTGAGCCCAGGAATTCAAGGCTGCAGTGAGCTGTGATTGTGCCACTGCCTCCCAGCCTGGGCAACAGAATGAGACCCTGACTCAAAACAAAACAAAACCAAAAAACCCTGAAGTCTACCCAGATAGAGGAAAACACAAAAACAAAGGATTTAAGAGTTATATCATATTAAATGGCTCACAAAACTGGAGGTGTTGTAAGAGAAAGAAGAGAAAGCTTTGTCAGGGTGAGGAAGAGCAAGAATGTAGGCCTCTCACATATGATACGTACCGTGACACAGTCCAGTTAGCAGAAGATTTTGAATGGGGTTGTATCAAGTGCTACACATGCTCTTTTATAATTTCTAGTAAACTCCTATACAAACATTTCTCTAACACATTAAAAATAAATGAAAACAAGTATTATTTATTTATTTTTTTGGAGCAATAAAAAGTTAAGCAGTAGTAGGAAGGTAGACCTTCATTAAGTTACCAGAATCAAGAAATATATTGGAGCAGCCAGACATGGTGACTCATGCCTGTAATCCTAGCACTTTGGGAGGCCGAGGAAGGAGGACTACTCGAGGTCAGGGGTTCAAGATAAGCCTGGGCAATATGGTAAGACCCCCATAACTATTTCTTAAAAATTTGTTTGTTTTAACTATATCTATATCTGTATCTATATCTATATATGATATATAGAGATATATATATCTACGTATATATGATCTACCCTGATACCATAAAATTAAATCCTGTATGTTAAGTTCTGGTCTGTCTACTAATAGAATGTTTCCTCACTGCCTTTGAAAATCAGCTTGCAGTGCCTTCCTGGGGACATATAAAAGCCCTCGCTAAAGTTCTCAATTCTGATTCTTCCCAGAAAAGCTCTACTCCTCCAGGCAGGTTGTCTTCAGTCCTGATTTTCTGATCACTAGTTCAACTTGGCCTCTGCCTCTTGCTTTTCCGCAACGTCTCTCCTACCCCTAGCAAAAGGAGGCAACCAGCACAGCCACAATTAGAGGAACAAGAAGGCAGGCAGAGCTCAGGTCACATAAGAAACTTTGTGACAGCTGGGGAACAAGTAGCACGGAACGATGGCTACACAGTACCTTCAGGGGAAAGACCTGTAGCCATCAGCATCCCCAAGGAGGACTGGCACAGCTGGCTCAAACAGTAGGAAGCCGTAAGAAACATAATTCGCCACCCTGCCACGCGCTCAGAAGGTTAATATTTGTAGAGGTCAACTGAACTTGTCCTATTTGCTGCTGCTTTCTAACTCCGGCAAGCTACAACGCAGTAACAAAATTCTCTCCCACAACATACTCTAGCTTTGTCAGCATGTTTCTTCAGTTCCTTCATCTCCCGCAACAAGTTGCTGTTCTCCTCCTGTGCAGACTTCAGCTTGTCTTCTGTGTCCAACAGCATCTTCTGGAGGTTCTGTAGGATTTCTTCGTGCTTGGTTTGTGCCTCAGAACTGGCTTTTTCATACCTGGCTTTCAGATCTTGACAATGGTTGTGGCTCATTTCCATTTTCTTTTCCTGCAGAAACCCCAAGTAAAGGAGTAAGTAAAGGAGTAAGTCATCTAGCCATATCAGCTTTCTGCCCCTCACCTTTCTTGCCAGCAGATAGTCCCATTTATTCCCTCCTTACCAGGTCCAACAATTTTTCCTTCAATTCTTTCCTTTCTTCCTCATGATTTTTAGCTGCTTCTTGCTGGCTGCGTTCAGCTTTGAGAGTCAATTCCTCAACACTTTTCTGCAGAAAGCTTGCACTTTCATTAGCCTTTGTAAGTTTTAGCTGTAATTCTTCCACATATCTAGAATGAGTTTCAATATCAAGTGTCAGACCTTTTACAAAAATTTTTAAATTTAATAATCATATTAAAAATATACTATTAATTGCCAGGTGCGGTGGTTCACACCTGTAGTTGCAATGCAACTGCCTGTGCAAAGGCCCTGCCTTGCTGCAAGTTTGGCTGCAGCTGCCCAACCAGGGCCTAGTCACCATTCATCACTGACTCAGAATTGTGTGAGGGTGAATGCCTGGATACAAACATAACTTTGTAGGTATTACAGGTACCAACACTTTAACAAGTAGAGTTCTAATGGTCCAGTAGGTCCTGTAAAAATTTTTGCCTTATAAATTAAAATATTTGCATATGACAGCTATTAGAAGAAAAAATCAAAGCAACAAGAACTTCAGAATAAATACAAGAACAGGCCGGGCTCGGTGGCTCAGCCTGTAATCCCGCGCCTTTGGGAGGCTGAGGTGAGTGAACTGCCTGAGCTCGCGGGTTCGAGACCCACCTGGGCAGCGAGACCTCATCTCTACAATAAATCAAAAAATCAGCCAGGCGTGGTGGCACATGCCTGTAATTCCGGCTACTCGGAAGGCTGAGGCGGAAGGATCGCCGGAGCCCAGCAGGCCAGGGTTGCGGTGCCGGGAGCGGCCACTGCACTCCAGTCTGGGTGACAGAGTGAGACTCCAACTCAAAAAAAAAAAAAAGAAACCAGCACTGAGGAAGTACAATGTAGTGAGCAAGAATAGGCAGGGCTCTGGTACCAGACTGCCCAGATCTGAATCCTCAGGCAACTTACTTAACCCCAGTGAGCTTCAGGTTTCTTTTTCTTTAAAGTGGGAATGCTAAACTTACCTCATAGGATTATCATGAAAATTAGAAAATATACCCCACATAAAGCTGTTAGCTTAGCATTGTGCACAGCACACAGTAAGCCCTTAAGAGTGTTATCTATTGATTGGTTGCAGTGGCTCACACCTGTAATCCCAGTGCTTTGGGAGGCAAAGGTGAGAGAACTGCCTGAGTCCATGGGTTCGAGACCAGCCTGAGCAACATGATGAGACCTTGCCTCAACAATAAATCCAAAAAATTAGGCACGCATGGTGGTGCATGCCTATAATCCCAGCTACTTGGATACCTATAATCCCAGCCTCCTAAATAGCTGGGACTATAGCCACGTGCCACCACGCCTGGCTAATTTTTCTTTTTTTTTTAAGACAAAACCTCGCTATGCTGCCTAGGCTGATCTTGAACTCCTTGGGTCAAGCAATCCTCCCACCTCAACCTCCCAAAGTGCTGGAATTACAAGCATGAGTCACTGCACCTGAGTCTATAATAATAAAGACTGAAAGGTCTATAAATAATATTGTATTCCTTAACTCTGTCCTTCCTAACAAGTGAGAGAGGTAAAATCCATATTTTAGAAGATTAAATGGTGGATTCAAGTTCACAATCAGGTACAAAGGAACAGAGACAAGATCTTTAAAACAACAATCTTGAATTTTTTTTTTTTTTTTTTTTTTTGAGTTGGAGTCTCACTCTGTCACCCAGACTGGAGTGCAGTGGCCGCTTTCGGCCACCGCAGCCTTGACCTGCTGGGCTCCGGTGATCCTTCCACCTTAGCCTTCCAAGCAGCCGGAATTACAGACATGCGCTACCACGCCCGGCTGATTTTTTGATTTATTGTAGAGATGAGGTCTCACTGCCTAGGCGGGTCTCGAACCCGCGGGCTCAGGCAATCCACTCACCTCAGCCTCCCAAAGGTGCGGGATTACAGGCTGAGCCACCGAGCCCGGCTAATCTTGAACATTTTGTCTCCCCTCCCATCTAGCCCTTACGGCAGAGCCTAACCTAAAGTAAGAACTCTTATTAACACATCATACATACCTTTCTTTCAGACGTAATTCATCATTCATTTTTGTCAGCTGGGAAGAATTATCTCCTGACATCCTCATTATTTCTGCAATGTCATTTTCCAGTTTTTCCTTCGCCTTTATCAACTGCTCTTCTCTTTCATCCTTCTCTCTAAATTTTGCCTCCATATCTAAATATGTAGAGAAAAAGAATAGCACTGCTGTGTTATAATCAACAAAGGTTTATTGAGTGCATCCTTGCTCAGGTAATATTTGCATACAGCAATCCCTGTCCTCACGAAAATCACATTCTAGCAGAGAAGGCAGACAAAAAACAAGATAAAAGAAACAGTATAGTAAATAGTGCTAAGAAAAAAGAAAATAAAAGCCGGGAAAGGAGTAGGAGGGAGGTTAAAATCTTAGAAGGAGCTTCTCTGAGATCATGACATTGGCATAAAAACCTGCAGGAAGTGAGGGAAAAGGAAAAAGCAAGTGCAAGATTCTGAGGCAGGAACATGCCTGACATGTCCAAGTATCCAGCAAGGAGGCCAATATGGCTGGAGTGGAATGAACAAGGGGAAGGTGATCCAAGATGAGATCTGAGCAGTGATAGGGCCTGATCATGGGTAGGATCACAGCTTTCACTGAGTGGGATGGGAGCAGAGAAGTGACATGAGCTGACTTCATGTTACAGTGATCACTCTGGCTGCTGTGTTGGGAACAGACTGAAGCAGGCAAGGGCAGAAGCAGCGAGCCCAGGTGGTCAGCTGTCACAGTAGTTCGGATGAAAGATCGTCATTGGCTTGAAGCAAGGATAGCAGTGGGAGTGGTGAGATGTGATGGATTCAGGCTCTTTTGAAAACAGAGCAAAGAGGACCTGCTAAAGGTTACAAATCTCAGACAAGTATTTCATCACGTCGTATCACCAAAATGAGTGAAGAGGTTATGCCTAAATAGTAGATATGTTATGTAACATATTACAGTGATCTCAAATCCTGGGAAGCCTACTGTATTTAATGTTTAGCTGCCAGAGACATCTTCTTACCTGCTAAATTTTCTCTCAGCTTCTCCAGTTCAGAAGACAGCATGTTAAACTGTTCCTCCTTTTGGTGTAATTTATTTACAGTTTCTATTTAGGATAAAGTTAAAAGTTTAATATGTTTCATATTTAATAAGCCACATAGAGCTTGGCTATCTTCCAACCCAATAAAATCATATGCTTGTGAGATTTGAGAACACAGGAATACTTAAAAAGTCCCATTATAAATCATGCCACTGTGTATGACCCTAAAGAAGCAGGAACATAATTCTTTTCTGCCTCCCCAAAATCTGGACATTAGGCAGGCACCAGGTATGCCTTTTCCACTCACCTCTTTCCTCCTTCCAATTAAAACTCAATGAAGCCATCAATGATAAAAGCTTAAGTAAGATAATGCTGTTCCCAGGGATACTTACATTTTAATATGGAACAAGTCTTAAGTTGAAAGAAGAAAGAATTAATTGGCAGTTTGAGGCTTCAGGAAGCCAATGGAAGCCAGTATTCCCAGGCGCTGCGGGAACTCCCAGAATAGTGAAACCAGATTACAGGCAGCATCTGTCCTGTGTACTGAAGAGGCTAGCTCCAGTCTGAGAGTACGACATTCTCTAAAGCAATCTGCTCATACTTTAGTAAGACATACCTTGCATACTTCTCTCAACAGAGACTGCCTCCTCTGCAGCATTGGTAAACTTTTCTTTCTAAAGAAAAAAAATTGGATATTTAGAATAGTAAGATTTCAAACAATAAAATAAAAAGTTTCTATCAATTATAACTACAATACTATGTGCTTTTTGTTGTGAGTCTTTTTTTTTTTTTTTTTTTTTTTTTGAGTTGGAGTCTCACTCTGTCGCCCAGACTGGAGTGCAGTGGCCGCTTCCGGCCACCACAACCTCGACCTGCTGGGCTCCGGCGATCCTTCCGCCTCAGCCTTCCAAGTAGCTGGAATTACAGGCATGAGCTACCACGCCCAGCTGATTTTTTGATTTATTGTAGAGATGAGGTCTCACTGCCCAGGCGGGTCTCGAACCCGCTGGCTCAGGCAATCCACTCACCTCAGCCTCCCAAAGGCGCGGGATTACAGGCTGAGCCACCGAGCCCGGCTTGTTGTGAGTCTTATTTCATTAAAACTAGTATACATTCAAAACATGTAGGCACAACTTGTTACCGTGTTGCATTGTACACATGTGCACATATATTCACAAATAAATGTGATTTGCATATATGCGTGTATATACCTGGGTATGTATATATAGCTGTATGCACATATATGAATGTTCATATTTACCATACACATATTCATGTGCATGTATACATGTGACCCATGTATATGCGTTCTCATGCTGCTACCCCTCAAAAAAGAGACAGTGAACAGAGTTCTGAAATTTTTTATTTGTGAAAGTAAACTGAGCCTAATATCTTGAATCTAGGTCTGTGTCTGCCACTTTTTAAATAAAAAAGTCACCTGCTGTTCAAGGTCTTCTTTTCTAAACATGACAATAGGCCAAATTAAAAATCACTCTCCTGGTTACCCTGAAACAAACTTTGAGCTAGCTACAGCAAGAGAATTTTAAGTAAGCATTTCTAGCTAGAATTATGAAAAGATAGGCACATGTGCCCCAAGTCTGTCAAAGTCCACAGGCTGCCCCCGTGCTGTCCCAAAGCCAGACTTACAGTGATGCACCTTCTCCTAGAGGACATGAAGAAATACTCTTAAGAAAAAAAAACAAGGCTTCCCGAAAGTTCAGGGAGGAGGGTAGAGAAATGATGGAAAACTTAAAACATTTTCTTAAAGAACACTAAGTCACAAAATGGTGATTCCCAGGACAACTTTTTCTCAAAATGTAGCTAAAATATATGGGCCACAACTGTCCAACAGAGCTTTCTACAACGATGGGAATGTTATCCACTATACTGTGGCCACTAACCACATGTAGCTACTGAGCATTAAAAAAATGTAGCTAGTGTGGCTAGGTTCAGTGTCTCAGACTGTAATCCCAGCACTTTGGGAGGCCGAGGTGAGTGGATTGCCTGAGCCCACGGGTTCGAGAACAGCCCAGGCACCTTGGCAAGACCTTGTGTCTACAAAAATTTTTTTAAATTAGCTGGGCATGGTAGCATGTGCCTATAGTTCCAACACTGGAAAGGTTGAGGCAGAAGGATCGCCGGACCCCAGCAGGTCAATGCTGGGGTAGCCATGAGTGTGCCACTGCACTCTAGCTTGGGTGAGAATAAGACTCCAACTCAGGAAAAAAAAAAAAAGTAGCTAGTGTAATTGAGGAACTGAATTTCAAAATTTATTTGATATGTTAATTTATTTAAATTTAAATTTATATAGCCATATATGGATAGTAGATACCATATCAAACAGTGCACCTATAAATTTACCATTTAAAAAACTAGAAAATTGTATTATTGGCATTTAGATAAGAAAAGAAATCACACGCTTTTATTTGTCACTGTTATTAGCACAGAAGTATAATAAATGGGGAACAGGAAAGTGTGTGGAGAATCTGGTACAACTGACTTATCTAGTTTCTTTATAAGCCTATGAACTTCTTTTTCCACAATGTGAAGGTACCACTGGCAGTGGCACTATTTATGATTATCAGCTTAAGGTTGGGTGCAGGAAACATGTAGGAAGGAAAAAAGTTGAGAAATGGTAAGGAAAAAAAATGTCATACAACTTGGGATTAAGAAAAGAGAATAAGGCCAGGTGTGGTGGCGTACGCCTATAATCCCAGCACTTTGGGAGGCCGAGGTGAGAGGATTGCCTGAGCCCACGGGTTCGAGACCAGCCTGGGCAACTTGGCGAGACTTTATCTCTACAATAAATTTTTTAAAAAATTAGCCAGGCATGGTGGCGCATGCCTCTGGTTCCAGCTACTTGGAAGGCTGAGGTGGAAGGATCGCCTGAGCCCAGCATGTCGAGGCTGCGGTGGCTGGGATTGTGCCACTGCCCTCCAGCCTGGGTGACAGGGTGACTTTTTAAAAATACAATAAATCAAAAAATTAGCCTGGCATGGTGATGTACGCCTATAGTTCCAGCTACTTGGAAGGATCACCTGAGCCCAGTAGGTCGAAGCTGTGGTGGCCATGAGTGTGCCAATGCACTCCAGCCTGGGCGACAGAGTGAGACTCCGACTCAAAAAAAAGAAAAAGAAAAGAGAATAATATTATGAAAGGAAAAGTAATTTCCTGAGGTGGAATAAAATGATCTCTGAATTTGTTGAATTAGACAGTACCCTACCTTGCCAACAGAGGGTGCCAATGTCCCAGGATGGCTTGATGGTTTGCTACCCTGCACAGTCACAAAGTAGGCAGGAGAAGGCACAGTTCAACCTCATTAAATATGAAACCTAAATGTGTTGGATGTGTAACTCAGAAGTCTCTGTGTTTAGTAAAACTAGTCAATAACATTCCAAAGCAATATACTACCAGAGGCAAAATAATAGATTTAAAAAAAACAAACAGGAACACATACCTTTATTGTTTGTTTGGGTTTGATCCAATTCCTCCCAAGATACAGTATTTGCCAGTCAATAACTAATACACTCAAGTTAAATCAACACATTGAAGGAGCTGTAGTATTTCATTCTTTATGAGGAATTTTTTAAAAATAGGAAATCGCCAGAAACCCTGGGACACACTCTCAACAGGTACTTACCAAAATTTGAAGTTCTTTTGCCAAAGCCTCTTTCACTTGACTGACTTCACTCAAATTTTCCTGAAGGTTAGTAAGCTTGAGCTCTTTCCCCTGGAGCTCTTTGGTAATGCTACTAGCCTAACACACACAGTTACATGGTGTAGAAGCAAATGAACACAAAGAAAACAAAAAAGAATGAGAAGGGAAAAAATGTAAAAATTTATGAGAAACAAACATAACAAAACTGAAAAGAATAAAAGGTTGGTTTTTAAAAAAAATTATCAGATGCTAATGACTTTGAACAATCAGTTCTAGATATGACTGTCTAATGGCTATTTTTAAATAGTCAAGATAGACTATTTTTCTATACCTCAATTTAATTTGGAATATCAACATGATCTAAAGCAGAAAGTACAGATGTTTACTTTCTAAATGAGTTAGCTACTTGAGCAATTTCATCTTCTAGACTTTAAAAAACGTAAAATAGGCCAGGTATGGTGGCTCAAGCCTACAATCCCAGCACTTTGGGAGACCAAGGTGAGAGAACTGCCTGAGCCCAGGGGTTCAAGATCAGTGTGGGCAACTTGGCGAGACCTCATCTCTACAATAAATCAAAAAAATTAGCTGGGCATAGGGGAGCACACCTGTAGTTCTGGCTACTTGGAAGGCTGAGGCAGAAGGATTGCTGGAGCCCAGCAGGTCGACGCTGGGGTGGCTGTGAGCATGCCACTGCACTCCAGCCTGAGCAACAGAGTGAAACTCTGACTCAAAAAAAAAAAAAAACCCAAACTTAAAATAGGGATAGTGGGTACACGTGGTCTACATTATTTTCTATATTCTTGTATATGCGCTAAGTATTTCAATATTTAAGTAAAAATAAAATCATAAAATCTACTGGACAACAGGTATCAGAATCTTTCAAAAAATCTTGATGTAGGCTGGGCTCAGTGGCTCAGTCTATAATTCCAGCACTTTGGGAGGCCGAGGTGAGTGAACTGCCTGAGCCCGCAGGTTCGAGACCAGCCCAGGCAACTTGGCGAGACCCTGTCTCTACAATAAATCAAAAATTATCCAGGCGTGGTAGCGAGTGCCTGTAGTCCCAGCTGCTTGGAAGGTTGAGGCAGAAGGATCGCCGGAGCCAGCAGGTTGATGCTGTGAGCCACTGAACTCCAGCCTAGGTGGCAGAGTGAAACTCCAACTCAAAAAAACCCCAAAAACTTGATGTAAAAAAGTAAACTAAGATTAGTTTCATATTATCTTCTACTTTATTTTTGTTTTAATCTCGGAACTACATCTTCACCTACAGTTTCTTAGCAATGCTTTGCTGTTTGTCTGTTCTCGCCTCTCCCCAGTTAACCAACACAACCTTTCCTTCTTTGCCAGCACATCAGTTTCTCCCTTAAAAAGCTTAGAACATTCACCATCAAAGCCAGTACCTCAACTAGTGGCAGGACTGGAAAAGAATTCCTCGGACAATCCTTAAAAATGGAGATGACATTTAACAAGGCTAGTTAGAAGAAAATGAAGCTGGGGAATGTTTCATATAATTTCCCACAGCTTGACCAAATGCACACTTGTTCAATATTTCCTCAGAAAGGCAGAAGAATAGATCATGTTCTCATTGTGTCATAGAAAAAACTCCAATGAGGCTGGGTATGGTGACTCACACCTGTAATCCTAGCACTTTGGGAGGCAGACATGAGAGGATTGCCTGAGCCCAAGACTTTGAGACCAGACTGGGCAACACAGCAAGATCCCATCTCTACAATAAATTAAAAAACCAGCCAGGTGTGGTGACACACACCTGTAGTCCTAGCTACTTGGAAGGCTGAGGGGGAAGGATCACCTGAGTCCAGCAGGTTGCGGCTGCAATGGCTGTGACTGTGCCACTGCACTCTAGCCTAGGTGACAGAGTGAGACTCCAACTCAAATAAAAAAAGAAGAAAACTCTAATGAAACAAGAGTGGCAATGCAAAGGGCTCCAGGCTCTTAACCTTAATTTTGCTGTGAATGTTATTTTCACAGCATGTTAATTTACAATATTCAAGAAGCACTCAAAGTCCACATTTTCATGCACAACCCTATAGATAAGGTAATTAGTCATGCATTGCTTAAGGACCAAGATACAATCTGAGAGATGTATCACCTAGCTATTTCGTCATGTGAACATCATAGAGTGCAAGTACATAAACCTAGATGGCATACCTACTGCACACCTAGGCTATATGGTCCAGCCTATTGCTCCTTGGCTGCAAATCCATGTAGCATGTGACTGTACTAAATATTGTAGGCTACTGTAACAGTGGGGCAAGTATTTGTTTATCTAAACATATCTAAAGAGGGAAAAGGTACAAATAAAAATACAGTATTCGTTTTATGGGACCACCATTATATATGTAGTCTGACATTGACTGAAATGTTGTCATGTGGCACATGACCACATATTTGGCAAAGGAGGAGATAATGTTTTAAGCTCCTATCTTATTCATTTATTTATATACCTTAACACCATAATCTCAGGGAGTTCTCTACTGTAAATAGAGATTATGAACCGGAACTAAGCTTAAACAACAGCATAGCCCAGAGATAAGATAATCAGAAAATAGGCAAGGAACATAAATTCAAATGCTTGAGCCATTATTTTCTCTAATCTCTTCAGATGAAACCATATTCAAGATAATCAGAAGATACGAGATTATACTCAACAAGGAGCACCAAGCAATGTGTTTTAATTAAATCAGGAATTTGTAAGATGAATTACTTCAACTAAAAAGTAATGTATGATGCAAAATAATAACAACAAATGGAAAAGAAAAAGATGAAGAATGTCAATACAAACCTTGCCACTTTCAGCATTCTTTTCAATCTCTAAATTTTTAATCTGTTTCTCAGCTACCTCAAGCTGCTGTCTAAGTTTCTTGATTTCCGATTTACCTTCGGAACTGGCTTTCTGAAGCACATCAAGATCCAAGAGCTTTTCTTCAGTAGACTTGAGCTGTGATGTGAAACTATCAATAACCTTGGTTTGTTCATTGCATTTGGCTTGCAGTACCTCTAACTCCTTTACCTTTATTTCAGCCTCCTGTAATTTGTTTAGCGTGTCTTCCATTTCTACTAGATGCTGGTCTTCTGCTTTGTCCAGTTTCGATTTGATGGCTTCCAGACTGTTCTCCTTTTCTTTAATGATATTCATCAGTTTAGCCCTTAAGGCTTCTAGCTCTTTTGCATGAGCAGACCGTTCTGTCTCTTGTTGATTCTGTAAATTTTCGATTTCATGCTGGTAATCTAGTCTCATTTTCTCTATTTGTGTTTTTAACTGAGCAAATTCTGCTGTCTCTGATCCAACCCCTTTGCTAAAGGACACCTTCAGCTCTTCCATTGCCTGTTGGTGGGATGCAATGGCAGTCTCCAGTTTGGACTTCCACAGAGCTATCACATCTGAGTTCTCTTTGTTGGCATGATCAAGCTTGCTTTTCAGTGACTCGTTCTCTTTGGAAAGTTTCTCTGTGGCAGTAAAAAGTGCCTTTAGCTCCTTCTGATGAGTCTCTTCCTGGGCTCCAAAACGCTCCTTCAGAGAAGTTATTTCTCTCTGGTGGTCAGTATGAGCGACTTCTAACTTTTCTTGCAAAGAGCTTATCTCTTGCAAAAGGGAAAGTGACACATCCACATCCCCAGCAGGTTTATTGGACTCTAGCCTTCTTCGGAGCTCAGCTACTTCCTGTACTCTCAATGCTAGGTCTTTCTCTAGTTCCATTATACGAGACTTTTCTGAAACTGTAGCCACCTAGTAATACAGTCCAAAGAAACAGAGGTTTAAGTAACAAATCACTAATAATTTTCTTCAACCCTGAAGATATTTAATAAACACCCCATCTTAGGCAGCAGTAAAGCTATTATGAATACTCACAGGTTAATATATCTCTAACTATGTTAACGACTTAAGCCCGATTTTGGTAGCTCCAATTCAAAATTATAATCTTCAGCAAACTCCCACCATTTGGAGACACTAAAGGAATCTAGTGTCTAATGTTAAGTTTAACGCACTCCAAAAATATTTCTTTTTCCTCTAAAGAAACTTAAACCAGAGAAGTAACTGTTTACTGACAATAAGCTAACAGAAACAGTAACTTTCAAAGTTTCCAGATATATCTGCCTCCTGAAAGAAATAAAATCCTCCTTATTTTGCCAGTTTTTTCTACCCTACTTCATCCAGGCTGCATAAATGCTTATCCATCTGATGGAGGTGACCCTACGGAGATATGCTATCCAATACAGTAGCTGTTAGCCACATGTGGCTACTGAGCACTTAAAATATGGCTCATCTTATAGATGTGCTATAAGTATAAAATACACATCAGCCGGATGTGGTGGCTCATGCTTATGATCCCAGCACTTTGGGAGGTGAGGTGAGAGGATTGCCCGAACCTGCAAGTTCGAGACCAGCCTGGGCAACAAGACCTCATCTCCACACTACATCAAAAAATTAGCTGGGCATGATGGCACATGCCTGTAGTTCCAGCTTCTTGGAAGGCTGAGGTAGAAGGATCACCCAAACCCAGCAAGTAGAGACTGCAGTGGCCGTGAGCAGCGTGCCACTGCACTCCAGCCTGGGCAACAAAGTGAGACTCTGATTCAAAAAGAAGAAAAAAACATCAGATTTTGAAGACTTCAAAAGAAAGAACACAAAATATCTTGTTAAGTTTTTATATTGATTATATGATGAAATGATATTTTTGATACAAGAGTTTAAATAAAATATAATATTAAAACTAATTTCACCTGTCACTTAAAAAGAAGTAAATAATGCTTGCTAGTACCAGAAAATTATAATGTGGCTTGCATAATACTTATATTGGATAGCACTGGCATAAAAGGTCTAAAATTGCCTATCAAATATTTCAATGAATAACATTACCTGTAGAATAAAAGCCTCAACTGGATAATAAAGAATTCATTAGTCTTTTTAAAAGACAAAGTAGGAATGCTTACTTACCTGCAATTATGCATAAGAATCTTACACAGTCCTTCTTTTAGATTCTACAATTCTATCAGCATTCTGATGTAAACATAATTCCCCTAACCCAGTGGTTCTCAGACATTGGCATGCACATGTATATCCAAAATCCAAATTTCTAGCTAGTCCTATATATTTTTATTTTATTTGAGCTCTGGGGTAGAACTCAAGAATCTGCTCTTTTAAAGTAAGCACCCAGGGCTAGGAAAACACTTTCTTAAAATGTGTCCGTTCATTCTTAAAAAGTCATTATCCTTTGCTATCTGTTAGGTAGTCAGTTTAGTACCCAGAACATGTGGAAAATGGTAGCTTCCAGCATAAAAATTATTTGACTAATCTGGGAAATAGAAGGGAACACAAATAATTTAAAAACAGGAGTACCACATTTCAAACATCAAAACTCCCCTGAATTTAAAACTCCTCTCCCGGACTGCCTTTATTGAGACAGAAAATAACAAATGTGCCTCTTTTACTTCCTCTGCCCACCTACAGGCTGTGACACAAATAAAGACTAAAATGTCCACAAGGGAACAGAAAAAAAAGCACTCAGGTCTCCAAACTGCATAATCAAATCATTAAATATTTCAGAGATGACTGTAATTGAGTCATCGGACTAAAGATGTTAATTCAATTACATATGATGTTCAGGGGAGGGCAGAGTCTTTGTTACCTCAAAATAAGGTACAAAACATTAATAATCCTATTGCTGCAAGATCTATGCACAAATAAACTAAATCCAAAAGGGCAATAGTTCTTAGTTATAACAAAATAGTCCAAATGAGAAAATGCCAAGTAAAATTAAGCAAAAAAATAAATAATGTGATTATACTTTATATGGCATTTTGTTTTTAGTACTCTGTCACCCAGGCTGGAGTGCAGTAGCACGCTCATGGGCCACCGCACCCTTGACCTGCTGGGCTCAGGCGATCCTTCTGCCTCAGCCTTCCAAGTAGCTAGAACTACAGGCACACACCACCACACCCAGTTTTTTAATTTATTGTAGAGATGAGGTCTCGCCAAGTTGCCCAGGATGGTCTCTAACCCCTGGACTCAGGCAATCCTGTTGCCTCCACCTCCCAAAGTGCTGGGATTACAGGCATGAGCCACCCCGCCCAGCTATATGGCATTTTCATATAAAGACTAGCACTTTTTTTTATTTTCCAAAATCTGCCCTCGGTTGAGACTACCTATGTCTGCCTCTCCCACTAGTTTGAGATTATAAATTAAGTCAGGAATCATTTATTTCTTTTTTTTAGTAGGAGTCTCACTGTCGCCCAGGTTAGAGTGCAGTGGCACACTCACAGCCACTGCGGCCTCCACCTGCTGAGCTCAGATGATCCTTCCACGTCAGCCTTCCAAGTAGCTGGAACCACAGGCATGCCCCACCACATCCAGCTAATTTTTTTATTTATTGTAGACATGAGGTCTCACCAAGTTGCCCAGGTTTCAAACCTGTAGTCTCAGGCATTCCTCTTGTCTCCGCCTCCCAAAGTGGTGGGATTACAGGCGTGTGCCACTGTGCCCGGCTAATCCTCACTAATATCTCTATAGATCAGGCACAGTTTGTAAACCGAGTTTATTGGCTACAAGGAATTTTATAGTCCTTTCTAAAAGGTAACATACAAAGGTGATATGAAACTTACATGGGTCATTGGTTATTTTAACATTTGGGGCACCAAGAGTGAGGATTAATAGAAGACATACTTCATTATGGAAAGATAAAAGCTTTAATCTGAAATACTTGGATAAATGGATGCCTTCCTATCCAGAAAAAAAGAAAACACCGAAGTTGTTTGCTGACAAAACTAAGATATGGGAGAGGAGTTCACAAATAATAAATGATATCCTTTTATTTCAATAGCCAATTACACTAAAAGAGCTCAATCTCATTAGCCCCTTGTATTTCCCAGATCAATTATTTGGCTCTCAGGTAACGAGGAAACAGGATCGAATTAGTCCTTCTTTTTCTTATCATATACACAAAATATTTTTTTCTTTCTTCTTAAAAAATAAAAATTTATGATTAGAGAAGAAAAATTACTCAATTGTCTAGATTTTTAGATCAATGATTTCTTACCAAGAGAAATCTCTACAAATACTAAGAATTGAAGAAAATGAGGCTATTAAATTTGATCAGAGACAGAATAATTTTTTTTTTTTAATTTTAAGTTAAGAATCTGGGCAATTTAATCACTGATAAATTAATGATTTAAAGGGATACATGAATATAAGTTTTATATGTAAATGATTATTTCTTAAATCTTTAAGTGCAAAACAACTTCCATAATGGACAGACTCCATCTCATGGTGATTAAGAGCACAGATTCTGGAGTCAAATGGCCAAGATGCAAATCCTGTCTCCATGATTATGAGATAAATATTACTATTTTATCTTAGGGACATTACTTAACCTTCTGTGCCTCAGTGTTCTTGTCTATAAAATACAAGGTATAATAATACTCCCTACTTCCTAAGGTTGTGATGAGACTGACTACTTATAAAGCACTTAGAATAGTGCCAGACATGAAGTAAGCACTATATGAGTACTTTAATATATAAATAAACTTAAATATGACTAATGCACTGGCTCTAAGAGGCAAATACAGTTTAGCTGGGAGTCGTAAGAATCTTTCTATTCCCAACATGCATTTCCCTCGTGATCACTGAGATCTTAATCTCCTAGTGAGAGAAAGAAGGGAGTCGCAAAGAAAAATCAGTTATCAAGAAAAAAAGATAATTGGGGTGAAAGTCATTAACTCTCATTAAAAAGAGTCACTGTTTCCATTTCTTTCCCCAATGAGGCCAAGGAAGAAGGCAGGAAAAGAGAGCTAAAGTCAAACATCAATAACCAAAAATTATTTAGAAAACCTAATAGCTAGGAATATGAGAACAAGAGGACAATTGACTGCTTGTGGCCAACTGGAGAAATGTATTTCAAGGTATTAATTCAAAGAACCTCAAATACAGTTATATCCTTTAGTTTATACAGTTGTAAAGTTTCTGATTTTGATTTGGGTTGAGTTAACCAAAAGAATGAGTCTTTACTTTTTTTTTGTTTTGAGTTGGAGTCTCACTCTGTCGCCCAGACTAGAGTGCAGTGGCACGCTCACCACCACTGCAGACTTGACCTTGGGGGCTCTGGAGATCCTTCCACCTCTGCCTTCCAAGCAGCTGGAACTACAGACGCACGCCACCACGTCCGGCTAATTTTTTGATTAATTGTAGAGACAAGATCTCACCAAGTTGCCCAGGCTGGTCTCCAATCCCTGGACTCAGGCAATCCTCCCAAAATGCTGGGATTACAGACGTGAGCCGCCACACCTGGCAAGTCTTTACTTTGGACAAAATATTTGATATAAAATACCTATGTCTACTTCTTAGTCTAATTCATAAACACTTGAACAGTACCAAGACCAAACTCAGGTTGAACCACTGGGTCAAGGCTCAGGCCAACTATAAGGCATGTCACCCGAGGTGTCCACCACTCACACGCATGAGTCGGCTTCATTAAATAGTGAAAACCATTACCCTAGTGTCTTCTAACTCCCTCTGGAGTTTGTCAGCTTTGGTCTTTTCAAAGAGCAGGCTCTGTTCAAGCTCCTTAATGCGGGCATGCTCCAGTTTGGTCTGCGTCTGTTAGTAAAAAGGAAGAGGAAGAGAACACAACAGTGCCACCATGACATGCCAGCACAAGAGGAGAGAGAGCGGCATGCAGGCTGAGCCACCAAGTTCCTTCTGCCAAAGAATGAACAAAAAGGGCAATGAAGAAGGGGAAGAGGATGGAACTGAGATGAGGAGGTTGGGAGTGAGGATGAATACTATGGACAAAAGGATGGTGGTGGGCAGGGGACATGAGCTAGTCTGTTCATAAAGAAAAGATGGAAAACACATGAGGCAAGATGAAGTATCAGATGCATGCAGCCAAATACAAGTTATATTGATAAGTGAAGTTTATCAGCACAAATTAGAATAGTTAATATTCCTCTAAACTATCATTTTCCCTCCTCCCCACAATAGCTTTTTGACATTAATGTGTATGTAACGGACTCAATGCCTTTAAAAAGTAGATTGACCCTCAGAATAATTGTCACTATCACTTAAAAAGAGAAAAGATAATGTCATAAATCTTAAACTATTCAATAAATCCTCAGAGCAGATCCTTGCACTCTGGCATATACTTTGACATGAACAAGGATCAAGTAATAACCCCAGTAAAGGGAATCTAGAAACTAGAGCTAAGGAAACCACATCAGTGGCCTTTGCTGAAATGGGTAAGAGGGGTTTAAGTGAGATTCTTGGCAACATTCCTATATATGACAGATAAGGAGCCATGAAAGCTTGAATTTCCTTCCAACAGTGGATTTTCCAAAATGAATTTACCAACAGTAGATTTTTCCAGTGGGGGGAAAAGGAAATAGAAATACAAAGAGAAAGCTCAGTAATAATTATCCACCACAGCCTCCATCTCTGAAGCTGGCCAATTAAGAGGCTCAGAGCAGGAGGAGAATGTAGCTCAAACTGGTAAGGGTTTTTTTTAATTCTAAGATGAGGTCATTTTTATCAGCTCAGAGGTAAGAAGGGTAAGAAATGGTGACTCAACACAAAGGCATGAGTCTGAACTGGTGGGATCCTAAAGTGATTCAGAACCTCAAAGATCTCATAGATACCCTGCACTGGTTGGGCGCAGTGGCTCACGCCCGTGATCCCAATACTTTGGGAGGCAGAGGCGAGAGGACTGCCTGAGCCCATGGGTTCTACAAAATAAAAATTTAAAAAATTAGCCCTGCATGCCTGTGGTTCCAGCTACTTAGAAGGCTGAAGCGGAAGGATCACTTGAGCCCAGCAGATTGAGGCTGTGGTGTCCATGAGTATGCCACTGCACTCCAGCCTGCATGACAGAGTGAGACTTCGACTCAAAAAAAAAAAAAAAGATACCCTGTATTCCCCATCACCACGAACTTAGATATAATCTGATGGGAAATCCAAGGGTAACCACTCTCTAACAGATTTAGAAACAGTGCAGACTATTAAATCAATTTGAAATAATCCAGGTCCAAAACACCTCTTCTCCCATCCATCTGTCCTACCCAAGAGGTTATCAGTTATCAGAGTAATCAACCGACCAAAGTTATTGACAGCACTGCTCTCAGCAGCTGTTAGTTACTTGCATTAATTTAAATGTTTTGTGGTTCTAACTGCCCTATCAGTTGGGACATTTATGGGCAATGAAAACATGACAACAGACTCTAAACAAAGTGACAAAGTAGTACAGAGCTTAAGTAGAAGGTGGAATGTAAAACTAAAGGTTTAAACATCTCCACTTGGGGGATTTAGAAGCACTCAAGCGGTCACTTTGCTTGTGAACCAGGTATAGACAAACCATCATGGGATATTTCAAAGGTGAACAACAAATTTTTTAATGCTTCAGCTCTTTATACTCCACAAAAATTATGAAATAAAATTCAAAACCTAATTGTCTGGATAGTCCCCTTGGTCCATATGTGCCTTAGACAGAAGTTGTTCAATTTACCTGCTTTTGCAAGAAAAAGAATCTAATCCATAATTGGGGTCACAGCCTCAGGAAGTGCAATCCAAAACTACAGTAACAGGAAAAAGAAAAGGCAACAAAGCCTTTCTTCTCCTAACATTGAGTTAGGTGTCCTCTGGGTGAAAGGTCATTATTTCCAGATAAAAAGCAAATATACATTTAATGTGATCTTCTCCCCATTCAGAGATCTCCCAGATAAGCATAGCCAACACCTAGTTACTGATAAGATACACATATTATCTGGGACTCCACAGTGGCATTAGATCAAGGGAACTAGTGATCCTCGTCCAGGCCACAGCATGTAATAAAAACATGACACTAAACAAGACAACTCTCTTTTTAAACTTACTCCTTTCTTAGACTAAGACACCGAGGATCCCTAGAGGAATGTCCTGGGACAGGGGATTGAGAAGGAAAGCAAAGGCTTTGCAAGAAGCGCACAAAAGAGGCAGGAGGGAAATCCCATGCAGACTGACACCAGATGCAGCGGGAGCCTGTTTTGGCAGGAGAGAAGAGACCCAGATCACTGAAGTAGCTGCACAAAAAGGAACCCTTCAGAACGAAGATCTTTTAAAAAGTTCAGTCTTCAGTTGCCTATTTCAGCTTCCAGGAGGTGGTAGGAAGAAAAATAGTTCTTTGTTTTAATTTCATTCTCTTATGGCAGTAAATCAAGTCTAAAAGTTTTCAGGTTCTTTTCAATTGGCATCACAGCTGGCAGGGTGCACCAAGAAGCAATGCTCTAGTGGCCACTTTGATAATATTTGTAATGGGTGTTTGATCTTAATCAGAGGGAGGAAGCAAAAGAAAACACCTACATGCCTACTAGCACTGCTACTAGAAAAATCTCACTTCAATAATAATACATTGAAAACACACAGTGTCTGCACTGAAGAATGCTTGCCTCAAGTTTCATAAACTAGGGAAAATACTGTAGCAACAAATGAAAGTTTGAACGTCTGTCAGCAGCACTGGCAGGCACTGCCAGCAGCGGGGGCACACTGAAAAGGCAGCCAGTCAAGCACCAGGAATCTCACAATTCCTTTTTCTCTCGTGGGAAGTAAAATTAGACAGTCTGGAAAACTTCCCTAGAATTCCTACAACTTCACATCTAAAATATTTTATGCTTCAGTAAGCTATCTCTTTTGGAATAATGGTACTAACATTAGAAGACATCATGAATTAGGTACAGAAGGCCAGGCCTCCGACAAAAATTTTCTTTTCCTTTTTGGCAAAATTCTTTATAACGCAAACATTGGCCCATTCTTTAAACAAAAGAATTTATGCAACTTAGTCATTACATACAATTTCTTCAGGATACAAACAAAATTGCTTTGAAAGCCACATGCACAGAAATATTAAGGTCAATGTCCCAAGGTCAGATTATACAGTTAGTATTTGAGTATATCAATTAAGCATTTTAATTCATAATCAATCTTTGTTAACAAGGGAAATATCCACACAGTTAAGTGCCCTCTTACATTCTCAGGATCTTCAGAAATCTGGCTCTTTTGCTATCAGTAAAAAATAAAAAAATTAAACAACAACAAAAAATGAGATTCAACTAAAATTTCAATATGTTAGGGTTTCACGATAACTTTGAATTAATTTCAAGAAGTTTATCAAACTACACTACCCTAATGCTGGTGTAAGTTTTTAACTTGACTCTCCCCAAAACACCATAGGCTATATTTCATATGAATTAGATGATGATATGAAACTTCTAATGAGACTTTGGGGTATTTTTAAATGGATGAGAACAACACAAAAATCAACTAAAGGAATGTGACTATATATGAAATGAATGAAAAAGATATCTATTAAATTGTTAATGAACCATTAAAGTCTAGGCCCTATAAACCTAGAACTCAGAAAATGTTCCCCTTATTCTTTTGACCGTAAAGATGTATTTCCAAAGAAATTAGAGCTGCTGTTTGAAAGAGCCCTTAAAATTTAAGCACAGTATGGGCAATCAATATACTCTAAAACTGTAATGGTAGCAAAATTGTATATTCAGGAATGCACAGATAAGTGCATTTTTTACTAAAACATTATAAAGAACCAAAAAATCTGGAAAATGTTTATAAGTTAATAATTTACATTTGTCATATATCTAGCAGTGGCTTGAAATCATCAAAACCATTTAATTCTGGCATCTAATTTTGAAACTAATATGAATAATTTATTTACTTATAAATAAATACTAATAATTATGTATTAAAGAAGGGATGAAGGCCATGCTCGGTAGCTCAGCCTGTAATCCCAGCACTTGGGAGGCCAAGGCGAGTGGATTGCCTGAGCCTGCGGGTTCAAGACCAGCCTGGGCAACTTGGCAAGACCCCATCTCTACAATAAATAAAAAATTAGCCAGGCGTGGTAGTGCGTGCCTGTAGTTACGGCTACTTGGAAGGTGAGGCAGAAAGCTCGCCGGAGCCTAGCAGGTAGACACTGGGGTGGCCGTGAGTGTGCCACTGCACTCCAGCCTGGGCGACAGAATGAGACTCCATCTCAAAAAAAAAAAAGAAGGGAAGAAAAATCTGACACTATAAAAAAAATCTAATAATTTTAAATATGTCATAGAAGCAAAAGAATTTGAAATACAAATTGCTCTCTTTTTTTGGCTGTTAATTGTCTTTTTTAAAAAATCAACTATTGGCCAGGTGTGGTGGTTCATGCCTGTAGTCCCAGCACTTTGGGAGGCCAAGGTGGGAGGATTGCTTGAGCCCAGGAGTTCAAGACCAGCTTGGACAACATAACAAGACCCCATTTCGACAAAAAAATTTTAATTAAAAAAAAAAAAATCAACTATTAGAATATATAATTTATTCCTTTTATAGGGTTATAAAAGGATTTATCCTGATCAACTGAAAAGCAAAGCTGAGATAAAGTCAAAACTTTGTTATAAACTATTGTGATGAAATATAAAATGACTTTTCTGCTGGTGATTTATGCCCATAATCCCAGCACTTTGGGAGGCCAAGGAGAGAGGACTGCCTGAGTCCAAGAGTTTGAGACCTTGTCTCTGCAATAAATCAAAAATTTAGCTGGGCATGGTGGCACACGAGTATAGTCCCAGCTTCTTGGAAGTCTGAGGCAGAAGGATCGCTGAGGTCAGCAGGTTAAGGTTGCGGTAGCCATGATAGTGCCACTGCACTCTAGCCTGGACGACAGAGTGAGACTTCAACTGAAAAAATATATATATATTTAAAATAAAATGCCTTTTCTAAGAATCAGAGAAACATAAAATCTCACTTAAGACTGCTTTAAATTGAAGACATGCTGCCAGATTTATGATTTGATTCCATCCAATTCATGGTTTTGAATTTTAAAGCATGAGAAAAGAGTAATGAATATTTTACTCTACCACAGGAAGTGGGACACACAATCACAGGGTCAAGAACTCTCATCATCCCCATAAGGCCACACCCAGAACCCATGACTAGAGACTGAGGTTCCTCCTGTCATTCCCTCAACTGACTCTTCTGGCCACATGTGTCAGTTGGCATATTATTTCACCCATATTTCTGAATACTAGCACCCACAAAAGCTTTAAGAGAGCTGGAAGGGTTTTACCTCAAGATCACCTTTGGTAATTGATTCTTCTTCAACCCGGAACTGAAGGTCCTCAACCTTCCTGTAGAATAAAACCAAAACAAAGCACTTAAGAAAGTAAATAAGGCATACATCTGCCTTACCACAAAAAAAAATCTATAATCACTATCCTGGTGAATTCATCAGTTAGTGGAAAGAAATGCATTAGAGACATAAAATTTAAAAATGCATCTTTGAGTCTCTGGTTTACACATCTAAGATCTGTACTCCAATCATTTAGAAAACTCCAAAGTTTTCCCCAGGTTCTGATTCCAGAAGGCATGAGGTAAGAGCTGAGAAAAATCCACTGGTTCCTTTGGTCACAAACAACAAAACAGATCTAATCAAGACACAATAAGCAAAAAGAAAATGTCTGATCACCACAGAATATGTTGGAGATGTCAAGGCTATAAACACAGAGCATAGGGAAGAGTGGCACAGAAAACAAATCGCTCTTTTTTTAATCACCCCACATCAGATATTTTTAGGGTAAGGTTAATAGGCTTCTCATGCAGAGAACTGCCCCCCTCAACCTTATAGGCTCCAGGACAGTACCAGCACCTGCCCCAGCACAGGGCTGTGAATGACTGCAGGAGAAAAGCAACCAGGGATCCTATTTCCTTGATTCTAAAATGCACATTTTCCTTACACTTTAAAATCTGATATTGGGTGTGGTTTTCAATCAATACCATAACAAAGTCAATGAAATATAATAATATTCTAAAGATTTACAAAACTTGGGTAACATTCATATTATGAATCTTTACAAAATTGGGTGTAAGGAAGAAAAGGTGAACAAAGTTCATAACCTACATGCAAAACAAAACCCTTCAAACTCACCAGCACTTCTAGCAAAATTAAGAATAAAATCCTACTCAGTTAAAGGAGAAATAGCACCATAGGTTAAAGGCCTCAACCTTATGTGACAGCTGATGGGGACATTTCCATGGTCTAGTCATCTGCAGAGTAAGAGATGGTTTAAGAATAGAAGTAAATTCGGTGCCACGGCATTCATAAGGGCCTACAAAGGTTTATCACAGACTCTTTTTTTAGATGTGAGGAGAACTTCCTACATATAGTGTGTATCTCTCCTGCAAGAAAGCAATTTCCTCAGTAAGAGATGGTACTGTACCCTCACTGTGCTCCTGACTACAACATTGCTTATGATGTCCTGATCACATGGTAATACTAGATTGTTACGGAATTAAGCTGCTATTATCAGAAATAACCAAGAAGATGGCATTAAATCCAACAAATGTCCCATAACCCAGGGATGTTCAAATGATTTCCATGCAGACCCTTTCTTCAAAGATTTTGTTTGTTCACGGTCTCAGGAAAGTTCTTTTTATAAAAACTAAACTGGCCGGGCTCGGTGGCTCAGCCTGTAATCCTGCGCTTTGGGAAGCTGAGGTGAGAGGATTGCCTGAGCCCGTGGGTTCGAGACCCGCCTGGGCAACTTGGCGAGACCTCATCTCAACAATAAATCAAAAAAAATTAGCTGGATGTGATAGCGCGCGCCTGTAGTTCCAGCTACTTGGAAGGCTGAGGTGGAAGGATCGCCAGAGCCCAGCAGGTGAGGCTGTAGTGGCCGGGAGCAGCCACTGCACTCCAGTCTGGGTGATAGAGTGAGACTCCAACTCAAAAAAAAAAAAAAAAAGAACTAAACTGGACTCTGTCTCACACTATTTAGCATTTGATATCATACCAACTTCAATAATTCTCTAATTGTTTCACATGTGAGAATTTTGTTTTCCAAACAAGGTTATGAGTTTCTCAAGGACAGGGACCTTATATAACCCACCAGATATAATACAATGTCATAAATACTAGGTAACTTGGATCTAGCATATCCTCTCACCAGGAAGAGTTCCAAATAAAAACTGGGATGGAATGACTTCCACAATACTGACTGATGCTATACTCAAGAAGTTTCATAAGCACTAGGGCTCAATAAATATCTATTAAATTGCTGGGCGTGGTAGTTCACACCTGTAATTCCAGCACTTTGAGAGGCAGAGGTGAGAGGACTGCCTGAGCCCAGGGGGTTGAGATCGGCCTGGGCAACTTGGCAAGATCTTGTCTCTACAATAAATCAAAACATTAGCCGAGTGTGGTGGTACACGTCTGTGGTTCCAGTTGCTTGGAAGGCTGAGGAGGAAGGATTGCCTAAGCCCTCGGTGGCTCAGCCTGTAATCCCGTGCCTTTGGGAGGCTGAGGTGAGTGGACTGCCCGAGCCCGCAGGTTCGAGACCCACCTGGACAAGCAAGACCTCATCTCCATAATAAATTTTTAAAAAATCAGCCAGGCGTGGTAGCGTGCGCCTGTAGTTCCAGCTACTCGGAAGGCTGAGGCGGAAGGATCGCTGGAGCCCAGCAGGTCAAGGCTGCGGTGGCCGGGAGCGGCCACTGCACTCCAGTCTGGGCAACAGAGTGAAAATCAAACTCAAAAAAAAAAAAAAAAAATCTGTTAAATTTAATCCGGCTATGAATAAATGATTACAAGCTTCTTGGAAAAAAGTCAAATCAAAGCAAACCCTCATTACACAATAATCAGAGTTCAGTTTCTGCTGGACAAATTATCATTCCCTTGATTCCATGGGTTGATACCAACAAGGCTGGTTTTTATTTTGTTTTTCTGGGTCAGGGTCTCACTCTGTCACCCAGGCTATAGTGGAGGCAGTGGCTAACCATAGCCCTAAACTCCTGGGCTCAGGCAATCCTCCTGCCTTAACTTCCCAAATAGCTGGTACTATAGGCATGCACCAACAAACCTGGCTGATGTTTTGATTTTTTGTAGAGACGAGGTCTTGCTGTGTTGCCTAGGCTGGTCTCAAACTCCTAGACTCAAGCAGTCCTCTCACATCAGCCTTCCAAAGTGCTGGAATTCTAGGCATTAGGCATCATGCCCAGCCACAAGGTTGTTAATAGGAAATTTTACCCTAACAGCATTTAAAAGGAAAAAGCCACACTTGTACCACAGAACAGTTTGGGGTCACCTTTTCTCCTCCTCAAGTTGGTTGAGAAGCTCCACCTTCTCCCTGTCAGCAGCTTCCACCATTGTTCGTAGTTGGTCCATCTTGGCCTCCAATTCCAGGACATGCTGGGGAAGGCAAGCATGTCAGTGAGTGGCCTCTTTCTGACCCCAGATACAGGCCCAGGGATACCTCCAAAGAGCTATGGGTTACCATGGTGGGTGGGCATTACTCTAAAACCTTGTCATATTAAAATGCTTTCTATCTTAATAGGTGATTCTCCGCAGCTTTCCTGGAAGCTAGATGATGAGAAACCATACCATTAAAGCAATAGAGGGCAACGTTAAAACAACTCTTATCTATTTTTGAAGCCAATAGAGGGCAATGTTAAAACAACTCTTATCTTTTTCGAAGCTGAAAGACATACAAAGAATAATCTACAAACAGGAACTTAAGGTCCTAGAAACCAGCTGGCCTAACACAGGTCAAAAGACCTGGACATAAAGACCAAAGACTACAGTAGAATCAAGAAGAACAAAGCTTCATCTCTATGATGATGGAAACTGGCATCCCAGGTCACAGCTTTCAAACAAGCTCAGCAATGAAATGTATACTCATTCCAGTGCTCTCAAGACTAGCTCCTTGGCACCGAGCACTGGACATGCCTCTCAGCCTCACTAGATTTAGAAACCATCACCATCTCCACAATGAGGTCAGCACCAGACTTCACCTGGTCATGTCCGTCCCGGGCCAGAGCTAGCTCTTGCTCTATCTCCCCCACGTGGCTCGTGGCCTTGGCCACCTCCGCCCTCTCCAGATCCCGTTCAGCCAGCAGCTGCTCAATGTGCTGCTGCTTCTCCTTCAGGGCCTCCTGGAGGGCAGTGGTGCCGGAGATCTTCCTGGCGTAACGGGAGGAGGTTTCAGTCAACTGCAAAGGAAAGTTAAAGAAGTGAAGGGCGATGACGCTGTCCGGGGAGCAAGGAAGAAGAAATGCATGCATGGCGTATCTCCTCGGCAAAGCAAGAGTGCTACTCTGGCTCACAGGCTTGCAATGATTCGGAAAGGTCTTGCATCAAAAAAATAAGACAGCAAGTGCCTTCTGTCTGTAAATCTCACAAAGAACACAGCAACGCAAAGAGGTCACAAACAATCGGGAAGGTGCTTAGGAGAGTAAGTGACTCAAATCCCACTGAGCTCGGCTGATAGGACGTTGGAGGAATCTAAAAATTTCCACAGAACTCATTTAACAAGTTTCTATACACTCTATTTCAGCCTGAGCTTAATAGCTATCTTCTTGTTATGATATTTTGGTCAATTGTTTGATTCTTAGACTTGAAGTTGAGACTTTTTAAAGCGTCTTAAGTGCCTAAATACCATGAAGTAACAAAGAGGTCATTCGTGGAGTCACAAACCTTCCTGTAATTGATTAAATAGCTGGATCTTTGGCAGGATTTTTTTCATCTTTCTTTCAAAATGAAAGGCACAGGAGCTCTCACCCAAGAATCTAACCTTCAGGACCTGAGCCTCAATTATCAGAGAGATTTATACAGATTAAAACTATATCTGCCTCCAGAGGTGTATATGAATATGCACGTGTATATCTGGGCACAGACACAAATGAAAGAAAGGAAGAAAAAGGAGATGTAGAGAGAAACAAAAGAAGAGAAAGAGAAGCTTGTAGAGAAAGAGAAACAAGCAGGAAGGTAAAAGAAGGGAGAAAGAAGGGGAATGGAAAAAGAAGAGGAAGGAGGGGAGAATATGAAGGCAAGAAAGAAAAAAGGATCAGAGATATTCAAGAAACATTGTTAATCTTTGTTGTTTCACACACCCACACTCTCCATCTGAGGCTAGAAGTCATATAAAAACCCAGAGAAAACTATCTTTTAAATGTTCACAGGTAACTGGGCAAGATGAATAGTATTCTACCACGCTAGCTCCAGAGGCAGGGAGGTAGGTAAGAAATGGCCCCATCACTTGGCAAGTGTTTGTCTAAGGCTATTTACTCAGCCATCACCGGCAACAGGTCAATTCAGTCTTTACTTCACCTTCTGTGATCAAAGCTTCATTTGTTACCCAAAGGTTGTTCTCTTCATCAGTCTATCTGAGCTCTCACAGCATAATGCATAGGATGCAGACTTACAGTGAGTATCTTTCATCAATTAATAATTTGGCAATTTAATAACTATAAGAGTAAAAGAATCCAATAAAACCCAAATTGCTCTTGCCATTTCATTTAGTGAAAGTTCTTGAATTACCTAAACATACTGGTGGGGGGAACTCCTTTCTTTTAACTATTTGGCCCTGACTTTCCAATCTCATTATATGGTTAAATTATACTCTGTCTTACTAACATTTCTTCCTGAATGCATTAAAAGTGAGATTCCCAAGCCATGTGCACAGAAGTCCCGGGCACCGCAGCTAACTCACAGGGGCACTGTGGGATGTTTCAAAAATTTCAAGTAAAACACAGCGACATCTGTTGGATACCATGCAAACTACTAGAGTGAGAAAATTCAGTTTCAACATTAGATTGTACTACACTCCTTACAATAACATCGTGTCTTTGCAAAGCCAGGTTTTGGATATGGCCATGATAAAAAGTATTACGCAAACATAAGTGTAGCACAGGAAATGAGGATGGCAGTAAAAATACAATTCTAAGACTTAGCAAGACATATATAGCGCCCAACAGGTATAGACTGTAAAACAAATCACGGTGCTTACAAAGAATGAATAAAAGGCTGGGCTCGGCGGCTCAGCCTGTAATCCCAACACTTTGGGAGGCCGAGGTGAGTGGACTGCCTGAGCCCGCAGGTTCGAGACCCACCTGGGCAACTTGGTGAGACCTCATCTCTACAATAAATTTAAAAATTAGCTGGGTGTGGTAGCGCGCACCTGTAGTTTCAGCTACTTGGAAGGCTGAGGCGGAAGGATCGCCGGAGCCCAGCAAGTTGAGGCGGTGGTGGCCGGGAGCGGCCACTGCACTCCAGTCTGGGCAACAGAGTGAGACTCCAACTCAAAAAAAACAAAACAAAACAAAAAAAACACAAAAAAAGAATGAATAAAAATTATTATTTTCATTGGGAGACACCCCTTATTAACAAGGGTGCCTGAACGATGCATATTTGTATAACTAACCCTTAACTGTACCCCACAATTTTATAATAAAAAATGTTTTTAAAAATTATTATTATTTTCTTTCAATCTCTCTTTTTCTAGGACAGAAATACATCTCTGAGCAGTATAATTAAAATCACACTCTCAGCCAGGCACAGTGGCTCATGCCTAAAATCCCAGTACTTTGGGAGGTAGAAGTGAGAGGACTGCCTGAGCTCAGCAGTTCAAGACCAGCCTGGGCAACTTGGCAAGACCTCATCTCTACAACAAACCAAAAAATTAGCCGGGCTTGGTGTAGTTCCTGCTACTTGGAAGGCTGAGGTGGAAGGATCGCCCGAACCCAGCAGGTTGAGGCTGTGGTGGTTGTGAGCATGCCACTGCACTCTAGCCTGGGCGACAGAGTGAGACTCCAAGTCAAAAAAAAAAATCACACTTTCAATTACTCTACCTATATCTCTTAAATTTTCTTGTATGGTGATTTTTGGCTTAGAAACAATAGTTGTCGTATATAAAGACACAAAAATAAGCTGTCTCGCAAGGCAAGGAAATTAATCTCTCTTTTGTCATTTCTCTTTACCGAATGAGGTGAGCAAAGAGGAATCAGAACTGATCTGAAAAGTAAGAGGAGAGATTGGTGGGAGCAGGAAGAGCTTTATATTTCCCAAAGAAATAGACACTTATAATTATAAGGCAATAAAAAGTATTCAAGAAAGAATTCCTGATCCAGAATAGACGCTTCTGTGGAACCATTCCAAGAACAGCAAAATAGACAGCTGTCCATGAGAGTTTGCTGCCTCACTCTGAACAAGGCTTTGTCAGAACAAAGGGGTGTAGATCTCTTCCTTTCCATTCCATTGTTCTTCTCACACTTTTCTCAATAAAGTAATTTTTCTGTTGAAGATGCAGATGTCCTTTTCATAACCAACATGAAATTGTCTGAGTGGTATGTATTTTTCCTGAACATCAGAAGAAGAGTATCAAAGAGCACAGCCCCCACTTACAGGTCCCAGCGTTTCCTTTCTTTGCCTGGTGACAATGCAAGAGCAGGCAAAACAAGACCCAGGGCTAACAAGCACACTCCCTGGATCACAACACAGAACACTCTAACTACTGCCTGGGGCTCATCATCATAAAGCAGAGATCTGAATTCAGTTTGTAATAGAATCTTATGCTGCCATATCTAATTTAAACAGCACTTGCCTCACTACAAGGAAATAAACATAAGGTCAGGGCTTTTGACCCTAATAAAGTACCACATTACCAAACAGAACCAAGTGTTGCCTATTTATTTTGATGATTCTATTTTTAATGCTCTACATGGGAGAAAGAGAGAGAGTGGAAAAGGGACCCAAAGAAGAAGATGAAAAGAAAAAAGAAAACAAAACAAAAAATGTCTTTTCTCAGTACACTTTTCCAGTAACAGAAGTTCCCTCCTGTGTCCTCTGGCCAAAGTCAGGAACACTCCACACATTAACTGCCTTCAATAAGTTAGACTGTATTAATATAATATTAAAATCCTAGCCGTGCTCGGTGGCTCAGCCTGTAATCCCGCACCTTTGGGAGGCTGAGGTGAGTGGATTGCCTGAGCCCGCGGGTTTGAGACCCGCCTGGGCAACTTGGCAAGACCTCATCTCTATTATAAATCAAAAATTAGCCAGGCATGGTAGCGCGTGCCTGTAGTTCCAGCTACTTGGAAGGCTGAGGCGGAAGGATCACTGGAGCCAGCAGGTCGAGGCTGCGGTGGCCAGGAGCGGCCACTGCACTCCAGTCTGGGCGACAGTGTGAGACTCCAACTCAAAAAAAAAAAAAAATCCTAGGAACATGCCTTTTCTCAAAACTTTAGTTTCTAAAAGAATTTGAAGTCAAAGAGAAAAAGATCTGTGTACTTTAAAAAAAGAATTCCTGGCCGGCCTTGGTGGCTCAGCCTGTAATCCTAGTACTTTGGGAGGCCGAGGAGAGAGGACTGCCTGAGCCCGTGGGTTTGAGACCCGCCCGGGCAACTTGGCGAGACCTCGTCTCTACAATAAATAAATTCAAAAAATTAGCCGTGTGTAGTGGTGACACCTGTAGCTTCAGCTACTTGGAAGGCTGAGGCAGAAACATCCCCTGAGACCAGCAGGTCGAGGCTGCAGTGACCATGAGTGTGCCACTGTACTCCAGCCTGGGCGACAGAAAGATTCCAACTCAAAAAAAAAAAAAAAAAAAAGGTAATCAGTGTTACTACAGATCAACAAGAACTGATAGTCTTTAAACCTTTAAGAATCTGAAGCTGGGCTCAGTGGCTCAGCCTGTAATCCCCGCACTTTGGGAGGCTGAGGTGAGTGGATTGCCTGAGCCCGCAGGTTCGAGACCCGCCTGGGCAACTTGGCAAGACCTCATCTCTGCAATAAATCAAAAATGAGCCGGGCGTGGTAGCACGCACCTGTAGTTCCAGCTGCTTGGAAGGCTGAAGCGGAAGGATTGCCGGAGCCCAGCAGGTCGAGGCTGCAGTGGCCAGGAGTGGCCACTGCACTCCAGTCTGGGTGACAGAGTGAGATTCCAACTCAAGAAAAAAAAAAAAGAATCTGAAAGGGGCTGGGTGTGGTTGCTCACGCCTATAATCCCAGCACTTTGGGAAGCCAAGGTGAGAGGACTGTCTGAGCCCCTTGGTTCGAGACCAGTCCTGGCAATCTGGCGAGACCTTATCTCTGCAATAAATAAAAAAACTAGCTGGGCGTTGTGGCACATGCCTGTAGTTCCAGGTATGTGGAAGGCTGAAGTGGAAGGATCACCTGAACCCAGCAAGTTGAGGCTGTGGTGTCCATGAGCGTGCCACTGCACTCCAGCCTGGGTGAAAGAGTGAGACTCCAACTCAAAAAAAAAAAAAATCTGAAAGGAAGGAGGTCAGGCATGGTGGCTCATGTCTATAATCCCAGCACTTTGGGAGTCTGAGGTGGGAGGACTGCTCGAGCCCAAGAGTTGGTAGACCAGCCTGGCAACATAGTAAGAACCTCATCTCTACAAAAAAATTAAAAAATTTGCCAGGCATAGTGGTGTAGTGCCAGCTACTTAAGAGGCTGAGGGAGAAGGATCACCTGAGTCCAGGAGATTTAGGTTGTGGTGAGCTGTGATCACACCACTGTATTCCAACATGGGCAATAGAATAAGACCCCGGCTCAAACAAAGAACAAAAAACAGAACCTGAAAAAAGCTATTAAAAACTCTTCCCTGTTTCAAAAATTGTATTCTTACAGTAGTTAAATTTTCCAAAACTTACTTGCAAGAACTTTCATAGCAAGCATAGACAAACATTCAGCACAAGGATAAGCAAAACACTGATAGCAGGCATTTATCGGGCCTGGGAAGCAGAGGATGTAATGAGAAGAGAGGTGCTTACCAGTCCTGTCCGACTGGGTTTGCTGCTCACAGAGGAGGCCACTGAGCTCATGGAGCTGAGGGAGGAGGCAGATGGGCTGCGCTTCAGGCTGGCGGGTGTGGTCGCCATCACTCGCCTCACTGCAGCAGCCTTGGCTTTGGCTGGTGTGGTGGAAGGGAAGCCAATCTTGGTCACTTTGTGGACAGGGGCAAACAAGCCATATTTGGGTTGACACTGAAAATACCTTTAGAGAACAACAATAAGAAGAGTAACCAAAAATTAATTTAATTTCAAGTAGTATCAAACTTAACTAAAAGGCTCTCCCACCACTTAACTAGTTTGCTGGAAATTCTAGCACTGAACTGGGATTATGCACAGTATGCAGCATTCACACGTATGTAAGTTGATAACCTCAATGCTGTTTTAAAAAACACACTAATAACAATATGGTACACAGAATTGGGACTACTAATTTGTTGCTGAGGTTCTATGTGAAGGGAATAAATATTTCTATCATCTGATGTACAGCAGAGGAGTTTAGCAAATATTGATCCCACTTAATAAAATCATGCCAAAAAAAATAAATCAAACAACCACTTAACTATAGCAGATCCATTAAAGAAATCATGGAGAAATACTAACTGTAGTTTCAGGTATCAGACTGTTATGACTCTCAAGAATTATAATGCTTTAATATTAAGAAAGGATGGCTCGGCTGTGTATGGTTCATGCCTGTAATCCCTGTGCTTTGGGAGGCCAAGGCAGGAGGATCACTTGAGCCTAGGAGTTCAAGATCAGCTTGGGCAACAGAACAAGACTCCAGTTATACAAAAAATTTAAAAATTAGGCCGGGCTCGGTGGCTCAGCCTGTAATCCCAGCGCTTTGGGAGGCCGAGGTGAGTGGACTGCCTGAGCCCACGGGTTCGAGACCTTCCTGGGCAACTTGGCGAGACCTCATCTCTACAACAAATCAAAAAATTAGCCAGGCATGGTAGCACATGCCTGTAGTTCCAGCTACTTGGAAGGCTGAGGCGGAAGGATCGCCAGAGCCCAGCAGGTCGAGGCTGTGGTGGCCGGGAGCGGCCACTGCACTCCAGTCTAGGCGACAGATGAGACTCCAACTCCAAAAATAAAAAATAAAAAAAATTAGCCAGGCATGGTGGTGCACGCCTATAGTTCTAACTACTCAGGAGGCTGAGGTAGGAGGATAACACGAGCCTAGGAGTTTGAGGTTACAGTGAGCTAACATTGTGCCACTACACTCTAGAGCCTGGGCAATAGAAACACTGTCTCTACAAAAAAAAAAAAAAAAAGCAGCCAGGTGCAGTGGCTCATGCCTATAATCCCAGCACTTTGGGAGATGGATGTGAGCAGATTGCCTGAGCCCAGGGGTTCGAGACCAGCCTGGGCAACTTAGTAAGACCTCATCTCTGCAATAAATAAACAAATAATTAGCTGGGTGTGGTGGCCACACCTGTAGTTCCAGCTACTTGGAAAGTTGAGGCGAAAGGATCACCTGAGTCCAGCAGGTGGAGGCTGCAGTGGCCGTGAGCGTGCCACTGCACTATGGCCTGGGTGACAGAGTGAGACTCTGACTCAAAAAAACAACAAAAAAAAAGAAAAAACAAAACCAGGAAGGATGGCTTCTTAATCACTGTACTACCAAGAGGTTTTTATCTTAAAAGAGTCATTATTATTGTATTTGGTAGGTAAAGCCTATATGCGTATAATCAGCTTGTATATGTTTTATAAGTAAAATGTTAACTATAAGACTTTAATAATCATGTGAGCATTAATGTTCTGTATACTGCTACTACTAATGCATCGCGTACCCTATCTGTGCCCAAAGTCTCTAAAACATTTTGAAGATATGTGGGCAATCCCTCTTATGTTCATTTGCATTATCTGAGTCTCATCCTATGTCTGGGAGGAGACTGAGGTTATCCTTCCAGTGGAAGAGATCTTCTTGCCAGTCTGTTTCTCTTGCTGCAGGAAGAGTTTTTTGTTTTGTTTTGTTTTAAGAGACAAGGTCTTGCTATGTGGTCCTAGGCTGGTCTTGAATCCTGACCTCAAGCAACCTTCTTGTTGGGAATATACGCACATGCCACCACACCCAGGGGGATTCTTGTCAGACACATTTAACAGTTATTTTCCTAACAAAGGTAATTCTCCCCAGACCCCAAACCCTGATGCCCTATCCCCACCTCTGGGCACTCAGGTGTTCTTTCGGAGGTTGACGGCTTTCAAAGGGAGAGAAATCAAAAGGATAATACATTTCCTTTCTATTTAAAAAATAAACTGAATGTGTGGCTCAGAATTTAATCAGAGATACTGTACATTACTAAAGAGACTACCAAAAGAACAGCTCTAATTCCAATGAAAAAGAATCAGTAGATACATTTTAGAAAAGTGAAACTCTTCAGAAGATTCCTTTCCATTTTATTATGACATCTTCTTGAGCATCTTCACATGCATGAGTGAGACTAAACCAACCTTGTTCCAGCTACAGCACCATCGTTCTTCCCAAGAGGCTCATCTAACTCCACACCACACCACTCGCCCTTGGCAAAGTCTGTCTCCCCAAGAAATCGGACTACGCCAGCCTTAGTGCCACCAACCTGGAAAAAGAAAATCAAAATGAAGAGATGAATATAATTCTTTTTTTTTTTTTGAGTTGGATTCTCACTGTTGCCCAGACTGGAGTGCAGTGGCCGCTCCCGGCCATCGCAGCCTCGACCTGCTGGGCTCCGGCAATCCTTCCGCCTCAGCCTTCCGAGTAGCTGGAACTACAGGTGCGTGCTACCACGCCCAGCTAGTTTTTTTGATTTATTGTAGAGATGAGGTCTCGCCTGCCCAGGCGGGTCTCGAACCCACGGGCTCAGGCAATCCACTCACCTCAGCCTCCCAAAGGCATGGGATTACAGGCTGAGCCACTGAGCCTGGCTTGAATATAATTCTATAGCTGAATCCTTTGTGGCTTCAGCTAATAACTAAGTACTATATCCCATCATTTCTACCACTAACCTCTGTGTTCTACCTTCTCTTCAACTCTTTTTTTTTTTTTTTTTGAGTTGGAGTCTCACTTTGTCACCCAGACTGGAGCGCAGTGGCTGCTTCCGGTCACCGCAGCCTCGACTTGCTATGCTCTGGTGATCCTTCCGCCTCAGCCTTCCAAGTGGCGCATGCTACCACACCCGGCTAATTTTTTGATTTATTGTAGAGATGAGGTCTCGCCAAGTTCCCCGGGCGGGTCTTGAACCTGCGAGCTCAGGTAATCCACTCACCTCGGCCTTCCAAAGCGTGGGATTACAGGCTGAGCCACCAAACCTGGCTTCTCTTCAACTCTTTAGGAGTTCTTTGGAAGAAAGCCTGGGATAGGTACCTGGGTGACTTACATTACCAGAGTGATTCCATACCTGACACATTTCAAAAATGAAATAGTCTGTGTAATATGTAGTCAGTAAGGCTGTCCACAAAATCAATTATTTTCCAACTTTAAAAAATACTTCATTACTCCACAACAATTTTCCTGCCTCAAAATAAATATTTGCTTAAAAATAAATAGAATCCTGCTAGGCACAGTGGCTCACTGTGAGAGGCAGAGGTGAGAGGACTGCCTGAGCCCAGGGGTTCAAGAACAGCCTGGGTAACTTGGCAAAACCTCATCTCTACAGTAAATTTAAAAATTAGCCGGCATGGTGGCACACGCCTGTAGTTCCACCTACTTGGAAGGCTGATGTGGAAAGATTGTTTGAGCCCAGCAAGTCGAGGCTGTGGTAGCCATGAGCATGCCACTGGCAGAGTGACACTCTGACTAAACAAACAAACAAACAAACAAACAAACAGAACCCTTACATCAGTAAAGGAAAACAAAATTTATTCATAAACCCTATAATTTAACAATTGGTATATTTATTTTCTCATACTGCCTTTACATCTTTATCCATGAAAAGCAATAACACATATATATAAAAGGACAGGGCCAGGCATGGTGGCTCACACTTGTAATACCAGTACTTTGGAGACCAAGGCAGGATAATTACTTGAACCCAGAAGTTTGAGACTAGCCTGGGCAACATAGTGAGACCTCATCTCTACAAAAAAAAAAAAAAAAAAAATTTAGCTGGCCTTGGTGGCGCATGCCTGTAGTTCCAGCTACTAGGAAGGCTGAAGTAGAAGGATGGACTGAGCCTAGCAGGTGGAGGCTGCAGTGGCTGTGTGTGTGCCACTGCACTCCAGCCTGGGAAATAGAATGAGACTCCAACTTCAAAAAAAAAAAAAGGGGACAAATATCCACACATTTGATTTCAGCCTCTCTAACTGTATGCTATATAAAAATGTAAGTACGTTAAAATAACTGACTTGCTATTTTCTACTGTGAGGCTGGCTCCCTGCTTTTTTAAGACTATTAAAATTACCATTCTTCATATTTTATTTTACATTAACTATTCAAAGCCCTGACTTTTTAAATGTGTAATTTTTTATCCTAGTCATTGTTTGGTATAATATGCAAGAATTCAATATTTTCAAAACAGTCCCACCAACATTGTCAATAACAGTATCTTGTAAGGGGGGAACACACAGATGTGCTTGGGTCTTGCTGCAGGTTCAGAAGCTCAGTATTGTGCTACTGTAACAGCACTTCAATGACTGCTGCTTTATCATCTGCATCATATTTGTAGCCCTAGTTTTCCTTACTACTGTACTTCTTCAGAATATTCTTTCTTTTTCCTTTTTCTTTTTTTTTTGAGTTGGAGTCTCACTCGGTCACCCACACTGGAGTGCAGTGGCCGCTCCCGGCCACCGCAGCCTCGCCTGCTGGGCTCCGGCGATCCTTCCGCCTCAGCCTTCCGAGTAGCCAGAATTACAGGTATGCACTAACATGCCCGGATGATTTTTTGATTTATTGTAGAGATGAGGTCTCGCTGCCCAGGCGGGTCTCGAACCCGCGGGCTCAGGCAATCCGCTCACCTCAGCCTCCCAAAGGCGCGGGATTACAGGCTGAGCCACCAAGCCCGGCTCTTTTTCCTTTTTCTAAGCTTCTTTTTTAATTTATTTTTTAAAAATTTCCCCAACAGCCGGGCTCGGTGGCTCAGCCTGTAATCCCGTGCCCTTTGGGAAGCTGAGGTGAGTGGATTGCCTGAGCCCGCGGGTTTGAGACCCACCTGGGCAGCGAGACCTCATCTCTACAATAAATTAAAAAAAAAAAAAAAATCAGCCGGGCGTGGTAGCACGCGCCTGTAATTCCAGCTACTCGGAAGGCTGAGGCGGAAGGATTGCCGGAGCCCAGCAGGTCGAGGCTGCGGTGGCTGGGAGTGGCCACTGCACTCTAGTCTTGGGCGACAGAGTGAGACTCCAACTCAAAAAAAAAAAAAAAAAATCCTCCAACATGAAATGGGTGATTGCAGGAAATTAAGAACATTGTAAGCAAAAAAACCAAGTGTGACACCTGTCTTCTCAACACCCAGAGACAGTCACTACTAACATTTTGATTCACTTTCCGTTCCATGTCATGATGGCTGCTAAGTATTCCACAGCATAGATGTACCACAATATGCACTTACCCATTTTCGTCTCAGGATGTTCACCCTTTTTCTGATCAATTTTAAAAACCCTTTATACATTATAAATTTTAATTAATTCTTGAATAAGCAATACGTTCTCATGGTTCAATTTATTTTCTTTCTTTCTTTTCTTTTTTTTTTGTTTTTTTTTGTTTGAGTTGGAGTCTCTCTTGTCGCCCAGGCTGGAGTGCAGTGGCACACTCATAGCCCCCACAAACTTGACCTGCTGGACTTAGAGGATCCTTCCGCCTCAGTCTTCCAAGTAGCTGGAACTACAGATGCACACCATAATGCCCAGCTAATTTTTATTGTGATTTATTGTAGAGACAAGGTCTCACCAAGTTGCCCAAGCTGGTCTCGAACCCCTGGGTTCAGGCAATCCTCTCGCCTTAGCCTCCCAAAGTGCTGTGATTACAGGCCGAGACAATCCTTTTTTTTTTCTTTCAGTGGGAGTCTCACTTTGTTGCCCAGACTGGAGTGCAGTGGCACGCTGCTCACAGCCACAGCAGCCTCTACCTGCTAGGCTCAGGCAATGCTTCCACCTCAGCCTTTCAAGTAGCTAGAACTACAGGCAAGAACCACCACACCTGGCTAATTTTTTGATTTACTGTAGAGACGAGGCCTCACCAAGTTGTCCAGTCTGGTCTCGAACCCATGGGCTCAGGCAGTTCTCTTGCCTCAGCCTCCCTAAGTGCTAGGATGACAGGGATAAACCATCACGCCAACCCTGTCTTATTTTTTTGCAATGGAAGGGGGGTCTCACTCTGTCAGCCAGGCTGGAGTGCTGACAGTTGGTATAATCATTGCTTACTACAGACTAAAACTCCTGGTCTCAAGTGACCTTCCCATCTCAGCCTCCCGAGTACACATGCTACGTGTTTTATAAGCAAAATGTTAACTACAAGATCCCACTTAATAAAACCATGCCAGCTGGTGAGTACACATGCTACCTACAGGCACATGCTACCATGCCTGGCTAAATTTTTTTTTTTAGTTGAAGTCTCACTCTGTCGCCCAGGCTGGAGTGCAATGACACGCTCCTGGCCATCGCAACCTCGATCTATTGGGCTCAGGCAATCCTTCCACCTCAGACTTCCAAGTAGCTAGAACTACAGGCAAGCACCACCACATACAGCTGATTTTAAAATTTTTAGTAGAGATAGGGTGTTGCTATGTTGCCCAGGCTGGTCTTGAACTCCTGGCCTCAAGTGATCCTCCTGTCTCGGGCCCCCAAAGCACTAGGATTCTAGGTGTGAGCCACCACGCCTAGCCTAGATTACCTTTGAAAGGGAATTTATCTATTTCATTGGTCTTTACAAGGAACCAGCCTTTAGGTTTCTCCCTTATGTTTGCTCCTGATGTTCTTGACTTTATTTAATTCACTTTTTATCTTTCCTACTTCCTTTCAGTTTATTGTTCTTTTCTTTCTAATTTATCAAGGCTAATAGTAGGCATTTGTTTATAATTTTTCCCAATATAACTTCCTGTGCATTTGGAATGACAAACATTTTTTCTCAGCTTCCTTTAACCATTTGTTGAAGATGACAAATGTGAAAAGATTCAAGGCTGTACAGCATTCCCCTGAAGGAGAAAACCTCCTGTGAAACAGGTTGGAACAAAAGGAGCGATACTCTCAAGGTAGTCTAGGCAGGGAGGGCATGAGAAGGGCAAGAGAGGGCAGGCAGCTCCAGGATGTCTTAAAATGTGTTGGTGTCATGACAGATGTCATGAGGAAGCTGGAGGTAGAGGACAGGCAGGCACCCTGCTGTACCCATCAGTGCCACCTGCAATGCCAGCAGAGCAGAGAGTAGGACACTCAGCATTTTCTGAACGGGTGACCTTCTCAGTTGGGATCTATATAGAAAAAGTTACTGCTCCATGTAAGCCAAGTAAGATAAAAGATATCCATGGCTGGGGTTGAATTTGATGGCCCTGAAGCGGGCAAAGGAAGAAATATGCTAATCAAGAGCAAGGTCTCAGCCGGGCTTGGTGGCTCAGCCTGTAATCCAGTGCTTTGGGAGGCTGAGGTGAGTGGATTGCCTGAGCCCACGGGTTCGTGACCCGCCTGGGCAACTTGGCGAGACCTCATCTCTACAATAAATCAAAAATTAGCCGGGCGTGGTAGCACGTGCCTGTAGTTCCAGCTACTTGGAAGGCTGAGGCGGAAGGATTGCCGGAGCCCAGCAGGTCGAGGCTGCGGTGGCCGGGAGCGGTCACTGCACTCCAGTCTGGGCGACAGAGTGAGACTCCAACTCAAAAAAAAAAAAAAAAAAAAAAAGCATGGGCTCTAAAGTTGGACAAATTCAAATGCCAGCTCTATTAATTGGCCAAGTTATTTATTTAAGTTCTAAATCTTGGTTTCTTCATTTAAAAACAAGGGACAATTTAGGACTGTTGTGAGGATTGAGACAGCATCTGACAGACAGTGAAGGGTACAAAATATTAGCAGCTAGTTTGCCAGTGCTAACACAACTACTAGTTTCTAGAACTATCACATTTGACTTTTTAGTATTCCTGATGGTATCCATGCAATCCACAAATATAAATATAAATCTACCTATATAAAAACTGGCCTCAGTTTTCTTCTTCCTCCTATACCACACCATTCAGAGCAGCAGTCCAACTAACATCAAACGGATAGGACACAGACATTAGTTAAAGATGATGCAATCTCTTCAGCTATTCTGGTAAAATCTTTATGAGTGAGTCTAAGTTACTGCCGTGACAATTGTTTTTCCAAGAGGCACCTAACAGGCTGTGGTCAGTCATTTTTCAGGCAAATAACAGGCTTTGTTCAGATCAGCTTTATAAAAAATAATCATAAACAACAGATTAGCAGCTATTTCTCTAAATGCAGGTAATATACACATGCCCTAGGGGGAGGAAATATAAATATACATGAGATATATATATGTCATGATTTCATGCCACAAGGGCTGTTTGAAATGGATGATTTCTGGGACCAGAAGTTTTCTTATACTCTTTCTCCCACCAAACGTGGAACTCTTGAATTAAAATAGACAATATATTTTTCCTTTCCCTACAAAATATCAGAAATTATTCAAAATATCTTCAATAGAGACAAAAAATCACACAAAGTCCTAAAATCACTCAAATTTTTTTTACGAATCACTCTATCGTCAAAAAAATTTTTTAAGTATTTTAACATGACTTTATAAAGTTAGGCTTCATGTATTCCAGATAATACAGATTATTCTGATATGTGTATTTACATTAAATATAGGCCACTATTTTCAGATCATATCTAAGAAATCTATGTTCTAGTCTGGGCGCCATGGCTCACGTCTGTAATCCCAGCACTTTGGGTGGCTGACGTACAGAATTGCCTGAATTCAAGGGTTCCAGATCAGCCTGGGCAACATGGACAGACCTTGTCTCTACAGTAAATAAAAAAAATTAGTCAAGTATAATAGCATATGCCTGGTCGTGCCACCATAGTCCAGCATGGGTGACAGTGTGAAACTATGACAAAGAAAGAAAGAAAGAGAGAAAGAAAGAGAGAGAGAGAGAGAGAGAGAGAAAGAAAGAAAGAAAGAAATCTATGTTCTAGAGGCAGATATCTAGATTACTAAAGAAAAATATTTTCTTTTTTGAGTTGGAATCTAACTCTGTCGCCCACACTGGAATGCAGTGGCACACTCACAGCCACCACAGTGTTGACCTGCTGGGCTCAGGCAATCCTTTCCCACCTCAGCCTTCCAAGTAGTTGGAACTCCAGACACGTACCACCACGCCCAGATAATTTTTTTTTTTTTAATTGGAGTCTCACTCTGTCGCCCAGGCTGAAGTGCAGTGGCATGCTCACGGACACCATAGCCTCAACCTGCTGGCCTCAGGCCATCCTTCCGCCCCAGCCTTCCAAGTAGCCGGAACTACAAGCGTGCACTACCACGCTCAGCTAATTTTTAAATTTATTGTAGAGACGTGGTCTCATCATGTTGTACAGGCTGGTCTGGAATCTACAGGCTCAGGTAATCCTCACCTCGGCCTCCGCCTCAGCCTCCCAAAGTGCCGGGATTATAGGCATGAGCCACCACACCAAGCCAAGAAAAATATTTTCAAAACGGAAACAGTATACAAAAACTAGACACTCAATGGCAAACATAAATAACTACCATTCATTCCTCTTACTCTCAAATATGGGAATGTAACTCCTAATGTTATGGTCAATCTAAACAGAAGTAGAAGTCACTACTGGAGACACATTAACTTTTTTTTTGAGTTGGAGTCTCACTCTGTCACCCAGACTGGAGTGCAGTGGCTGCTCCCGGTCACCACAGCCTCTACCTGCTGGGTTCCGGTGATTCTTCTGCCTCAACCTTCCAAGTAGCTGGAACCACAGGCATGTGCCACCACATTCACCTAATTTCTTTTCTTTTTTTTTTTTTGAGTTGGAGTCTCACTCTGTCACCCAGACTGGAGTGCAGTGGCCGCTCCCGGCCACCGCAGCCTCGACCTGCTGGGCTCCGGCGATCCTTCCGCCTCAGCCTTCCAAGTAGCTGGAACTACAGGCATGCACTACCATGTCCGGCTAATTTTTTGATTTATTGTAGAGACGAGGTCTCTCCAAGTTGCCCAGGCGGGTCTCAAACCTCACAAAGCGCAGGATTACAGGCTGAGCACCGAGTCTCACGCGGTCCAGCTGAGACACATTAACTTAAACTAGAAACTCAACTAGGAAAACCTAGCAGCCATTTTCATGTCTTAGCAAACCTCTCATTTTTAAGTTCTCATTCATCCATTTGATATATATTTATCAAGTGTTTGGGACCTCAAAATACAAAGACAAGCAGAACACAGTGGTGGCAATTGAGGGAAAGAGAAATTTAGAAAAATAATTCCTATGGAAAGTGGTAAGTACAGCCGGGCGCGGTGGCTCAAGCCTGTAATCCCAGCACTTTGGGAGGCCGAGGAGAGAGGACTGCCTGAGCCTGCGGGTTTGAGACCAGCCTGGACAACATGATGAGACCTCTCTCTACAATAAATCAACCCTAACCCTAATCCTAACTTTATTTCTACAATAACTCAAAAAATTAGCTGGGTGTGGTAGTACACACCTGTAGCTTCGGCTACTTGGAAGGCTGAGGCAGAAGGATCGCCTGAGCCCAGCAGGTCGATGTTGGGGTGAACATGAGCATGCCACTGCACTCCAGCCTGAGCGATGGAGTGAGACACCAACTCAAAAAAAAAAAAAAATGGTAAGTGGTTTAAGAGGTTTCTACAAAATGGTGTGGGAACAGAGGCACATACCCTTCCTGTAATCTTTTGTTAAAAAAAAAAACAAAACAGTGAAACAGTGATAAACTCTGCTGGGTTAATGAATGGGTCTACAATAGGAAACAGGAAACATTTAATCCTCTTGGGACTCTCCCATCTATTCATTATCAAGTCTGGGATAAGCCATTAATCTCATGGTGCCTTGGCCTACACAGCTATATAATGTCCAATGAGTGATAATGAGAGATTGTTTCACAGGAATTTTGTGATCAATAATTTCATAAGCTGACTTCTTATCTGCCATATTCTAAGTTAAATAAATAACTCGTTTTAAAAAGTAAATATGGTAAATTGGTACTTACCAAATACAAATTTAGTCCCCACTTAAAATGTAATCACTAGCTGGGCTCGGTGGCTCAGCCTGTAATCCCGTGCTTTGGGAGGCTGAGGTGAGTGGATTTCCTGAGCCGCGGGTTCGAGACCCGCCCAGGCAACTTGGCGAGACCTCATCTCTACAATAAATCAGACAATTAGTTGGGCATGGTAGCGCGTGCCTGTAGTTCCAGTTACTTGGGAGGCTGAGGCGGAAGGATCGCCGGAGCCCAGCAGGTAGAGGCTGCACTCCAGTCTGGGTGAGAGAGTGAGACTCCAACTCAAAAAAATAAAAAATAAAAAAATAAAATGTAATCACCATGAAATGAAAGAGCCAGCACTGGTACTTTGTATTACCTCAAGTAATATAATTACCCCAAGTAGAGCCAATCCAGCTCCCAGCAGCTCTACTGGGCAACTCCCCTACATAAAAAGGTGAAATTGCCACAGGCCGCAATTCTACCGCTGGCTGTCATAGTTTGAATTTTACTCTTTCTATTCAAGGGTATAATGTGGCAACTGTATTCAAAACCATCTGATTCTCTCAACAATATTTAATGAGTTCCTACTATGTGCTAGGCACTGTCTTAAGTGCTGGGAATAAAAGAATGAATGAGAAAGTTTCCTTGCTTTCATGGAGCTTAAATTCTCATCAGGAAGAAATGGACAATAAGTAAATAAACAAAAGATAGGCCAAGCAGGGTGGCTCATGCCTGTAATCTCAGCACTTTGAGAGACTAAAGTGGGAAGATCACTAGGAGTTCAAGACCAGCCTGGGCAATACAGTAAAAACCTCTCTCTACAGCCAGGTGTGGTGGCACATGCCTATAGTCCTGGATACTTGGAGGCTGAGGTGAGAGGATCACATGAACTCAGGAGTTCTAGGTTATAATGAGCTAAGATCTCGTCACTGCACTCCAGACTGGGCAATAGGGTGAGACCCTATCTCTAAAAAGAAAAAAAATTCTTTTTTAAAAGAAAGATAATTTCGGCTGAGGTTGGTGGCTCAGCCTGTAATCCCAGCACTTTGGGAGGCCGAAGTGAGTGGACTGCCTGAGCCCACGGGTTCGAGACCTGCCTGGGCAACTTGGCGAGACCTCATCTCTACAATAAATCAAAAAATTAGCCGGGCGTGGTAGTGCGCACCTGTGGTTCCAGCTACTCGGAAGGCTGAGCCAGAAGGATCGCCAGAGTCCAACAGGTCGAGGATGCAGTAGCCGGGAGCGGCCGCTGCACTCCAGTCTGGGCGACAGAGTGAGACTCCAACTCAAAAAAAAGAAAGTTAATTTCAAATAGTAAAGAATGCCATGAAAGAAATAAAATACTTTATTTTAGTATAAAGTATTATATAGTATATTATATATATTATATATATATATAATATAGTATATAATAAAATACTTTACTGTGAGATAGTGCTGCCTAGGGGGTCTTTAGTTGGGGTACCCAAGGAAAGGATCCCTCAGGAGGTGACATTTGAGCTATGACTTGAATGACTACAAGGCACTGGGGACAAAACATCCCAAGCAGAAGAAGTAACAAATTCTAAAGTGGGAATGAGTCTGAAGTGTTTGAAACATCAAAGAGGCCAGTGTAGCGGAAGTGGAGTAAGAAGAGTAAGCAGGAGAAAAGGAGGCTGGAAGGGCAGGCAAGGCCCAGCTTATGGGACACTGTAGATTCAACAAGAAACTTAGGTTTTTTATTTTGATCAATGGAAAACTTCATCAGATGATACTGTGTTGGGTTTGGTCACTGCCAAGTGTAAAACACCTAGAAAAATGCCTGGCACACAGCAGACACTCAGTATATCTGTTGAATGGCTGGAGCGCAGTGGCATGCTCATGGCCACTGCAGCCTCAACATCAACCTGCCGGGCTCAGGCGACCCTTTCACCTCAGTCTTCCAAGTAGCTGGAACTACAGGTACATGCCACCACACCTGGCTAATTTTTTTTATTTATTGTAGAGATAAGGTCTCACTAAGTTGCCCAGGCTGGTCTCAAACCTCTGGACTCAGGCAATTCATTTGCCTCAGCCTCCCAAAATGCTGGGATTACAGGTATGAACCACTGCACCTGACCTCAAGATATTTCTGTAATTACGTTTTTTTGGTTTTTGAGTCAGAGTCTCACTCTGCCACCCAGGCTGGAATGCAGTGGCACACTGCTCACAGCCACTGCAGCCTTGACCTGCTGGGCTCAGGTGACCCTTCTGCCTCAGTCTTTCAAGTAGATGGAACCAAGCCCGGCTAACTTTCTGATTTACTGTAGAGACTAGGTCTCACCATGTTGCTCAGGCTGGTCTTAAACCCCTAAGCTCAGGCAATTCTCTTGCCTCCACCTCCCAAAGTGCTGGGATTACTGTCATGAGCCACCGCGCCCGACTGTAATTATGTTTAAAGAACTGATGGGAATAATAGAGTTGTTAAAAGACGTGATCCGGCTGGGCTCGGTGGCTCAGTCTGTAATCCCAGCACTTTGGGAGGCCGAGGTGAGTGGATTGCCTGAGCCTGCGGGTTCGAGACCTGCCTGGGCAACTTAGCGAGACCTCATCTCTACAATAAATCAAAAATTAGCCAGGCAGCCGGGCTCGGTGGCTCAGCCTGTAATCCCGTGCCTTTGGGAGGCTGAGGTGAGTGGATTGCCTGAGCCCGCGGGTTCGAGACCCACCTGGGCAGCGAGACCTCATCTCTACAATAAATCAAAAAAAAAAAAAATTCAGCCAGGCGTGGTAGCGCATGCCTGTAATTCCGGCTACTTGGAAGGCTGAGGTGGGAGGATCGCCGGAGCCCAGCAGGTCGAGGCTGTGGTGGCCGGGAGCGGCCACCACACTTCAGTCTGGGCGACAGAGTGAGACTCCAAATAAAAAAAAAATAAAAATAAAAATTAGCCAGGCTTGGTAGCGCGCGCCTGTAGTTCCAGCTACTTGGAAGGCTGAGGCGGAAGGATCGCCGGAGCCCAGCAGGTTGAGGCTGCGGTAGCCGGGAGTGGCCACTGCACTCCAGTCTGGGTGACAGAGTGAGACTCCAACTCAAAAAAAAAAAAAAAGATGTGATCCAGTAAAGGACAACACTAGCACTCAGCACTTCAGCCTAATGGTAGTAGAACTATCCTCTCCCCGGGTCCCAAAGCAGGACTGGTTCCTCAACCCAGAAACTCTCCAAATGCTCAAGCCCTAGGAGCTTTTCAAACTTCCCAAAGTTCTCAAGGTTGGTATCAGTTGTGGTGCTGTTGGAGCTAAGATACTGGTTAAGATCTGTAAAAACAAAATAAATTTTTTAAAAAGACAAAAAAACAAAAACACTACCCAGTTACTGAGTTCCATAGAAAACTCTCCAAACACCTCAAAACAAAACTAATGTTTGGTAGACTGGGCACTACTAAAGGATTTTATGCTGAGAATAGTATCATCAGACCTACATTTTAAATGTATTTCTCTATAACTGCACCAGGAAGAGAACTGAAGAGACAAAGCTAGCGGCATGGATGCCAGCCTCCAAGTCCAGGTAAAAAATGATGATAGCCAGACCCAAAGTTGTCAAGGCACCAGGAATGGGGCAAGGATGATGGAGACTGAGACCAGGAGCATGGAACCCCACTGGCAGATGAACGGTTTCTGCACTCCCAAGCCACAAAACGAAAACTGGGAAAAGTACACTTATTATTCTACCCTCTCAAAACTACAAGCAATGAGCAGGAAGAATGCTGACATCAACGATGAACTGCTAAGATCTGACTCTACTGAATCTGGCTGGGCACACAAAGGTGAAAGTTGTCAAACATGCCTTCTCCTTCACAGAGTGCACCTCTCCGCATTTACCTCTATGTTAAATAAGATTCAGAACTTCAGAAAAATGAAAATGAATAAAAAAATTTTCGTAATTATTCAAATCTGCAGCAATACTCATTGCAAAGGAATTAGGCTAAGTAAAATCTATCTTGCTAGAAAAGATCTCAACATTCAGGCATAAGGGGTTTTTAATATAATGTGACATCTGGAGTTCTCTCAACTTTGGACTACACAAAATAACACATCCTGCTAATAACTACTGTATCAGCAATTAAGGTAAATGGATTTCACGGTAAAGACCAATTTCCCCAGAGCACAAACTCCCACCCAAAAAGAGCCCAAGAAATCCCAAGGTAGGCAATGAACAAACACCCAGTGTAAGTGCAAGGTCACAACCAGGTTTATAGGCTTGGAAGGTCTAAGTCACTGGGGTAAGAGGATTGAGAAAAGTAGAAGAAATCAAATTATTAGAACATACTTGTAAACGGTGGGAATAAAAAACAGCAAAGGCTTTTTGGATAGCAATTTGGCAATACCTATTAAAATTTTAAACATTTATACTCTGACTCAAATTTCATTTCTAGGGGGAAAAAGAAAAGCAATCTAAATGTCTATGGTTAAATTAGGTACAGTACATCTCAACTGTGCAATGCCAAATCAGAGTTTCTTTTTTTTCTCTCTTTAAAAATAAACAGGCCGGGCTCGGTGGCTCAGCCTGTAATCCCGCACTTTGGGTGGTTGAGGTGAGTGGATTACCTGAGCCTGCGGGTTCGAGACCCGCCTGGGCAACTTGGCGAGACCTCATCTCTACAATAAATCAAAAAATTAGCTGGGCATGGTAGCACGCGCCTGTAGTTCCAGCTACTTGGAAGGCTGAGAAGGAAGGATCGCCGGAGCCCAGGAGGTCGAGGCTGCAGTGGCCAGGAGCAGCCACTGCACTCCAGTCTGGGTGACAGAGTGAGACTCCAACTCAAAAAAATAAATAAATCAACAGCTAAACAAGGTGCAGTAGCTCATATCTGTAATCCCAGCACTCTGGGAAGAGGAGGCGAGAGAATTGCCTGAGCCCAGGGGTTCAAGAGCAGCCTGGGCAATTTTGTGAGATTTTTAAAAATCAGCTGGGCGTGGTGGTATGCACCTGCAATCTCAGCTACTTGAAAGACTTAAGGCAGAAGGATCGCCTGAGCCCAGCAGGTCGAGGCTGCGGTGACTGTGAGCATGCCATTGCACTCCAGCCTGAGCTACAGAGTGACTCCAACTCAAAAAAAAATTTTTTTTTAATAAAAATAAAAAAACAAGCAGGGCTCGGTGCCTCAGCCTGTAATCCCGTGCTTTGGGAGGCTGAGGTGAGTGCATTGCCTGAGCCCATGGGTTCGAGACCCGCCTGGGCAACCTGGCAAGACCTCATCTCTACAATAAATCAAAAAATCAGCCAGGCATGGTAGCGCATGCCTGTAGTTCCAGCTACTTGGAAGGCTGAGGCGGAAAGGATCGCCGGAGCCCAGCAGGTCAAGGCTGCGGTGCCCAGGAGCGTGCCACTGCACTCCAGTCTGGGAGACAGAGTGAGACTTCAACTCAAAAAATAAAATTAAATTAAAAAGTTAAAAAACAGCTATATGTTCGAGCACAGAAATGCCCCAAATCAGCCGGGCTCGGTGGCTCAGCCTGTAATCCCGCGCCTTTGGGAGGCTGAGGTGAGTGGATTGCCTGAGCCCGCGGGTTCGAGACCCTAGGCAGTGCGACCTCATCTCTACAATAAATCAAAAAATCAGCCGAGTGTGGTAGTGCATGCCTGTAATTCCGAAAGGCTGAGGCGGAAGGATCGCTGGAGCTCAGCAGGCGAGGCTGCGGTGGCCGGGAGCGGCCATTGCACTCCAGTCTGGGCGACCGAGTGAGACTCCAACTCAAAAAATAAATAAATAAATAAAATAAAAGAAATACCCCAAATCTACAAGAGTATATTCTGAAATGGTGCATGCGCAGTATGATCCCACTATGCAGGTATTTTAAATTTACACATTAGGTCATTGCCTTACTAAGCTATGGTGTGGCCATGTTTTCTTAAGCTGTGGCCTCCCTCCCCTACTTTGGGGAGGTGAATCTCCTCTTTTTCTCTCTCTCTCTCTTTTTTTTTTTTTTTTTTGAGTTGGAGTCTCACTCCGTCGCCCAGGCTAGAGTGCAGTGGCACACTCACAGCCACCGCAGCCTCAACCTGCTGGGCTCAGGTGATCCTTCCACCTCAACCTTCCAAGTAGCTGTAACTACAGGCATACACCACCATGCCCAGCTATTTTATTGATCTATTGTAGAGATAAGATCTCGCCTAGTTGCCCGGGCTGGTTTCCAACCAGTGGACTCAGGCAATCCTCTCACCTCGGCCACCCAAAATGCTGAGATTATAGGCATGAGCCACCATGCCCGGCCAAATAAAGATTTTTTTTTAAAATTCTCTGGAAGATATTTTTCCCCTTTCACAATATCAAAAAAGCCTATACAAGATTTGTTGAGGCCTGGCACAGTGGTTCATGGCTGTGATTTCAGCACTTGATACGCTGAGGCGGGAATTGCTTGAGCCCAGTAGTTTGAGACCAGCCTAAGTAACATAACAAGATCTTATCACTACAAAAAAAAAAAATCAGCCTGGCAGGGTTGTGCATGCCTGTAATCCCAGCTACTCGGGAGGCTGAAGTGGAAGGATCGCCTGAGACCAGGAGTTCAAGGTTGCAGTGAGTCGTGATCATGCCACTGAACTCCAGCCTGGATAACAGAGTAAGATCTCAACTCAAAAAAAAGGGGGGGGGGCTTGAAAATCAGATAAACCTGCTGTAAGATTCTTAGTGTAAGAGCCCTGGGAGCAGCTCATAGAAAGATAAAGTCTGTCACTTTAAATATAAAAGGCTGGCCGGACACGGTGGCTCAAGCCTGTAATCCCAGCACTTTGACAAGGAGGCCAAGATGAGGGGATTGCCTGAGCCCACGAGTTCAACAACAGTCTGTCAGTTGTCAATCCCACCTCTCCGTGATATCTGCCTGGGGAAGGGGGGGACACACCTCATCAACAACAGTACCTGCACAATGAATATTTGTATACCTAACCCTGAATTATACCCCACAATTTTAAAATAAAAATTTTTTAAAAACCTGTAATCACAATTCAAATGACCAGCATACCCACAGTTACTCAACTCTGATTGAGATTATTTATTCAGTTAGAGATAATGTATCATCAGATTTTTACTCATAATAATAAAATATTTTATTTACATAAAAAAAAAAAGAACAGCCTGGGTAACTTGGTGAGACCTCATCTCTACAATAAATCAAAAAATTACCCAGGTGTGGTAGCACACACCTGTACTTCCAGCTACTTGGAAGCCTTAGGCAGAAGGATCGTCAGAGTCCAGTAGGTTGACGCTGGGGTGGCTGTGAGTGCGCCACTGCACTCCAACCTGGGCAACAGAGTGAGACTCCAACTCATAAATAAATAAATAAATAAATACATAAATAAATGCTGGCAAATCTTCTCATATAGGGTCATAAATTAAGAATACAGCATAGTCGGGTTCGGTGGCTCAGCCTGTAATCCCGTGCCTTTGGGAGGCTGAGGTGAGTGGGCTGCCTGAGCCTGCAGGTTCGAGACCTCATCTCTACAATAAATCCCCCAAAAAATTATCCAGGTGTGGTAGCGCGCGCCTGTATTTCCAGCTACTTGGAAGGTTGAGGCAGAAGGATTGCCGGAGCCCAGCAGGTCGAGGCTGCGGTGGCCGGGAGCGGCCACTGCACTCCAGTCTGGGCGACAGAGTGAGACTCCGACTCAAAAAAAAACAAACAAACAAACAAAAAAAGAATACAGCATAGAACACAGTTCCAAGCATGAAGACAACCATGCTGAAACAGAACAGCTGGAAGTCAGTCAAGTTTTTCAAGAAACTGACATCATTTCCTAGAAATGTCAAATATAACCAAAAATGCAACACTTTAACCTCACTTTTAGATTAGGAAACTAAGAAATTAAGTATTTCACTGAGATCACCAAGTGTGTTCTTAGCACTATGCTACACTGTCCCTCTTAAAAAAAATCAATCACTATGTCGTAAATTTAGAGGTTCTATATTTTATGTTTTATACTTAATATTAAAATAGAAACTATTGCACTTTCTCCTCTTCCTAGATCTAAACCTGATCGTCTAAAAGGCCTAGAAATTCTGAAATATCATCTTCTGATGCCTTGAGTTTCCAAGACATTTAAGGAAGTAGGATCTTATAGCACACCCACACACTATTCTTTTTTTTTTTTTTTTTTTGAGTTGGAGTCTCACTCTGCCACCCAGACTGGAGTGCAGTGGCCGCTCCCGGCCACCACAGCCTCGACTGCTGGGCTCCGGCGATCCTTCCGCCTCAGCTTTCCAAGTAAGTGGAACTATAGGCAGGCGCTACCACGCCCAGCTAATTTTTGATTTATTGTAGAGATGAGGTCTCGCCAAGTTGCCCAGACGGGTCTCGAACCCGCGGGCTCAGGCAATCCACTCACCTCAGCCTCCCAAAGGCGCAGGATTTCAGGCTGAGCCACCGAGCCCAGCTACATACACTATTCTTAAACCAAAATTTTTTTTTGAGTTGGAGTCTTACTCTGTCACCCAAGCCGAACTGCAGTGGCACATTTATGGCCACCACAGCCTCGACCTGCTGGGCTCAGGCAATCCTTCCACTTCAGTCTTCCAGTAGTTGGAAATATAGGCATGTGCCATCACACCTGGCTAACTTTTTGATTTATTATAGAGATGAGGTCTTACCATATTGTTTAGGCTGGTCTCAAGCCCACTGGCTCAGGTAAACGTCTTGCCTCTGCCTCCCAAAGTTCTGGGATTATAGGCATGAGCCACCACACCCAGTTCTTAAATCAAAATTTAAAAGGCAGAAGAAGAAAAAAATCACTATGTTTATAAACACATCTAAGTCCACTTCTGAGCTTGTTTTGTCAATGAAGTTACCTTAATATTTACAAGTTCCTCATTAGTAGAGTGGTGAGTATCCCAGCCTATCATGAGGGAGACTAGGGTTCAATTCCCCGATGGGGAGTCATATAATATTAATAAAAATTTTTTAAAAGGGAGGGCGTGGTGGCTCATGCTTATAATCCCAGCATTCTGGAGGCCAACGTAGAGGGTTGTCTGAGTTCAAGACCCTCCCAAAGGCACAGGATTACAGGCTGAGCCACCGAGCCCAGATACACACACTATTCTTTTTTTTTTTTTTTTTTTGAGTTGGAGTCTCAATCTGTTGCCCAGACTGGAGTGCAGTGGCCACTCCCGGCCACCGCAGCCTCTACCTGCTGGGCTCCGGCCATCCTTCCGCCTCAGCCTTCCAAGTAGCCGGAATTACAGGCATGCGCTACCACGCCCAGCTGATTTTTTGATTTATTGTAGAGATGAGGTCTTGCTGCCCAGGCGGGTCTCGAACCCACAGGCTCAGGCAATCTACTCACCTCAGCCTCCCAAGGCGCGGGATTACAGGCTGAGCCACCGAGCCCGGCCTCACGCACTTTTTTTTTTTTTTTTTTGAGTTGGGAGTCTCACTCTGTTGCCCAGACTGGAGTGCAGTGGCCGCTCCCGGCCACTGCAGCCTCGACCTGCTGGGCTCCGGCAATCCTTCCGCCTCAGTCTTCCAAGTCATTCATGGCTGTGGTGGCCATGAATGTGCCACTGCAGTTCAGCCTGGGCAACTTGACAAGACCCTGTCTCTACAATAAATCAAAAAATTAGCCCGGCGTGGTGATGTGTGCCTGTAGTTCTAGCTACTTGGAAGGCTAAGGCAGAAAGATCACCTGAGCCCAGCAGGTCGAGGCTGTGGTAGCCACGAGCGTGCCACTGCACTCCAGCCTGGGCGACAAAGTGAGACTTCAACTCAAAAAAAAAAAAATAAGGCTGGGTTCAGTGGCTCAGCCTGTTATCCCATGCTTTGGGAGGCCGAGGTAAGTAAACTGCCTGAGCCCGTGGGTTCGAGATTTGCCTGGGCAACTTGGTGAGATCTCATCTCTACAATAAATCAAAAAATTAGCAGGGCGTGGTAGCCCGCGCCTGTAGTTCCAGCTATTGGAAGGCTAGGTGGAAGGATCACTGGAGCCCAGCAGGTTGAGGCCGCAGTGGCCAGGAGCATGCCACTGCACTCCAGTCTAGGCAACAGAGTGAGACTTCAACTCAAAAAAAAAAAAAGATTAAACATTTACAAGTATAAACTCAATATTCTTTTAACTAAGTTAGTAGATAAAACTAGAGTAGATCAATCCTCCCTTTAATAAAACTCTGTTAATTAAAAAAAAACTAGAGTAGATCATTGCAAATCTATACTCACACTATAAGCAAACTATATAGCCAGTTTCCAACCTGTTGCACTTTTACACATAAACTGAACAACTAGAAAAGCTGATTGATTTCTCTATAAATGAATGTGGACATCCCTGCAGAACAGACTCTGAGCTAAGGAGCATACTATGTGTGTATTTCAACCATACATAGGTGATTACACCTCTCTCAGTTCAACAAAATGACCTTAGAATGTTTCTCCACTCACCAACACTCTGTCTCCAATTTTGAGCTCTCTTTCTCCTTTTTTGATTGAGCCAGCCTCTGAAAGGTTGGAGATGGATTCACTGGCAGTTTTTGTAAGGTTGCTTATCTGAGGTGTAGTTGAAGGCTCCTTTGCTGCTGTCTGAGATGGCTTCTGGGGGGATATTTAAGGGGGTGGCTGGGGGAGGAGGACACCATGCTGGCAGCAGAAGTGGACAGAGGTGAAGCAGTTCTAGAAGCAGGCGTCATCTGCAGGCCGTTGGCTTCATCTTCTGCTTGCACCTTCCTTGTTAACTTTGAAGGTCGGGTAAATATGCCCTTTAAAGGTTCACACTGGAAATACCGAACTCCTGCCACTGAACCATCATTCTTGCCTATTGGTTCATCTAAAACAATCCCAGCCCACTGGCCTGGTGCAAACTGGGTTTCTCCAAGAAACTGGATAAATCCAGGCTTATTTCCATTCACCCAAACTCGCTCCCCAACTCGAAAGTCATCCACAAATTCCTCTTGAGTCTCAGAAGATGGAGTGCTTGATGCTTTTTCACTGGATATTGTTTTTTCTACTGGAGCTACAACTGAAAACAAAAGAACAGAAAAATTCAACTTCATATTCAAGCAGACAACTTTTAACTTAAAGGAAAATAAATTAGACAAAGCCAACAGCCCACAGGAGTAGCCCACAACTTTTTTTCTTTGAGTCGAAGTCTCACTCTGTCACCCAGGCTGGAGTACAGTGGCACACTCATGGCCACAGCAGCCTCTACTTGCTGGGCTCAGGCAATCCTCTCGCCTCAGCCTTCCAAGTAGCTGGAACTACAGGCGTGTGTTGCCACGCCTAGTTAATTTTTTTTATTTATGATAGAGACAAGGTCTTGCTAAATTGCCCTGGCTGGTCTCGAACCCATGGGCTCAGGCAATCCTCTTACCTCGTCCTCCCAAAGTGCTGGGATTACAGGTATTAGCCACCATGCCTGGCCACCCAGAACCCTTACAGAGGTGTTCTGATTTTCAGTCTTTCTTTTTTAAAAAGCAGGCTAAGAGTACATGATTCATCACTACCATCTTCAATGATGCTAAACTCAGTGAGCTGGTGGTTTTTCCTTATATGCAACTAAGATTAGTGGAAATCAAAGCAAGAAAAAAAGTCTCCTATTCTCAGACCTATATTCATAAGTCTAATTTCATTATTTACTCTACCCCCTACCCTGCACATGAGCAAATACCCATTCAGATCTGCTGAGAGAGGCTCTATTCCTGTATTCAAGAAGTCATTAAAGCTAACAAAAACTAGGACCATTTAAACACAGATATTTGCAATTAGGCTTGATGAAGGAGCAAATTCAGTGCTGTAGCTCCCATCACCACTAGTGCAAAACTACCCAAAGACCCTTATTCCCTTGCCAGCAGCAGTGGAAATCACAGCAAAAAAAAAAAAAAGAAGAGCATCTGGCCAAACACACTGCTAAGGCAATACCACTTCATGCAATGTCTACCCTATGATAAAGACAATAGTTACACTTTGCCAGAAATGTGATGTTGACACTGGAAATTAATTCACGCATTCATTCAACAGGCATTAATGAAATATGTAGTGGTAGTTGGTACAGCCCACACTCCTTTTTTTTTTTTTTTTTTGAGTTGGAGTCTCACTCTGTCACCCAGGCTGGAGAGCAGTGGCACGCTCCCAGTCTCTGCAGCCTCCATCTGCTGGGCTTAGGCGATCCTTCTGCCGCAGCCTTCCAAGTACAGGCACACACCATCATGCCCGGCTAATTTTTTGTTTTATTATAGAGATGGGGTCTCGCCAAGTTGCCCAGGTTGGTCTTGAATCTGTGGGCTCAGGCAATTCTCTCACTTCAGCCTCCCAAAGTGCTGGGATTATAGGCATGAGCCACCACGCCTGGCCCAGTCAACACTCTTAACCACTCCACCATTTTACTAGATATATGCTCCCAGGAAGTTATACCACCTCTGTGAATTTAATTTCTCCATCTATAAGAGGACAATAATATATATCTTGAGGGTTTTTTAAATGAAGACCAAATGAAATAATGTATTTATTCATTCTGCTCATGTTTATTGACCTCCTATCACTCCAGAACTAGTCCCAAGTATTGTTCTATACCCAGGGACAAAGTAAGACAGCAGCTTCTGTGCCTTCAGAGAAACAGAGTCCAGGCCGAGTGCAGTGACTTAAGCCTATAATCCCAGCACTTTGGGAGCCCAGGGCTTTGAGACCAGTCTGGGCAACTTGGTGAGTCCTCATCTCTACAATTAAAAAAAAAATTAAGCCGGGCTCGGTGGCTCAGCCTGTAATCCCGCGCCTTTGGGAGGCTGAGGTGAGTGGATTGCCTGAGCCCGCGGGTTCGAGACCCGCCTGGGCAGCGAGACCTCATCTCTACAATAAATCAAAAAATCAGCCGGGCGTGGTAGCGCATGCCTGTAATTCCGGCTACTTGGAAGGCTGAGGCGGAAGGATCGCCGGAGCCCAGCGGGTTGAGGCTGCGGTGGCCGGGAGCGGCCACTGCACTCCAGTCTGGGCGACAGAGTGAGACTCCAACTCAAAAAAAAAAAAAAAATTAGTTGGATGTGGTGGCAGCTTGCTTGGAAGACTGAGGCGGAAGGATCGCCAGAGCCCAGCAGGTCAAGGCTGCAGTGGCCGTGAGCATGCCACTGCACTCCAGCCTGGGCGACAGAGTGCGACTCTGACTCAAAAAAAAAAAAAAGAAAAGAAAAGAAAAGAAATCAGAGTTCAGAGGTGGGGAGACAGACAGTAAAGTTACATTCCAGGTAATTTCAGGTAGTCTCAGTGCTATGGAGGAAACAGGCCTTGGAGTGAGCAGTTAGGAAGGCCCCCTGAAGGTGACATTCAGCCTGAATTGACAAGCAGTGGACCCTGGACAAACCAGCTGGCCTAGAGTGAGTGCCCAACATCTCTTTACCTCATAGAAAGGGAGACTGTGGAGATGCCACTTGTGGAGGCTTTCTGCTTTCATTTTTCTAGGAGAGTACATATTCTCAGATAGAACAGATAATATCTGCCATTGACAGAGCGCAGCCCAATCACTTTTTGAGTCTATTTTAGCTTTGAACATCAACAATAACTTCACCGTGTGCTGCAAGCAAGAATTCATTAAAGTACTTTGAATTCCTTGGAAATTATTTCTTTCAGGGAATATAATTTTTAGTATTAATAAACTGCTTTATTCTTTTTTTTAAGTCGGGGTCTCCATCTGGTACCCAGGCTGGAGTACAGTGGCACAATCACAACTCACCGCAGCCTCAGCCTCCTGGGCTCAGGTGATCCTCCTGCCTCAGCCTCCCAAGTAGCTGGGACTACAGGCACACAGCATCACAGGTGGCTATTTTTTTTTTTTTTTTTTTTTTTTGTAGAGATAAGGTCTTGCTATGTTGCCTAGGCTGGTCTGGAATTCCTGGGCTCAAGCAATCCTCTCGCCTTGACCTCCCAAAATGCTGGGATTACAGAGAAGCCACTGAGCCCACAGCTTTACTCTTTAAAAAAATCTAGTGTATGCTAAGTACTGTTGCAGAAGCCAAGTTGAATCACTTATATATGCCATATTATATGTATATATAATATATTATTATATGTTAAGGGTTGTGCATGAAAAATGCTAAAAGTGAAAACAAAAATTCTAATACAGGGGTGAGCACACAGAAGTCTTCACGGAAGGGTTGGCTTTTGAAGGGATGTTAGAAAAAGGAAAGATTTTGAGGGGAAGGAGAATAGAGGTTTCCGTTTTGACTGATTTCCTCAAGAATAAATAGTCTATAACAAATCCCTTTGTTGATGATCCTTTGTTTTAGACATAAAGTTTTCCTCCCATCTAAGATGTTTTATGGTCTCTTTGATAAGAACCTTGTTTTATTCTGAACCATATAATGCAAATAATTTGAGAGCTCCATTCAGTCAACAAATATTTACTGAGCTCCTGTCCTGTGCCAGGCAATGTTCAAGGTATGTGGGTGGAATGCAACAACGAAAAAAAGAAACACAAAGAACACCGCCTTCCTGGAGGACCCACGAGTGTCTTTATGAAAGAACATGAAACCATGTTGGACTCAGTATATTAAGATGGGCACCTGATCATCTGGAATGCCTTTTTTAATCTTTCAAAAATAAATTTCAGCCGGGCTCGGTGGCTCAGCCTGTAATCCCGCGCCTTTGGGAGGCTGAGGTGAGCGTATTACCTGAGCCCACGGGTTCGAGACCTGCCTGGGCAACTTGGCGAGACCTCATCTCTACAATATATCAAAAAATTAGCTGGGCATGGTAGCGCATGCCTATAGTTCCGGCCACTTGGAAGGCTGAGATGGAAGGATCGCCGGAGTCCAGTAGGTCGAGGCTGCAGTGGCCAGGAGCGGCCACTGCACTCCAGTCTGGGCGACAGAGTGAGACTCCAACTCAGAAAAATAAAAAATAAAATAAAAATAAATTTCAAATTGAAGTCTTCATATAGGATAATTTACTTGCTATGCAGGAAGAAAACAAAGCATTACCAGCTGTAGGTGTCTTCAAAGCTGTGCTTCCAGGTTTAAGGATCTTGGTGGGGGCCTTCAGCCCACTCGGTTTTAGCATACTCATTTTCTTAGTATGTCAGAGCTGTTTTTCCTTTGTCTGTCTGTTGCCACTATCGTTCCCCAACCATTGATACAACCGTGGGTGTTCCTATAGTGAAGCCAGTCTCTGGATTAAATCTGCAAAATGAAATAAATAAAAAGATTTGAGAATCTACAAGTATATGAGATAGTAGGAACAACAGTTGTTATTAAAGTAGCTTACACAGCCTAAAGTTTTCCTTATATATGATAATCAATCACATTTCCACACTGAACCTAGGACCTAGAAAACTCTGGATATTAAAAACATGAGACCAGGCGCAGTGGTGCATACCTATAAACCCAACACTTTGGGAGGTCGAGGTGAGAGGATTGCCTGAGGCCATGGGTTCGAGACCAGCCTGGGGAAGATGGCAAGACCTCATCTCTACAATAAAAACCAAAAAATTAGCTGGGCACGGTGGCGCACACCTGTAGTTCCAGCTACTTGGAAGGCTGAGGCGTAAGGATCGCCTAAGCCCAGCAGGTTGAGGCTGCGGTGGCTGTGAGCATGCCACTACACTCCAGCCTGGGCGACAGAGTGAGACTTCAACTAAAAAAATAAAAATAAATAAGTAAAATAAGTAAAAACATTAAAATGCAGCTGAAATGGACTTAAAGGTGATTTTATTAACCTCAACACAAATAGTTAAGACAAGCAATATATTCACTTTGCTTTATATTGCCTCATATTATTAATATCAGCTCACTACAGAGTCTAAAAACCACACAATCCATAAAGGTTCAGAAAATTCTGCACCAAACTTAATGGAGGGATGAACTTTTAGCTTTTACTTTCTTCATTTCTATATTGCTTAAGTTTTACTATCACAAAGTTGTTTTAACTGCACGTTTTTAAGTCCACCAAATTACATAATTTACAATTTAAAAGTATATATGTGTTAAACTAGAGAAGGATTAAAGCTCTGTAAGAAAAAGTCCTATCTGGGGAAGTGGTGGAAAAACTATCTTCGTTCTGTCTACAAAAACACAACACGCTACTGATTTGTTCAAGATCAGTCTGAGTCTACCTCATACCCGGGGTAAGGCAGGCCTAAGGCAAAAAAGTATCTTGTCATATTCTTGACACCTTTATAGACAGTGAGTTGAGGAAGAACTTGGGACTGTGAAATACAGGATAACATTTTCAGACATAAAACCTAAAAACAAAACAAACCGAAAACTGCGGACCTTGGAGTAGGAGACCCCACCTGAGGAGTGACCTCCTTAGGGACAAATCAATTGCTGGGGGAGGGGCAAAGAAAAAAACCAGAAATATGCCATTTAATGATTCTGTCAAATGACTGTGTTTTACTGTTTTCTCTGCTAGTAGAGATTGGATGATGAAGCAGACCTCACTCTCTCATTTGTCTCTCATAGACAATACCAAGAATTTATAAAGTCTCTGGCCAGGGATGAAAATAAGCTGCCTACAAGGCCTCTGTAGTGAATTGTACATTGCTGCCACCCGAGACATGTCTACCCAGAACCTATGAATGTGACCTAATTTGGAAAAAGCAGCCTTGCAGATGTAATTAGGAATCTTGAGGTGAATACATCCTGAATTACCTTAGTGAGCCCTAAATCCAATGAAAAGTGTGTTTATAAGAAGAGAAGTTTATGTGAAAATGAAGGCAGAGATTAGAAGGATGTGTCTGTAAACCAGGATGGCTGGCAGCCACCAAAAGTGAGGAGCGAGGCTTGAGATGGTGTCACCCTCAGAGTCTCCAGGAGAAATCACATCTGCCAACGCCCTGATTTTGAACTTCTAGCCTCCAAATCTGTGAGAGAACAAATTTTGTTCTTTTAAGCCAACAAATTTCTGTTTATTGTTTATAGCTGCTCTAGGAAACAAATACATTCATGTAAATGTTTCTATTCGTAGACTGAAAGGAAATCAAATTCAGACAGTGGCCTCATAAGCCTCACTCTGTAGAGTCCCTATGGTTCTTGCGAGGGCCCAAAATGGTATAAGGCTCTACTTAAGAGACTGGGGTGGAAGGATCACTTGAGCCCAGGAGTCTGAATCCAACCTGGACAACATAGCAAGACCTCGTATCCAAAAAAAAAAAAAAAAGGCATAAGGTGTTTTTTTTTTTCTTTAATGTCAAAGATAAATTAATGTGGTTTGGAAAAGAATTCTGATTAACAGAGAAAGAACCGGTGTTTACTTGAAGAAACTGGTTGCTAATTCTGATTATGAACAAAATTCCCAGGCTCCTCACTACCACCCCCATCACCACCATTGCTGCCGCCACCACCGCTGCTGCCACTAGCACAGCCACCATCAATGAAGGAAAGTGGGGGCCCGGTGGGAGCCTGTGTGCCAGATCGGTGGTACCATTTCAGAGTCAGGTTTGAAATCACTTGCTTTACTGTCAGACCTTCATCACACAGCCTGTAAGTTTCCAGCAGAGTTACTTGTTCCTGCTCCTGCCTTAGATAGAAGGGATTGGCCTAGTGTTTTTCAGACTCAGAAGAGAAAGGAAAGTCCATATCTGAAAGCTTTGAGAAGGAGGGGGTAGGCTGCGTGCAGAGGCCCGGGGGCCCTTCATGCTCTTTGCCCTGGTCCAATAGTGAAGAGCGGCAAGGACCAGACAGGTAAGAAGAGAACAGAGAGAAAGTGCAAAGGTCCTGGAAAAGCTATTCTGGTGGCAAGAAGAAAGAACAAAATGCTCCTCAAAATATTTCACTCAGGCAAAACTCTTGGGCTCAGGTCAAGCACTCCCTAAGACGAAATGCTGAAAAGCAACACAACAAGCAACTAGGCTAATCAGGTGATCTTCAGCCAGTTTCTAATCAAGTAGCTCAATGTCATAAACTCACAAAAATCTGACTATCGTCAAGCCTCGGCCTAAGACATAGAAGAATGTGGTTTTTACAAACTAAAGAATAATCATAAGTTTAGTCTATGACTTTATTGTCTTATCTCTATGCCTCTGGCTTTTTTTTTTTTTTTGAGTAGGGGTCTTACTCTGTCACCCAGACAGGAGTGCAGTGGCATGATCAACATGAAATAAAAGCTCATAGCAGCCTCGACCTCCTAGGCCCAGGCAATCCTTCCTCCTCAGCATCCCAAGTAGCTGGGACTACAGGTATGCACCACCACATCTGGCTAATTTTTTTATTTTTTGTTCAGACAAAGTTTTGCTATTGCCCAGGCTAGTCTTGAACTCCTGGGCTCAAACAATCCACCCACCTCGGCCTCCCAAAGTGCTGGGATAACAGGCATGAGCCACTGTATCCAGCACCTCTGACTCTTGGTTCCTCTGAGTTACTTGTATCCCAAAGCAGAGAACTGTGACCAAGATTTAATGAAGGAGAAAAATCTAGTCTGTCTCAATAAAAGAATTATATTATTGTATTATTTATGAATGGCATGTCGGACTTGCTTTAAAAAATCAATTAATTGGCTGAGCTCGGTGGCTCAGCCTGTAGTCCGAGCACTTGCGAGGCCAGGGCGAGTGGATTGCCTGAGTCCGCGGGTTTGAGACCCACCTGGGTAACTTGGCGAGACCTTGTCTCTACAATAAATCAAAAATGAGCTGGGCGTGGTAGTGCATGCCTGTAATTCCAGCTACTTGGAAGGCTGAGGCGGAAGGATCACCAGAGCCCGGCAGGTGGAGGCTGCGTTGGCGGGGAGCGTGCCACTGCACTCCAGTTGGGGCAGCGAGTGAGACCCCAACTAAAAAAAAAAAAAATCAATTAAGTGAAAAACAAACGATAAAAGACTTGGTCTCGGTATCCACAACATGTAATGACCAAGAAGCAACATCTCTGTATAAAGATTCAAGGTTAGTGATTGTCACACTGGAACTAATCAACTCAAGCCAGGCATGATGACACACCAGTAATCCCAGCACTTTGGGAGGCAGAGGTGAGAGGACTGCCCGAGTCCAATGGTTCGAGACCAGCCTCGATAAATCAAAAAATTAGCCAGGCACGATGGTGCACAGCTGTAGTTCCAGCTACTTGGAAGGCTAAGGTGGAAGGATCCCCTGAGCCCAGCAGGCCAAGGCTGCAGTGGCCGTGAACACTACACTGCACATCAGCCTGAGCGATAGAGTAAGACTCCTCAAAAGAGAAAAAAAATCTAATCAGGCCGGTGCCTGCCACCCAGGCACAGCCCGCAGCCCGCCACGGAGCCCGCAGCCGACCGCCCTCCGGCGCCATGTCGCAGAGTGGGGCGCCCAGGTCGCAGGAGGAGAGCCTGCAGGGCTCCTGGGTAGAACTGCACTTTAGCAATAATGGGAACAGGAGCAGTGTCCCAGCCTCGGTTTCTATTTATAATGGTGACATGGGAAAAATACTGCTGGATGCCCAGCAAGAGTCTGGATGGAGAAGCTCCAAGAGTTCTCACTGTGACGGCCCACCTCGCTCACAGACACCACAGGATACTAACAGAGCTTCTGAAACAGACACCCATAGCAATGGAGAGAAAAACAATTCCCAGTCCGAAGAAGATTACATGGAGAGAAGGAAAGAAGTTGAAAGCATCTTGAAGAAAAACTCAGATTGAATCTGGGATTGGTCAAGTCAACCTGAAAACATTCCCCCCAAACAGTTCCTCTTTAAACACCCAAAGCGTACAGCTGCTCTCAGCATGAGAAACACAACTGTTATGAAGAAAGGGGGCATATTCTCAGCAGAATTTCTAAAAGTGTTTCTTCCATCTCTGCTGCTGTCTCATCTGCTGGCCATTGGATTAGAGATCTACACTAGTAGGCGCCTGACAACCTCCACCAGCACCTTTTGATGAAGACTTGGAATCCAACTTTGTTCGTACAGTAGCTTCTATCTGAGCTTGCACCGTAGCTAACTGAAGAGCAGTTAGGATCCTTGGGTGGCTGCATCACTTGTGTTCACTTGCTCTGTAAATGCCACATTCCTAATTTAGTGAAATGAAAGAATAGACACTAAAATCATGCTGGCCTATAATTATACCTGTGAGATCAATTAAAGCATGTCAGACTGCAACAATTTCTTTGAATGTTAGATATAAACATCTAAGAATAAATTTTAAGATACTAGTCATGATGTATGAAGTATCTTAAAAATCAACTGTATACTTAATTCAGATAAAACACTTTATATTTCAAAAGCATGAATAACATTGATAGTAAAATCACTACCCTAAGGGGTTTGTCCAAAATATTGTGGCCTTATTCACACTGTTGTAGAAAATACTGTTTAATTGAAATGGATGCAGGTTGGGTCTACTAAAGACTATGTGTAATTGTGCTAACTGTTCCTAATAAGTAATAAATAGAAGCCATGTATTTAGAATAAATAGAAGCCATGCAGCCTCCATGTAAGGTTCACACCATAAGCTGTTCTCGGCTTTGCAGTGGAAGGACTTTTTCAGCCTTTGTGCTTGGTTTTCTGTTGGAGGCACCTCCTTACTATCTTTTCTTCTTCATCCCTTAGATTGCTGAACTTAACCCTAAACTTTTTTTTAATTTTTTTTGAGTTGGAGTCTCACTGTCACCCAAACTGGAGTGCAATGGCCGCTCCCGGCCATCACAGCCTTGACCTGCTGGGCTCCGGCGATCCTTCCGCCTCAGCCTTCCAAGTAGCTGGAACTACAGGTGCGCACTACCACACCCGGCTAATTTTTGATTTGTTGTAGAGATGAGGTCTAGGCAAGTTACCCAGGCGGGTCTCGAACCCGCGGGCTCAGGCAATCTACTCACCTCGGCCTCCCAAAGTGCTGGGATTACAGGCTGAACCACCGAGCCCGGCGTGCCCAACTTTTGTGTGCTCTTGAAATCAGCTTGTTCCAAGCAAATCTGTATTAACTTTAAAAGACTGGAAAAAGCCGGGCTCGGTGGCTCAGCCTGTAATCCCCCGCCTTTGGGAGGCTGAGGTGAATAGATTGCCTGAGCCCGCGGGTTCAAGACCCGCCTAGGCAGCGAGACCTCATCTCTACAATAAATAAAAAACTCAGCCGGGCATGGTAGCGCGCGCCTGTAATTCCGGCTACTCGGAAGGCTGAGGCAGAAGGATCGCCAGAGCCCAGCAGGTCGAGGCTGCGGTGGCCGGGAGCGGCCACTGCACTCCAGTCTGGGCAACAGAGACTCCAACTCAAAAAAAAAAAAAAAAAAAAAAGACTGGAAATGGAAAAAAATAAATCTTTGCCAAATCCTAAAAAAAAAAAAAAAAAAAAACTAATCAATTTCAAAAAACATGCAAAAGAAAAAAAAGACATTCGTGCCTCACTAAAAACCTGAGCATATTTGAATTTTCAGTGCTGTGCTCACTGAATCAAAAGATTTAGCCTAAAAATAAGACAAACCTCCCCTCTCTCCCACCTCCTGACATATAAGGGCCATACCGCATACAACATTATAATTTAGAAATAAGTATATTATCCCCTTAGAGCTTCACAATACTATGAATTAGCCACTATTACTACCTCTTCTTTACAAATGAAGAAACAGCTAATAAAGTAACAGATGTATTTCCTCACTGGTTCATCCTCGTAAGGTCATTCAGCTCAGAGGCAGAACAGATACTGTAATTCCAAAGTCCATTTCTTTCCACTAAATTGAATATTCAAACTTAGAAGATAACTTGCGGCCAAGTCATCTCTTAAAACACATGCACACATACACAAACAGGAGATTCCACACATCAAGACTAGCAACATTAGCACTGGTATTACTGAAATGACCTCCACATGCATATCACCAAGAATCCCCAACTACACAAATGCAAAACCCCCTCACTTGTGTCTCAGAATTTCAATGTGGAGGTAGATAAGCAGTTCTCATTATGCCCATTCATGAATAGAGAGAATGAGGGTCTGAGAGGTTAAGTGACTCCACTAAGGTCACCCCATTAAGAAGTGGCAGCGCTTTCTGGGACCTGGTGCTTTGACCGACAGACTAGATCTCCAAGGAAAATCTTCCCACAAGATGGTCATCCACTCACTCAACAAATTGTTCCTGAGAAACTACTTCGCAGAAGGCATTATTTGATTTTCTCACCAGTCAGTAAGTAGGCCTCACCAGCATGGGTAGGAAGGAAGAAACCTCTGGGAGGCTCAGAGAGTACTGAACACACACTCGTCTGTGAGCAAAGCAAAGGGAGCTTCCTAGGGAACCTTGGTATGATCGCCAAGCAGCAGGAGGTATGTGGCCATGAATCTGAAATGAAATCAGTCTTCCCAGTCTCCCATTGTTTTTTCTTTAATAACACATGTTCACTCAGGCACAGGCTCAAAAAAGATAGCTAAATTCAACCATAACCAAAGCAGAGAACTGTGACCAAGATTTATGTTGCCAGTTAAAATGGAAGAGAAAAGCAAGGGAGTTGATAGCGATTTTTTTTTCTTTGAGTGGGGTCCCACTCTGTCACCCAGGATGGAGTGCAGTGGCACAATCACGACTACTGTGCCTTGACCTGCTGGGTTGAGGTTATATTTTCTTCTCAACCTTCCAAGTAGCAGGGACTACAGGTAAGCACCACCACACCTGGCTAATTCTTTCATATACTGTAGAGATGAGGTCTTGCCATGTTGCCCAGGCTGGTCTTGAACTCCTGGGCTCAGGCAATCCCTTTCACCTCTGCCTCCTGAAGTACTGGGATTACAGGAGTGAGACACTGTGCCTGGCCAAGTCCCTTTTTTACTTTGAGTTGGAGTCTCACTCCATTGCCCAGGCTGGAGTGTGCAGGGGCACGCTCTCAGCCACTCCAGCATCGCCCTTCTGGGCCCCAGCGATCCTTCAGCCTTCCAAGTAGTCAGCACTGCAGGCGCACACTACCATGCCAGGTTAATTTTTAATTTATTGTAGAGATGAGGTCTCACCAAGTTACCCAGGCTGGTCTTGAACCTGCAGGCTCAGGCAATCCACTCAACTCAGCCTCCCAAAGTGCTGGGATTACAGGCTGAGCCACCCAGTCCAGGCTTAGGAGTGTTTTAAATATGTCATTATAATGGGACAGGGTACCTGGTGCAGTGGGCTCACACCTGTAATCCCAACACTCTAAGAAGCAGAGACGAGAGGATTACCTGAGCCCAAGGGTTTAAGATCTGCCCAGGCAACTTGCTATGACCTCTTCTCTATAATAAATCAAAAAATTAGCTGGGCATGGTGGCACATGCCTGTAGTTCTAGCTACTTGGAAGGCTGAGGCAGAGGGATCACCTGAGTCCAGCAGGTTGAGGCTGTGGTGGGTGTGGGTGTGCCACTGCACTCTAGCCTGGGTGACAGTGAGACTCTGACTCAAAAAAAAAAAATCAGGACAGGGCATTTGAGATAAGTAAAAAGGGAGTAAAAACAGGCTAGGGCAGTCAGTGAGAAGGTGTCAAAGGCACGAGGGCAATGAATGAAAGGTCTCAGTGAGGATACTGGATACTCATATGTGTATGTAAATCTCCTAGGGTTCTCGTTAATCTGCAAATTCTAATCTCTAACACTCCCAGGGGATACTGATGCTGCCATTTTGAGGGCCCCTTGCCTCTATGAGTAACAAGAGATGGGAAGATGAGAGGTGGTGGTTAGTGTGAGAAGCTTAAAGCCTTTGACAATAGAATGGGTCTCAGAGACCTGAGTGTGATGGTAAGAAGGAAGCAAAAAAAAAAAAAAGGAATGAAAGGAAGAGACCGAAGTCAAGGATGTCAGCTGCAGGAGGGGCTATAGGTAGCAGAGCTTGAAAGGAGCTTGAATTTTTGAAAGACCGCAAATAGTGGAATAAAGCATCAATGGGGACAGTATAGTCAGCTACCCTCATGCTCTTGTCCCTGAGGAAGCCCTGTTAGAGGGCTGCGGAGGAAGCAGTGTCTTCAGAGCCCTCCAAATTCTAGATAAGGTGAGGAGAGAGAGAATGTTCAGAAGAGACTGGCAATATAGAGACAAGCTTCATGATTATAACTTGATTTCAGAAACCCAGCATTAAAACGAGTTTAAGAGGAAAGAATTGGGCTCAGTTAGCAAGTGAACCTGGCAGCACAGGGATGAATGATAACATTACCTGTTCTACATTGTAATTATAAGTGACAAAGAGCCGGGCTCGGTGGCTCAGCCTATAATCCTGCGCCTTTGGGAGGCTGAGGTGAGTGGACTGTCTGAGCCTGCGGGTTCGAGACCCGCCTGGGCAACTTGGTGAGACCTCATCTCTACAATAAATCAAAAAATCAGCTGGGCATGGTAGTGCGCGCCTGTAATTCCAGCTACTCGGAAGGCTGAGGCGGAAGGATCGCTGGAGCCCAGCAGGACGAGGCTGCACTGACCGGGAGCAAACACTGCACTCCAGTCTGGGAGGCAGAGTGAGACTCCAACTCAAAAAAAAAAAGTGACAGAGTAATTATACGTGACTATATTATAAATGATAAATAGTCCTGCATTATAATCAAGTATATCCTTTAAAAAGTATATTTATGAAGAAAGCAACCTAAACATAATGAATCTAAAATTTAACAAACAAAAATAATGTTATGTTTTGTAATAATCAGTTATAAAAACAACATTGAAATTCAGTGGTACTATTTGATGTCTTAATTCGGGTAGGGTTACATGGTTATTTATTTATTTATTTATTGAGTTGGAGTCTCCCTCCGTTGCCCAGACTGGAGTACAGTGGCTGCTCCTGGCCACCGCAGCCTCGACCTGCTGAGCTCTGGCGATCCTTCCGCCTCAGCCTTCCGAGTAGCCAGAATCACAGGCCGCGCTACCACGCCCGGCTGATTTTTGATTTATTGTAGAGATGAGGTCTCGCCAAGTTGCCCAGGTGGGTCTCGAACCCGCGGGCTCAGGCAGTCCACTCACCTCAGCCTCCCAAAGGCGCGGGATTACAGGCTGAGCCACCGAGCCCGGCTTATTTATTTTATGTACATATAAATCTCCTAGGATATTGTTAAACTGCATATTCTTATATACACATACGCTCACCCACATTTTTTTATATGTAAAATTTTAACATTTTAAACATAAAAAGATATCAAGATAAAGAAAAATGATCACATATTGACAAACTATAAAGAAGTATAGCCTAAGAAGTCTAGAAAACGGGAGTTAAAAAGAAAATGTCTAGTCACTGACAATGAAAAAAGGTTTTCTGGAACAGACACAGAAAGTCCAAAGAGTAGGTACACTGTTGTTATGGAAAAAGGGGGTCAAAATCATAAAAACAGGCGTTAGGACGTTCAAGTTAATGTTCCAAAATTCTATGCTCAGATAACAGTCTTGGTTTACAATAGCAACCAAAGGCAATGGTGTCTTTTGGGCATTTCTCTCAATATAAATATACAAAGTTACAGTTTACAAACTACAATCTCTAAATCTGTTAGTTTGACTCAAAAATCTAATCTCTGAGCAAACGGATTTTTAAAAATGAGCTTCTGGCCGGGCTCCGTGGCTCAGTCTGTAATCCCAGTGCTTTGGGAGGCCTAGGTGAGTGGATCACCTGAGCCCGTGGTTTCGAGACCTGCCTGGACAACTTGACGAGACCTCATCTCTACAATAAATCAAAAATTAGCCTTGCGTGGTAGCGCGCATCTGTAGTCCCAGCTACTTGGAAGGCTGAGGCGGAAGGATCTCCGGAGCCCAGCAGGTTGAGGCTGCGGGGACCGGGAGCGGCCACTGCACTCCAGGCTGGGTGACAGAGTGAGACTCCAAATTCAAAAAAAAAAGAATACAAAGAAATTACGTGTCTTTTCCACTATGTTGACATTTATACGGATGGTATGAAAACAATGGAGGTTAAAAACTGTACATGCCGTCTAAAGGCAATGGAAGCAAATTGTACTTTTCTGTATTTTACACCCACCAGTGTTTGCAGGGGGAAAAAAGTCACTTCTACTTAGGAATGAAATGAAGCGCTTGACAAAGGAGAAAAATAATTTTATTAAGTATCAACCCTCAAATACATGCCTTTTAAATACATGGGAGCTAGACACGAAGCACTTCTGCTATACATCACTGTAAAATGACTATCAAAAAGAAAGGTACTTGTGCAACTGAGGTGGACACTTGATCGGCCACTTTTTCCATGGAACACCATTTTTTTTTTGAGTCAAAGTCTCACTCTGTCGCCCAGACTGGAGTACAGTGGCACACTCACGTCTACCACAGTCTCCACCTGCTGCACTAAGGCAATCCTTTCGCCTCAGCTTTCTAAGTAGCTAGAACTACAAGTATGCACCACCAAGCTCAGCTAATTTTTCTGATTTATTGTGGAGATGAGGGCTCACCAAGTTGCCCAGGCTGGCCTCGAACCTGTGGGCTTAGGCAATCCTCTCACCTCAGCCTCCCAAAGTGCTAGGATTATAGACAAGAGCCACCACACTCAGCCCGTCATTTTTACTTGAAAAAATGACTGACCAACCATGGTTACTCAGTCCTGAGTATCTGGCAGATATTATCTCTAACATAAATTATATGATCCTGTCACTTTGTTGACAATAATAAAATTTAAGCTTTCAAGAAAAAGTTAGACTTTTTTTTTTTTTTTGAGTTGGAGTCTTACTCTGTCACCCAGGCTGGAGTGCAGTGCATGCTCACGGGTCACCACAGTCTCGACCTGCTGGGTTCAGGTGATCCTTCTGCCTCAGCCTTCTAAGCAGCTGGAACTACAGGCATGTGCCACCATGCTAATCTAAATTTTTGATTTATTGTACAGACGAGGTCTCACCAAGTTACCAAGGCTGGTGTCAAACCTGTGGGCTCAGAAAATCCTTTCACCTTGGCCTCCCAAAGTGCTGGGATTATAGGCATGAGCCACTGTGCCCAGTAAGTTAGAATTTTAGAAAACATACCCTGTTTGTTGAGTGTGAGTCTGACAGCTTCACAATACTAAAGACATCTTTGGTGAAATCAATGGTATTAACAAAACAATTTTTTTGGTATTATACAATAAAATGTGCAGATTTTGGACAACTGTATTAACTCAGTGAATCAATAGTTTCCAACTAACAATGCATGATGTTATAAAATCATGCATGGGTAAGGACTCAGTAAGTACAAGACCAGTGGACTTTAACAATATGAAAAATATTGCTTTAGATTCCACTTCTCCTTTTTTTTTTTTTTCCTTTTTTGAATTGGAGTCTCACTCTGGTGCCCAGGCTGGAGTGCAGTGACACACTCATGGTCACTGCAGCCTCAACCTCCTGGGCTCACGTGATCCTTCTGCCTCAGTCTTCTGAGTAGCTGGGACTACAAGAACATGCCACCACGCCTGGCTACTTTTTTTTTTAAATTTTCTGTAGGGACAAGGTCTTATCCTATTGCTCAGGCTGGTCTTGAACACCTGGGCTCAAGAAATCCTCCTGCCTTCACCTCCCAAAGTGCTTGGGATTACAGGTGAGAGCCACAATATCTAGCCTGGCATGCCTCTCTTATAGCAATCCTGCACTCACATAAAAGCTGCACTTTAAATACAAGATAAAAATGTATTTTGCAAAAACTGCAAGGTTTTCACATCTGTTTCATGAACTTTTTTTTTTCTACAAACGTCCTTACACTGGATCCATTTATCTTCAAATGGTGGGCAACCACAGCTGCAAAGCTCAGTCTACAGTACACACAAGCAACTCAACTTCTGCTTGTAATGTCAGGACTTGCTCTGCTTCTTAGGAGCACCCCAGCATCACTAGCCACCGCATCCAGCAGGTGTTTTCCTTTCAGGAGTTCCCCTTGCCTTGAATGTCCTTTTCAAGTCTAGTTATTTTCACCTGCTGAAACCTTACTCAAGGGCAAACTTAGGCACTCATCTGCCCACAAAACCCATTCCAATCCCCACCAATGAAAATGTGTTCAAGGCCGGGCTCGGTGGCTCAGCCTGTAATCCCGCGCCTTTGGGAGGCTGAGGTGAGTGGATTGCCTGAGCCTGTGGGTTCGAGACCCTCCTCGAGGGCAGGCGAGACCTCATCTCTACAATAAAATCAAAATTAGCCGGGCGTGGTAACATGCGCCTGTAATTCTGGTTACTCAGAAGGCTGAGGCAGAAGGATTGCCGGAGTCTGCAGGTTGAGGCTGCGGTGGCCGGGAGCGGCCACTGCACTCCAGTCTGGGCGACAGAGTGAGACTCCAACTCAAAAAAAAGAAAATGTGTTCATCAGGGCAACCCCTTCAGGTGCCCTCCCACCATGGGAGCTTCTCTGTCCTCTCAATAAATCCTACTTACTCACTTAAAAAAAAGAAAAAGAAAATGTGTTCATAGCCAGTATGGTGGCTTACACCTGTAATCTCAGCAGTTTGGGACATCAAGGTGGGAGGACTTGAGTCTAGGAGTTCGAGACGAGCCTGGGCAACAAAGTGAGACCTCGTCTCTACAAAAAAAAAAAAACCCCAAAAACTGAGCCAGGCACGCTGGTGTGCACCTGTAGTCCCAGCTACTCGGGAGGCTGAGAAGAGTGGATCCCTTCAGTCCAGGAGTTTGAGACAGTGGTGAGCCGTGACTATGACCCCAACTCTCTCTGACCCCAATGAGAGAGAGAGAGAGAGAGAGAGAGGGGAGAGAGAGAGAGAGAGAGAGAGAGATCAAACCATGTGACAATCCTGGAATGTTTTAGAAGATAAGGCTTCAAAAGCAAGGCAAGACTTAAGTTTGGACTTAAAGGAAAGTATACAACAATGTAGAGGTGTTGTTTAAAAAGAAACGAGGAAATTCATAAAGTACGTGAATGAGACAGTGAGCTCAGTTTGGCTAACATCAGAAGAGTCTTGTAAAAAATCAAGGCACAGTGGCTCACACCTGTAATCCCAGCACTTTGGGAGGCTGAGGCAAGAGGACTACCTGAGCCCAGGGGTTTGAGCCTGGGCAACTTAGTGAGACCTCATCTCTACAATAAATAAAAAAATTAGCCAGGAGTGATAGTGCATGTCTGTCGTTCCAGTTACTTGGAAGGCTGAGGCAGAAGGATCTCCTGAGCACAGTAGGTCAAGGCTGCAGTAGCCATGAGCGTGCCATTGGCCACTGCAATATAGCCTGGGCAAGTGAGACTCCCATTCAAAAAACAAAAAGAGCCAGGCTCGGTGGCTCAGCCTGTAATCCTGCGCCTTTGGGAGGCTGAGGTGAGTGGATTGCCTGAGCCCGCGGGTTCGAGACCTGCCTGGGCAGCGAGACCTCATCTCTACAATAAATAAAAAAATCAGCCGGGCATGGTAGCGCATGCCTGTTAATTGCGGCTACTTGGAAGGCTGAGGTGGAAGGATCACCGGAGCCCAGCAGGTTGAGGCTGCGGTGGCCAGGAGCGGCCACTGCACTCCAGTCTGGGCGACAGAGTGAGACTCCAACTCAAAAACAAAACAAAACAAAAAAAGATCCCCAGCAAATCTAAAGAAAACTCCATCAGATATAAGACAAAACAAAAACAAAAATGACAGAAATCAAATTAAAAAGGTAAATTGAAAGGAGACTCAAAAGAGCCTTAGAAACCAATCTAAGAAATTGACTATGGTCAATTTTTTACTTGCCTTACTCTTTACTTCAAACGAAATGCCTCCTTTACTTTAAGATTCTACTGGTATAAAATGAAAGATGTAGTGTTCCTTTAAACCCTACATTTATTTCACCTGTTCATTTCAGTTATCCTACCCTAACTACCATTATCAAGCAAAGATTTAAACCAACGACTGGCAGCCTTTTTCTAGTGGCATGACAAATCTTCATTCATTCTCACATAGGTACAGGTAAGTGTGGGGACTGCCGGGCAGATCTCGTGTTTCAAGGAAGAGAAGTCATGAACATCAAAAGTTGACAATTAAGGTATAAATCGTTTTATTCTCAAATTATAGGTATAAAAAATTTAAAAGTGCAAATAGGCCAGACACAGGTGGTACACACCTGTAATCCCAGCACACTGGGGGCCAAGGCAGGAGGACAGCTTGAGGTCAGGAGTTCAAGACCAGTCTAGGTAACATAGTAAGATCATGTCTCTACAAAAAATTAAAATATTAGTCTGAGCCGGGCTCGGTGGCTCAGCCTGTAATCCTGCGCCTTTGGGAGGCTGAGGTGAGTGGATTGCCTGAGCCCGTGGGTTCGAGACCCACCTGGGCAGCGAGACCTCATCTCTACAAAAAAATCAAAAAAACACCGGGCGTGGTAGCGCATGCCTGTAATTCCGGCTACTCGGAAGGCTGAGGCGGAAGGATCGCCGGAGCCCCGCAGGTCGAGGCTGCGGTGGCCGGGAGCGGCCACTGCACTCCGTCTGGGGACAGAGTGAGACTCCAACTCGAAAAAAAAAAAAAAAAATATTAGTCTGGCATAGTGACATGTTCCTGTAGTCCCAGCTACTCAAGAGGCTAAGGTAGAAGGATCATTTAAGCCCAGAAGTTCAAGGTTGCACTGAGCTATGATTGTCACTGCACTCAGGCTCTAAAAAAAACAAGAAAGAAAGAAAAGAAAATGTATAAATGCAAGGGAAGCTACTTAGCTAAAGCCATTAAGATAACACCTTGGAGCCGGGCTGGATGGCTCAGCCTATAATCCTGCACCTTTGGGAGGCTGAGGTGAGTGGATTGCCTGAGCCCGCGGGTTCAAGACCCGCCTGGGCAACTTGGCGAGACCTCATTTCTACAATAAGTCAAAAATTAGCTGGGCGTGGTAGCACGCGCCTATAGTTCCAGCTACTTGGAAAGCTGAGGCGGAAGAATCGCCGGAGCCCAGCGGGTCGAGGCTGCAGTGGACAGGAGTGCCCACTGCACTGCAGTCTGGGTGACAGAGTGAGACTCTAACTCAAAAAAAAAAAAAGATAACACCATGGTAACGATAAACTTGACTATAAGAATCTATAAGATTACATAACATTGAGCACAAAAGACAAATTCCAACACTTTCCTTCTTTTTTTTTTAAGTTGGAGTCTCCCTCTGTTGCCTAGGCTGGAGTACAGAGGCATGCTCATGTCCACTGCAGCCTGGACCTGCTGGACTCAGGCAATCCTTCGGTCTCAGCCTTCCAAGGAGTTAGAACTACAGGCACAAGCCATCACACCTGCCTAATTTTTTGATTTATTATAGAGACTAGGTCTCGCCAAGTTGCCCGGGCTGGTCTCGAATCCCTGGTCTCAGACAATCCTCTTTCTTGCCTTGGCCTCCCAAAGTGCTGAGATTATAGGCTTGAGCCACTGGGCCTGGCCAAATTCCAGAACTTTCTGCAAAGCCAACAGGGTGGGTGGGAATCAGATATTCCACCACTTATCTTACCTGGATAACTTTCAGTGTCTTATTACAAGCTGCTCACTCCAGTCCATAGGTAAGAATGAAAGCTAGATGTTCTACACCTGCTATATCAAATATGAGGCCACTGGCCATGTGTGCTATGTAAACTTAACTTTAAATTCTTTTTTTTTTTTTTTTAGTTGGAGTCTCGCTCTGTCGCCCAGACTGGAGTGCAGTGGCCGCTCCCGGCCACCACAGCCTTGACCTGCTGGGCTCCGGCGATCCTTCCGCCTCAGCCTTCCAAGTAGCTGGAACTATAGGCGCGTGCTACCACACCCAGCTGATTTTTGATTTATTGTAGAGATGAGGTCTCGCCAAGTTGGGCAATCCACTCACCTCAGCCCCAAGCGAGGGATTACAGGCTGAGCCACTGAGCCTGGCTCTTTAAATTCTTTTAAAATGAAATAAAAATTAAAAATTCAGTTCCTTGGTCACACTGAAGTTCACAATAGCCACAGCGCGACATATAGAACAATTTGACATCGTAGAACATTCTAGTGAACAGCTCTGCTCTAGAACCTCCTCCCGTCTAGGGAGGATCTCTGTGTTAAATGAATAGTGTCCTTCAAAGGGAACACCTAAGGAAATTGTAAGTATTTTAACAATATTGCTTCGGTCAAAAAGTTTTTTAGCTCCTCTTCCCTGCACCCCCCCACTATTTTTTTCTTTTGAGTTGGAGTCTCACTCTGTCGCCCCGGCTGGAGTGCAGGGCCACTCACGGTCACCCCAGGTCGACCTGCTGGGCTCCGGCACCCTTCCCCCTGCCTTCCAAAACTGGAATTAGGGGACCTCCTGCCCCCTTAAATTTTTTATTTTTTTTTTGTGAGACAGGTATCTCCAATTTGCTTGGGTGGTAAACCCAATGACTCAGGCAATATTGTCGGCCCCCCAAAAGTGCTGGGTTAGGGGTGGCCCCCTTCCTTTTTAAAATAACTTTAAAAACCCCCTCAGGTCCCCTCTCACTCGGGTCTTTTCTGTCCCTATTAAATTCTGCTTTTTCAAAAAAAAAATAAAAAAAAATAACTTCAGGATTAATCCAGCACTTTTACCATAGGAGGATTGCCTGAGCCCATGGGCTTGAGACCAGCCTGGGCAACTTGGCAAGACTCATCTCACTAAATTTTTTTTTTTTTTTGGGAGGCTGAGGTGAGTGGATTCCTGAGCCTGCGGGGTTTGAGACCCGCCCGGGCAGCAAGACCTCATCTCTACAATAAAAAAAAAATCAGCAGGCGTGGTAGCGCATGCTGTAATTCCGGTACTTGGAAGGCTGAGGCGGAAGGATCGCAGAGCCCCGCAGGTCGAGGCTGCGGTGGGCGGGGGGCAGCCACTGCACTCCAGTCTGGGTGACAGAGTGAGACTCCAACTCAAAAAAAAAAAAAAATTAGCCAGGGGGCAACCCCCTTCAGGTCCTCTCCCACTGTGAGAGCTTTTCTGTCCTCTTAATGAATCCTGCTTTCTCAAAATAAAATAAAAAATTTAATTTAATTTAAAAGAAATAAATTAACCAGGTATGATGACGTGTACCTGTAGTTACAGTTATTTGGAAGGCTGAGGCAGAAGGATCGCCTGAGCCCAGCAAGTTGAGGTTATAGTGGCCATAAGTATGCCACTGCACTCCAACCTGGGTGACAGAGTGCGACTTCAACTCAAAAAAAAAACAAATTCAGAGGCAGGCAGTAAATATGGCACTTTATTAGAGACCCAAAATGGAAGTGACCAACCCAATCTTACAGCCCTCTTCACTGAACTTGGCTTTAAAACACTACCACCTGTTTCCAAAATTCAAATCAAAACACTTCAAAAGTATAATGATATACAACTATTAAACACAGCATAAATGTATCCAAGCCTCATAGGCAATTCCAAGAATTCCAAAAATTACTGGCTATATCACTATAATAAATGAATACCTCCTCCCTAGATGAAAAAAACTTATGTGAATGTATAAATTCTGGTGCAGTTTTTCATTTATTTTTTTTTTTTTTTTTTTGAGTTGAAGTCTCACTCTGTCGCCCAGACTGGAGTGCTGCGGCATGCTCACAGCCGCCGCAGCCTTGACCTGCTGGGCTCTGGCAATCCTTCTGCCTCAGCCTTCCAAGTAGCTGGAACTACAGGTACACACCACCATGCCCAGCTAATTTTTTGATTTATTATAAAGATGAGGTCTGGCCAAGCTGCCCAGGCTGGTCTCCAACCCACAGGCTCAGGCAATTCTCTCACCTCAGCTTTCCTAAGTGCTGAGATTACAGGCGTGAGCCACTGTGCCTGGTCTACATTTACTTTTAAAAGTCAGTCATGTTACTTTTTTTTCTTGCTTTCCAAACTATAGTGTTACAACGTACAGCTATACATTAACCCCCAGAATTCTGCATTTACCCCATTGATTAATGCCATAACTAGACTTTTTTTTTCCCAAGAACCATTTGTAAAATACTTATCTCTAGAATGTATGTCACTTCTGAATAGTGAAAAACAGTTCCTATTCTGCCTATACTCTCTCAAATGGGAGAAGCAGAGGAATCTGCCTTCAAACACCAAACTAAGTACCAGGGAACAGGGCTCCAGGACGTTGCTCAGCTGCAGGTCCCTTCTGACCCACTCTTTCCTGCCCCTCAGAAGGTTTACATTCCAGTCAAAACAGGAAGCTTTGTTGCTAAACTGCAACACTGGAGGAATCATTTTTTTTCCTGTGTAATCTACAGGTTTATTTTAAGAGAAAAGCCAGGCCTGAAATAAGCAAAAATTTTGAACTATATTAATATCCTGATCTTGTGATTTAAATCTGAGATCTGACCTAAATAACAAAGGTAAAAGGGCAAGATACTTATTTATTTCAGGGAAGCACATAACTTTAGAAGACCTATCCTCTTTGTCATTTCCAAAAAAAGAAGTGTGCTCTTTTTTGAAGTGAGGATGTCATCATTACTCAGTTAGGATTCCAGGAAGGAGGACTATACTCCTTCTACCCAATAAACAAATAGGATCTACCCTCCATAAAGCCAAAGTTTGGTACACATTTGTTTAGTGTGCTAGACATTGCCAAAGCCTCAATGCCTGGAAAATGCCAGCATCTTGGGGATGTATCAAATGGTTAGGACAATGCCAGTACACAGAAGTACCACAGACGTTATTACAGCATTAATATTTCTAAGAATCCAACCTCCCCATTTTGCCCTTGTCACTATACATTATTTGAACAGAAAATTACATAAAAATCTGTCTTTTGTTCTAAACACACAAACTTTCAGAGCTTGGATATACAGTTCAAGACCATAGCCTTCTTAAAACACAAAAATATGCTTTCTATATTTACTCTCTTTAATAAGCAATCATCAGCCGGGCTCAGTGGCTCAGCCTGTAATCCCGCGCCTTTGGGAGGCTGAGGTGAGTGGATTGCCTGAGCCCGCGGGTTCGAAACCCGCCTGGGCAGCAAGACCTCCTCTCTACAATAAATCAAAAAATCAGCAGGGCATGGTAGTGCATGCCTGTAATTCCGGCTACTTGGAAGGCTGAGGCGGAAGGATCGCCGGAGCCCAGCAGGTCAAGGCTGCGGTGGCCAGGAGCGGCCACTGCACTCCAGTCTGGGGGACAGAGTGAGACTCCAACTCAAAAAAAAAAAAAAAAAAAAATAATCATCAGGCTGGGTGCGGTGGCTCACTCCTATAATTCCAGCACTTTGGGAGGTGGAGGCGACAGGATTGCCTGAATCCAGGGGTTCGAGACCAGCCTGGGCAACTTGGCGAGACCTCATCTCTACTGTAGTTCCAGGTGCTTGAAAGGCTGAGGCGGGAGGATCGCCTGAGCCCAGCAGGTTGAGGCTGCGGTGGCTGTGAGCATGCCACTGCACTCCAGCCTGGGTAACAGAGTGAGAATCTAACTCGAAACATAAATAAATAAGTAATCACCTACAACGTGCCTCATTAAAGCAAGAATATTCTAAAAAAGCAGGGCTCGGTGGCTCAGCCTGTAATCCCGCCTTGGGAGGCCAAGGTGAGTGGACTGCCTGA